>CM048749.1:242431218-243031218 GCA_026315105.1 Locusta migratoria | reverse complement strand
GTACTCCCCAGCGTTCCACATCATGACAACTATTTACTTAATCTACCTATAATAATCATTAAGGGTTCTAATTAGTCAGCAGTTAGTTGTAAATTTCTAGAAAAAAATCGCACTGACGTGTTTTACGGCCCACTTTAGATCTGTAGTTTTATAAGTTTTTGCATACGTTTTGGACCAAAATAATAATCTACAGAATAAAAAATTAATTAATAAGAGTATCCGAAACTCTTTTAGGAAAAAAAAGTTAGGGAGCGGCGGGTTCCGAACCACCGACCTTTAGCGTCATGGTCCCACGCATTGCCCACTGCCCTACAGATATCAATCAAATGTTAAGTCCTTTAATCTCATACTATTGATGGCCGTTCTTAACTGATGCTAATATGGCATTTGTAGACATTAGATTTTCATTTATCGTACGAAGAACGATGTGTTTTTGTTAATTCCTCAGTGCGCCATTGCTTTGAAATAACAACGTGTAAGTTACAATAAGGAAATCATCATATACGCAACGCAAGATGGATGGCGTATGCCAGAGAGAATTCTGGGCGAGGAATGTCACGTGACATCTCCGAACGGCTGGTTTTCGTTAATTCAATGGAGGGTGTCAAATCTCCGTTATTTTTGCAAATATGTCTCAAACGATACGAGATATGAAGAAACATAAGGAAGCTAAGTTGTAGAGAATTTTCTCCTCTACCAAATTTCGTGTCAGATGAACGGTTAGTTTTCAATTACAATTATATTACAAACGGCTTTTTTGTATTACTGCGGTATTTTTTTGTCCTAAAAATTTGAAAAAAGGAGGTTCTGCTGTCTGGCGGCCTACAATCATGTCTGTAAAATTTGGTGCTGATCGGTTGAACGGTTCGTCTTACAAACAGGGAAAACGTTACGGACAGACATCTCAAAATCGCCGTTATTTTTGCAAATATCTTTGAAACGCTACGAGCATAACAGAGCAAAGTTGTAGAGAATTTTCTCCTCTAGAAATTCGGTTATTCAATTTTTGTGTCAGATGAATAGTTAAGCCGTTATTTTCATTAAAATTTCGAGCTGTCAAAAGACGATCGCAAAAGCCCACTTTTAGTGTTACTACAGTAACCTAAAGTGGGCCAATATAAGGGTGGCTCTCATACGTAGTGTTATCGACAGAATTTTTCTGTTTCTTTTAAGTATTTTGACTATGTAACTTACACATTCAAAATATTTTTGGCAGTCCAGTTTTTAACATTCCGCGGTCCTGATCTGGACCGCGGTCCACCAGTTGCCGACCGCTGGCTTAGGGTGTTAATGATCTCCACTTGCCGCGGTGTAACCGAGAGGTCTAAGGCGCCTCGCTGCGAAGCGCGCGGTTCCTCGCAGTCGGAGGTTCGAGTCCTCCTTGGGGCATGGTTTTTTTTTTTTTTTTTTTTTTTTTTTTGGTGTGTGTGTGTTGTCCTTAGGTGAGTTAACCTAGCTTTATGTAGTTTGTAAGCTACGGACTGATGACCACGCAGTTTGGTCCGATAGATTTACAAACATTTCAATTGAATATCAAACTTCCTGGCAGATTAAAATTGTGTGCCGGAAGCGGGACTCGAACCTGGGACCTTTGCCTTTCGCAGGCAAGCGCTCTACCGACTGAGCTATCCCGACACGACTCACGATGCCGCCTCACAACTTTACTTCCGCCAGTACCTCGCCTCCGGTTCCGGCACACAATTTTTAATCTGCCAGGAAGTTTCATATCAGTGCACACTCCGCTGCAGAGTGAAAGTTTCTTTCTGAATTGAATCTGTTTGACATCCCTTATGGATAGCGCTCATCACATTAAAGAGCTAGCTGTGTTTCACAGATGAGGCCAGTTGACGGTGGAAGGGGCGAAGGGGACGGGAAGACAGTTGGATAAAAAAAATGTTTGTATAGTCTCTGGGACTTAACTACGAGGTCATCAGTCCCTAAACTTACAAACTACTTATGAACTAACACTAAGGACAGCACAAATATCCATGCCCGAGGGGGGATTCGAACCCCCGACCGTAGTGGCCGTGCAGACCGTGACTGATGCTCCTCAGTCCCCTCGGCCACCGCGGCCGGCAGACAATTGGAGCAGCGTCAGAAGTACCACCTGTTGTCCCTGCTTTGCCCTGACCTGGTCATCCACCCCTTGAGCTGTGTGTGCGTGTGTTTAGGTAAACGGCTAGGTGAACCGTGGACTGATCCGTCGAGGCGCAGCAGCTGATATGCTCCAAAGCACGCACACGGCCATCCCAGTGTAGCCACAGACCAGTGTTGGGGGCCCATGCACGCGCGCCCCGGCAGGACTGTGTTCGGTTATCGAGATTGTGAGCCACGGTAAATCCCAATTAGTAATGGATGACAGGTAAGCCGCACTCGGGCACCTGGCGCCAGCTGTAAATTAGAGCCGCCAGCCGGCCTTGATGAGTATTTATGCCCCTAATCCCCGGCGTCGCGTTCGTTCTGCCCTCTGTGTGGTGGGCTGCGCGCTGACCTTTGTGCGGGGCTCGACGCGCCGCGCTCCATACAGCGTCTTCTGGGGTGCCGCGCAACAGCTTACCGAAGTGGTGTGACAGATTAAGACCGCTAGCTGCGGAAGGAGCAGAATGCTGCTTACTACCCTTCAGCGTCAGAGCTCTGTCCAGAGAACTAGCAGCGAGCACCTAGTATCACTGGAGTAGTGGTTTATCCTGCATTCGATTTGTCGTACGGTTTCGAGCTCTGCCGTCACGTTCCCATTTACCGAATTCCTCTCGGCTTGGTACCACCCGTGTTTCATGGAATAAAGCGGCAGACGTTTTGATTTGAGCTTATTTCAGTAACAAGGGAGTTAGCGCAAGGTGTTTTCGCAATTGGAGTCGTTATTTCCATTAAAATATCTGACGTGTTGATTACAGAGTGACATTGTTAATTACACTCTTACATTTAGATTATCTTTTCATTCCATAGATCTGTATTGAAGAGGTACTCGTAAATGTGGAACATGACTTTTTATTTTTATTTTTTGCAGGCTAAAATAATAATACAAATTGTAACATCAGACATTGTCTATGAAGAGGGCGAGTGTAAAAGATTTTTTTAAATAAAGCTAATTTAAACAATGTCGCTATATTATAACATTTCTTTATTTTGTACAACTAGTTTCAGTGAAGTTATGTGGCCATTTTTCACCTCTTCACAAAATAAAATTACTTACTCTATACTAATACATGTGATTATAAAAATAAAACATCCTGTCTAAAACAATCCTACATCAGGTTGTTACATCGTTTCTGTAGCAAGAGGACAGGTCTGGGCTGACTTATAAGCTTTGTTCCTATTATAATTTATTTTTTTATAATCACGTGTTAAAAATGCCGCTAGTGATACAGAAGTACCTGAAAATGGTGACATAGCTTCACAGAAATTAGTTGTACAAAATGAATGTTATAAGTAATATAGCTACTGTGGCACATAAGTACATTGTTTAAAAGTCTTTATTACAAAAAAATAATACAAAAACTATGAATATACAATAAATAATTTGGCGCAATTAAAAAATTCGTCAATCGAGTAGAAGTTGCCAACTAGTAAGGCTCCTCATTTGTAATGAAATTTTTATTGTCGCTGGCAATCTATTGGAAATGTGTATATCTGATTAGTGGACCCCTTTTTGAACTTAAGTAAGTGCTTTTAAGTCATTGCGCACATAGTTTTCGTACCTAGTACTGTATATATGAACTCAGCTGTTTGTTGCAAAAAGGGATATATTATTTACGACAAATTTCATTAAGGTTCAAATGATTGTAAATCTATGAAACTTAAATGCTTGGTTATTAGTCCCTAGCTTACAACTTAAACTGATTCCTTAATTTCTCCTGGCGAATAACAACTTCGAAAACCTTACGGGACTTCGACGTCGAATTGGATACCTCGCTGGGAACCCGTACGTTTTTCGAAGTCGTTATTTTAAGGAATAAATTGAGAAATCACATTGTTTACCTCTACGGGGAGGAAATGTATCGTTGGTTACGGATATTAGATAAGCTTCGTAGCAGCAGGGTCAGATTGCAATGTGCATTTTTGAAATGTCGTGATTGTAGTGTTGTTCCTACTTGTGCCAAAGTTTTGCATCATATCAATTCTGCTGCCGCTGGTCGCATTAAACAACGTGCAGGCTTAGCTCTTGACCGCGAGAGGATTCATTACACCCGCCGAGAATTAGATTTTGTTTCCAAGGAACTATTTGTACATTGCTTCTGAGATTTCGGAATCTTCTTGGAACTGGTTGGACGGTGCTTCCTGGTCACAATCCGATTGGGAATTTCAAACTGTAACGGCCCGGAATTCGGCGAAGTTTGAACGGTAGCTCAGAGTTTGCTTTTACAACTCGGCGTTCTGTTATTAATCTCACAGAGGAAACCTTTGACGACGCAGTTCTTTCCGTTCTGGGAAAAGGTTTGAATTTTGCACCGACGCTTAAACGTTTACCTGTTCTTGATTTTATTAGTTCTATAGAACTGGCTGTTTTTAAACTACCTTCGGACACTAAAGAGGTGTGTTGACTAGGGCACGTCCGCCTTTGAGTAATATAACAGCAGCTGAGGCAGCTGCTTTACGTTCACTTAGGCTTGATCCTGATGTTGTTATTTTACCTGCGGACGAGGGAAATGATACTGTTGATTTAAACCAACAGGATTATCTTCAAAAATGCAATGTTTTCTTTCTGATTCAGCATATCGCAGGATTTCTGCTGACCCTACAAAATGTGTTGAGAGGAAGACCAATAATCTCCTTAAGAAGAGTTCTTTGTCACAGGAAACTATCAAGAGTCTTAATTCTTATTGTGCTGTACCTCCTAGATTATATGGCCTCCCTAAGGTTCCTAAGGATGGATGCCCTCTTGGGCCTATTGCGTCAAACATTGCGACTCCCACAAATCGTGTAGCAAAAGATCTTGCTGGTTTGTTGAGCCCACTGGTAGCCCGTTGTGAACACCACATTAAGAACTCTGTAGATTTCCTACGTCGATTGGAGGGATTGCATTTGGATGACTCATATTTTAGTTAGTTTTGATGTGGTTTCTCTGTTCACTCGCGTTCCTCTGTCTGATTCGTTTCAACTAACTGAGGCGAAGTTTGGTACTGATTTAACGAATTTATTTCGACATGTTTTGACTTCCACGTACTTTTTATTCAATGACGAGTACTATGAGCAGGCGGTTGGGGTTGCGATGGGAAGCCCTTCGTCACCTATCATTGCTAATTTATTCATGGGGGACTTTGAAGATCATGCACTGGAGTCAGCGGCGTTGAAACCTGATTTTTTTTTTTTTTTTTTTTTTTTTTTTTTTTTTTTTTTTTTTTTTTTTCAGATATATAGACGACACGTTTGTTGTTTGGCCTCTTAGTAGTGAGAATTTTATTTTTGGGAACATCTAAATTCAATCCACCCCAACATCCGTTTCACAATGGAAGTGGAAGAGAATGGTTGCCTTCCCTTCCTTGATGTGTTGGTCAGGAGGAAGGCAATGGTAGGTTGGGACATGCTGTTTATAGGAAGCCAATGCATACTGATTTGTACCTGCAAGCTGATAGTTGTGATAGGGTTCTTTGAATCTTAGTGCATAGGGCTCATGTCATTTCTGATCCGAAAAGTTTGCCCACTGATCTGTCCTATCGTGAGGTCACTTTTCGTCAGAATAGTGAAGGTCAGATTAAAAGAGCGTTGCGCTATAGACTACATGAGCAACTGACTAGTGATGATAGCACAGAGTTAGCAACCACGTCAGTGACCTTTCTGTCATACGTCGGCAGCACTTCCAACAAGATTGGCCGTATTTTGCATAAAAACAAAGTGAAATGTATTTTTCGTCCAACTTGTAAAATTAAGCACTGCTGGGATCCGTTGAAGCGGGTGTTTATCGTACCCCATGCAGTTGTGGCATGTCATTTGTTGGTCAAACTATTACATCTGTTGAGGACCGTTGTATTGAGCATAAACGTAACACACGTTTACAACAGCCAAGAAAATCTGCTGTGGCCGAACACTGTCTTGACACAGGTCACCCTATGGAATACAACAAAACGGAAATTTTGGCATGCACTTCTAGCTACTGGGACTATGTTATCAAGGAAGCACTATCAGACAAACTTATGAACAGGGATGCAGGATTTTGCTTAAATTCCGCATGCTCTCTCACTTGTCAAAACGCTGAGAAACAAAACTAATCTGACCTCGTCCGGTGAGAACTGATGTCTATTATAGATATCCTGACCGTTTTCATCTTTGATCGTGTCGGCGCTGTGTGCTTGCCTGCTCGGTGTGTGTCGTCTTTCCTGTTTACTCATTGTAAACCGAGGTTATAAATATCTTTGCACATTGCTTCCTCACTGTAGTTTCGTCTTGAAAATAGCAGGGTGGTCTCCTGCCGAAATATCGACCGACGTCCAATTGGTTACCTGGCTGCATACCCGCAAGTTTTTCGTACTTAAACTAAGTTAAACTAACCTAAGGACAACGCATACACCCATGATCGAGAGAGGAACCTCCGACGGCGAACGGCCGCGTGCACCACAGCACGGCGCGTTAGTGCGCACGGCTACTCCCCCACGCCTTTTAGTAAGGAATAAATGTACTGAAGGGGCTTTTACGGTATGTCCATGAATTTACTCCAGAAATAATACGTATTAAGCGCTTTTGGAATCTGAAAAGCCGGCCGCAGTGGCCGAGCGGTCTGCGGCGCGCCAGTCACGTTCTGCATGGCCACTACGGTCGGGGGTTCGAATCCCCCCCCTCGAGCATGGATATTTGTGCCGTCTTTAGTATTAGCTAGTTCATACGTAGTTTGTAAGTTTGGGGACTGATGACCACGTAGTTAAGTCCCATAAGCTCTACAAACATTTGAACATATTTTGACTCTGAAAACATTCGTTTGATTTGAAGAGTTTCGCCAGAATACTATATCGTATGACATTATGAAATGAAAATAAGCAATATATGCAGGCTTTTTTATTTTTATGTCACACACATCGAACTGCAAATACAGATTTGTTGAGACTTTCTGTAGTTCTGTGGTGTGCTACTCCCAACTGAATTACGACTCTACTATTGTGATAATATATATGCACCCAACAAGAAATATTATTTCTTACCGTATTTTAACAAACAGCCAAAATCATTTGATATTTTAGTTTTGCTTTGACTTCTTTAAACTATTATTTTAATATCCCTCCCACATTACATTATCTTTTTCCGTTAAAATATTATCACCTGTCTTGCCTTGGTAGATCTTTCTAGGTTTATTTTCTTTGCCTATACTGGTTGCGAATGGCTATAGTCTGGAAGGAACACAACGTACATTTATCATTCAGCAATCAGTCACGTGACATCCATCGCCGAAACCTTGTCCGAAACACTCTTTTGCATACGCCACCTTTGTTTCTGTATTTGATGATTTTATTATTATTACTCCAACGCCATCATTTCAAATCAATGGGGCACTGAAAATTATAAAAACTGCCTCGTTCTTAGTACAACGAATTATAATCTAATTTCTAAGAATGCCATGTTAGCAGTTAACACCTGCCATCGATGGTAAAAGAATTACGGATTACTCTCGCAACTGTTCGCCGTAGCGAAACGAGCGGCGCATTAATTTGTGATCTACGAACGATTTGGACGGTGGTTCGAAACGTGCCGAGTGCGGTGGCTCAGCGAGCTCGGTCAAAGGGCTCGACGCTCTCTGTAACGAAAAAGCTGAATCAACGACGAAAGGATCAAAATAAAACAAAACGAACCAACGCCTTCCAAGGACACATCAAACCGAAGAACCAATGAAACAAGAGAGAGTGAAAATATAGGGCTCAATGCCATCTGCAGTAAAAAACACTAATCCAAATTCTCAACGAACAACCCAGAACGAACGTGAACAAATGACCGCAAAGCATCGATCTACATGAAGAACAATAACAACACTCTTGTTAATTGAACACAGCTATATTCTGAAAGATTCCGAGTTCTTCAAAGGTAACAGCGTTTTCTCTAGAAAGTGCGTTTGTTCTATACGCCATGAAATACGTAACAACGAATTGCAAACATAGACGTCTTTATCACATGTGCATAAACTGGGGAGATACTGTTACAATGGCTGCTGTAAATTACGTAATGATACTAGTATCTTTGTACATGGATTAAGTACTAGAGTTCTTTGGAATTAAGTATTACCACACTTATTTCGTTCGTTATTTTAGCTGTAAAAGAAAATGTAGTCACGGTGTGAAACAGCATATTTGCTCTTTATTTTAGCGCAGAACAAAGTAACCTTAACAAAGTCATATCTGAACTACAGAAAAGGTAATTGAATCTGCATTAAAAGCGACCATAGCAACCATACCAAAGACAAACATTTTAGTAAATGAAATAAATCGCAATTTGCGATCAATTATGTCTTCACTGTACTAGGTTTAGATGGAATACCAAAGTGCGGCGAATGAAAATTTGTGCCCGGCCGGGATTCGAATCCGGAATCTCCTGCTCACTAGGCAGACACTTTGACCACTCCGCCACCGAGGACACAGTGACCAGCCCCACTGCAGAGGACTCTTCCTTGCACGTCTCCCGCCACACCCAAATCTCCATTCGCCACACTGTCTCTTTCCTGTTACCACAGCCTAAACCTAGAAGAGTGAAGCCATAAATGATCGCAAATTGCGATTTATTTCATTGATTGAACGTTGTAACATCGTCAAAAATATATAATTGTAACATTTTAGTAGGCGCAATGGTTCTAATTAATTACTTTCAGCATATCCCATAATTAGTGAATAATTACTTACAAAACCAAAAAAGAACATAATTTGTTGCAATGCATACACTTCCCTTCCGTTTCAGTAGGAAACGACAGTAGTCACTGAAATCTAGGAATTCCTTTATATATAAAACTTCCAGTATCAGCACGTTGTTTAGAATATTTATTATTACAGTATCCTTCCAGTTTATGAGTATATGCTTCAGAAGACCATTGTTCAATTCGTTGTTACGTGTTACACGGCATATTCACGAAATAGAACAAACGTTCATTTTAGAGGGAGCACTCTTACATATACACAACTCTAAATATTGCAGAACATAGATCTATTTAATTAATAAAAGTGCCCGAACCGTCTTAGGAGCCAAGGCGAAAACAAATTGTAGAGAAGAGTTTCACACTACGGACCATGTACATAACAATCTAACACGCTGCCCACTACACCACGGCAATCACAAATGCGTACCTTAATTATCGTAGTATTCATGGCAGATTTTAACACCTAAAATGACATTCTTAGAGACTGAATTATCATTTATCGTACTAAGAACGACATGTTCTTGTTAATTTCTCATTGCTCCATTGCCTTGAAATGACAATGCGTGCGTTATAATAAGAAAATCGTAAAATTTGGAAAGCAAGATGGCATCTGCGAGAGAGAGTTCTGGGCGAAGAATGTCACATGACATTTCCGAACGCCTGGTTTACGTAAAATACGTAGTGATAATAAAAATGACTCATAAATTATAGGAATGTAGAAGGGAAAACGTGAAGCAAGAGGAAGAATAAAACTAAGAGAAATGTAGCATGCATTACACATGTCTAAACACAGAGGGAGCACGTTCCCCTTGTCTGTTACGACGTACAAAAATTCGCATATGTATTGGAAAGGAACAAATGGTCTAGGATAATTCGGATTAGCGATTGATATAAAGTTAAGTAAAAGGAATTAATTATTCTATCGGTGATTCGAACACAAAACGTGTCCTAAGTCAAACAAAGGGAAATCATGAAAATTTATTAAATTTCAAAAGTTTATTTCAATCGGTAAATTATATCCAAAGGAAAATCATTAGTACTACGAAACAAATTTAACAAAAGACTCATTGGGGTAAAATATACTTGGAAGAGCCGGGAGACATGAGAAGAAATCAGCTGGATTACATCATGGTGAGAATGAGCCTCGGAACTCATATACAAGATCGCAATTTACTAATGATGAAGAGCAGAGTGAGAAGAATCCAGAAGAATCAGTGGAGCAGAAAGTAGGATTCCAGAGTACTAAGAAACGACGACAAACGTTTGATGTTCACCAAGGATGTAGGAAAGTAACTTTGGGAAACCTTGGATGCCAGAAGAAGTAAGTCAATTAAACTAAGAAAGGAAGAGGTAGTACAGAAATGTTCAGGTGACGAAGAAATCTTTTAGGAATGCGATGCATATGAAATACAGGATAGCTAAGGTGAAATAGCTGCAGGAAAAATGTGAAGAAACATAGTTAAAGAGAATCAAAACGGCCGATTCATCATATAGGAAAATCAAAATAACCTTTTGTGAAGTCAACGTAAGGCAAAAGTGCAAACGAAATGCCACAGTAAACTCAGAAGAGAGAAGGGTTAGGTAGAAGTAGTACATCGAAGATCTCTATGGTGGTAGGTGTCTGTCTGGAAAAACAATAGGAGAATAAATTGCAGTCAAAATTGAGGGCTCAGGGGATCCAGTGTTAGAATTTAAAAGAGCTCTGGAAAGCTTCAAATAAGGCAGAAGGGATAGGTAACTTTCCATCGGAATTTATAAAACTGTTTCTTGAAGAAGCAACAAATCGACCAAGTTGTGTGAAATCCACGAGACTGGTGACATACACTATGTGATCAGAAGTATCCGGACACCCTCCCCCCCTACAACATACGTTTTTCGTATTAGGTGCATATCAACTACCTCAGTAGTCATTAGACATTGTGAGATAGCAGATTAGGGCGCTCCGCGGAACTCGTGGACTTCGAAAGTGGTCAGGTGATTGGGTGTCACTTGCGTCAGAAGTATACGCGAGATTTCCACACTCCTAAACATGCCTCAGTCCACTTTTTCTGGTGTGATAGTGAAGTGGAAACGTGAAAGGACACGTTCAGCACGAAAGCGTACAGGTCGACAGTTGAAGAGGGTCGTACAGGGTAATAAGCAGACATATATCCAGATCATCACACAGGAATAACTGCATAAAGATCCATTCCAAGTATTATGCGGGAGGTGAGAAAACGGATTTCATGGCTGAGCGGCTGGACATAGTCACAGAAATCGCAAGACAATGCCAAATGTTGCCTTGGTAGGTGTGAGGAGTGTAAACATGGAACGATTAACAGTGCGAAAACGTTGTGTGGAGTGACGAATCACGATACACAATGTGGCGATCATACGGCCGGTTGTGGATATAGCGAATGCCCGGTGAACGTCATTTCCAGCACGTGTAGCGCGAAAAGTAAAATTCGTAGGCGGTGGTGTTATGGTATGGTCGCGATTTTCTAGTCGGGAGCTTGCAACCATCCTCATTTTGCGTGGCATCACACTGATCTTTTAAGTACCTTCTTGCTTCCCATTGATGAAGATCTGTTTTCACGTTAGGCCCAGTGAAACTCTTTTATTTGTCTAGGAATATTACTTAAAACTGATTCAAGAATTCCTTATCAATTATTCTTGGTAAGTAACATTTGAAGAAGACAACCTTATAAAGCCGAAACTATCATCATTTGAGGAAGACATCCTGATGGAATTATTATATAATTATTCCATCAGTAAAAAACCGCCTTGATTGCAAATTGTTTTATTAATTAATGACGTGTTTCGCCCTTTAGCAGGGCATCTTCAGATTACCTGCATGACAGAATTTACACAAATTACAAGGCGGAATTACAAACGGGTATAATGGTACATGGGCTTATTTTGTGTTAAGGAGACAGTATAAATGGTAAACAAAGCTTACAATGTGCTCTCCGTGGTGTGACACCGTAAAGTTGTTTTGCGGTGTTTCTATTTTTCTGGAATTTTTGGATTTCCACCGCTTTTATTAAGGTAATCATAAAAATCGTTTTATGTTTCTCACATCTTTACCGAGTATGTTCCAACTGAAATTCGTTGTTACCCGATAATTTGTAGGGCTACAAGGAAATCAAAAAATTCCAGAAAAATAGAAACGCCGCAAAACAACGTACGATGTCACACCACGGAGATTGCATTGTAAGATTTGTTTACCATTTATACTGTCTTCTTAAAACAAAATAAGCCCATGTACCATTACACCCGTTTGTAATTCCGCCTTGTAATTTGAGTAAATTCTGTCACGCAGATAATCTGAAGATACCCTGCTAAAGGAGGTCGAAACGCGTCATTAATTAATAAAACAATTTGCAATCAAGACGATTTTTTACTGAAGGAATATTTATTCTCAATGATTGCTGTACACCATGGACTGGAAATCATTTTATTTCACTTTCATTGAAGACTCAAGCGTAACCTCATTTGAAATCAGAAAATGGGTACTATGGAATGCTTGCGATATAGCTTTGAAGGAACTCTGCGGTTCACAATTACTCATTTGAGCGAGCGTGCGTTACAAAGCGTTAACAGTTTAAGAAATCTCACTGATCTCAACATTAAATTTGTATAAAGCGAGTTTTTATTGGCCAAATTAGTCGTCATTTGACCTTAATGTATGGCTACAAAGTGAAATTTAGGCACAAAAATATATAGATATATTGAGGTGTTTGTGCCTGTATTTCACTCTGCAGCCAAAACTACACAGGGCAAACGAATAGCGTTTGTGTATGGCAGTAGTTATCGGTCACCCATTGTACACTATGGTGGTTGAGGTTTGTCAACGATAACATGGTTGTAATGCACAGTGGGGCACTGATAATTACTACAACAACAAACACTATTGGCTTGCGATATATAGTTTTGGCTGCAGGGTGAAATGTTAGAAAAAATGGAAATGATTTCCAGACAAATGGCGGATGGTACCTTTGGAAAGGCACATCCTATGCCTTCCGTATCCTTAAGCAAAAATCCGCGGATGATCTCCGCCTCTAATGACCACGTTGACGTTAAACCCTAAGCTTCTTTTCTTCTTCCTCTTTCTTCTTCTCCTCCTGCCCCCCTGCCCCCCTTCTATCCAGCCCCGCTTCCCCCTTCTCTGTCCGCTTCCCCTTCCATTCCTTCTGCCTTTCATCTCTCTCTTCCCGTTTTCTCCTCCACCATTTGTCTATCCGTTGTTAATCAAAATCGAGAAATTGTACACGAGGAACTACGATGTTTTGATTTCCACTTTTGACAACTTCAACGACCTAGCAGTTGTCACACTGCTGCTGTCCGGTATGCTTGTGTTCTTACAACTGAATTCTTTTAACATGTACGACGCCAGAATGCGATTTCGCGAAACGTTATTTTCCTGTGCCTTTTTACTATAACATTTGATCGGTACCAAGAGAAGACATTGGTACAACTTCAATTTTGGATGCTCAATTATAATGACAGCTGGGTATTTTAATGCATGATAGAAATCAGAGTAATAAATATAAAAGCACCTACTTCTTGTTACCACTCTGAATTGTTATGTACCTAAATGATTTTCGTTTTGTGCACACCTATGCCAAAGCACCTTTCGAATTATGCAAGGTTCTTTGGCCTCCTTGTCTAAATAGTATTAAAAAAATAGTTCACTATTCGTGTTCACGTATTTGTATTATGATTTCATAGGTAGATAACACAGCTTTGCTCATGCATCCAAGCTACTGACAAGAGTGATATGCAAAAGCACGGAAATGAAAACTGAGAATTCATTCGAAAACAATCTGTTTGGCTTTATGAAAAGTAAAGACACCAGAGTGGCAAATTTGACACCCCGATTAATAATTAAACAAGATTTAAGGAAAAGCGAGCCATGGTGTTTTCTTTCCATAGAAAAGGTAAATAAAAAAAATTAAGAAGTCACTGGAAGTGATGCTTCGCCGATGCCTTTCCTATCTACCACTCTTAACGATACTACTAACACATTCTACAAACTTCAATAATTTTGATCGTTCTTTGATGATGATTGGCAGAAAATTATAGTTAACTTAATTTTATAATTTTAATTTTGATCATGCTTTATATATCGTATACTGTCAATCCTCCGCAATTTATGCTAATAGTTATTTTTAATGTTACGACAATATATAAAATTCGTTGTTAAATGAAGTAAGTAATATTCGTGGATTTTCTTATAAATCATTGTTTCATTGTTTTGCCAGTGTGGTAGTCCATGGAGCAATGGCGAATATATCATATATTTTCGGGTAGGGGGAGGGGAGTTTAATGTAATGAGAATTTACGTAATCTTAAGTAGACATCTCATGATATTTTGTTTCAGTTTTGCTGCTCATATTCAGAGGATAATTTCCCCTTTTACAGCTTTTCTATTATTGACATTAAATCATAAAAATTAAAACTTAAAAAGAAAAAACTGACACAAAATTCACACCACAAGCACCCTGCGCCCCTCGACAATACAGGAAAGGATGACTGTCTACCAGGGCGAGGGCTTGACGCATCATAATTCAGATACCGTACTTTTTTTATATTCATTATTTAGTGGGGGGAGGCAGGCCCCATTGCCCCACCTCCTTATATACGCCACTGCCGTCGAGTTAATGACGGAGTACGCCAAACACCGTTGCAGATGTGGACGGATACACAGACTGCAGTCAGCGATTAATTCTGAGATCCGATCGAAGCGTAACTCTGTTCTGCTCATTTACACGATTCCCGTGCTGGTGGAATGGAAATGCACTAGATCGTTCGATTAAGTGCACATACGACAAAAAAATGAGCGCTCTTGGTGTGTTTTTCATGTTGAATTTGGCGGGCGCAAACTGTTAATCTGCTAATGGAAATCAACTGTAGCGCATGCCTCAATGTGACAGGCAAAAAGTACAACTTTAAATTTACACGATGCGACAGGGTCGTGTGTTGTGAACCCTATCGCGCCACCTACGTTCGTTTAACAGCACAAAGGGTCAAAATGAGCGAGCGCATAGAGTCTTTTATGTTAATCAAGCTAATGGAAGGCAGCCAGCTGCAACGTATGCAACGATGTACCTAGTGGGAAAGCCGATCCTAATTTTGTGTGGGCCTTCGACAAACATGAAAGTGTAAATAGGTAATGTGGTTAATTTGATTCGCGGGGTGGCTTTCATAAAAACTCCAATTTTTAAAAAGAGGAATTCCTTAATTTCTAAATGAAACTATTTGAAATTTTTTGTGGTTGGTAGTAATGAATGTCACTTTTTGTCATTGCCCAAGCTCTGCACGTACAAACGGATTGATATCGAAGATTATCATAAAATCTGTATTACATTTGTGACGAAACAGGCTACTACTCGACTTATCACAGGGGATGACTTATGCTGGATTCCTCTTCTTTGCTGCAGCTCTTTGCTACTTTGCCTCTGTCCACGTGCACGTTAATCAAAACAAAGTTAATAATTCCATGCCATGGATTTCAACTAGGGCAGCTGTATATTAATGATGGGCTACAACACGGTTAGATTTGTGACTAAATGGAAGAGAAATACATGGCAGTTACATATAACTACACAACATGGAGTCACATATAAAAAAATTTAAAATATTATTGTTACTTACATATTTTACATCGAAGACAATAAGATAACATTTTTACTGAGTACAGCAACTTCATATTTACAGTAAATATTGTGATCGTTTCTAAAAAAACTGTCTATTTTACATCATGTAGTAAGTATTCCTTCATTTAATCCTTAACTATTACTAATGAGTAACTTCTTTCGTCACAAACGCTAACAAGATATACTGGTGACGTTATTGGAACAGATAAATGTTTACCAAAGAACTTCAGGTTTTAATTCTATTTTATTATTCCACTGATTGTACATCTTTGATGGCAGTTTCGTAAACCGTTAAAAATGCATCTATATAGATGACCATGGAAGGTATATGAAAAGTCATTACATATAAAAAATAGAATGATCGTTTTAGAAATTCTATCAGGCGCTTGTCATTGATTGCGTAAGAAATAAAAAGTATAAAAATATAAAAAACAACCATGTTCTGTAGGATCGTATATATAAAATAGTTTCACTGTCAAGCTCAGTAGGAAATTAACCAAATGTGATAAAGTATCTAGTAATCGTTAAAAATCTGATATGAAACAATTAAAACCATTAATAAATAGTACAGTCATGAACACAAAGCTTATTTGTTGTCGTTGTTAGGTTTTCTTACATTGTGTGTATGCTTCAATTTTAGGTCATCACCCATGGCACAGTTATTAGGTGTTTAACTAACTCCCTCTGTTAAACAGGTATCACATTCTATTTGTTGCAATACCAGTCATAGAAACTTTTCCAGTTAGTTTTTTAGGAACATTACAAAATTCATCTAAAATATTGGCCAGCAGTGTTCGAAAGTAATGCAGGGTGTCCACAATGGGACTCCAACATTTGAACTCATAAAAATCTGAGAGGAAACTCAATTTATTGACGAACATATATTGGGAAATCATACAGCACCTCATCAAGTTTTCAGACGGCCGCGGTGGCCGAGGGGACTGAGGCGCTCTAATCAAGGTCTGCACGGCCACTACGGTCGAGGGTTCGAATCCCCCCTCGGGCATGGATATTTGTGCCGTCCATAGTCTTAGCTAGTTAATAAGTAGTTTGTAAGCTTAGGGACTGATGACCCCGTAGTTAAGTCTCATAAGTTCTACAAACATTTGAACATTTGAACATCAAGTTTTCATACACAGGTGCACGGTTCAGTACACTTGAACATGGGAGCCACGGGTAGCGCGAAGAATATCAAGTCTATAATCGATTTCGCGCCATGTATTGCGGAGCATCTGCTCTGTGACAGAGTTAATGACATTTATTATGCGATGTTTCAAGTCTTGCAGGTCCTTTACTGGAGCTACGTATACTCGTTCTTTCACATAACCCCACAAGAAAATATCGAGGGGGGTTATGTCGGGCGAACGTGGCGGCCAAGGAATTGGACCTCCACGGCCAATCCAGCATTGCGGGAATGTGTCATTTAAAAATTTTCGGACATCAAGGCTCCAATGGGGTGGAGCACTTTATATGCGTGCAAACTTAATCGCTGATAAAGCACTTTGGGCACTGTTAAACGTTTCTTACGAAGTTCTCTTGCTACCTGTCGCAATGACTTTAGTGGACTTCGTTCATGATTTCACTGATCCCAGGCCCTTTCGCAACACTCCCAGTAGCCAAAAACTGATCACACCACTTCTTTATAATGTTGAACGACGGGGGCGCTTTGTTGTAAACTCGACGAAAGTTTCTTTGCACTTGGGTCGCCGATTTTGTCTCTGCATACTACCAGGCCACTTGTGCACGCTCCTTCATATCCGCCAGTTTGCTAAAACAAGACGCTCCTTCATATCCGCCAGTTTGCTAAAACAATTGATTCCAGCTACACTACGGCCACTTGGTGTATCAAATTTATTGCACACCACAAACTTGTTGAGTTGCTCTGTCTGCCACTTCAGGATTCACAGGTCCTCCATCTGAAATGAGAGATATATAGGATATTAAAATCTTGGAGTCTCATTGTGGACACCCTGTATATTCAATGATGCATACTCTCTCTCTCTCTCTCTGTCTCTCTCTCTCTCTCTCTCTCTCTCTCTCTCTCTCTCTCTCTCTCTCTCTCTCTCTCTGTGTGTGTGTGTGTGTGTGTGTGTGTGTGTGTGCGCGCTATCTTTATTCGTGGTTTTTATCCTGTTGATGAAGTATCTAACAAGGGACACCTTTGACCTCAAAACGCTCGGAACCGCACGATACCATTCTTGAGAATAACAGGCAATCATAAACAGGACAGTTGTGTGCGTCATTTCCATGCAAAACGTTGAATTGTTCCTCAAGTAATATTTTAAAGAGAGAAACGAAGTAACAAGATATCAATACCATAAGAAGGAAATTATATGTGATTTAATGGCCTCTGTGTATCATTCAGTCAGCGGCTCGAAAAACTCTCTGCTTAAAGTACTTATAAAAGCGCGAAAAACACATACACAGCAGTACCACACATCTGAATATTGCGTACTGCTTCAAGAAACACCTTCAGGTTCAGGTTCCTCCTGTCCTTCAGATTCAGTATATATATTCAGCGTAACGTCGTGTATTTCTGCGTCGTCTCCATTATATTTCTGAATTATTATGATATATATCCGTGAACTCCATATCCTCGCCGGCGATGTCATTTCCATATTCAGCACGCAGCAGCTTGGTCCATAGTATTTGGACCACATGAGTAGGATTAATTCTCCTCGTGCTATCATTGCACTGTACACAGTTTATACAGTAGCTCGCTGGCGAACACTCCAAGAGACAATTACGTACTGCAGCTATACCACTCACGCAACTGGAGCACTGGTTGCTGCCGCTACGCTATGCCACCATCTAGTGTCGCTAGCAGAGAAGTGCGGCGATTTCAATGGAAATGACGCACACCACTGATTTGTTTATAATTCCGTTTTATTCTAAGCATGGTTTCGTGCGGTTCCGAACGTTCGAAACCATATGTGTCAGTAAGTAACCATAGACGATGGCTCAAATTTTAATAATAAACTCCAGCAGTCATTTATCTAGGAACAATATTATCCAGTTTTCGAAAATCTTTACCTGTTGTAAAGATACACCCTAGAAATCAGTTTTGGGCTCCAGAAGTGTGAACTGCAGTGAGAAGCGGCGTTCTGGCCCCTATGAAACTTACCAATCGATTTCAAGAAATCCACTTGGGGGAGAAATTGATTTTTGTATAACTTTCAGTTTAATATCTTCGCCCGATTAAGCGCATTTTTTTTCGTTATTCGTCACGGGTGCCGTGTAGCATCAAATTACGTAAAGTATTGCGAGGTATTTTAAATAGTCTGCAGAATTAAAAACACATTGTTCAGACTTTGATTAAAGATCATACATTGCAGCGTATGAAATCGAGAGGAGATATCGAAATTTTATTTAAAGCTAGCTGCTAAATGCGGTATTGCCCGGGTGTATATGCATTTTTCCAGCCTTATATTAGAAACGAAAATAAAAATTCGAAGAACATTTCATCTTCATGTAAGAATGAAAACAGCTTATAAATTATGAAACAGTGAAAAAAAGAAATATGCATAATGTACAAATTTATAAATGCAGTATCGAAAGAAAGAAAAATAGTAATAAAATACAAATTATGTATAACATTAAATTAATTCAAAATTTGACTATAAACAATACTTAGTCCATCTCGTTTTTCCCTTTCTGTCCATCGGTTTCTATCTTACTTTCTGTCCATTTAAGTTTCGTTTTCATGCAGTCCAATATATATAACATAATATACCCTTGATAATGTATCCTACGATAATTTTCCAGATTTGTACAGTGCAATATTAGGCAATGAAGTTTCGTAAATGACGCGTCGCGTGATGGGAAAGTTTTTGTTACTCATTGTTTACGAGGTCATATCTCATGAACTATGTGTCGTAGGTAGTTTTTAACCGCACAACAATTGTTGTCTGATAGTAAGCAATATGTGTACCAAGTTTAGTAGGAATCGGTCCATTTTTTTTTTAGGAGGAGTTGATGAAAAAATAGCACATGATGTAGCAGTTATTCGAAAATTTCATGGTTTATGACGTCGTATCTCCTGAAATATGTTTCGTACTATGACGTAAATTTGAAGGGACATTCAATGGTGTATGTGCCTAATGTTTGCAAAATATGTCGTGAATGGTGTTAGTAGTAACAGCGTAATAAATCGAAACCTCATGCGTGATGATGCTGTTATTCATGAACCAAATTGTTTATGACTTCATATCTTATGAACTATATGTCGAACTGTGATATAATATCGAAGGAACATTCAGTGGTATGTATGTGTCCTGGCTGTCATATGTCTCGTGAATACAATTTACAGTGTAGAAGTAATGATTTGTAAAGACATGCCAAATGCCCTAGATATACGTGTTGAACATCGGAAAAGTAGTGAGTGATAATCTTTTTTCGTTTCATCGTTTTGTTGGAGTTGTCAAAGAGACGAAGTTTTATAAATATTTGAAATTATGTTCAAAGCTTATTGCAAGTCGCTAAATGCTCTCATTGTAAAATAGATGACGAATAAAATCACGATATCACACGCCGCAAGATGGGGCAGTTGTCATTGTTTATGACGAGATATCGTATTGTAGGTGGTTTTTGCAACCATAGCAAATGATTCCTGACAAAAAATATTTGTACCAAATTTGGTTGAAATCGGTCCATGAGTTTAGGAGCAGATTTAGAATATTATCTCATGATACGACCGTTTCTAAAGGCTGGCATTGCTTATGACGTCATATCTCCTTACATATGTGTTTAGGCGGTATAAATATAGAATGAGAGCGCAGCAGTGTCTCATTTCGTTCTCGTGATATTGATTTCATATCTGGCGGGTGAATTCGTACGCTGTGCTTACTCCCGTCCAACGGACTTGGCTTATCATTTAATTTTGAGAAAACGATTCTGTGAAGCAATTTGATTTCGGTCATCGTACTGGCAAATAAACAATAAATTCTTTACAGGTGTTCAATGACCTCGCAGTGGGGAGGACGGCAGTTCATATCCGCCTCCAGCCATCCGGATTTAGGTTTCCCTTGATTTCCCTAAAAACCTCATCAGGCAGATTCCGGAAACGGTTCCTTTCAAATGACACACGATTTCTTTCGCCATACTTATCAAAACAATCCAAGCCTGTGCTCCGTCTCTGGTGCCTACATTGTCGACGGGACGTAAATTCTAATATTCCATTCTTTCTTTCCTTCCCTGCAGATCTGTAGAATTTGTCTTTTATCAGCAGCACACTCTGCTGTAGCAAAGAAAATAAGGGAACCAGCTGAAAAATGCTCATGTCAGAGAACAAAAAATTCCACTCACATGTTTTACTGTCCACTTCGGATACGACTCTACTATTGTGATAATATCTATGCTCTTAACATGCAATATTCTCTCTGATCGTTTTTTAAAACAGCCAAACTTATTTGATATTTCAGATTTTAACTTTGACAAGAATACTATTTTTTTAATTCTACTTTTTTAAACTATTGTTTTAACATCTTTTCCATACTATTTAACCCAGATAGAGTAGAATTATTTATGGCTTATATGCTGTTATATTCATCTGACTGCACAAGATCGTTATAAGTGTTTTTTTTTATTTATTTATTTATTTATTTTTACACAATCACGTTATTAGTTTTGCACCACTGCCCTTCTTTCTGGAAAGACATAAAATGAATGTTTTAGAATTTTAATATTACCTGACATAGTAGGGTTTGGAGGCGATCTGATCGTTTTATAGTTTTCAAAATAAAAAGCCAAGATCGCACATTAATGCTTTATTAAATGACGACCGGTTTCGGTGCACTGTGTCACCATCATCTGGTCTCATATATGTTATAAGCTGGTCATCTTGTTAAAAAATTGGGTATAAAATAACAAGTGCAACATTGCACTTAGTCACTATATAAAAATAAAGAAGTTAAAAATATGACAGCTTACAAAATACTGTCATGTTTTCAGCTTGTGTATTTTTGTATAGTGTTCAAATGTTCAAATGTTTGTTAAGCTTATGGGACTTAACTACGGGGTCATCAGTCCCTAAACTTACAAACTACTTATGAACTACTTACGAACTAGGACGGCACAAATATCCATGCCCGAGGGGGGATTCGAACCCCCGACCGTAGTGGCCGTGCTGACCGTGACTGGAGCGCCTCAGTCACCTCGGCCACCGCGGCCGGCTTTGTATAGTGACTAAGTGCAATGTTGCACTTGTTATTTTATACCCAATTTTTTAACAAGATGACCAATGAGCAATGAATATAGTGACAGTGGGAGAAAATTCAGGAAAACGTGTCCATGGGAGACAGACATATGTAGCCAATGGCAATGAAGGGGGAATTCTGTGTACGAGGGTAAGTCAATTATTATCCGCAAAGTAGTTATAAAATTTAATGTAATCAAATAGGAAACATACGAGAACATTATTTTTCAACATAGTCTCCTTCGTTTCAACGCACTCGGTCCATCGTTATACAAGCTTTCTGATGCCCTCATAAAAGAAGGTTCTCAGTTGAGAAGGTAACCAGGAATTCACCGCTTCTTTCATTGTTTCGTCCGAGTGGATGAAACAGTCAGAAGGGGCAAGATCGGGACTATATGGAGGATGCTCCAGTACTGGAGCGTTTCAGCAGTATGGGCAGCAGTATGCGGACCAACATTATCGTGCAACAACACAACACCTTTTGACAGCAATCCTCGCCGTTTGTTTCGAATTACCGGCTTTAGCCCCGCAGTAATCATCTCACTGTAATGTACTCAGTTTATTGTTATGCTCCTTTTCCCCATAACATTCCAGTACTGGACCTTGTGCGCCCCAGAAAACCGTAAGCATCAGTTTTCCTGCGACGGTTGAGTCTTGAACGTTTTCTTGCACGGCTGTTTCCATTCCATACTCAGCTGTTTACTCCCCGGCTCGTAATGATGGATCCATGTTTCGTCACCAGTAATGATCCTATCTAAGAAGTTGTCCCCTTCGTTACCATAGCGATCCAAATGTTTTTTTGCAGATGTCCACGCGTGTTTGTTTACGCAGCTGTATGAGTTGTTTTGAAACCCATCTTGCACAAACGTTATGAAGCTCAATGGATGATTACGTAATCAGAACCGTGACTAATTTGCAGACGATGTGCCACTTTGTCAATAGTTAATCGTCTGTCTAAAAGAATCATTTCACGTGGACGCTCAATGGTTCTTCATTTCTGGTGGTAAACGGTCGTCCGGCTCCTTCATCGTGCGTAACACTTGTGCGACCATTTCGGAATTTTTCAATCCATTCGTAGACTCTCCTTTGTAGCAAACCACTGTTCCTGTACAGCACTAAAAGCCTTTCATGAATGTCGGCCCCTGATACGCCTTCCGAGCACGAAAGACGGATCACTGAACGTTGCTCTTCTTTGGTGCCAATAGACAGCGAAGGAGCCATGATCAACGGCACGGCAGCGATAAAGAAACTAACCTAGCAGCTTGAAAATTGCAAAGATATAACTCAAATAAACGAAGTATGCGTCTTCAACGTAAAACGACAGAACTATCAAAATAAACAAAAATATAACCAAATTGCAGATAATAGTTGACTTAACCCTCGTATGTAAACTGAATTACAGTGAGAGACCAGATAAAAGCAGTCAGCTTCTCTTGTGTTAAAGGAGCGCAAATATGTTCTTATGCCAAAATTTTTGAGGACTGCGCCATCTGGTTCAAAATGTTTGTAAATCTATGGCAGGACCGGCAGCGCCGGTGTGACGTCAGCCCAGGCCGCTCTGCCAAGGCCTTACAACAGGCCGCTCCTACGTCACACTTAGAGGCCCCGGCCGCCATCTGACTGGCCGGCCGCTGCGCGGCGGTGGGCGTGCCCCAGCGGCCAGCCAGTGAGGTGGCGGCCGGGGCCTCTAAGTGTGACGTAGGAGCGGCCTGTTGTAAGGCCTTGTCTTCTAAGTGGTGTTGGCTCTGCCGGCTCACAAGGAAGGAGAGTTGACCGTGTGACGTCACGTACTCTGTACTGCTGCCGCGGAGAAATAAAATGCAGCGTGTGAAGTGCAACAATTTAGGAAAGATAGGGGACAGATCTGGTGTGAAGAATAGAGAGAAGTCTACGATGACCTAATTTTAAAATGTAGTGTTTTAATTAATTTATACAGATTACAGACACTTGTATATCTTCCTATGCCATGAGAACGTTAGAATGTAGGTACAATTTAACGTAAGGATAGCACTGTTATAACATAATACAATTTTCGCTACGAGTTAGAGCAAATTGAGTAGACATTATCCGACATTTTCCATTTAGTTTTTCTTTCGTTAGTTTTTCAATGTTAGGATGCAATGTTTGAGTTATTTTTATTCGAAGACTGCATGTTAGATCCTGATCTGACAAGGTGTTTTTGTATTGGGATTTTCCTAATTTAATAATAGAAAAGAATTGTTCACACACACAAGTCGAACCGAACATACACAATATCCGAGATGCAAGGGCATACAGCCTAGGAAATCTGAAAACATTCTTATAAAAATCTGCAAGCCTTCATTGTGTTTGTATTTGTCCTTCATTAAATCGTCACACTGTAAATTTAACAGTTCCGTTTGAAACCTGATAGAAACATTGTTAACATCCACTGAAAACAGTGTTTCAAAGATCTGAAATACAATAGAGAGTATTGCCACATTTTCAAACCTTGACTCACACTGATTACAACGAAAGAAAAACCGATTGCTTCGCTTTGCTCGTACTCGCCATGGTATTGTCTTCAAGAGCGCTATTGCTGTCTGGGCCCTCCAGCTCCGTACTCACAGCCCCGTTTATCCAGGCAACATTGCGAACACAGCTTTCGCCTGACGTGACACGAACTGCTAGGGCCGGCCGCGGTGGCCGAGGGGACTGAGGCGCTCCAGTCACGGTCTGCATGGCCACTACGGTCGGGGGTTCGAATCCCCCCTCGGGCATGGATATTTGTGCCGTCCTTAGTGTTAGGTAGTTCATAAGTAGTTTGTAAGATTAGGGACTGATGACCACGTATTTAAGTCCCATAAGTCCTACAAACAGTTGAACATTTTTGAAGAATGACTGTCCGAGATAGTGAACATGTAACATTTTAGGCGGATCATGTCCTGAAAGAGAATAGCTTGAAATGTGGCTGGACAGTTCATGGCTCTTGCATCAGTAGCACGCACCACCACATTCACCATGCTGATGCATGACTGCTGCACAAAACACAAAGTCACTGCGCTGCTTCGTCCTTCGTACCCTCCAGACTCGGCCTCTTCGGGCCTTTTATTTCCAAAGTTGAAAACTTAGTTGGAAGGACGAAAATTTTCAACAAAAGAAGAGAGAAAATTTTTCACGCAAGAGGCGTACCGGCACTGTTTCTGGAAGTGTAAACGGCATTGGGAGCGGTGTAGCGATTGTGGGGGAGACTACTTCGAAGGAAATCATGGAGTAAGTGAAAGGTAAGAGTAGAGACTTTTTTGGACAAAGTTCCGGGATTTTTTAAACATACCTCGTATTTGAATGATTTTCTTCCGCGTGGGCACTGCTGCCCCAACGTTAACCTCAACGTCGAAAAGGCAGAACATTCGTCATTTGCAACATTTTCGTATGCACCACTCAGCGTTCACATCTTTATGTGTAAAATTCTTTTCTTTAAACGACGTCCGATAGTTTTGTAACTTTAAACATCAATCGTAATTGGAATTAAACACAGTCCTGAAACTTTAGTATTCGAAGTTTATGCAACCAAGCATCAGTTTACAGTAAAGAAGAAATTAATTATTCCTTACAGGTTCGAGTCCAGTGTGAAGACTCCAATCTGTGTTCTCCTGCCAGGTAAAAAGCGGATTCTGGCACTTTCTTTTGTAATGATGCTTTCTGGTGTTGTCTTTATTCTAACTATTATTGCCGTTAAATACTGATGGCGGAATCTTTCATGTTTTTTTTCAGTGTCTCTATCTTTTCAAAATTAATATTCATTGCAATATTTCACAGTTTGCTAAATTTCGATAACGGTACTTAACTTTAATCTTGACGACAACAACAGCTAAAAAAGAAATCGTGTCATTACAATATAAAGACATAAACAGTAACTTTCATGAAAAACCGCCCCATCATGCATCAGGTTTCAATCTAGTACTTCTTTACAACTAACTCTGTTCGCAACGGATTTTAACGGCAGAAAGCACTTACAGAAATGAATATATAACAGAAAATTATACAATTGTAGAACATATATTAATACATTTATATATTTACCTAAGATTATGAGACGCGCTGCCTACTGCGCTACCGAGGCCATTAAAACACTCCTGTATTCCAATCAGCTTAATGAAATTCCTGAAAGCTGACTGCTCTTGACAACTTTGAAGCAACTTTGAACTGTGAAGCGCACTCGGCTGCAGATGAAAGCAATAGACTTCTGTAGAGCTACAGGAAAGGAAGAGAATGAAACAGCGTACATCCAACGAATACCCATTCTTTCCGGAAGACCTACCTTT
Organism: Locusta migratoria; assembly: GCA_026315105.1. Lineage (NCBI taxonomy): Eukaryota > Metazoa > Arthropoda > Insecta > Orthoptera > Acrididae > Locusta > Locusta migratoria. Next base: position 243,005,280 of record CM048749.1, on the reverse strand, counting down.
TAACTTCCGGGGATTCAAGTTTCCAGTGAGACGTGCATTTTCTGTTACGATTAATAAACCATAGGGCAATCTATTCAATAATGTGGAGTGGATTTGACATGCCCATGTTTCTCACATGGGAACTTTTATGTTACTTTCTTTGGGGTGGCCTCACCAAAGAAATTATTCGTATTATATCCTGAACAAGTCACAAGTAATATTGTTTATAGTCGGGTTTTGAATAAATGAATGTATTAATGTTACATATCATTTGTATTTTGATTACTATCTCTCTTTGTTGGATACTGAACTTATAAATTTGTACATTATGCAAGGTAGCCTTATTTCTTACCTATACCTATAAATGTGAATGTCTGTTCGGTGTACGTTTATCACGTCTGAACCACAAGACATAAAGAGATACAAATTTGTACAGTTACTAATGTTTACCTGGAGAAGGCTTTAGGCACGCTTTTATGGCGATCTGATATATAAATATGTTCGGTGTACGCTTATCACGTCCGAACGATAAGACGCAGAGACTGAAATATTTGTACAGCTACTAATTTATACCTGAGGAAGGTTTTGGTCACGGTTTTATTGCGATCTGATAGATATTTAGTAATTTGAAGAGAAATGCGTAACAATAATTACTCTTTGAAAATTATATTTACTCTTTGAAAATTGTTTTATTGGTTGCATTGTTCCTTGACGGTTGATAATGATAGAAGGGTGGAGTATATTGGGATGGAAAGTTACCGGTTTATGTAAAATTCTACGTGTGTGTGTGTGTGTGTGTGTGTGTGTGTGTGTGTGTGTTAATTTTTCGCTCTGCAGCGAAAACTACAGAACGCAAACGAATGGTCTGTGTGTAATTTCTGACCGACGCCTCCCGTTGTACACCATAGCAGTTCCATGCCGATAGCTATAACAGGGTGGAAGATATGGTGGTTGAAAGTCGTCAAATCATAAGAAAAATTCGGACTGAAGGCCAGCGATGAGGTTTGCGACTCTATAGCAAGGAGGTTACATACAGCGAAACGTTACAGCACAGACCATATCAGACCATGTATGCGTGCTACAATGTCTTCAACTCTTTCTCTGTAAGAATAAGTATACGAATAAGGAAATATAAGAATAAATAAATAAAGCAGTAAAAAGATATTTCCTTTAATACAACTCTTTAAGAAAATCGATTTGACGTTTCGCACATTACATCAAGTGATCGATCTGTGATATTATTACAATCATTATTGTTGAATTTCGCGATTGGATTCTTCTAAACGAGTGCATTTTCACGTGTGATTTGATCTCATAGTGTACTACTGAAAGATAGATTAACTATCATAATCAAACAACACGCGAGCGGAGCCGCGGGTTTAAGCTAGTATATGATAAATAAGGAGATGGACAGAAAGAGAAGGGATAGGTGAAGTACTAACTCAGCTAGTTATAACATACAAAGAAGCTTCAAAGTTGACTTAAAAATTCTTAGATTATCTCCATATACATCATATCATGGGCTACTGCATTTATATGTTTAGTATTAAAGTATTAAAAGTTATAAAGATTTTTTTCCAGCGTAATATTTCGATTCCCAGCAAACCTTTGGCCTTAGTATTTATTAAAAAAGCACGAATCAGTTGAGCTGCTCTTGTACAATTTTGAATGCATATAGCTGTTCTTCCCTGTTTCTAGAATTCTAGAATCGTCATAAAACAGTACTGCTACTTTATTGTCAGTATTAAGCCTAGTAAGCAGGAACGATGTTATGTAGATACTGAAGTACATTTCATTTTATTTGTTGCCATCAAAATCTTCATAAGGGTCCATCAACAGTAAACAGATTACGAGACAAGGCCGTTATTGTTACACAACTTCCAGGTTGACAATCTTTATTTACGATGACGGCAGTAATAAGATGCTTTAGTTCACGTTGAAAACAAGCCGTAAAATTGAGGACTCCTCTTTGAAGTACATTTCAGATGGTGACTGGTCGATGGAGAGTTGTAGCAACAGTTTATCTTTTCATGTCATCTTGCGAAGAGTACTCCAGAAATGCCAATAAAACGAAGTTTTAAAATCGCGGCATTGAAGTCATGTTCCTTTAAGAGCGCTCAGACAATTCCGTACTACTCGAAAACTACGGTTGGAAACAATTTTATGTCTCTGACGAAGATAAACGAAATTGACTCAAATAAAGATACAGTATATGGGAGACTTTCAGTACCTAGGCGTATGTGTTTAAAAAAAAAAAAAAATCATTCAAAGGCAGATGGTGAAAGAAATAATACCCAAGGAACAGTGGATCAAATTAAAAGCATAATAACGTGTGGAGTTGACATTCAGAGGGAGAAAGAGTCATTCATTAAATTAAACTAACATGAAATGTTGCTTCTTGAGACATTAAGCGAATATGGCATAGTAGTGCTTGTATATCTTTTTGACGAATCGTTATATCATTTATTAAAAAGCAGTTAACGTAGAGTACAGAAAGAAACTAGTTCATATTTCATTGGTATAACATATAAAGCGGCCAACGTAATTTACATTCTCAGGCAAATTTACCCTGAAGAATTACTGCTGATAAGAAATAAACGGAATCGATTCTACGAAATTCGCTAGACAGCACATAATCCCGTTTACACTTGCTGCCATATGTGTGTCATTCGTTCAGCTATGAGTGCATACAAACTGTAAATAGAGGATTGTGATCCACCTGTGAGTAATGGAACGGTAAGAAATAATAAGGGAGGAACCGTAAAGCAAAGTATTCTCTGCTTCTAATCTTACCACTTATGCTGTATAATCTTCAAGCTGAATCCTGTTAAGTGAATTGCATCTTACATATTGTTTCACTTGAGATGAGGCAATTTCATGCATAACAGATATGATGCCGTGGCAGTGAAATTCAATTTTAAAATATCATCTCAACGCCCTATTTACAGTAGAAAACCACTATAATTAATGCGTTTTAAAAGTCATGGTTTCATCTTTAGAATAACAGAAAATGTTTAGGAAATTATTAACGCAATTAGAATGTTAAAATTTTGGGTTAACCGCTTATTTACCGTATGGAAAAATTAAAATTAACGGGTTTCGAAATCAAGCCGCCTTCTTCAGGATAGCTATTGCATAGAATTATTCTAAAGATGAAAGCTTGACTTACGAAACGCGTTAACTGTAGAATTCTACACACGAAAGAAGTATATTAATTCGAAATTCAAGTTTTAATATTTCAAATAATTATTGCAAACAATAAATTTGGCGAACCCCTGGGGCACGGCCCACTGTCTCATGACCACCAGCCACTCAACTACGCTGTCGTAGCCTCCGCCCCCAAAACTTTGAACGGTTGTAGCTGCAAATTTAAACGTGATAAAAATGTCCTTCAAAATTCTTTGTACACGGCTGGTTTCAAAAATTCCAGTGCATGATAGAAACAACCATTGTTCCATTTGAAAAATTGTATGTTTGGATAAAAAAATACATTTTACAGGTATTCCTACAATCTGTTTATTGGCTAACAATACGAGTCCTTGACTACCATTCCATTCTTTGAAAACCGCACATCAATCGCACTTTCCGTTTCCGCAATATTTGCGGTGCAAATGTTAGGTGATTCACCATATATATAATCACCTGATCTCCTCAGTTTCTTGAGCAGTGTAATTATTTCAAAGTAAGGAAGTGCTGTCACATGTATTACTGCATTATAAGTTTATTCCATCTGCGTAGACGAAAAAGGTTGTGAGAAAATGATAAAAAGGGAAAATCGTGCCAAGTTTTGTAAAAATGAGAGGGACGGATTACAAAAAGGTTATTATGGATGGGATAGAAGAGGTCGTAGACAGGTGTGACTGGCCCTCAAAGTTCCTGATAATTCCACCCATTTATGATTGATTGATAATGTTTTATCATCTGAGTCCACATTTCACTGACAAGTTTAATATAAAGAATTTAAGTACCTTCGATAACTAGGCCTTGCTGGAAGGGGCGTTACAACAGGCTTTCCTACGCCAGAATCACCATCTGGGTGTAATTTTTAATATCGAGAAGGCCTACGATACTCCTTAGAAGCATCATTTCTGTGGCAGTTCCACGATTGGGAGTTTCGTGGTTATCTTCCCATTTTTATTCGGTCTTTCCTTTTTTAAAGATACCCTTTCGGATCGCCCTGAGAAGGAGAACAGTGTCCCTCAGTGTAGTGTTTTAAGTGTGACCTTGTTTGTTATAGCTATTAATATTATCCCAGTTGTTAAAAGTCCTTTATTAGATGATGACTTCTCTGTCTTTTGCCCTTCTTTCACCTTGCGACGACAACTCTCGAACGGTTGGATGACTGGGCACAGCAGACTGGTTTTAAGTTCTCAACTGAAAAGTCTGCGTGTGTTCTTTTTAACCGTTCACCTCCTATCTTTAATTTACATGAACTGAAGATGAGGGACTCTGCGCTGAATTTTAAATACACTGTGTGGTTTCTGGGCCTCACATTTGATACGAAACTTCCATGGTTGCCACACCTGAAAGATCTGAAACGCCGGTGCCTCAAGGCACACCTCATGGGGAGCGGACAGGACTTGTCTGGTTCGATTTTATAGAGCCTTTGAGCGATCTCCACTTGACTGTGGGTACACGGTATATGGGTCTGCAGGATGTTGGACGTGGTTCATCATGAAGGAATTAGGCTCGCCACTGGGGCATTCAGCAACAGCCCCATACCTAGCCTCTGCGTTGAGGCTGCTGAGCCGCCGCTCTACAAACGGAGACAGCTCCTCATGGTGCGCCAGGCATATACCACGCCGTCAACCCCAAATACACCAGCATACCACACCGTTGCTCAGCCTCCAATGGAAAGGCTTTTTCGTAATCGCCTCCGAGCAACGAGGCCCTTCAGGATTCCAAACAGGTACCAGGGGGACTTCCTCGGCTGTTCCATGATTTCAGTTCCCCAACAGTATCACTAGAATTGTCTTCTCAGTGCCTACTCTATTTCCTCAGCAGAGCTTCATGGAATCCTGAAAACGTTGGAGCAAATGCGGCGTGTTAGGGGCACATGGTTTCTTCTATGCTTCTGTGCATTGCAATCGTCACAAAACTTGTATTCAGCTGATTCGATAACGCAGCTCATACCTGACCGACTCTACTCCCTCCAGCAGCGGAGGAAGCACGTCTCATTTTGCTAGGTACCGGCGACCGGAAAATGTGGGAATTCGGGGCAACAAAACAGCTGATCGGGCTACTAAGGATGCTTGCTGTAGCCGTCACATCCTACAATGTGGAATCCCCTTGCATGATGCCCTCACTGTGGTGAGACAGAGATCGGTACTGCTGCGGGAGGGAACGTAGCTGGCAGTAACAGATAATAAGCTGTGTTTCGTTAAGCCAACCGTCCGACCATGGCGATCTTCCTGCCAGTCATTCAGGCGCCATGGCGTGGCCCTGAGGTGCTTCCTAATTGGGCATTACCCTTTGACGCACAGCTTTTTACTTCGACGGGAGGATCCCTCGTCTTGAGATGTATGAGGCGTGTTGAGAGGGCAGCAGGGAATATTATTGATGCACTGTACTCTGTTTTAGCTGATAACAAGTGTGACCAAAGTTAATAAATTTCCTGATTTGTCTGGACTATGGCCTAAGATTTTAGGCTGCAGGTTTTAGTGTGTTGGAGAATGGCTGGCTTATTCTTTTTACCCCAGTGATCAGCCAGCCGTGGTACTCTAGTATTGTGTTTTACGTACTCTAAATGTGTACTTCAGTACGCAACATTATATTGGCGATTTGATACGATGTGTTTGTCCGTTTGGTCATCTACCCCACAGTTTGACTAGTTTGTCTACTTTTCAGTCTGTTTCTCGTTTTTTCTTCACTTCTTCTTCACTCACACACGTCACCTCTTGTCATGGCGCTAAAGATCTAATTGTCGTCCGCCTAGAAATTTCTATTCTTCCATCCATTCAATTTTGGCCTTGTAATGCGCAGCACTGTCTGATCCACTGCGCTTTTATAAATCTGGCAGCTGTTGTCCAAAAAGATTTAACATTCCCCCTCCAAAATATGTGATTGGGTACTAACTTATGAACGATATCCCCAAGCCGCGGCGGTGCGGCCAAGCGCATTGTAGCGCTATGCTACGATGCGCAACGCCGTTCCCCTCGGCGGTTCGAATCCCCCTTGGGCATCGCGAGAGTGAAGATCGGGGTGAGAGTTTAAAATAGGGAAAGTTTAATTTTTAAAACTCACAACCACCAACTGCGAATCAAATTCCTAAACATGCAAAAACACAAACTATGATTGCTGCTATTTGACTCGTTTACTAGGGGATGATATCACACGTTCGCAGCTTTCCTTCCCCGCATATGATTAACAAAAAAAATTCATAATAAAGTCAAATTCAAGAGAGAAAAAGGGTGTACTAACTACTATTTATGAAAGCACGTGAAAGTTCACTTTATGTTGTTTATTTCAGAATATTAGAACCCTATGGCTGATATGTCTGTACGTCGACACATTTATCAAATAAAGTTATAGCTCGTGAGCCCCCAGACAAAATGAATATTTGTCCCAAATTGTTTTCACACCATGTGGCTGTCTCAAACACCGTTTATGTTCATGCTTATGCGACGACACATGTTACATTAACAAATCACAGTCACTTTAATTCAATGCGATGCACACCTTGTTGCACCAGCTAAATATTCACAAACACACAGTAGCACTCGATTCAACTTGGTGCAGTCTACGACAAGCAACCACAAGTGGCGATTGCCACACACCAATCTATAACCGCCACCTGGAGATCCACATGCCGACTGATGCAGAGCGACGCCGCCTGGCCAGCTACCCCACTTGCTCCCGACTCCTCACTTCCTGCCCATGCTCGTGCATGCCAAAAGCTCAACCGCCCGGGTTTTTTCCCTACGTCATCAACTTCCCCATGTGAGCTGTTCCAACCGACTTCCAACGTACAGCGCTCAGCCAATACATTTCTAAAACTTTACTTAAAGTCAAAATAATTACACTACGCATCAAGCAAATTTCTTATGTTTTTATATTGGTATACACATCCTTTGCACTATTTATTACAATCGTGCAATTTCTTATATCACAGATAAGTGATTTAACTGAATATTTCAAGATAAAATACACAACATTAATTGAAAATAAAATGAGAAATAGTTAATATATTACTTTTATAAACAAAGATTGCCATGCTAGTTGTGTAACTGTCTTGTATTCATTGGTAATTTATTACTTTTCGTTGTCAATTAAACATATTACGTCCGATGTGACTATATCAGCTAATGTATTGTTTATTTGTCAACAGGCTATTTTGTAATGAGGGCCTTAAAGGTTCCTAACTGCATCGTATTACTTCAAGTGCAAGTAGTATTAGAATATTTTATTTCACGCTGTGCACTGCACTGCACCTGGCACTCGCCATTGTCCCTCTCTCCCCTCACCGGAAACGAAGCCTGGAAAATCCTAAGCTGGAACAAGCCACCAACGTCAGCGTGCTCGCTGGCCTCCCGTCAGCTACAAGCACACAGCAAATCTCAACGTGGAGAATTTCTACCTTTGGCCTAACTATAAATGTTGTCACCCAACTGCGTACATACATTGCTACCATAATTAATAAGATTAAAATTGTGTAACATTTAGTGCATTGGCATGGTCAATGTTTGCAGTGAACTTCATACTGTTTAATTATCAAATGCTATTAATTACCAGTATTTCTATTGGGCGGTAATCTCACAATACCCCCACTTGCGGCATCAAAACCATGTGCAGGATGGCGCAAGTAGCACCAAAATTAATACATTCAAATGAGCAAAATAGAAAATTACCAAATTATTGAATCGGATTGACTCAAACACTATACCAATTATGACCTCAACTAATGCAAAAAATAAATAAATAAATAAAAATAAACAGGGCAGTGAGAAAATTTCCCAATGTTTGTACCATTAAGACCACTTATAGCGTGTGCATATTTTTAAGAAAAGAATCCTTATAAATAATTGCATTCATGAAATTTAAGTGTGCCTGTTGTTTATATACAGAATTGGCACCAAATTTATAATAGTGTTAACCTTTAGTCTTTAGAGGACCTTGTCCTACATGGAAAAACTGGAATTATCACTGTAATAACTAACCACTTTGACACTGAGAACCCCAGAGTCATCGTTGCAGCAACTCTGGTTCATGGTGTATGGTCCTATGTCTCCGTCATTTCAACCAACATGCTGTTGCAGTTTAGATTCATGGCACTGGATCAAGCGTTCTTGTTCACACACGTCATATACACCCTACATGGAACAGGAAGAGCAGAAGGCACTCATGAGTCAACATAGACAAAAGTTTGTCTGGACACCAGGATTCGGTTGGATTTGTATCCCACCCCTCTGCCATCCAGACTTGGTGCAATTGAAACTAAGCATTGAGACATGTACAGTAACATGCAAATCAACAGAATTAAGAACTCAAAGTGGCTTGTGTTAGTCATTATCAGATCAACCCAAACCACCATGCCTGCACTCTCATCAGCCATAGCTTCAGATGAAACAGACAAGAGAATATGTGGTCTACTTGGAGTATTACTCCATCAAATATAATATCAACAACCTGCCTGTGTCAAAATATATGTTAAATCTCAAATAATACTACCAAAAGAATGTTATCATAGAGAATTTTCTATCAAAATGACACCTACAAGCATAAATACAAATCCTACCCCATTGCACCAAAAAAAATTATTTTTGCAGGTGTGAGATTTAATTGGCCCATATTATCCTAGCACGTCTATACTTCACAGTAACTACAACTCCTGCAGCCTGTGAGCATCAATTGAAAACAATATATATACGTCCTCTAGTCCTGATTCCAGATTAGTATACATAAACAAAAATAAAAAAAATTAATTATCAATCATAGAATTACCTAACTAAATAGTTTCATTACTCATACTTAAATTATGATGACACAATAAACACACTATCCCTTTCAGCTGCTGTTTCAGGAATGAGTCCTGGCAACAATTGCACCTTTCACCAACACATATACATATTTACCTCATGTACCACTGTTGAACTGCAAATCTGATACAAGCACGTGATTTAACACAAACAACAACAGAAAAACATTTACAAAGAATTCTTGTAAACATGACCCCTATGCTTAAATCTAAACACACAAGTAGATACTAACACAGACCACAGAATAAATATACACAAATTCTTAACCTACTATCTACAATGCATTGAATCTCATATTTCATAATTTACACTGGTTTATGGCAGTTACTTGTGTAAACATGCCATTAAATCTTTATCATTTACAAAATTTTTGAATTTCACCCTCTTCATGCATCCCTCCAGACTTAATTCTAGCACTTTATCCTTAAATTCCAACTGAGCTTCATATTTGCACAGAAAATCACTTCCTAACACTAGATTTAAACATAGACCTTTCATCACCAATAAATCTTGAATAAACAGCTCCTCCTCAATGATTATCGAATTCTGAGTTCCCTGCATTTAACACCCCTATTTTTCTTGCAAAAGCATAATTTTCTTTATCCCATCCCACTCGCTCTACTGTTTTTAAATATTTGAGGAATTGGTTCCAATCATCTTGCCCATACTCATGTACTTCTTTATTAACCCAACCTGACTTTAACCCATCAATATCCATTTCATGACACTGTTCATTATTATGAATCATAAAAAATTGTATTTTATTCTCCTTATCACCTAACCCCTAACACCTGCATAAGTTCATGTACCTCACTTATCTCATCATGATCTAAGGTACACATGCCTAATCCCCTTAATTTATCATATTCATTGTCCCCATTCACAAACTCTTTCAACACATTGTAATAAGTCTGGTCCCTATTATATTGTTTGCCTAGTCTGTCCAAGTAATCATATTTGTGTAATAGCCAATCATCATGTGCCCACTTCCTAATCCAGTTTATTTTCCCAATTAAATTTCTGGTTTGTGCATCTACACTGTCAACTTGGCCTTCCTCAGAGATCTTCACATTTATATTAACATTTACAGTAGGTCCAGTGTCATTTATTGTCTCTACTGGACCACATTTATTTACATTTAATTTAGAAAAACATTCACTCTCATTCATACATTCCACAACATCTATGCTGGCTCCAGTACCATCAATATTTACATTCATACTTTCATATTCAGTCAACACTTGTGCCTCTGACCTATCCAAAACTAAGGCTAACGCAACACTGTTTTTATCCTCTTTAACGTTATTATCAAATAAACTTCCCATGTCATACTCTCCTTTATTGTCCTTATTTCTAGCATTCCTCCTCCTGTTTGCATTTCTCTTGTCATGTTGCAAAAACCAATCCCCAAAAATTTCCTCACTACCTATAACAGCATCCATCTGACACACACTTTCCTCTCTTTTCTCCCTTTCCGTGTTTACTCTATTTATGTTTTCTTCCCTCTTTTCTTTATCCTTGCCTTTGTGAACTCCTACTTCCTCTTTCCTATCATCATCTCTGTCCATGTGACATAGTTCTTCTTCCCTTCTCTCCCCATCTCTATTCCTACTGTAATTATGGTCATTATATGCCCTGTTATCCCATCTTGTGGTCCTGTTATTATAATAGTTCCTTGTCCCAAAACGGATCTCATTTGGATCAGATCTTAGTTTCCCTGATTCTGTCTCTGATTTTCTCTCCCACTGTTATCCCCATTCATATTTCCACCTTCCTGTCTTTGATTTCTCCTATCATTTTCCCATGTTTCCCTCTGGCTTCTATTATCCCAGTTGTCTCCTCTGTTATTGTTACCTCTCCAATTTTCATTTAAATTCCTCTCTCTATTGTGGTTTCCCTGGTTGTGACCCACATTTCTACTGCCTCTGTTTTCATTGTGGTTCACATGCTGTGACCCCCTGTGCTGTCGTTCCATAACTAAACCCTGATCTATCCTTTCTACAAATTCAATGAAATTCTCAGCTGAATCTGTGGGATGGTGAATTAACTGCCAATGCAAGTCTGCAGGTAACCTCCTACACAAAGTGGAAATTACTGCTAAAAGACTCAAAAGTGTATCTAAATGCACTAGTTTCTCAAGATCCTCCTGACAAAATTCCTTAATGCTCTGTTTCCCATTCACATAGTTTGGCCCGTTCAAGAATTCATTTTGTATCTTAGCTTGCTTGGCCTCCCCCCAATACTTATTTAAAAACAATTTTTCAAACGCCTCAAAAGTAACAAATTTATCATCACACTGATTTGCCCAAGATTGAGCAGAACAGTCAAGCATTCTCATTGCTAATTTCACTTTACACTGGTCTGACATACCACGCACAAATTGGTCCTTGCATGCAGCCAAAAAATCTACTGGATGATAATTACCCACTCCTGAAAACTTTTTGCCATTAGGTGTCTGCACCATGGACCAATTAGTGTTTCCTGATACAGTACACAATTCTAGATTATTTATTCTAGTGTTCACCTTCTCAATCTCAGTATTGATTACTGTCACTACTTGTTCTATCTTTTTCCTAAAGTTACATTCTGTATTCTCTAATTTTCCTGACAAAAACGTTTTTGTTTCCTCAATACCTGCCACCATCCTCTTGTCAACCTCAGCCAACGCTTGCATAGTGCCCTCATTCCTGTGATCACATATTTGTTTCACAGCATCTAACTTGCCTCCTACCTCAGTCTCAATAGCACGAATTCTGGCATGTATCACCTTTTCCCTATTTTCAAACCGTTCTGTTAGACTTCCTATCTTTTTGTCAATGTCTGTGATTATTTCTGTCTTTAATCCAAGCATTGAATTTTGTAGTGGCCCAATGTCTGCCTTAAAGTCTGCTTTCAATTCTGATTTTACAGTTTCTATTTCTGATCTTAAATTTGATTCTAAATTTAAGTTTGAATTTTCTATTTTTGATTCTAAATGTGAGTTTGAATTTTCTATTTTTGATTCTAAATTTGAGTTTGAATTTTCTATTTTTGATTCTAACTTTGAGCTAAAACTCGCTAACATGGCTGCGATCATCTCCGGTGTCAACAACATTCCCCCAGTATTTACCCTCTCTGGACTTTCTGGTATGCTACTCTCTGAATCTACGTCGCTTGGCGACTTTTTAAAAACGTGCTCCATTTTCTGTGCCACAAGAAAGCTTGGTTAACACATAAGAATTTATAGCGCCAGCTGCTTTACTTATCTTTTAATCCAGAAGTTGCTGCAAAGAGCTGCGACGTCCCCAACGCTCGCTGCCGTCTGTTGTAGAAGCTGTGCCTGGAATATGTCCTCACTGCATCCCTTATCCTTTGTAGAATCGAAGCTGCTGGGCCCCGACGCTCCGTTGACGACTTGCGAAGTCCCCCCGATCACTGCCGTCCATTGCAGAAGATGAAATTTGAGTGCGTGGATCCCGCGCGCCGCCGCTCACTGCTGCCGGGCCGATGCGCCGTCGATCGCCTGTTACGGATGCCCGCGCCCGAACTCTGCCAGTCACCAACCGTCGTTAACCGCGCGACGCGTTTGTGTATCGTCCGATTATGCTAACTTTTTTTCCACTATCACCGTCCTAAGCACACCCTACCTCTCTGTCCAAGCAAGACCAGTGTGAATTTATCCCACTCTCTGCTGCCAGCCGCCACACACACATGAATTGTCCGTCGCGTCTGCGCACTTGTTTGCAACTGTTCGTAACTGTTCACTGTCCTATACACACCCTAATCTCTCCGTCCGAGCAAGTCCAACGTGAACTTATCCCGTAATGAGCCTACAAATGCGAGAGTGAAGGTCGCGGTGAGAGTTTAAAATAGGGAAAGTTTAATTTTTAAAACTCACAACCACCAACTGCGAACCAAATTCCTAAACAGGCAAAAATACTGGAACTGTGATTACTACTGTTTGACTCGTTTTCTAGGGGATGATATCACATGTTCGCAGCTTTCCTTCCCTGCATATGATTAACAAAACAAATTCATAATAAAGTAAGTTCATGAGAGAAGGTTCACTTTATATTGTTTATTACACCATATTAAAACCCTGTGGCTGATACGTCTGTACATCGACACATTTATCAAATAAAGTTATAGCTCGTGAGCCCCCAGACAAAATGAATATTTGTCGCAAATTGTTTTCACACCATGTGGCTGTCTCAAACACCATTTATGTTCATGCCTATGCGACGACACCTGTTACATTAACAAATGACAGTCACTTTAATTCAATGCGATGCACACCTTGTTCCACCGGCTAAATATTCACAAACACACAGTAGCACTCGATTCATCTTGGTGCAGTCTACGACAAGCAACCACAAGTGGCGATTGCCACACACCAATTTATAACCGCCACCTGGAGATCCACATGCCGACTGATGCAGAGCGACGCCGCCAGCTACCCCACTTGCTCCCGACTCCTCACTTCCTGCCCATGCTCGTGCGTGCCAAATGCTCAACCGCCCGGGTTTTTTCCCTACGTCATCAACTTCCCCATGTGAGCTGTTCTAACCGACTTCCAACGTACAGCGCTTAGCCAATACATTTCTAAAACTTTACTTAAAATCAAAATAATTACACTACACATTAAATAAATGTCTTCTTAGGTTTTTTTATATTGGTATAAACATCCTTTGTACTATTTATCATAATCGCGCAATTTCTTATATCACAGATAAGTGATTTAACTGAATATTTCAAGATAAAATACACAACATTAATTGAAAATAAAATGAGAGATAGTTAATATATTACTTTTATAAACAAAGATTGCCATGCTAGTTGTGTAACTGTCTTGTATTCATTGGTAATTTACTACTTTTCATTGTCAATTAAACATATTACGCCAGATGTGACTGTATCAGCTAATGTATTGTTTATTTATCAACAGGCTATTTTGTAATGAGGGCCTTAAAGGTTCCTAACTGCATCGTATTACTTCAAGTGCAAGTAGTATTAGAATATTTTATTTCACGCTGTGCACTGCACTGCACCTGGCACTCGCCATTGTCCCTCTCTCCCCTCACCGGAAACGAAGCCTGGAAAATCCTAACCTGGAACAAGCCACCAACGTCGGCCTGCTCGCTGGCCTCCTGTCAGCTACAAGCACACAGCAAATCTCAACGTGGAGAATTTCTACCTTTGGCCTAACTATAAATGTTGTCACCCAACTGCGTACATACATTGCTACCATAATTAATAAGATTAAAATTGTGTAACATTTAGTGCATTGGCATGCTCAATGTTTGCAGTGAACTTCATACTGTTTAATTATCAAATGCTATTAATTACCAGTATATCTATTGGGCGGTAATCTCACAGCTTGGATGTTTGCGTCGTCTTAGTATTAGTTAGTTTGAAGTAGTTTGAAAGTTTAGGGACTGATGACCCTGCAGTTAAGTCCCTTAAGTTTTACAAACATTTGAACATCTCTGATATCCCCAATAGACTTTTTAAAATAACACAAAACTTGTTCTAATTGTTCAATGTCCATATCAAGAAAAAAACATGTGCAAAACAAATGTAACGATTACAAAAGTGAATTGATACAAAACAAGTAGTAATGAATACAATCGATTTATTCATCCTACTGCTGTTGTTTTTAAGGACATGGTACCTGTGATATTATTCGTACACCACTGACCCGCATGTCAAACTTATTCAAACCTATTTCTAAGATGTTCGAAATTTGATAAGTTTCGCAATCAATTTGTCAAAATGCTGTACACTCGTAGTATTTAGGGCGTGGATCTATTTGACAAGGTTAGATACCGAGTTGGTTTATTTTCTAGGAGTCGATCCAATTGTGATATTGTAGAAAGATATAAAAAAAGCCAAGATCGCTGATCATCAATTTTTATTTAAGACGACCGGTTTCGCTGAACTATGTCAGCATCATCTGGTCCAATAAAATCATTTTACAAGGCCATAATCTTGTAATGTCAATCAGTTGCTACATAACATAATTTACCGTTTGCAAACTTGAGTTTGCTATTGTCACTCACTCTGATAATTATGTTTTATTATAATGACATAGTGCACCTATGCGGTAAATTATGTTATATAGCAACTGATTGACATTACAAGATTATGGCCTTGTAAAATGATTTTATTGGACCAGATGATGCTGACACAGTTCAGCGATACCGGTCGTCTTAAATAAAAATTGATGATCAGCGATCTTGGGTATTTTTATATCTTTCTACAAGGTTATATACCCTTTCTAATGTTTGTCTGTTGCAGGCGTGAGCAGGCGGTACTCTGCCCAGACGTGGCGCGGCGGCGAGGTCTCGGTGAGCAGCTGTAGAATGGCGCTGATTGCTGCAAGATTCAAGGCCACGAAACAATGTCTTACTCCGAAAACGGAAGCTGTTACTTCCAAGAAATCAGCGACTGCGTGCTCGACAGATCGCAGTACCAACGAGCTCAAACAATTCTGCAAACTCTGTGACACTTCTGTCTACGTATACTGGTATGTATAAATCATAGAAGGGCAAGGTGACTACAGAATAATGAGCAAGTCATAATTAGAGCTTCGGTACTACTAATAAGGCAGGCAGACCTTGTTCTCTCTTCGCTAGAACTCGCAGCACAAGTTCAAGCTTCAGAGCAAGCTCCGAACTTTGCGTGAACTGGAGCACTCGTAGAAGTTACTCCTTCTCTGCTTGAAGAACCAACCCCACGTCCTCACTCCTCGAAGGAGAAGCATTAAGTCCCCGTTTTGCTGTTTCACAGCATCTCTCTCTCTCTTTCTCACGAATGTGGACCACGGCGTGCAGTCTCTCAAAACCAATTATCAATCCCATTCAGAGCGCCGACTACTGAGAACGAAGCCCTGGGATAATATGTAGACATTAATTACAATTTTATTATTTACAATTACAATAACAATTTAGGTCTGTTACCTGGATAACTAAAACAGACCTTTACAATCAATTATTATACATCAAAAATTGTTTAGTTGTTAGTAATAAGTTAATGACAACTCTAAGTATAATTCCCGCCTCTTAGCAAGCCTCCTGAAGGGACCTGGGCGGGACGTGGGCGGGGCCTACTTACTAACGTAACCACTGCAACTCATATTAATTTATCAGATTGTTACATTTACAAAACAAAGTAAATTACACTACTACTACTAGTTGTGCATTGATTTACACTATCCATCTCATTTGCACCACTGGATTTCTAGTCTAGGTTGGATTTGGAAGGTAGCGAGGCAGCCAACACCAGAGAACTTATTCCAGTGACTTCTCTCTTATACCTTGCTCACGCAAGGCGGGAAAGTCGTCCAGCTCTTCACTCCTTGCCTCAACTAACCTTCCGGTCATATTCGGTTCCATCCGTGGTGCCAAACCGACGTTAGCCGGCCAGACGCCAGGGATGGTGATGTCAATCCGGTTTTACGTACGCAGTATATTGCTGCCAATGTATGCCTCATAGAGGCATGCACGGCTTTTCTCTCCTGTTGTTTCGCAGCAGACTATCCTCGATAGATCTGCTGCGCGTGGGTTGATACTTTCTCAGTATAATTAGGTTCTCTACTAACTCATCATTCCTTATTATTTCATAGATGTCCCTGGTGGGTTGGCTTGCCTCTCTACAGAGGCAACTCCTGCGTGTACTGGGCACTCGAAGATTACGTGTTCCGGGCTGCACCACATTCACAAACTGCATCAGGCCGTTTCCCTATTCGGTGCAAGTGCACCGGGTAGGGTCCGTGACCTGTCAAAAAGTGCACTAATCCTTTAGATGGAAGAAATTTTAACTTCATCCTTTCTCTCACTGATGGTAGGAAGGAGTGTACGTGCCTGGCTGTTTCAGATGAATCCCAGTCCCGTTGCCAAATATCGTTAATGGCTTCGTTAATTTCTCTTTTATTTTCACAGACCCTACCAATTATCCTTTCTACTTGAATGAAGTCGTGTCTTTTCAACCAATAGACCGCCGCCCTTTTCCTGATTATTAAATCAATAGGGTAAAGCCCCATAATCACCGTGAGCCCATCCGTAGGTGTGGTCCCAAAAGCCCCAACCGATCTAATTATGATATTCCTTTGCACTCTTTTGACAGCCAACGAGGGCCTGACCAGTCTCTGACTACTTGCAGCTGCATGATCACTTTCTTCGGAGTTCTCCTCTTCTGTATTGTCATCCGAATCTTCAAACTCCGGCATGTAAGTATCATACCATCCTCATTGAAAACTTTCTACGACAGTTTTCTAAGATTCTTTTGCTGTTTCTCATATGACATCGTGGTATACACTGTTCATAATAGAATATCGCATTACTAGGTAGGTGGTGGTGTTATCAGCACCCCAGCAATCAAAACTTGTGGTGCATCTCGATGAGTAACTTTAAAAACACACAAAAATAGCAGTTGTAAATGATATATGAAGAGGTGCTACTTTTTAAAATGTAGAGTTGCAGATTTTAAGATAATAACGAAGTTTTGTCGAAACCGATCTGAAATATAATATTGAATAGCGATCTTGGCATATATATTTCACGAAAAATAATAATTTAGATCACCCCCCTTGCTTTGAATAATGTCAAGCATATACAACACAAACAACGAAGGTGGAAGAAAGTACAACCACTTGTATGATTATTTGTTCAATTTTGTTACCTGTTTGGGTCTTACATTCATACCATCTTCAGGCCCCCGTGGTGCAACTGCCAGTACTAGCACATTTAAAAGGGGTGACCGTTAACATCGGTTGCCGTAAATTTCTAGATCAAAAATCAACAACTAAGGAAAAGGAATAATACGTACAGCTCATATTTCCTCAGAAAGAGAATACACATCCACATATGTTAGCCATCTCTGGCCGCCCAACACAGTACAGAATTTACCGTCTCGTAACAGTACTCTTAATTGATATAAGATGACCGACTATATTTATTCATAATAAGTGCTTCTACTATACAAATAACGATTTTTGGAAATAACCTAATATTTTCTTTCGACCATAACAACGACTGCGAGAAAGTGGGACGTTCGTAACTAGGAGGGCTCAGAGTAGTTTCACGGACACACTACACTCTGAACACGTAGAAGAGAAACCAAAGACGAGTACCCCGAAAACAGCGTAAGCCACAGGTTCCTTTACAGCGCTGTGAGCATACCGCAAAACGCGATTTTTGGAAGTGATTCGAACTCAGTTATTCAAAAGATAAGTTTATCAACTCCTCTGTAATCCCTAGAAGCCTGATAAATGAAACCTTAATTACCCTGTATAGTATTGAAACGATACTGTAGTATCATTCCATTTGACTTACTTGAATTGATAGGTGTTTCATGCAAGCTACAGTTTTGTGTGCACATTACTTTCTAATTTTATTTTTGAATTTGATCTTTCGTGCCACTTTAATCATTCATTTCAGGGCTGGTGTTAGGAGCAGTGGAGACAAGACTGCATGATGATTGTTATTGCTATTGTAATTACAAGCGTAATAAGTGAGCCCCGCTCACATAAGGAGCTTTGTCTACAGCATCCATCTCCTCATCCTACCAAGTGTGAGTGTGTGTGTGTGCGTCTTCGTGGGGTGAGGCTGCAGCTGGGAAGGCAGAAATGCTCATAGTTAGGTTTGCCAAATTCATTTCTGTGCTGGACAGAGAGGTCTCCTGGGGGGACGTGGTCGACAGGTGTCTGTGATTTGTGATTCCTCCACGATTCGCGAGTTGGCAGGATGGTCCCGTTAGGTGACTGGCCAATTACAGGACTGCCAAGTTAAACGGGAAGGGCGTTTAGACTAGAGGGCAGCCATATTTCGGCAGAATGGTTCCTGGGCTCGCTGAGGACGGACGTGAGTGTATTGGTCTCCAAGGGTAATGTATTTGGAAGTGTGTGTGATTTGTGACAATTTTGAAACAGACTAGCAGGGAAATGATTCAGTAAATGCACAGTGTTAAGAAAAGTCCATTTTCTAAATTTTTGGGAGCGTTTTCACGGAATTAGGACGAGTTCTGTTCTTCGCGGATTACGCTCAGTTCATGTGGGGCTCTCTTGTGTACCAAGTTACTTATTTCAATATAGTTGGGGTGGGAAGTGGAACGATGTTCGCTTTGTCGATTTGTGATTCTACTGTTTGCGCGGAGGAAATTTATTAATGAAATGTCGTGTGGTTTCGTTTATCGTTTTGCCGTCCACTTAGATTCACGTGCTGCTGACCATGCGACATGGTGGGGCAAGATACACAAAGACAAGCTCTCGTAAAACCCTCTTAATCGGATTTAAAGTAACTGCAACAGTTAGCTAGTGAGTAGTAGGTATCCGTGACATTCTGTGTGATCAATTATTTTGTGGGGATTTTCTTTGTGGCACTTTAAATTTACGTGTGTGTCGCCACGTGGGTAGTACATCATGGCACTACGATTGTGGAATCCAGCCAGTAGACAAAGAGTGTGAAAGCTTGTGGTCCCTTTCTTGATCCCTCTACGGAATATTTATTGTATTCTAAATGTTTCGACTGAAATGTCCCATATTTCTTGCTTAATTGAGTTACGACAAGATCAGTAAATAAAAGTAAATTTGTTAAAAGGGAAACTGCTTTCTTTATACTAATTCCCCGTCCTTGTTTGTATGCAAAATATTCAGATAGGAAATCATGTTAGGCACATCCATTGACGTAAGCTATTTCCATCGCTATCCAATTAGTTGCCATAGTTTCCGTAAGGCGAATTCCGTTACGCGTCATTTATTAAATCAGGGCACTGAGACCTGCTTTAACATCTTTTTATACCCGGAACAGGGTGGCAACTGATAGGAAAGCGGAGGGTGGTAAGCTTACAGTATCACAATATTAATACCTAAAACGAAAATTGAGGTAGTTTCTTCTGGTCTGCTGATGGATCTTGATTCTGGCGATCCAACTGCTCGCAATCTTCAGCAGGAACTGCTGCTGCTGAGTCCCGCGGATGACCGATGCCGAGGGTTTTTTTAAATTATGTTTTATTTTTCTTTATTGCATATTAAAGCCCGTCTCGTCAAGTTGGCTGCAGATTGGTATGCAGCTCTTCAACCGACATCATTTCTTCATACAGAAGGTTAAACACATACAGTAATGGACATAAAATGTAGCGATTTTAAAATATACAAAAGATAAATTTAGTGGAGCCACCAGCGGCGGTGCATCCTACGTGTTCACTGGTTCATTGAAGCTCGTCGTGAAAAGAAAATGAAGAAATGAAATAAATGTTTTTAAATTATTATTATTCGTTTCGTTCTTCTATCAGATCATTTTACATGTACATTCAGTGTATTTATATCGCACGAGAAACGTTTGACGTCGCGGATACAGCACGTATACGAGTCGTAGTGCTGCCTCCTAACAAAGGCTGCACTGGCCGCAGAGTTGGAATGCGCATGCGCGGCTGAGGTTCTAATTCTCTCCTGAACCCCCTGGAGGCAGCATATTGGCGCTCCCGCGTCAGGTAGGGTCGAAGGCAGAGGCGCCAACTTTTGAAAATCAGTGTCGGTGCTCTATATCACGGTTCACAAATGATCGAAACCAACCCTCCTGAAAATCATGTTCATGCATTTTTGAAGGAGCAATACTTGATAAAAGTAAATAGGCAGTTTTCTGGCCTTTTAAAGACAGAAGGAAGAAGGAGGAGGAAGGTAAGCATAGCATGGCTGTATTAGGACACTACAATAAAGCGATCTAATTGACCGAAGTGGATATTTCGATATAAGCAACACCCAAAAACTTCTACACGACCAATCAAATAATTTTTCACTGTACACTAATCTAATACATTTTGTGCGAAGCTATTATTTCTGACAAAAGCGTTTGGTAGAACACCGTCACCAAGGTTTAAAGAATCTTTCAAATATTTTGAGATTTTGAAGTCCGACATAAAATTTTTTTGGTCAGTTCCGAGCAAGAAACTTCATCGAAACTTTCATCACTTCGAGATAACTTCATGACGTCTCTGACAGTATTAATATAGTCCAAGATTTTTTTAAGCCTGAGAGAAAAGCATTACAAATTTCAACTGAAACTATTATTTTAATAACAAGGGAGCTGACAAAGATAAATAAAAAACGATTAACTTTAGCATCAGCATCAGATTCTTCAAGCTAAATTCCTGAAAGAACACAATTTAATGTTCATAAATACGTACACCTGAAAGGTCAAAAGGACCGACGTGCTTCAGGATGAATAGCATAGTGGGTGAAACAGGGACACTCATTACTACTCGCTTGGAGACCCGCGTAAGAAACTGATAATTTCTTTCACGTATGAAATATCGTCTCTCGCTATGGTCACGTTTTGCATTGCCTCTTGTGTCATAAGGTAGGTTTTGAATTTTCCCGATTTTTTTTTTTTTTTTTTTTTTTTTTTTTTTAATTTATACAATTTTATTTTCCACCTCAATTTTATGTGGGTGCTCAGTACCCCCAAACAATTCTTGGGGGGTGCACGAGCCCCGGAGCACCCACGGAATCGGCGCCCCTGGTCGAAGGGAAACGCCGCTTTTAACATTGGCTACTCGAGCTCTGGCGGTTACGCACGAATCATAGGCTCTACGTACCAGTCTTTAGGACGCCACTGCGTTGTGTGGTGGACGGCAGTTGTTTTTCTAGTCATGTATCGTTCAGTATGAGTGGGTTTCCGGTGAGCATTGGTGTCCCAGAACACCATAATGTTTCTTGTAAACCATGACATCCAACACCATAGTGAAATTAATATCGGGATGGAAACATGTGGTGTGGTCCTGAAATCGGTTGAGAGAATCCCGTCTATGGGGCTACATGAAGGAAGTGTCATCACTGTATATGTAGTACCTATGGTGGGCGGCGCATGCCGAATTGTATTTTTCCAAATATTCCGAAAAACAATGTACCTCATTCTGTATAATGCACTTTAGTGGGTGAAAACATGTTAAGGAGGCATAAAGTGACCTCATGGGTTAGTTGGTAACTTCATATTAACAGCTACGACAAGGGAAAGAGGAGAAGGACGGGAAGTAGGAGACGGAGGATATGGTCTGAGTAGGGAGATGGAAGACAGGATCAGGGAAGGAGATAGAGACGAGGAATGGACGAAAGAACAAGGAGGAAGTGGAGATAGATAGAGGAAGGAAGTAAGCTTAGGGTGTTAAGTTCCTGCAAGAGCGTGTTAACTAAAAAAAATGTTCAAATGTTTGTAGAGCTTATGGGACTTTACTACGGGGTCATCAGTCCCTAAACTTACATCCACGCCCGAGGGGGGGGGGGGGATTTGAACCCCCGATACCGAACGAGGTGGCGCAGTGGTAACCCACTGGACTCGCATTCGGGAGGATGGTGGTTCAAATCCACCTCCGGCAATCCAGATTTAGGTTTTCAGTGATTTCCCTAAATCACTCCAGGCAATTGCCGGGATGGTTCTTTTCAAAGGGCACGGCCAATTTCCTTCCCCATCCTTACCCAAAACTCCGAGCGTTAGTTCCGTCTCTAATTACCAATCTGTCGACGGGACGTTAAACCCCAAGCTTCCTTCCTTCCTTAAGAAACCCCCGTCCGCAGCGGCCGTGCAGACAGTGACTGGCAAAAGTATGACATTATATTCAGCATCTGTACAATTATACAACCAATACAAACGTTGTAGGGGATTGATGACCTCCGCAGGTTTGTTCCTCTAAAACATCCAGCCAACAACAACAAAAGTTGTAATATTGTTATAAAAGTGTAAACTGATAGGTGTTGTGTTATTTCGTTTCAGTTCATTGTAAGAGTAATCCAATCATCATGGTATGAATGAAAATAAAAACTAAATGTTATATTATATTCCATATATAATTATAATAATCATTGCGTAATAGTCACATAACATAGACATCGAGCAGTCGATCAGTTGAGTACCACACTAGAGTCTAAAACCTATGTACTACATTTACAGAACAACGGCGCCGTACTTATGCATATACATAAACTAAAATACGAGTGGGAGTTCGAAAATTTTCCCCTGTCGACTGTGGGCAGAGTTGTGTAAGAAGCCGGCCGCGGTGTCCGAGGGGACTGCGACGCGTCAGTCACGGTCTGAACGGCCACTACGGTCGATGGTTCGAATCCCCCTGCGGCCATGGATATTTGTGCCGTCCTTAGTGTTAGCTAGTTCATAAGTAGTTTGTAAGTTTTGGGACTGATGACCCCGTAGTTAAGTCCCATAAGCTGTACAAACATTTGAATTTTGAGTAGGCATTAGGAGTGATTTAAAATGGAAAGACCATATCAAATCAGTCGTCGGTAAAGCAGATGCCAGACAGATTCATTGGAAGAATCCTAAGTAAATGCAGTCCAGAAGCAAAGGAAGTAGGTTACAGTACACCTGTTCCCCCACAGCTTGAATACTGCTCGCCGGTGTGGGATCCGTACGAGGTGGGGTTGATAGAGGAAGTAGAAAATATCCAACGGAGAGCAGCGCGCTTCGTTACAGTATCATTTGGTAATCATGAAAGCGTTACGGAGATGATCGATAAACTCCAGAGGAATCTGCAAAAGAGACTCTCTGTCGCTCGGTACGGACTTTTGTCGAAGTTTCGAGAACATACCATTACAGAGGAGTCTAGTAGTATATAGCTCCGTCCTACGTTTATCTCCCGAAGAGAACATGAAGATAAAATCAGAGAGATTAGAGCCCACACAGAGGCATACCTGCTGCCGCGGTGGCCGAGGGGACTGAGGCGCTCCAGTCACGGTTTGCACGGTCACTACGGTCGGGGGTTCGAATCCCCCCTCGGGCATGGATATTTGTGCCGTCCTATTTCGTAAGTAGTTCATAAGTAGTTTGTAAGTTTAGGGACTGATGACCCCGTAGTTAAGTCCCATAGGCTTAAGAAAATTTGAAATTTTGAATTTTAGAGGCATACCGACAATCTTTCTTTTCGCGAACAATACGTGACTGGAATAGGATGGAGAACCGATAGTGGTAATCAAGGTAACCTCCGCTACACAGCTATCGGGTGGCTTGCGGAGTATGCATGTAGATGTAGAAAGATAATACATATCTTTCTTTCTCTACATAATTTGCAAGTAAATTGAGACATTTGTCGTACCTCTTCATATACTTCAAAAAGCCTCCCAGGAAAAAATCAGAGCTTTGCTTATGGAAGGAGCGTTGAACGGCTTGTTTGACGTCAGCGTTGCTTCCAGAGCGCCTTTCGCTGACAATCTTCTTGGACACAGATGGAAATCACTTGGTGCGATATCAGGACCGTAAGGAGGATGGTGCAGGCGCTCCCAACCAAGAGTTGCAATATGGTTTTGCGTAGCCGTTGCCGAGTGTTCTCTCGCATTGTCTTCCAACAGCAGAACACCAGATCTGAGAAGTCCAGGCCGCATTTTCCGAATCACCTCCTTCAATTTCGATACAATGGCACAGTACCGCGCAGCATTGATGGTTGCATCCTCCAAAAAGTCCAGCGACAAAACTCCTTGGGCGTCCCAGGAAACGGTGGGTAGCACTTTACCTGCAGACGGAGTGCTTTTGAACATCGAAAGACAGGTGATGACGGATGTATCCACTCCATGGATGCTGTCTTCGATTCGGGCGTGTAATGGTGGTTTCACGTTTCATCGCCCCACGTTTGCTGGACTTATTTTTTATTCTTATAGAGTGCAGCCTAAGAAAATGAGGTGATGCTGAAGGAATTAGATTAGGTAACGAAACAATAAAGGAGGTAGATGACTTTTGTTACTTGGGCAGTAAAATAACAAATGATGACCGCAGTACAGAGGATATAAAATGCAGAATGGCAATGGGAAGAAAAGCGTTTTTGAAAAAGAGAAATTTGTTAACATCAAACACTAAGTTAAGCATAAGGAAGTCCTTTCTGAAGGCATTTGTGTGGAGTGTTGCTTTGTATGGGAGTGAAACATGGACGATAAACAGTGCGGACAGGAAGAGGATAGAGGCTTTTGAAATGTGGTGTTACAGAAGAATGCTGAAGATTAGGTGGGTGGATCGCGTAACTAATGAGGAGGTACTGAACAGAATTGTGGAGAAAAGGAATTTCTGGCATACCTTGACTAAAAGAAAGGATCGATTAGTAGGACACATTCTTAGACTTCAAGGAATTGTGAAATTAGCGTTGGAGGGAAGTGTGTGGGGTAAAAATCGCAGAGGGACACTAAGAGATGAATATAGTAAGAAAATTCAAATGGATGTAGTTTGCCGTTCTTATCAGGAGATGAAGAGGCTTGCTTAGGACAGATTAGGTTGGAGAGCTGCATCAAACCAGTCTCCGGACTGAAGACCACAACAACAACATAAAGCGGTTTGAAAAATGTCTCAATGTACTTGGGAATTATGTAGAAACATAAAGCTATGTCTTATCTTAAATGTCTCATTTTTTTTTCATTTCTTACACTTCTCTGTCCACAGTCGACAGTGATAACAATTCCCCCTTGTAATATATTCCGGGTGATCAAAAAGTATGAATTTGTTGTGTTGTTGTGGTCTTCAGTCCGGAGACTGGTTTGATGCAGCTCTCCACAATACCCTATCCTCAGCAAGCCTCTTCATCTCCACATAAGAACGGCAACCTACATCTGTCTGAATCTGCTTACTGTATCCATCTCTTGGTCTTCCTCTGCGATTTTTACCCCACACACTTCCCTCCGACGCTAAATTCACAATTCCTTGATGTCTAAGAATGTGCCCTACCAATCTATCCCTTCTTTTAGTCAAGGTATGCCAGAATTTTCTTTTCTCCCCAATTCTGTTCAATACCTCCTCATTAGTTACGCGATCTACCCACCTAATCTTCAGCATTCTTCTGTAGCACCATATTTCAAAAGCCTCAATCCTCTTCCTGTCCGCACTGTTTATCGTCCATGTCTCACTCCCATACAAGGCAACACTCCATACAAAAGGCTTCAGATAGGACTTCCTTAGGCTTCAATCAATATCCGATGTTAACAAATTTCCCTTTTTCAAGAACCCCCGACCGTAGTGGCCGTGCAGATCGTGACTGGGGTGCCTCAGTCCCCTCGGCCGGCCTTAATAAATCACAGAATAGTGTAGATGGAGAGGTAAAAATTGACGCTCATGCTTGGAATGACATGGATTTTTATTAGAACCGAAACAAAACAAAACAAAACAAAAAGTCCGACAGATAGTGCTTCATCTGATAAGAAAAGCAATAATTACCATAACAAATCAAGACAAAGCAAAGATGATGTTCTTTACAGGAAATGCTGAATATGTTCTCCATCATTCATCAACAATAGCTGTAGTCGAGGAATAATGTCGTGAACAGCACTGTAAAGCATGTTCGGAGTTATGGTGAGGCATTGATGAGGGATGTTGTCTTTCAGCATCCCTAGAGATGCCGGTCGATCAAGATACACTTGCGACTTCAGGTAAACCCAAAGGTCTGGGGACCTGGGAGGCAAAGCAAGACGAAAGTGGTGGCTGAGCACACGATCATCACCAAACGACGCGCGCAAGAGATCTTTCACGCGTCTATAAATACTAAATATTTATATCCATGTCATTCCAAGTATGTGTGTCAATTTTTACCTATCTACATTATTCCGTGATTTATTAAGTTTTCAAATGTATACTGACTTTTTGATCACCCGGTGTATATATATAAAATTCTGAATACAAAAAAATAAAATTAAAATAAAAAAAAATGTAGTAAAAAATTTCATAGAGGAACTTTGAACGTGTTCTGTATCGATATTAGGATGTCAACGTCTGTACATAGCAGCATCTTTGATTGTTGTTATAGTCGACGTCAGCTGCGAAGGCGGCCCAGTTTTCATCCTTTCTGCGCATCGCCCTCCATTACCGCAATGACAACCAATAACGTTCATTCTGTTGGCGCGTTACACAATGTTTCTCATGCAGACACAACTGCTGGCGCTCGGCCGTAGCTCCTTCCCTCCACGCTTCCCCTATTGCTCCTCCTTTATGCGCGGAAGCGCATTCTTATATGACGCAAGGTTTTATATATGCATGCTAAGCCCGTACACAGTTGCTTCTACATACAGTGTGAACAAGTGAGAACAAAATGTGTTGTCTGATTGTTTTTAAAACTGACTAACTGTGACATATGACTTGAAATTACGGCACAAGAGTTTATATGACGCTGTAGAGGTCATAAACGATGAGCAGACGCAAATTCTTATGAATGATGGCAACACGACTTAACGGTTCAGTTATAAATAATGTACAAGGATGAGCCTTTTTTTTAAATGTAGAAATATCTGTGGGTTGTATCGTTGTTTTACCATCTTTGAGAACGGAAGCAATAGCGTCTTTGTCGACGCATGTCAAGTTTACCTGATAATGGCCTAATCAGCCAAAAACTAGTTAGTAAATAAACAAAACATTAGTAGATAAGAAACAGTTTGTTTGTTTTCGACCTTAAATATGGAAGCGTTCTACCAAAAAGCGACGGAAGAATCCATTTATAACAATGTTCAAATGTTTGTAAATCTATAGGACTCAACTGCGTGGTCATTAGTCCGTAACTTACAAACCACTTAAACTAAGGTAAACTAAGGACAAAACAAACATCCATGCCCGAGGGGGCAGGGGGTGGGACTCGAATCCCCGACGGCGAACGGCACCGCAACACGGCGCCCCAGTGCGTACAGCAAATCCTCCGAGCCGCTATTTTTTAACCGGTTATCTAAAATAAAATATTGAACAAGTGATCCTGGCGTATACAGCGTGTTACAAAAAGGTACGGCCAAACTTTCAGGAAACATTCCTCACACACAAAGAAAGAAAATATGTTATGTGGAAATGTGTCCGGAAACGCTTAATTTCCATGTTAGAGCTTATTTTACACTGGAATGAGAAGTGACACATTGTTGGATGAACCATTCGCAGAAGTGTACCCACGGAGGCCAATCAACTGCTGATAGTGCCTGCACACGCTGTACATGGTACGGAAACAACTGGTTCTCCTGTAGCACTCTCCATACAGTGACGTGGTCAACGTTACCTTGTACAGCAGCAACTACTCTGACGCTGATATTAGGGTTATCGTCAACTGCACGAAGAATTGCCTCGTCCATTGCAGGTGTCCTCGTCGTTCTAGATCTTCCCCAGTCGCGAGTCATAGGCTGGAATGTTCCGTGCTCCCTAAGACGCCGATCAATTCCTTCGAACGTCTTCCTGTAGGGACACCTACGTTCTGGGAATCTGTCTCGATACAAACGTACCGCGCCACTGCTATTGCCCCGTGCTCATCCATACATCAAATGGGCATCTGCCAACTTCGCATTTATAAACATTGCACTGACTTCAAAACCACGTTCGTGATGAACACTAACTAGGTGATGCTACGTACTGATGTGCTTGATGCTAGTATCGTAAAGCAATGAGTCGCATGTCAACACAAGCACTGAAGTGAACATTAGCTTCCTTCAATTGGGCCAACTGGCAGTGAATCGAGGAAGTACAGTACATACTGACGAAACAATTGCGTATTTTGACAATTGTCTGCACGAATTATTTCAGTTTCATCTACGTAGATCTACATCTACATAGATACTCTGCAAATCACATTCAAGTGCTTGGCAGAGGGTTCATTAACCACTTTCATAACTTTTCTCTACCGTTCCATTCTCTAATAGTGCGCGGGAAGAAAGAACACCTAAATCGTTCCGTTTTCAATCTGATTTCTCTTATTTTATTGGGATGGTCATGTCTCGCTAAAGGTGGGTGCTAGCAAAATAATTTCACATTCAGAAGTAAAAGTCGGTGATTGAAACTTCGCACACAGATCACGCCGCAATGAATAACGTCTTTCTTTTGATGATTTCCACCCCAATTCGTACAACATTTCCGTGACGCTTGCCCCCCCCCCCCCCCCCCCCGTAACGTGATAAAACGAAACGAGCTGCCCTTCTCTGAACCTTCTCAATGTCTTCCGTCCGTCCCACCTGATGAGGGTCCCACAAGGGGCAGCAGTACTCCAGGAGAGGACGTACAAGTGTGATGTAGGCAGTCTCTTTGGTGGAGTTGGTGCATCTTCGGGGCGTTCTGCCGATGAAACGTAACCTTTGGTTCTCCTTTCCCACAATATTTTCTATGTGTTCTCTCCAGTCAAAGTTGTTCGTAATTGTAACTCCTAGGTATTTGGTAGAATCTACGACCTTAAGGTTTGACTAATTTATCTCGTAATTGAAGTTCAGCGGATTTCTTTTAGTGGCAATGTGTATTACTTCACACTTTTCTTTATTTAGTGTCAATTGCCAATTTTCGCACCATGCAGAAATTTTGTCTAAATCGCTTTGCAGTTGCTTTTGATCCTCTGTTGACTTCACTAACCGATAAACGACAGCATCATCCGCGAACAGTCTAACGGAGCTATTCAGATTGTCTCCTAAATCGTTTATAAACACGAGGAAGAGTAGGGGACCTATAACGCTTCCCTGTGGAACGCCAGATATCACTTCTGTTTATTTAAAGAGAAATACTAAAATGAGCTCTAACATGGAAATTAAGCCTTTTCGGACACATATCCACATAACATATTTTCTTTCTTTGTGTGTGAGGAATGTTTCCTGAAATTCTGTCCGTACCTTTTTGTAACACCCTGTATATTTCTCAACAAACAAGATTTATTAAAACCTTCTCACGTCAAAGTAGTGGAGTACAGATGGCGAGGGCCTTTGTTATCCAATGCTTATCCGTGAGTCTAACCCGGAACCTGCCGGCCAGCAGGAAATTCTTTGTAAGTAGGAAACGCAACGACATTGCTCCAGTGCCGTTATCCACGATATTCAGACCGTAAGCCAGCCGACAGCGCTGGAGGTCGGCAATGTGATCAATAATGACGCATATTTATCAGAAGTGTCACAGCGCGCGCGCCGTGATTTAAAAGCCATAAAGACATTCGGGAAATGTGGCGGGCGCCGGCGGCGGTCCACATAATGACAGGCTGAATTAAACCGATCACCTGTCCCCCCACTCGCTCGTAGCAAGCTGGTATTGACATCGAAAAGCTGGCGCTTTTTTTCTTTTTTTATTTTACTCCCCACATGCCTGTGCCGGGGCCTGAGTTTTATGGCTCGCCGGCTTCATACCAAACAAGTAAGTGATATACGGCCCTCGTTGACTGTGCAATAGAGATTAATGTCCCAAAATGCACAACACGGTAGGTGGACGTGCGGAATCTGACTCCACATCACTCATGGTGGACGTCAAATAGCTAAAGCGGCATGTTCTGACAACGTGGACGCGCAGGATTATTTCATCAACAGCTGGGAGTAGGGGGAGCTGAAAAGGACGGAAAGCAGAGCGAGGAAACTTAGGTGACAGCAGTTTCCCTTGGCACCTTCATCTACCAGAGCTTTCCAAACTGGGTGTCGCGAGACTAACAAGTTTAGACTCTAAACAAAAATACCTGTCATAAAATAACACAAAATATCCTTTCTCTTCATACTACCCTGAAGACTCGCCTGCAGCTAATCATCCTTCTCTTCATTCAGTGCACCACAGATCACGTATTAAAGGAATGATCGGTGCACATTAATTGCTTTCTCAGCCGATAGGCGGCAGCTCTGCTTCAGCAGCAGTAGACAGGGTTCGTTCAAGCAGCTGCCAGTTGTCAGATTCCAGCAAACTGCGTATGCACAGAGCTGCTGTTGATACTCGATAACAGCTCTTCCCATGCGCAGTTTGCTGGAACTGGCAGCTGCTAGAACGAACCTTCTACTGTAGTCTGCTTTCCTTTTCAAAAAGCTGCACTTGAGTGTTCTTTATCACAGCCACGTCACCCTCGGTAGCGTTCCTTACAATTAAATGTCAATCAATGACACAGTGGCTGCAAAAGCTGTTACAGATTGTAAAAGCTATTCAGTAGCGATGTTTAGTATGGAGTATGGCCGGGTGATTAACGGAGAGTAGTATTTTAAATGCAGTGATCGTTGGTTCGAACCCTGGTATGCGCTAATATTTTTTTTTCTCTCAGTTTCCTGTATGTAACAGATTCTGCGACCAGAAATGACATTCATATTCCTACTTGTCACAAATATTTATCAATTTTTTTCCGAATATGTCGGGACTTCCGGGGTCGTGGGGAAGCAAGAACCTAACAATAGAATTTAAATAATAATTCATCACTTGTCTTCATTTCTGAAAATAAGGTGATAATATTTAACTGAAAGGGAACAGCCACTGTGCTCTCTAAATCATAAATCCGGCTAATTTCCAAATGCCGAAACTCAGTTTTCCTGTTTCGGAAGTTGGGTCGCATGTAGAAGAAGCAACTATTACTGTGTGAGTTAGGCATTGTTGTCTGCGGTGTTACTCTGTTGTACATCTCCGTAGTTCCTAATGTTTCCTTTTCTTGCGATGAATGTACGTAATTGCTGCAGTCAGGATCAACATTCAACACGTCAAAGCGTACGAGGATTTCAGTTTCGTTTACAAACTACATTTAAGCGATACTTTATTTTCGCCCCCCCCCCCGTGCTAGAACCATCATATGTATTTATATTAGTGAAAGGGTGTCGCGCAAAACTGTAAGTTATAAAAGGGTGTCGTTATGAGGGAAAGTTTGAAAAGCACTGATTTACCTATACGCAAATCATTGCACGGTGTGTGGTGCAGGGCACATTGTGTACTAGTGCCGCTACCGCCTTTCAGTGTTAATTCGCGTACGGTTTCCGGGAAAAACGATTGCTTGTAAGCTTCCGTTTGGGGTCTAATCCCTCTAATTTTATCCACGTTGCCTTTCGCGAGTTAATGCGAAGGAGAACACAATATATTGGTTGGCTCTTCAAGAAATTTACGCTCTACAAAATTTTAACAGTAGACCACACCGTCATCTGCGTGACGCTTTCGCGATTGCTGAATAAACTATTCCGAACACGGCGACAGCGACCCTCCGCAACTGCTAACAACGACAGTGGCGCTGCCGTCTGCTGTCGACGCGTTGCGGATCTCAACCACCACCTAGAGAGTAGGCCGCGGCGCTCTCGTGTGACGTCAGGCAGAGTTGGTTGCGCGCGCATATCTGACTGACTCGCTGCTTCGGCGTAGTGGGCCGTGCCCCAGTGGCTACCCAGTCAGCTATGTGCGCCCAACCTACTCTGCCTGACGTCACACGAGAGCGGTGCGGCCTTCTCTTTAGGTGGTGTTGACCACAGCAGCAGGGGAGCAGTGCGGTCGCTGGCGAGAAGCGAGGTGTCTGCCGACTGCACTTGTCGTTGGAGGAGGAAGACGATGACTTTGGTTTGTTCCATACTAAGAAAACACCAAAGCTGGTAACGCCTTTGCGTAAAAGTAGAGCTGCCGATGGAAGTTACATACCGCTGATTAAACAAAAATTGTTTAGCGATGAACTTAGTCAGTAGCTATTGTTTAAATAAAAGACAGTACACTTTCGTACTGAGTTCTATTAAGGAAGACATAAAGCCACAGTATCTAAGAAATGCAATAAATGAAGAAGAAAAATTGCATTTGACACTGAGAAGTACATAAAAAATCATGCATTATTTACATTCTCCTCAACAACTGGTACGGAATACTGTCCCAACGATGTGGATTTTGAAGGAGTATTACGAGGTGCATTTTTTAAGTAAGTTCCGTTTCAACAGAAGTGGACAACGAAAGGTTATTTCAAAAAAAGTGAATCATCGCTTCAGCTGAAACCTCCAAATCGTCTGTAATGGAATATGGGCGACCTGAGCGGTCCTCATCATGGACGTTGTCACAGTTATCTTTGAATGCTCTAACCACTTATGCACTTTGTCTTTAGTCATAACGGTATCACCGAACACCTTACACTTCGCAAATTAGTCGAATTTCTGCAGCAGACAGGTTTCTTGGTGACAAAAACCGCATCACGAGCGAGTTTCAGCCATGTAGCTAACCTATACGGTTCTGTTCTGTGATTTCAAAATGTTTAAGACTATCAACTCGCCCGCCGCGTGTGAGGTTCTTTATGAAATGATTGGGTGTTCATTACCCTCTACGAGTGCTCAAAGATTGTAGCGAGAATTTCCGAACACCCTGTATATAAATCAAGACTAGTTTTCATAAATCAGGAAATCGAAAGCAAGTGGCGAAGCGTGCCGAATAATTACGACAGCCAGAAAGCGTGTGAACAAAGGAAGCACAGAACGAAGATCGTGAGCTGTTAATTATTAACCTGTTCACGAATTACAGATGACAGAAACAAAACGCAGCGAAATACACAGCTGCCAATACATACGAATATACGTCTTTTATACAGTTTACATATTATAGATTTAAACGAGCAATCCTTACACATTTATATTTCGCGTATCCCGGAAATGGCTGTAACGATTTGGATTATATTTTGTGTTTAGAAAGGCTTATGCTTTTCTAGTTCAACTACGTATTTGTAGTTTTCGTAAAAACTCAATTTTTCCAAAATATTCTTTTTATATAAAAACTCTATTTGAAATGTTTTTAAAGCCATCTCAAAAATCTTTTTTACCATTTTGGTTCTTACGTTATCGTGAATTTCTTGTGTATCGAAAGAAATGTAATATTTAGAGACGGATTTTTATTTTTAATGTTTATTTCGTGTTTCCTTAAACTACTTCATTTTACATAATAAGTATTATATAAGGATTAGATATCAGTTAATTACCACAGATTTAATTAAATTTATATTTAAATGGCCGAAGTATTCAAACAGAACAAATAAAAATTACAAGGTTACAGCAGGATTCGAAAGAAGTGACCTACGTTCACTTAACCTACAACGCTACTAAATGAACTATGATGACAGCAGAAATAGTTGGTAGTGTAATATGCATTTATAACCGCTCGCAAAACTTCAGACTATTTTCTCGAGAATTTTTGAGAGTTGAATCGAATGGCTTTGCCTCATTATTATTTTAAGTCTGAGCTGTACGCACCATAAATATTAAAAAATCCGATGCCCATATTGTCACCTTTTCGGCATTCTGTAAAAATCGTGCCATCGCAGACCTGAAAGAATAGTGAACGAATAGTAGGAACAGATGCATGACACAGACATGTATTGCCATCTATGAGCAAGATGTAGAAGTTAGAATCGCGCCAATGCAGACAAGAATCTCGAAAGAATCGTGAACGAATCGTAGGAATCGATTCACAATGTGGGATTGAATCGCAAGAATCGATTCCTAAAAAAGAATCGTGTTGCCCAACTCTACTCAGAAGTGAGCACTTGCATTTTCTGTATCTGCCAAATACAGAGCGCCTACTGGTGTAAAGCTCTGTCGCCGCTAATGACAGAAGCCGTAGCATTGTTTGCAGCGTACTCAAGTTGGAAATTGCGTTGTTGCCTCCTAGAAGAAGCAGTTTCGTTGTAGCTACATGTACTCTCTTTCAAAATGAGTAAACGATATGATTTATAAAATACTAAGGATTTGGAAGAAGTACATCGCCTTCTTTTTGACAATGAGGTATCAATTGAAGTTGATCTTGTAGAAACTGATTCGGAAACCGATGTACTCGAAACAAGATCTGTAGACTCAGACACAGACATTGAATTTGATGAAGAGGAAAATAATGAAGTGCAAGAAAGTGATGAACATTACTCTTTTTGTGAGTAAAAAGACAACTAAAAATGCTTTCAGGTGTAATAATAATAAAAATTGCAGGCAACAACTCAAGAGTTATTTTCTTGGTCAACAAGAATAAATACTCAAATAGGCGCGAGTACCTCAAAATTTTGGCTTTGACTCTACTGCAAGATCATATCAAAAGAAGAGCTCTTATTTTGGATCTTGGAATCGTCACGAGACAGGCGATTCTTTTGGACGACGATTCGTTCCCCCTTTTCTCTCCGGCATTAGGCACAATTCGGTAAGATTCGGCAGTCGCCTTCGAATCGTGAATCGTTGGAACTTAGAATCGTCACGAGACAGACGATTCTTTTGAACGACGATTCGTCCGGATCACGATTCGATTCTCACGATTCTTTATTTGTATTCGTTCAAATGAACGACTCATTCACGAATCGCCACAACTCTACTTCTGAGTCATTTATGATCTCGTCAGTATCGGGATAAGACAAACTCCTGTGAAGCACTAACAAAGGTGTGACACAAGATGTCGTGGGCCAGCAAGCCTTTATCACTGTTCATTGCGGTAATATTAGAGAAAAAGTAGGTCGTGTATCTCACAGATACATACGCGACTGTCGAAGGGTTAAATATAGGGATACCATACATCCTCTTTTTCCCGGACACGTCCTCTTTTTCAGGCAAGAAAATGTGTCCGGTCGGAATTTGTAAAATTCTACAAAATGTCCTCTTTTTTGGGTTCCAAGAAAGAAAATTTATTTTTGTGTTCATGTTCATCCGGCACTGCAGTTCCAAACTGTTCGCAACTATTACGCGCATACACAGAGTGACATTGCCGTTCACAATTTCGCACTCCGCATGGGTCTGACAGTTGCAAACGATTCGGAACGTCTCTGCGAAGGAACCCGGTTGTCTATCCTGTATTCAACCAGTGCATTCTGACTTCTACATTACGTTCTATGGCGTTGCTTTTGATATACTTTGTGGTTTAGGTTAAAGCTGTATTGTGTGTTCGAGATCGTAGATAGCCTTTTGCTTCAAAATAAATCACGAACTTAAATATAACATAATACCGAAGAGAAAGTCAGTGTTAAATATGTGCTCCTGGAGATATACACAGTGGCGGCTGGTGATAATGTGCTAATTTGCTGCAGCACACTGTAAATGTATTACTAAAATTATGCCATTTCTCTTCGAATGCAAGCGAGAAATCGCTATAAAATTACATCCTTTCTCTTGGAATGCGAGCAAGATATCACAATAAAATTATGCCAATTCCTTTCCAATGCGTATTAGAATGCTAGTAATAAGGATGAAAACGCATTTTGGAGCGTTCTCGCCGCGATAGCTGAAAACCAGCTCCGTGTGCTGAAGTGGGATTCAGGCGCGCTGGTACGTGCGCAGAGAGGCGGCGCAGTCGTCTGTTCGCTAGTGCGCATGTGCAGACGTGACGTCAGGCATGGCGACTCATGTGTGCTGAGACCGACTGCAGCACAAGACCAATATTTCTCTTCGCGCTGCGTGTAACGGCTGCGAACGAATAGTATATGACGAATATTGCGGCTTACAGAGTCAAATAGCGCGCTGACTCAGGCATCTTGCGCGTCGTCTCTCAAACCTACCTGTGTGAGGCTCGTATTGAAATACCTCAGGTCTAAATTTTTAATTTCTGTAAATGAAATTAATATTTTTTAAACGTTATATTTACTACCTGCAGTGAATACATGAAGTTGGCAGCGCTGTTATAGATTCCCCTGGAGGTCTTGCTGTCAATACAGTATTAATTGATATTTAATTAAAGGCAATCATACAAAGGTTGACTTTTTTATTTTAGTACATTTTGTTTCCTGTTTATTTTTGTAATATTATAGCACACTGGTCAAATTTTGTACGAGCCGCCACTGGATATACAAATCATTCAAGAGAATGATCAAACGAATGTAAGAATTAATGAGACATTGTGCTTCGATCAGCTTTGTAATTTTAAATTTTTTTAATGATTATCAAAGGACACAGAACTTACCAGCAGCTGAAGTGTAAAGTGCATATTTGAATCAATCATCTAGTGTTCTGAACTGCTGAAAATTGTAGACATCTTTTTTTCTATAACTAGTCATAATGCCGACACAGAACCTACGTATTATCTTGTGAACACACAGTGGACAAAAGACAGGAATAGATTTAAAATATACTGTAATTATACTGTCTATGTACAGTATAGTTTCAAACATTTGAAGTACCTAAGCTTTTCTCAGTGCTTGTTAAAAAAAAAAAAAAAAAAAAAAAAAAAAAAAAAAAAAAAAAAAAAAAGCTCTTGAGGGAGATTTCGTCGTCCACCAAATAGGGTAAGGTGGTACAAATTCGATATAGGTACAGTTCCGATCAACATAAGTTTTCGCGCCATTTGTCTGTCTCGTAGTGTCGCGTTGTGTCTTTTCCAAGAATACACCGCTTTGCGGTAAGGAGATAAAAAAATTTTCCCTTTAAAGAGGTAAGTGAAGCTACTTAGTCTAACGCGCTCTTATAAATCATCTAGTTAAGGGTGATTGGATTCGCTGCCAAAAATGCAATGTTTGGTACCACGAAGTATGCGTTGGTGCGTGTCAACAAAAGTGCTTTTTATGTGGAAGATGCCCTTAATCAAAATTGTATGAGGAAGTGATCATAATTGTACCTAGTGTGGTACATTTTCGATCGATGTTTCTCAATTCCGTAACCTTTTTTTGTGTTTATACCAATATTTGTAACTGTATAATATTTGCGTTACATATTCATTAAACATCCAAGAACAAGTGCCATTGTTAAAATTATTCCTTTTCACAATTTATTTCCAGTTGTAACAACATTTGTCCGAAATGATCGAAATTGTACCACCTTATAGTTGGTTCAAAAGTGAATAAGACAAGAATGAGACAGTTGAGAGTAGTGATTAGGAATAAACTGTCAAGATTCATAATATTTCGTTTTCCAACAACCACACAGGGTTTTAGTTTGTAGTAGTTTTACGTGGTTCAATAATAAAGTTGTGACTTAGATTATGTTAAAGATGAAGTGTCCTCTTTTTAGGGTTACCATATGTTCGTCATCAAAAAAGAGGACAATTCATATAAAAAAGACACTTTATTGTTAACATACCGTAATTTACAACTTTATTAATGAATCACGTAAAACTACTACAAACTAAATCAGTAAACCTGTGTGGTTATTGTAAAACAAAATATTATGAACCTTGACTGTTTATTCATCATCACTAGACTCAATTGTCTCATTCTCGTCGTTTTCGCCTTTGAACTAACTATATTACGATCCAGTATTAACCCTTACGATGCTTATACGACTTACCTTTGTTTGCAACGAATATGTACGTTCCAGCAGGGCAAATCAAACATTCCTCTTCATGTTCGTTTCTTCCTCTCTTGAATGGGTTTTATTTCTCCAAGAGCACATCATTCAACACTGACTTTCTTTTCGGCATTTTGTATTTGTATTTAAGTTCGTAATTTATTTTGAAGAAGAAGTCTACCTACACAATAGAACATACAATACAGCTCTAACCTAAACCACAAAAGTATATCAAAAGCAACGCCAAAGAAAATAATGCAGAAGACAGAATGATAGACTACCGGGTTCCTTCGCAGAGAAGTTCCCAATCGTTCGCAACTGTCAGACCCATGCGGAGAGCAAAATTGTGAACGGCAATTTCTCTCTTTCTATGCGCGTGATAGTTGCGAACAGTTTGGAAAGGCGGTGCGAACAAATCCTTTGTCGCCAATGACACAAAAATAAATTTTCTTTCTCGGAACCCAAAACAGAGGACATTTTGTAGGATTTTATAAATTCCGGCCGGACACATTTTCTTGCCTCAAAAAGAGGACATGTCCGGGAAAAAGAGGATGTATGGTAACCCTACCTCTGTTTTTCTGATGAACATATGGTAACCCTAGTTAAATATCTTGTATCCTTACAAGATGAAGGGTCCAAATGCGGTGTTTGTCATTTTGGGTACCATTCCGATAAAATAGCTTAATCCACTGGGACGGGCGTTGCTGAGTAAAAGGGAGTCCCGTTGTGAGGCGGCAGCCGTCAGATACGCTTGTAGGGAAGGCAGGGGTAGAGGCAGAGGCAGGGGGAGCGCTAATGAAATGTGTTGGCAGGCCTGGCCACCTGCTGTGACGGCCATTGTGCCCGCGGCCGCTGAATGCCGCCATTGTCGCCGCCGACAGCCGGCCGCGTCGAAACCGGAACCCGCGACACAAACACCAGCGCGCCATACATCTCCCACAATGCCCCGCGCCGCCTCCGACAGTCTTCTCCGGCCTGCGCTAGAAACTCTTCCAAGGCGTCCAGGGTAGAAACACAGAAACAGACATGCAACTATCTCTCGCCGGAAAAGCACCTTGCTGCGTTCACATTTCAGACCGGAAACCAGCTGACTAGCTGATATACACGGCTGACTGCAACAGTTGTCTTGGAACAGGGCCGGCGCAAGCCCAAGTGCAGCCCCGTGCGAGCTGCTAAATTGCCGCCCCCCCCCCCCGTTTTTATTTTTATTTTTATTTATTTATTTATTTTTTACGAAATGTATAAATATGTCAGCAGTCAATCGCAATTTTTGTTTTTAGTTTTCAGACATATCTATGTTTCGGCTACTGAGTGGCCAGTCTCGTTGCTTTTAATATGTGCTTACATCTAAACCGTTGACAGTTACATTCAGCATGATGGTATAGCTGTAAACGTAACTCAAAGCATAGAGAATAGCCACACTGTGCCCGAAATCTAAAGAAACATTGCGACTGATTGGTGACATTCTCTGCAGATTTGTACAAAACAGTAAAGCCGGCCGCGGTGGCCGAGCGGTCTGCGGCGCGCCAGTCACAGTGTGCACGGCCGCTACGGTCGGGGGTTCGAATCCCCCCTCGGCATGGATGTTTGTGTCGTCTTTAGTATAAGGTAGTTGATAAGTAGTTTGTAAGTTTAGGGACTGATGATCCTGCAGTTAAGTCCCTTAAGCTTAACAAACATTTGAACATTTGAAAACAGTAAAACAGTCGCTGAGCACCAGCTCAAAAATGGAATCAAACCTGACTGAAAAAAATCTAGCTAATTTTAATAAGCCTTTGAAGTTACAAAAATGTTCAAATGTGTGTGAAATCTTACACTACTGTAGGATACTCTGTTCAGGAGAGGAAGTCATAAGAATTGAGCCGCGTGAAATTAAATTTCAGGCCGAATGTCACTACAGACGCCGGTGAAACGATCAAAGAGTGGGGTGGAAGACAATGGAACGAGGAAGAATAAGGAGATGGAGTAACATAATAATGCAATAAATGTACACGCGGGCATCGACGAGTACTAATGCTAGTCGAAATATAACTCACTGCACTGCGGTTGTTCATTTCAAAGAACTGACACTCGACATCTGTCGTAAATTCCATGTGTCAGTTCTTTCGTGTCTGATTATGGAATAAAGTGTAACAAATTAGTCATCGCCGTATCACGTCACTTTTCTCCTTTTATTTTCATTGTAGCTAATAGGACGACACGTGGTTACTTTTCCACTTGCCAATTTTTGAAGTAACGGATCATAAGATAAATAAATGTTCCTATTCTGATATCTTGTAGGAGAAAAATTGTAACTTACGAGTAACGTGAAAGTGCAATACTAATTGTACGTTATATGAAAAGCACTTACCTATTGCATACAAAGTTGGAAGAAATTCGGACGCACCAATTCTTCTGTTCTTACGAAACCCAATGAAAGTGCTTCTGACCAATATTGACTCCCTCGGCTAACTACCGAAACTAATTTTGTAGTTTTCGTTGTAGGCGA
This sequence comes from Locusta migratoria, assembly GCA_026315105.1. NCBI lineage: Eukaryota > Metazoa > Arthropoda > Insecta > Orthoptera > Acrididae > Locusta > Locusta migratoria. The sequence goes on along the minus strand of CM048749.1, from coordinate 242,964,962 downwards.
AGTGGTGACGCGGTAGTGCCAGGTACTAGATCACGTGACAAGGTCCACCGAGGCTACGGTTAAACTAACGTCCAAGAAAAAAAAAGCAAGAAGCTCAGAATAAGTAAGTGACAGATGATATGGATAAATGTATTATCAGGCAGCAATTTCTATGGCATTACGAGCAGTAGAAATATGAACTGCGAAAACTGCACAACTTTTGTCAAAGAGATGATGATGATTGGCGTTTTAGGGCGCTCAACAGCGAGGTCATCTTCGCCCGTTTGTCAAACAGAAATGAGCTACAAAACTAGTGGGGAAACCCTTAAAAGAAATGTTGTTTCTATGGATTTTCGTTTTATAAGGTGTCAAAAATAACGTTTTGTTTTGTGCGGACGAGAGGGCATTGTTGCTAAAAGACCATACACTCTCAGGTTTTCATCAGAATCAAAGCGACCAGGAGTTTACTTAGATGAAACATGGATTCACCCGCATTATACAGTAAATAAATGTTGACAAAGTGATAGTGTGCGAGTAGTATTGTCAAACAAAAGTGCCGGCCAGAGTTTACTTGTTGTTCATACAGGCGGAGACAGGTGTTTCATGGCTCAAAAACCAAAACGTCCGACTATCACTCACAAACGGATAGCAAAAATTTTCAAAAATTCCTCGAAACTCAACTTATGCCAGGCTTATTACCAGACTTTATCCCTTGAAATTACTCGCTGCGTATTTATCCATTCGGAATAATTCTGGACATCGTAGGTGTTGGACATGTTTGGCTGTAATAATGTTCAACCATTTTTTTCCATAATGCTGGAAGAGTAAAACACTCGAAAACTGCCACTGAAGGGCTAAGCAAAATTGCTTCAGGCTTAACATGTAACCGCAGTAAGGAACATTGCATTCGAATTTCCAGATTAGATTTCGTGTTCTGCAAAATTAGTTATAAGTAAACGCACGGCGCGTAACAGGCTGGCAGCCTTCCACTCATAAGAATACTGGCGTGTACGCCAGACTGCTTCCCCTTCTCTGTTCCTCCGGCATAAACACGACAGTGTTGCCACATTGGCGAGGAAGAAATTAGTCCTCCTCCCTCCCCTTGTTCAACAGGTTTGATTTCGAATCCCCTCTTGGGGATGAATGTTGAGTTTGTCCTAAAGGGGAAAAAAAATCGGGCGGCAGATTTGCCGCCCCTCCCCCTCGGAAAGTGCCGCCCCGTGCGGCCGCACGTTTCGCACGTGCCTTGCGCCGGCCCTGTCTTGGAACCATACTCGTGTGGAATACGGCTGTATATTCATAGTTGTGAAATGCGTGTACATTTATGTGGTCTCCATGTGGTAAAAACAAACCTGTGTCCCAACAGTTTCAAGGTTATCAAGGATTTCGAGATATGAAGATTTCATTTTGGATAGAAACCAATGTCTGCATTTTCGATCTTTCGTCGTTTTGACCCCTGGCTGACTACTGTGAAAGGGAAAAAGTATTGTGCTCACTACATAACCAGTTGTGCTTAAGAAGTTCGTCTAACAGTGTGACCTCATCGTACGAACAGTTTCAAGATTCAATAGCAGTCAACTGCTGTGCATTAGTCCTCCAATACGAGGAAGGGAGGGGGGTGGGGGTACTTTAGGCCCACTTTTTGAAAATATTGAAATCTACTCAGGTACTTTATTATTGAAAATTGTCTTTAATATTTAAGTTTAAGGGAGGTGGTCATGAAGTACCTCCCCCCTCCCCGCCTCCGCGGAAGTAGATGCGACTTCCCACAACGTCTTACTCCTCAGATAATAGCATTACGTGACCTTAGGACATATGGGCATTATGTTTCTCTGGTTTGATAGCAACAGTGGACTTAGTAATGATTCATTTCCCTTTGGTTCTTTATTGTTTCCTGTTCAGTGGCTCTTAGTCCAGTGTTAGATACAACTGTGATTGAAAATGTATCCACTTTCACTTACTGACAGGAAAATATCACAGATTTTGGAAGAATCCTACAGATTCTGAAATAGAATTCGATGAAACAGACAATATAACGAGTGAACCTGAAGAGCAATGTGTTGTGCGCGAGGATGTGGACAGTGATAGAGTATCTACAGACGCTGAAGAAGAATTCTGGTCATCTGAAACTGATGACGACGCAGCTTGTGAGGTTAGTGATAAGTATATAACAAACACTGGAAAAATTTAGAGTTCCTAACCTCCTCACAATATAGCGCAGTAGCACTAAACGTAGTGACAAATAGAAGGCATAAGAAACGAAGGTAAAGTAGGAATGATAAGAGAATCATTTGAAAAGTTTTTGTCTCCATATTTCGGTTCTGCATCTTGATTATGCATTAACACATCTTTCAAAAGTATGTTATTAATGTAATTCAAGAACAATTAATGAATATAATTTATTCTTTAACTTTTTTTATGGTGGGCACAAAGTGCACCCTCACTCCTCCACTTTGGTAATACACGTTACTGAAAATGGCTTGGTATTGCGAGTGTTAAATCTAGGCCTATGACAGTATTTAAGCTTTCCCCGCAAAATTAATACAATAAGACCATACCAAACGAAATATTGAACGTTACTTTAAACACTTATAAACATATATTTTAAATGGAACCACTACTTTGTATCCATAAATTACTTTAATGTTATGTCATATTTTCAATAAGAATAAGCAATATTTATTGATTATGACGATTCAGCATCTGCCATAATAAGATCTAAAAATCCCTGAACTTACACAGTAAACTTCGGCGTCAATAATACAATATGTACCCAGTACCTTCTATACGTTTTTTTATTTTATTTTATTTTATTTATTTATTTTTGTTTTTGAGAAAATGAAGATCGGAGACTCGTTCAGAAAATTTGTTTCCGTTATACAAAAATATAAGTTTCTGTCGAAACAACCTAAAATCCCTACATATTTCATAATCAAGGATTTTACAACATTAATTGCGAATGAGAAAAGTTGGAAAGGTGTACTCTAGCCGGGATTCGAACTCGGGTCTCGTGTTTGCTAGGCAGTTACGCTGCCCCCTACACCATTGAGGACACAGCGATCATCACCACTCCACGGATTCCTCTAGCTCGTCTCCTGTCAGATTCAAGTACTCAACTTTTGCCTGCTCACTATTACTCAAACTCGTGGTCTCATAAACTTTTTTTTCATTGGCTCTCACATTTCACATTTATAGGCACTTGTATTCTTCTTTGACTCGCATTCTCATGATCGACGTGATTATTTCAGATTTGGCATGTTCGTTAGGGAACAGGCGTGACTCATAGACCGGTAGAGGTCTGCATTTAGCGGTCATGCTTACTCAATCGCGTAGTTCCGTGACAGTCCGGTAGATGTCAATGTAACTGCTTCGCCCGCTGCTTGCAACTGCATTTGATATTCATCAGGCTTGCAAGCATTCGATGTTTGCATTGCCCGCTGTCTACTCTGATACGCGGTTGCCGTTCATTCACCTGCTGAAGGATCATGGCGCGTGAACGCGAGGCTAAGGACAGTGTGAAAGAGAAAATTGATACGAAAGAATTTATCCTCTGTACGAAAAATATTAGTGTCTGCAAAACATTTTCATTAGTAAATGATAAGTAGGGAAATTATTTTAAATGAAAACATTTTTAATAAGAAAATGTTCAAATGTTTGTAATTCTATCGGACCAAACTGCGTGGTCATCAATCTGTAGCTTGCAAACTACTTAAACCTAGATAAACTAACCTAAGGACAAACACACACGCCCAGGCCCCAGGGAGGATTCGAACCTCCACGGCGACCAACCGCGCGCTCCGCAGCGAGACGCCTTATACCGCGCGGCTACACAGCCGCGGCCATTTTTAATTAAGGGAAATTATGTTGGCTACGTTTATTGTGGCAGTTGTTCTGCTCTCCTATCTAATCGAAACACAACACACCTGCAGGCATATGTCTGCAGAAGACAACAAGAACAAGGACGAACTGAAGCATTACCGGCATCAGTTAAAGACTCTGTCACTAAAAAATGTGTCGAAATGTGTGCCACGAATCTTCGTCCATTTACCATGATTTCAGGAAGTGGATTTCGTTCTTTTTGCCAGGATCTTGTAAATATTGGTTCGGAATTTGGACAGGTGGACGTCTCCAACATTCTGCCTCAACCTGCGACAGTGCACGAATCATAGAAAGTCATGCCGATGAAATACGGGCAAATTTTATGCCCAGCATTGTCCAGGCTGTAGAAGCAAATGCATGTGCGTGCACAGCTGATTTGTAGACCGATCCGTATCGAAAAAGATGTTACGTGTCTGTTACTGCGCACTTTGTTGATGAACAGTGGACATTAAGAAACATAGTTTGGGCAACAATCCATTTTTCTGAGAAGTAGAAGTCCGGGGAATATATTACGAACCACATTGAGGAAACATTTTTTAATTTAGGAGTAAATCCGCAGCACCTTAATAAGAATTCTTTTCTCACGGACCTAGGTGCTATTTTGAGTTCCGGCCTCAAACGCAGCTAGTGAAAGAGGTTTCAGTGCTGCAGGAAATCGTATCTCCGACAAAAGAAGCAGACTTCATCCAAAACGGGTCAGATGTTCAGATGTCTGTAAATCTATCGGACCAAACTGCGTGGTCATCAGTCCGTAGCTTACAAACTACTTAAACCTAGGTAAACTAACCTACGGACAGATACACACACCCATGCCCCAGGGAGAACTCGAACCTCCACGGCGAGCAACCGCGCGCTCCGCAGCGACGTGCTTTAGACCGCTCGGCTACTCCACCGCGGCCCAAAACGGGTCGATGATATTCTGACCATTAATTGTAATTATAATGCTAATAATGAATAATATGGAGACAGTTTTATTTGTTATGTTTGTAATGTATTAGGTAGAAATACTGACTTTTCTAAACAGGAATCAATAAAGTATATAGTTTTAGGAAAGAAACTTAAATCGCACTCCGTCTGAACAGTGACATAACTCACAAGTGTAATACTTGAGATTAGCAACATTTTTCTTGTCATGGCAAATATTATGGACTATCCTACAACATAAATTATATTATTCTCCTCAAGCGGACAAAAGATGTGGCGTTTTTGGTCCAGGATGGAGTTCGCCAATATTTTTCAATGATAAACTAAAAACTGCCGTTTTTAAAATTGTGTCATTCTTCTTGTCGGGGTGCGAAATGTAAATTTTCATGCCCATAACGTCCACATTACAATAGTTTATGGTCTTTCTCTTTCGTTTTCGTATTATTTATTGTAATCCTGTTGTAACGTAATTGTTGCATAAATAAAATGATACGGGTGTAGTTCCTTCATGTGGTTGGAACGTAACAGAAGCGGCAGCGGCGTGCGGCCACACAGAGCGGCAGCCATAGCTCGCTGGTGCAGACCGCCGGCGCTGCCTCGCTCACCAGCTCCACGGCGTTATAAACAAGCACAGCTGGCCGCGCAAGCATTCGTATTCGGTCAAGCAAAAACCGAGCGCGGTGCGATCGAACGAGTACAAGCAAGCAAATTCGCCAATATGCAGACCTCTATAGACCGGACTGCGACCGTGGACAGAATAAACACTTCAGCACGTCGCCCTTCTATAATATTCCAAGGCACCTTCCAGGACCTTCACATGACTTCAGTTAATGTCTGGACGAAAGGATTAGACTTGTATCCAAAAGTGATTGTAAATCTATCGGTCTTAACTACTGTGGTCGTCCCTTGACTCACAAACTACTTAAACCACAAAGACAACACCCCCGAGGGAAAGTCGAACCTCCGACGGCAAGCAGCGGCGCCCTCCGTAGCTAGGCGCCTTAGAACGTTTGGCCACTCCACCACAGCAGATGCATCCCTGAGCAGTACATCAACGCCAACTGTCTAGTCACCTCATGTAATTGGAATTTTAGGTCACCTAGATATTGTACTATGTCACTCCTCATCCTGCAAGGAAATATGTGTCACACTTTCTCTGTACAGTCATACAGAGTGACCGAAACAATTATAAATGTTTGCGAATCATGGGTACCAACAGTATTCATCTACTGGGATGTGTATAAAAAAACGTAAATAAACAAAAAACACTAAAGAACCACATACAAGCTGGTTAACACACTAATGGGCTGGCGGATTCGTAACAGAGACGGCATACCTCCCAGAAATCGGCGCTTTAAACGCACGTGACCGGGCGGATAGGCCTTTGTACATAGCTTTTCGAAACTCATTCACCAAAGAAGACGAAACCAATATTCCAGATTTCGAATTAGAGAGGCCAGAATGAGTAACGTTGAAGTAGATATCCTCGGAGTAGTCAAGCAACATAATCACTTAACAAGAACAAATCTTCTCGTCCGGACTGTACACCCATTAGATATCTGTCTGAATATGCTGAAGCGCTAGCTCCTTACTTAACAGCTATGTACAACCATTCTCTCAAAGAAGGATCTGCACCAAAAGATTGGAAACTAGCACAGGTCATACGTATATTCAAGAAAGGCAGTAATTGTAACCCACTAAACTACAGGCCTATTTCATTAACGTCAATTTGCAGCAGGGTTTTGGAACATATCCAGTATTCAAATATTATGAATTATCTCCAACAGAATGATCAACACGGATGGATGGATGGATGGATGCTTAGGGTTTAACAATGATCAACACGGATTTAGAAAATATCGTTCAAGCGAAACACTACTAGCTCTTTACTCACGCGAAGTGATGAGTGCTACTGACAAGGGTTCTCAAATCGATTCCGTATTTCTTGATTTACAAAAAGCTTTTGACACTGTACCTCACAAACGGCTTTTAATCAAATTGCGTGGTTATGGTATATCGCCTCAAATTTGCGACTGGATGGGGGATTTCCTGTCACAGAGGACACAGTTCGTAGTAATCGATAGTAAGGCATCGACTAAAACAGAGGTGATATCGGGTGTTCCACAAGGTAGTGTTATTGGTCCTCTGCTGTTCCTTATTTACATAAACGATTTAGGGGAAACTCCACGTAGCACTCTTAGGTTGTTTGCAGATTACTCCGTCATGTACCGTTAGTAAAATCATCTGAAGATCAAAACCAACTGCAGAATGATCTGAATAAGATATCACTATGGTGTAAAAATGGACAATTGACTCTAAACAATGAAAAGTGTGTAGTCGTCCACATGAGCACGAAAAGAAATCCGTTAAACTTTGTTTACAAAATAAATGAATCAAAATTGAAGGCCGCAAACTCCACAAATACCTAGGAATTACTATTACTGTGGTGTCGCACAAGTACAAAGTGCGCGCCACCTACTTTCGCCGCGCGCCGCCATGCATGCACGGCGTGGCGTTCTTCCGACGACAGCCACGAACGCCCTCTGGTACAACGCCGCTCGTGGCCACCACTGAAGGACATCGGCACTTCGCACTTGACTTCGGACTTCGCACTTCGGACTGAGATAGCAACGAGTTAGGACCTTCGTCATCAGATAGGCACCATTGAAGACTTTGCTATTGTACAGGCACTAGGCAGGCCTCTAACAACTATGTATCAACATTCTGCCGTACTATGTAAAAGTTAAGTATTGTTTCATTCTGTGCAATATATATCTCTTACTAATTTACTCGAGTGTTTATAGTTTCTGGCTGCTCCCCTACGTACCTGCACCAGCGTGTCGGTTTCATTCCACTCGGCCACCGACACCTACGACGAGGCTGGGACACAAAAGCGACGACGAAGTTGGGACACAAAAGTGGCGACGAGGATGGGATAGACGAACCTTGGACAAGCCCGCTTACAGCAGCCAGACAGCAGCAGTCGGAGCACGCAAAAATTGCTCCCGCCCACCCACCCTTATTATAAGATTTTTGGGGGAACATTTTCAGTTACGTGTTTGTGGACTTTTTTGTTGCAGAGCGTCCTCTTTCATATTGCATTTGTGTTTTGTTATAATTTACTTGTATGCGCGGCGCCTAATCGGTCAGCATGGCCACTACCCCGAACCCAAACTTAATGGAAATTATTCAGTTACAGACGGCGCAAATCAATCAACTCCTGCAGGCCGTGTCGCAGTTAACTTCACAGGCTGCTCACCAACAACAACAGCCGTCACCTCAGCAGCCCACACCTGCCGCTGCACCGCTTCCTGCATTTCGCCAGTACAACGAACGTGAGGAAGAATGGAGCGACTACTTCGCACAGTTTCAAGAACTCGTCGCGGCTCATCAAATTACAGGTCAGAAAGTGAAGCATCTGCTATTATCTGTGGTGGGCACCAACACCTTCGTGTTATTGAAAAAACTTTTCCCTGACGTATCTCCTCGTGATGTAGACTTTGAACAAATTGTAGATGCACTGAATGCTCATTATGAGAGAAAAGTTCTTGTAGCCGCTGCACGATACCGATTTTTCAGACTGAAAAAATTACCTGAACAGTCACACCAAGAGTGGATCACCGAGTTGAAGGGCTTAACCCGCAAATGTAAATTTACTTGTTCTTGTGGACTTTCGTATAGTGATGTGATGTTGAGGGACGCAATTACGCAGAACATTCAGGACCCCAGAATTAGAGCAGCAATTCTGAAACAGTCTGACCCCTCCTTAGACAGTGTACTGCAGCTTATAGAAGCGCATGATACTTTTGACTTAGCTGATGTAGAAATGCAAAGCCATAGTGTAAATTCAGTGCGCCGTAACGGACGCTTTCCTAGCCGTAGTTCTCAGTATAGCACTTGTGATTCTTTAAATTCTACAGGCCGTGCTGAACAGACAGTGAACAGTAGCCAGTGTAAAAGTGCGACGCAAAGGTCGCCCCGTCGTGTTAGAAATAGTAATTTGAATAACGGGCGCCAACGCTCATTTCAGAAAAATGTACGTAAATCTTGCCCCCAGTGTGTGTCTCGCCACAAGCGTGCTCATTGCCCTAGTCGTAACGCAACCTGTTATCAATGTGGCAAATCGGGACATGTACAGTCAGTGTGTATGCAGAATGTAAATTCAAAACACAGTAACGTTAGGAATAGTGCTTCGCAAAGTGCGAGAACAGTGCATGCAGTAAATGTCATACACGCTGTGGACTTCAGCTGTGCTTCTGTTGGTTTTCAAATGCAAGAACAATTTTCTCCGCCTACGGCAAAACTATATAGTGCACCACGTAGCAAGCGCCGACGAGCGCCTAAAACAGTGCAACGGAAAAGGGTTCGGGACAAGCAAAATGACTATGAACAGTGCATTCCTGTAGCGAAAATAGTGCCTTCTGCAACTGCTCCTTGTAATGGTGCCCAGTACTGTGTAGCTAGTGACAGTAGACATAAAGTAGCTACTCAAAAGTGTAGTGCAGTAGTTAGTGACTCTGTAGTAGCCTCGCATTGCGCGGACGCCGATCCGGCGGTAGTGTCATCTAGTGACAGTGTGGTTAATCCGCTGTGTGCCGAGTATGCGCCGCTTCCTACCGCATGCAACCCGCGCAAGCGCAGAAAACAATATGTATTAGACGTTGCCCACATTCGCGCACCGGTCGTGCGCCAGAAGCACAAGCTGTTTGTTACTCTCTCTATAGAAAATGAGACGGTGCAATTTCAGCTTGATACTGGTTCCGCTGTCACTTTAATGAATAAAGATACTTATGAACTTCTGGGTTCGCCAAAATTGTCGCCGTCACAGCAAGTGTTAACAGCTTATACAGGTGAAAATATTCCCGTGCTAGGAACATGTAGCCTGCCCGCCTCTTTTCAAGGTGTAACAAAAACAGTTGCTTTTGTAGTTCTTCAGGCCAAATCGACACAGAACATTTTTGGACTAGATGCTTTTGACTTGTTTGGTTTATCAATTCAAAGAGATGTGCTTCAGATTTCGTCAGTAGTGCCTCAGGACAAAATCAATGCTTTATGTGACAAATATAGTGACTTGTTTTCGCCGGAACTAGGTTGTGCAAAAGACTTCGTGGCACATGTAACTTTAAAAGAATCTGCAGTTCCAAAATTTCGTAAAGCTAGACCAGTGCCTATCGCCTTGCGTGATACAGTTGCCGAGGAACTTAAACGTTGGCAAGATAGTGGTGTCATTTCTCCTGTTTCTGCGAGTCAGTGGGCCTCGCCTATAGTAATTATACCCAAGCCGACAGGAAAACTTCGTCTCTGTGCGGACTTCAAATCAACAGTGAACAGTCAAACAATTGTAGACACTTATCCCCTGCCCAGACCTGAGGAACTGATGGACAAATTAGGACAGTCTCGCTTCTTTTCCAAGATTGATTTAGCAGAGGCATACTTACAGATTCCACTTGATGACGAGTCAAAAAAGTTTTTCGTCATTAATACTCACATGGGCCTTTTTCAATTTCAACGCCTACCTTTTGGCAGTTCTTCCGCTCCCGCTATTTTTCAGCGTTTTTTGGAACAGCTGACAGTTTCTGTACCGTGTTGTTCGAACTATTTAGATGATATTGTGGTATCCGGACGTACAGTTGAAGAACATTTAGCAAACCTGGAGTGTCTTTTCAAAGTTTTGACTGCAGCAGGTCTACGTTGCAATAAAGCAAAGTGTTCGTTTTTTCAAACTGAAATAGAGTACCTAGGCCATGTGATTAATGCCCAAGGAATTCATCCCTTACAGTCACATCTTCGAGCAATCAAAGACTTGCCTCCTCCTAAGAATGTGCACGAATTGCAAGCAGTAATGGGGAAGCTGAACTATTATTTCAGATTTATTCCCAATGCCTCTCAGATTGCAGCTCCACTGCATCACTTACGTAGGAAGAATGTTCCTTTTGTATGGTCTAAAGATTGTCAGGTTGCCTTTGACAAATTAAAGTCTGCACTACTCAGTGATGCATGTTTGATTCCCTTTGACCCACAGAAGCCTGTAGTGTTAGCAGTTGACGCCTCGTCGTACGGTCTGGGTGTTGTTCTGTCGCATCGTATTGGATGTCACGATCGTCCTATTGCCTTTGCATCCAAGCTACTGACGCCGACGCAACAGAATTACAGTCAGATAGAAAAGGAGGCCTTAGCAATCATTTACGGTGTCACAAAGTTTCATCATTATCTCTATGGCAGAAAATTCTATTTGTTGACAGACCACAAGCCTCTCACGTCGTTGTTCTCACCCACAAAGCCGATTCCGCCCCGTACGGCACAAAAACTTCAGAGATGGTCCTTGATATTGTCAAATTATCAGTATGAGATTTTGTACCGACCTACCACTAAACATGCCAACGCGGACACACTTTCCCGACTTCCGGTTGGCCAGGATGTATCATTTGATTCTTCAGAAATGGCATGTTGTCAGATAGACTTCAGCGATGCTTCCGCTGTCGCAGATTTTCCTTTGAACTCTCGTCGGGTTGCACAGGAAACAGCTGCGGATGCAGACCTAAGTGTGGTAGCACGTTTTGTTCGCTCAGGGTGGCCTGCCAGAGCCAAAGACATTGATCGGCCTCTGGTTCGACGTTATTTTGCACAACGTCATGCATTATCTTTAAGTCAGGGTGTACTGTTGTTGCATACCGACAACGACCAAGCAAGAGTGATTGTTCCTCGTTCCCTGCAACGTGAAGTGTTACGCCTCCTGCATCAAGGACATTGGGGCATTGTTAGGACAAAGCAACTGGCCAGACGTCATTGTACCTGGGTTGGTATGGACGCTCAGATAGAGGACATGACGTCACAGTGTGCTGTTTGTGCGGAGCATCAGGCGGCTCCACCGCAACGTTTCTCAGACTGGCCACGCCCCAAGGGACCATGGCAACGTTTACATATTGACTTTGCCGGACCTTTCTGGAATACGCGCTGGTTAATTGTTGTAGACGCTTTCAGCAAGTTTCCTTTTGTGATTGCCATGAACTCAACGACGGCTTCTAGTACAATCAGTGCCTTAACATCAGTGTTTTGCATCGAAGGCTTGCCTGAAACTATCGTCAGTGACAATGGGCCTCAGTTTGTTAGTGCGGAATTTCAACAGTTTTGTCGTGTGAATGGCATTCAGCATATCACCACCGCGCCTTTTCACCCTCAGTCCAATGGTGAAGCAGAACGTTTCGTTCGAACATTCAAGTCTCACATGGAGAAGATGAAAGGTCAGCACTCCAGGCAGCAAGCTCTTCAAATTTTCCTGTCTACGTATCGGTGCATGCCACGTGACGGCCCGTCTCCTGCCGAGCTGCTACACGGCCGCCGTCACCGCACTCTCCTTCACCTGCTGCAGCCTCCCACGCACCGAGTCGGTTCGTATGGCGCTACGCGTTTTCAGGTTGCTACGCCGGTGCTGTACAGGGTGTTTGCTGGAAACAAGAAGACATGGTTGCCGGGCACCATTCAGCGCGTGCTTGGTCGCAATATGTTTATTGTACGTTCTTCCACAGGGTCGGAGCTGCGGCGCCACGCAAACCAATTGCGCCTGCACAGACCGCGCGATCCTGTCTCCGGTTTCTTGATTCCAGACCCAGTTCTGCGCCAGGGAGCACAACCACATCGTTCGTCCCCGGACTACGAGATCCCTATGGACGTCGACGTACATCCGACGCAGTCGTCGCCGCCGCTGTCGCCGCCGCAGATGACAGCGTCACCGAGAGGGACTCCGGGACCGTGCGGGCCCCCCCAGCTTGGGCCACGCACCTCAGAAGAAGATGACCTGCTCCCTCTGGGCGGGGGCGGGCGCCCTTCCCCAGGTTTCGGCGGGTTCCCTGGAGGATCGCAAGGCGGATGCCGGGGCGCGGACGGCGTCTCGATCCCGGCCTCAGCTACGACGCCCGTCCCACCAGTAACGCCCCCGCTCAGGCCCTCCTCCCAGTGCCGTCGCCGTGGCCCTCAGCCCTACGCCACGACGGCGCGGCGGTTTGGGGGGGAGGGGTGTGGTGTCGCACAAGTACAAAGTGCGCGCCACCTACTTTCGCCGCGCGCCGCCATGCATGCACGGCGTGGCGTTCTTCCGACGACAGCCACGAACGCCCTCTGGTACAACGCCGCTCGTGGCCACCACTGAAGGACATCGGCACTTCGCACTTGACTTCGGACTTCGCACTTCGGACTGAGATAGCAACGAGTTAGGACCTTCGTCATCAGATAGGCACCATTGAAGACTTTGCTATTGTACAGGCACTAGGCAGGCCTCTAACAACTATGTATCAACATTCTGCCGTACTATGTAAAAGTTAAGTATTGTTTCATTCTGTGCAATATATATCTCTTACTAATTTACTCGAGTGTTTATAGTTTCTGGCTGCTCCCCTACGTACCTGCACCAGCGTGTCGGTTTCATTCCACTCGGCCACCGACACCTACGACGAGGCTGGGACACAAAAGCGACGACGAAGTTGGGACACAAAAATTACTTCAGACTAAAACTAGAAAGAACACATAGATAATGTCGTGTGAAAGGCGAACCAGAGATTGCGTTTTATTGGCAGAACTCTTAAAAGATCCAACAGAATTACTAAAGAAACTGCATACACTACGCTTGTCCGTCCTTATTTGGAGTATTGCTGCCCAGTGTGGCATCCTTAACAGGTGGGTTTGACAGAGGACATCGAAAGAGTACAATGAAGGGCAGCTCGTTCCGTATTGTCAGGATACAGGGGAGACAGCGTTACGAAAATGATACAGGATCTGGGATGGGAATCATTACAACAACGGCCCTTATCGCTAGGGCGTGGGCTACTTACGAAACTCCAATCGCCAACATTCTCCTCCGAATACGAAAATATATTGTTGACTCCCACTTACATAGGTAGAAAAGATCATCACTATAAAATACGGGAAATCAGAGCTCGAGATTCAGATGTTCTTTCTTCAAATGTTCAAATGTTTGTAGCACTTATGGGACTTAACTACGGGGTCATCATTCCCTAAGTTTACAAACTACTTATGAACTAGCTAACACTAAGGACGGCACAAATATCCATGCCCGAGGGGCGATTCGAATCCCCGGCCGTAGTGGCCGTGCAGACCGTGACTGGAGCGCCTCAGTCCCCTCGGCCACCGCGGCCGGCTGTTCTTTCTTCCCGCGCGCTATTCAAGAAAGGAATGGGAGATAGAAAGTATAATGGTGGTTCGATGAACCCTCTTCCAAGCACTTAAATGTGATTTACAGAGTATCCCATGTAGATATAGATGTAGGACAGCAGGTTCTTACGTTTGCTACCCTGTAAGTCATTGGTAGGCAAAATGTTATGTCTGATTGGAAGGCGACAGCCAATCACCAACTAGCATCCAGGGGGATGGTGTTTCCTAATGCAAACGTTCAAATCAAATGTCTGTTAAGCTTATGGGACTTAAATGTGCGGTCATCATTCCCTAAACCTACAAACTATTTATGGAATAGGTTCACAGATTTGTGACTGGCTGGAAGACTTCCTAAGTAATACAACGCATTACGTTGTTCTCGACGGCGAGTGTTCATCAGAGACGAGTGTATCGTCAGGCGTGCCCAGGGGAGAGTGGTAGGATTGCTATTAATCTACATAAATGATCTGATGGACAGAGTAACTTTTAATTTGCGGCTGTTTGCTGATGATTCTGTGGTGTATGGGAGGGTATCGTCTTTAGCTGACTGTAATAGCATACAGGATGACTTAGACAAAATTTCTAGTTGGTGCGAAGAATGCAGATAGCTCTCAATGTAGAAAAATTTAAGGTGATGCGGATGACTAGGAAAAACAATCCCATAATGTTCGAATACAGCATTAGTAGTGAGCTTCTTGATGCAGTCGCGTCGTTGAAATATCTAGGCCTAACATTGCTGAGCGATATGAAATGGAACGAACATGTAAGGACAGTTGTGAGTAAGGCGGACAGCCGACTTCGGTTTATTGGGAGAATTTTTGGTAGTTGAACTTCATTTGTAAAGGAGACTGCGTATAAAACGCTTGTACGACCATGTCTTCAGTATTACTCAAGCGTTTGGGACCCGCAGCAGATCAGTTTAAAGGAAGACATAGAAGCAGTTCAGAGGCGAGCAGCTAGGTTTCTTAGATTCGACCAATGCGCGAGTGTCACGGAAATGCTCCGGGAACACAATTGGGGATCGCTGGAGGATAGACGACGTTCTTTTCGTGAAGTTCTGTTTAGGAAATTTAGAGGTCCGGAATTTGAAGTTGAGTGTAGTACGATCTTGCTGCCACCTACTTAAAATTCGAGTTGTGATCACAATGAAAAAGATAAGAGAAATTAGGGCTCATACGGAGGCATATAGGCATTTTCCCCATCGTTATATTTGGGAGTGGAACAGGAAAGGAAGTATATACGTAGATGTAGAACTAGCTTGTACCAAAGACAGCACAAACATCCATGCTCAGGGGGCATTCGAACGGCCTCGCGCAGCGCACCCATAGCGCCTCAATGCGCTCGGCCGCTCCGCCGCGACTGCACAGGTTCAGGACCACTGCATAGTGGTCGAAACGTCGGCAGTTCATTTGCTAAGTGTTTAAAATGACGCGGCCTAATTCCTAGAATTGTTTTCTTCAAAGTGTTTAAATGTTTCTTAAGCTTATGGGACTTAACTGCGTGTTCATCAGTCACTAAATTTACTAACTACTTATGAAGTAACTTATACTAAAGACAGCACAAACATCCATGCCCGAGGGAGGATTCTAACCCTCGACGGGGAACGGTCTCGCGCATCGGAGCATAGCAACTCAATGCGCTCGGCCACTCCTCCGCGGCTCGACGGCTTCTGCTTGAGGTGTAAATTTTGGTAGCGGCGTGATGAATGATGGGAAGTGGAGGCAGCCAGACAGTAGCATAGTGGAGCTCAGACACACAGTAAGAATGTGTTTACGTCTTATGCTTTGAAAACAGACCAGTGTTACGAATGTTATTAATACTTTCGACTAAAATATTAAGTCGGTAAAGTAATTCTTTCGTGGTGGAGGTTCTGTGAGGATGGTTCAGCTGTATCTGGAAGGAAGGGGGGCCCGGAGGCAGGAATTAGTTCTGAAGACAAGTTTGCACAATACAAATTTAATTACACAAGTTGGTCTTACTAATTTAGGTAAAATGCATACATCGTCATAGACTAATATGTTCACGAGACGACGTAGTAAGTCAAAATTTCTCTTCTGTCACGACACTGTAGCTTCGCGAACGGCACAGGAAAAGCTAGAGCCCACAAGTTGTACTTTTTGAGTGCCAGAGAAGTATCTGAAGTTTACAAAAAGCGAGTCCTCAACAAAGTCCGCAGTAGCGAGGATGGTCTTGGGTCGGAGGCGACTTTTCTTACAGTTGGCTGGCATGCGGAGACGAATTCACGCCGGGAACAGCCGCCTGCCTGGATACAACCGGCTCCAGCCAATCTGATGCCTTGCAGCACTCTCTGCTTGTTCTAGCTTCACCTGCAGGAAGCAGTGCACCTTTGATATCCTGTTGATACTATTATATATATTTTTGACGAATTACAGCATTCAAATGAATGAAATAAATCGCAATTTGCGATGTTATAGCATCACTGTATTAGGTCTAGATGGAATACCAAACTGTAGCGAATGAAAACTTGTGCCCGGCCGGAATTCGAACCCGAGATCTCCTGCTTACTAGCAGACACGTTGACGCGGGAGTACAGTATTGTGGCTGCGAGCATTATAGAATAAATAGGCTGTGGTATATGAAAGAGACAGCATGGCGAATGGAGATTTCTGTGTGGCGGGAGATGTGCAGGGAAGAGTCCTCTGCAGTCGGGCCGGTCACTGTGTCCTCGGTGGCGGAGTGGTCAACGTGTCTGCCTTGTAAACAGGAGATCCCGGGTTCGAATCCCGGCCGGGCACAAATTTTCATACGCCACAGTTGGTATTCCATCTAAATCTAATACAGTGATGCCATTACGTCGCAAATTGCGATTTATTTCATTGCTGTTGATACTGTTGCTCCCGGAAATGGCTTCCGTCTGCTAAGCTCTTCATATTAGAATGCGTGCATCTTGCGGCACGCCTTCAGCTTAGGCTGCCGGGAACACTTATCTGTAAAGTGGTTTGCTGACGCATAGGTCTCTCTGCAGCCGGTTTAACAGTTTTCAAACCAGTATCCAAAGTAGCTGCAGCTAAAATGTGAAGTCGTTTTAACAGGTTGTATCATGAACGAAAGGAAAAGAAATACATAAACAGTTCCTTGTTTATGGCTCATATTCGTAGAAAATAGTTTTACATTTTCACCAGCCACGATGTAAAGTAATATCGACGGAATGTTATCTATCGAAGGCGCTGCCTTCAATCGATAAACAGGGAGAACGACAAAATGATATGAAAACGTGGCCGTTATCTTATAATATATCACGCACTTTCTTCTGCGACGTTAAACATAAATGGTACGTCAAATAGTGATCTTTCTAACGTTCAAAGAGGACAACTAGATAGTACACATAAGTGATCTACAGCTCACTTGGTCAGCGGGACTGCGTGTAAGCAGGAGGACACGGGTTCGAATTCCAACTGGCTACAAATTTTCAGCTTCCCCCATTGATTTATTTTCCTTGCCCACGGACAGCTAACGCCGTTAATTCCTTTGTGTGTTGATAAATACAACTAACTGCAAATTCATTTCATGTTGCGCTAACTAATAGCGTCACTTCAGTACTTGAGCCAAGGTCGTAAAGAGTACTTTGCAAAAAAGGTATAAAATGTGGTCTTCTCAGGATGTCGGAATAAGACGGTCCATAGCGATGACAGTCACGACGTATCGGAACGGATGGCAACCGTATGTCCTGAAGCAAGAGCCGTGATTGACCGTTTCATTTCCTTGAAGAAAGTGTTTCTCCTACTTCTCAGAAAGGGTTGTTGAGTGGTCCAATTATATTCATAGGTGCCATTTTAATAATACTGTAAAACCTACAGAAGATTTTGGCGGTTCTAGATTGTTATCAGTTGATCTAGTCAGGATTGTTGATGCAAAGAAAAAAAAAGGCGGCCTGAAGTCTTTCCCAGTGAGCGACAAAATCACACACAGGACATGGAGCCTTGGAGAGGTACCTAGTGGAGATTATGGTACTTCGTATATTTATGCAGACAAACCATTGTATTTGAGGACTAGGGACACTAGAAACGTATATGCTGATGAAGCTCTTACGTATAGCTTAAGGTTCTTAGACCTTAAAAGTGGACCACTGTGCGAAGTAAAAGCTTAATTCTGGTAGGAGGCACCCAAATAATTTATTGTTATAAAAAAGCTTAATTTTAGCAGTAAAATTAGCAAAAGGTCCGTGTGAACGTCCGGATACACCCTGCTGCAAAACCTTGTTCCCTGGCCCAAATTGAGAACTGACTTGGTGAAAAACAATATTAAATAAAAGGGGGCAGGTGCTCGAAAACTACAATTTATAGGCAATTATACTGAACTTAACTTGTTTATTCAGGTCGAACGCATGCAAAATGGGAAACCAATTTTGTTAATACAACAAAAATGCATCTCTTTTACATAATCTAATACTTACAATGCCCAGCATTGCATTTAACATAAATTACACAGAACTTAACGCTACTGGGGGCAGGATTTAAAAACAACACTCACTCGCTCACACACACGCAATGCAACAGCGAAGCTCACCAAAGTCAGCGTGCTGAAAGGAGGCAGAAGCAGGCGCCGCTATCGTAGGAGAAATTCAAAAAACCCGGAGGTACCACACACCACAATATACAATTCAATACAACTGAGAAGATGGTTCTGGTCTGTCGTGCCTGATTTGAGATGGTGTGTGAGTATAGCAAAGTTAAGTTGCATTTAGATTAGACCGCGAGCAAACAAGCTAACGGTGACACACGGCTACGTTACATGATCGCACTCCACTGAAGGTGAAGTGGTTAAAAGTTGGATTCATTACACAAAATCATGCAATCTGAGAGTAAACTATCCAGGCATTGGTTTTATGAGAAGTGGCGTGAATTCAGGTGACTAGCTGCAACCCCTGAAGTCGGAGTTCTGACCTACGTGGTTCCGAAAACCGATAAAAATGTATAAATTCAATTTCCGAAAAATTAAGAAAATTAACTACGGCATGCAACCCCTAGAACTGCGTAGAATTTCATAAGGAAGCTACTGAAATGCAGCTACATGCGACTGGGAGCGCTCCACAGAGACGGAAGAAGTCCAGTCTCAAAACCCGGAGAAAGTGAATTAATTACAAAGTAGGAAAAATAAAAACTACGGCATGCAACCCAGAGAAATGTTTAGAATTACATGAGGAAGCGAATGAAATGCAGCTACACGCAGTAGGGTGCGATTACAGAGACGGATAAAGTCCAGTCTCAAAAACCCAGAAAATTGAAATAATTAGCAAGACGGAAAAGTGAGAATAAAAACTACGGCATGCAACCCTTAGAAATACATAGAATTTCATAAGCAAGCTATTGAAGGAGATTGTTCAAGGCTCGGAGAGAATTACTGACAAGGACTGAGTGCATACTACAAGTTCGGAGAAGAAACAGCGAAATTAAAATAGGCGGCGAGAGAAGATCGCGAAATGTTAGTGGAAATCAGAAGAATACACGCATAGTTACTTGCCTGATGGGCATGGAACAAACATTAGTGGAAGCTGAAGGTTTTGTTCTAAGAACCAACCACATGGAACACGTATCACTCACGGAAGGAAACGATAAAAAAGATTTTACATGCACTGTACAAAAATGAACATATCTTCTGTTAGAAATCGGGTCCCACAAAGCTAGAAAGAATTTACACAGAGTTCGTACACCGCCACATAATTACAAAAGGTTTGAACAAACCAGGCTGTTATCAAATTGCAGCTAGTAACACATACACCGCGCTTATCCGCTGGAAATCACTGGATTGAAAAACTAGAACACATACCTGAAAAATGAATCTAAGTTCAAGAGTCTACGTTAAACATGCTAGACAACGAATCGCTACCATCTCCATGGACACAAGAGCAGAACCAACCTTACCTCACCACGATCCGAGCACAAAGTGAAGACCGAGCGGCCAGGGGACGCGAAGCTACCGGAAACTGGCAAAACCCACTAAAAACGAGGTGGTGGGGGAGAGACTTGCCCTCGAGAGGGCTCGCCGACTGGCTTGTAACCATAGGGTGTAGAAACTCGGAAGTTGGTAACGACTAACTATCGACTCTGAGCCAGAGAGAACCATGCAAAGCGAGCTATTACTATCCACATTCAGACAGCCATCAGATTCTCGCATATCCACTTAAAAGTAAAACAACTACACATTCTCACAGGGACAATATTAAATTATTAAAATAACAAAATATTAACTAACATTTGAGAACGAAATATTTTCAGACATGAAAAATAAATGCTATTCCTCATGCCTCGAAAAGAGTGGGGTTCTAGTTTTAACAAAATGCTAATCTAGCGACATCAAATAAATTACAATTTTATAAAAAATACATGGAAGACGACAGACGGTCGTCTTTCAACCTCTAGCCTGAGGTGGCGAATGCCACGTGATACCTCATAATAACGTGTCGGGCCTATTCTGCAGCACATCGACATGGCATAGACTCAAGTCGTTGGAAGTTCCCAGCAGGAATATTGCACCGATGCTGCCCCTATAGCTGTCAATAATTTCCAAAAAGTTGCCAGTGCAAGATTTTGTGCACCAAGTTACCTGTGGATTATGTGTCATAAATGTTCAATGGGATTCATTTCAGCCCATCTACGTGCCTAATTAAATTGCAAACAACTGTGACGCAATGGCATGTCACATTCCTATCCATAAGAATTCCATCGTTGTTTGCGAACAAGAGGTCCATGACGGCTGCAAATGGTCTCCATGCAGCGTAACATACCAATTTCCAGTCAACATTGGACCTGAGGACCCAGACCATTTCATGTTAGCCCAAACTATTATGTACCCATAATCAGCTTACACAGGGCTTTCTTGACACTGACCACAGTAGTACAAGTTTATATGCGAACTAGCTCTGCCGATGAGGAGGAGACTGAAAAAATCTATGAGGAGGTAAAGGAAATTATTAAGACAGTTAAGGTAGAGGAAAACTTCATTGTGTTGAGAGAGTGGAATTCGCTAGTAGGAAAAAGAAGGAAAGGAAAAATATTAGGTCAATATGGAATGGGTTATAGGAAGAAAAGGAAAAATAGTATGTGTTGTGGACTGGGAAAAAGGAATGAAAGAGGAAGCCATCTGGTAGATTTTTGGATGGAACATAATCATAACATACACTTGTTTGTGTTTGTTCAAATGTTTGTATAGTCTATGGGACTTAACTACGGGGTCATCAGTCCCTAAACTTACAAACTACTTATGAACTAACTAAGACTAAGAACGGCACAAATATCCATGCCTGAGGGGGGATTCGAACCCCCGACCACAGTGGCCGTGCAGACCGTGACTGGAGCGCCTCAGTCTCCTCGGCCACCGCGGCCGGCCTTGTTTGTGTATACGTGGAAGAGACCAGGAGACACCGGAAGATACCAGACACATTTTATATTGGTAAGACATAGACTTCGGAACAAGTTATTAAACTGTAAGACATATCCTGGGGCAGATATAGAGTCTGACCATATCTTATTGGTCATGAACTATAGACTAAAACTGAAAATACTGCGGAACATCAGGAAAATAAGGCGATGGGACCTGGATAAATTGAAGGTACCAAACGTTCTTGAGAATTTCAGAGGGAACTTCAGGCAACAATTGACAGAAACGGGTGAAAGTAAAACAGTAGGGAAATGGGTAGGTTTGATAGATGAAGTAGTTAAGGCAGCAGAGGATATTCAGTTGCTTTTCCATGTCCTTTGCTGACAGAATTACTATATCATCAGCGAAACGTAATGTTTTAATTTTTTAACCCTGAACTTTAATTTTTTTTCAAAATTTTCCTTGCTTTCCTTCAAAGCTTGATCAACGTACAAATTAAATAACATTGAAGAAAGACTACAACCCTGTCTTATTCCCTTCCCAAACGATGCTTCCCTTTCACGCCCTTCAACTCTTATAAATGCTATCTCGTTTTTGTATATAATCCTTTTATCCCCGCTGACTTCAGAATTTGAAAGAGTGTATTCCAATCAAGATTGTCAAAAGCCTTCTCCAAATATACAAAAGCTAGAAATGTAAAGCTAGAAAATATAAAGATGCAGTAAATGAAGCAGTCAAAATGGAGTTCAGATGACTAAGAAATGAGATTGCCAGAAAGTGCAATATAGCTAAGGAGGAGTGGCTAGAAGGCAAACGCAAGTCTGTAGAACAATGTGTAATTAGGGGGAAAATATGTACCGCCTATAGGAAAATAAAACAGATCTATGAATATGAAGAACTCAAGAAGGGAAAGTTATAGGTGGAAAGAGAACATAGAGAGACTTTAGAAAGGGGATGAACTTAGTGACAATATTGTAGGAAGGGAAGGGGAAGTAGATGAAATACGAGATACTCTACTGAGAGAAGTATTTGACAGAGTAATAAAAGACCTAATTCGAAATAAGGCTCTTGGTGTAGACAACATTTCCTCAGAGCCACTGAAGTCTCTGGAAGAGTCAGCCAAGATATAACAATTCCACCTGGTGTGTAAGATGTATTAGACAGGCTAAATACCCTCAGATTTTCAGAAAAAATGTAATAATCCCCATTTCATAGAAAGCAAGCGTAGACAGGTGTGAAAATTACAGAACCGTCAGTTTGATAAGTTATGATTGCAAAACTATATCTCGAATTATTTACAGAAGGAAGGTGTCCTTGGGGAAAAATCAGTTTTTATGTAGAAATGTAGAAACACGGGAGACAATACTCACTTTATGACATATAAGATAAATTAAGGAAAGGCAAAACTACATTTCTAGGTTTTGTATATTTGGAGAAGGCTTTTGACAATCTTGATTGGAATACACTCTTTCAAATTCTGAAGTCAGCGGGGATAAAAGGATTATATACAAAAACGAGACAGCATTTATAAGAGTTGAAGGGCATGAAAGGGAAGCATCGTTTGGGAAGGGAATAAGACAGGGTTGTAGCCTTTCTTCAATGTTATTCAATTTGTACATTGATCAAACTTTGAAGGAAAGCAAGGAAAATTTTGAAAAAAATAAAGTTCAGGGTTAAAAAATTAAAACATTGCGTTTTGCTGATGATATAGTAATTCTGTCAGCAAAGGACATGGAAAAGCAATTGAACGGAATGGACAGTGTGTTGAAGGGAGTGTATAAGACGAACATTAACAAGAGCAAAACAAGGGTAATGGAATGCAGTCTTAGAAAATTAGTCGATGCTACAAGAATTAGTGTAGGTAATGAAACAATAAAGGTGGTTGGTGAGTTTTATTACTTGGGCAGTAAAATAACATACGATGGTCACAGTACAGAGGATTAGGGCTCCTAAGGAGGCGTATAGGCATTCTTTTTTTCCTCGTTCTATTTGGGAGTGGAATAGGAAATGAAATGCCTAGTAGTGGTACAGTCTACCCATCGCTACGCACCTTACGGTGGATTGCGGGGTATTTATGTAGATGTAGATGATATAAAATTCAGAATGCCAATAGGAAGAAAAGCGTTTATGATAAAGAGGAATTTGCTAACATAAAATATTAACTCAAGTGTAAGGAAGATTTTTCTGAAGGCATTCGGGTGGCATTTTGCCTTGTACGGGACAGAAACATGGACGATAAATAGTACAGACAGGAAGAGGATAGAGCTTCTGAAATATGGCGCTACAGAAGAATGTTCAAGATTGATCGCAATACTAATGACGAGGTACTGAAGAGAATTGAGGAGAAAAGGAATATGTGGCATACCTTGTCTAAAAGAAGGTATCGATTGGTAGGACACATTCTTAGACATAAGTGAATCGTGAATGTAGCATTGGAGGGAAGTGTGTGGGGAGTAAAAATTGCATAGGGAGACCTAGAGACGAATACAGTAAACAGATTGAAATGGATGTGGGTTCTAGTTCTTATGAGGAGATGAAGAGGCTTGCTCAGGACACTGTAGGGTGGAAAGCTGCATCAAACCAGTCTGCGGACTGAAGACCACAACATCAACAACATACACCACGTGGAAGCAATAGTTAAGTGTTTTAAAAGAGCTTGTCTCTGAGAAAATAACCTTCTACGTCGTTCCGAAGGCGACACCACAATGAACTTCATTTGCAGATTCATTTTGTCACTGTAATAACTGTAAGACGACTTTCTCTATACACAAGAATCTTACAAAATGATCTCTGGCTAATTCCCATCTTCTGGTGCACCCTTCTTGTTGCCAAGTGACACGCCATACTATGATCAAGTTGCAGCTACGCAGTAGTATACTGGAAATATTATTTGTCTAGTAGCCGGTAGGATGGCTGCATGAAGAAACCTTAGAAGAATTAAATTCCCCCAATATCAGCCGGGAAAGAAGCTAACGACGAACGATTATACTAAAAGTAACTTGCTTTGATCAATAATTGCCTCTTAGGTTATTGGTCACAATACATAGAAAGTTGTGCGATGTGGCACTTCATCTACATATACATAGATACTCTGCAAATCACATTTAAGTGCCTGGCAGAGGATTCATTAACCACTTTTGTAACTATTCTCTACTGTTCCATTCTCTAATAGCGCGCGGGAAGAAAGAAAACTTCAATCGTTCCGTTTTCGATCTGATTTCTCTTATTTTATTGGGATGGTCATGTGTCCCTAAGTAGGTGGGTGCTAGCAAAATGTTTTCACATTCAGAAGTAAAAGTCGGTGATTGAAACTTCGCAAATGGATCACGCCACAATGAATAACGTCTTTCTTTTAATGATTTCCACCCCAATTCGTGCAACATTTCCGTGACGCATTCCCCCCATAACGTGATAAAACAAAACGAGCTGCCCTTCTCTGAACCTTTTCAATATCTTCCGTAGGTCCCACTTGGTGGACGCACAAATGTGATGTAGGCAGTCCCTTTGGTGGAACTGGTGCATCTTCGAAGCGTTCTGCCAATGAAACGTAATCTTTGGTTCGCCTTCCCCACAATATTTTCTATGTGTTCTCACCAGTCTAAGTTGTTCGTAATTGTAACTCCTAGGTGTTTAGTAGAATTTACGACCTTAAGTTTTGACTGATTTATAGCGTAACTGAAGTAAATTAGAAAATTAGTAATGTTGAAAGGAGACGTGGTGGTTGCCAAGTTTGTCCTCAGATGCATTGACCCAAACAGAAACAGAGAGACAGAGACTATCAGACAGCAGCGTACATCAAAAGGTAGCCGGAAAGCCACATTCCGAGACAGACAGGGCGAGGGACGTCTCGGGAACTAACAGTAACACCGCGTCCTGCACAGAAACCTGCCACAAGTCTTGTGACTGGTAGCGGACACTACAAAGGCCGGCTCTGCGGATATTACTTTAATGAGGACCGCAAAGGGATGTGGGAGGGCAGGAAGCATTCGGCAGGTACAGAGGGATATCTAGCGACAGCTGACGCGGTACATCAACTACTAGAAACCCTCCATGCAGCGAATAATCCAGACGCTCAGGAAAGGCAGACGGGACGGAAACAGCTCAGTAAAGGGAGCAGATACACAACAGAATACCGAATTTGTCTCGGATCCTTTTATTGTGCTTCCATCATTTTGGTCCACTTTATGTTACGGTAGTAACACTAAAAGTGGGTCTTTGCGATCGTCTTTTGACAGCTCGAAATTTAAATGAAAATAACGGCTTAACTATTCATCTGACATGAAAATTGAATAACCGAATTTGTAGAGGAGAAAATTCTCTACAACTTTGTTCTCTTGTGCTTTTTTTCATATTTCGTATCGTTTGAGAGATATTTGCAAAAATAACGGAGATTTGACACCCTCCATTGAATTAACGAAAACCAGCCGTTCGCAGATGTCGCGTGACAGTTCTCGCCCAGAACTCTCTGTGGCATACGCCATCTTGCGTTACGTATTTGATGATTTTCTTATTGTAACTTACACATTGTCATTTCAAAGCAATGGCGCACTGAAGAATTAAGAAAAACTCATCGTTCTTCGTACGATAAATGATAATCTAGTGTCTACAAATGACATATTAGCATCAGTTAACAACGGCCATTGATAGTAAGAGATTAAAGGACACATCTTTCGATTCATAGACGTAGCGTAGTGGGCAAGGCGTTGAACTCTGACGCTGAAGGTCAGTGGTTCGGAACCCACCGCTACCATTTTGTTTTTCCTAAAAGGGTTTCAGATACTCTTATTAATTAATTTTTTATTATTTAGATTATTATTTTGGTCCAAAATGTTTGCAAAAACTTATAAAACTACAAATCTAAAGTGGGCCGTAAAACACCTCAGTGCGATTTTTTAAAATTTAAAATTAACATAATCCTTGCAAAGTAGAATATAACATGATAGTGAATATCAAGCAATTCTGCAAGCTTTAGTAGGCGTTCTTACGAGAGTCAGCCATAACTACAAATCCAGTTTAGTGTTTCGTCAGTCCTCTTGGGAAATTCCCACTATTTTCTCATCAGTTATTCCTCACAGTCAAAATAGATAAACACATGTAATTCATCTAATACTGGGTTATTATAGCTGAAGTCCTAGTTACAAAATGCTGTAACAAAAAAAAGAGAACCACTGCTCAGAAGATGTAAAATTTGACCTGAATATTATCAAAGAATGAATAAAGGTATTGGATCAACAACAACAAATGGTTAACTCTTTCCCACTCTATGGTGCTGTAGACGTCATAACGTAAATGCATTTGACAACAAGTTTTACAGAAACCTCAGCAACATAGATACTAAAATACGCACCTTAAAGTCTGTGAGCCCTTGACCAGTAGAAGAGGTGTTCGCAATAAGAAGACTTCCTCATCACTCTTCTCTCTTCTAAGGGTGGGCTACTCAGCCCATATGTATTAGGAAGTTTGTTGTTATTTTTCTCCGTACTATCTCCTTCAAAAATTTCGAAATCAAAGAACTTGCAGCAGATTTGTTTCACAGTGTCAAAGATAAGTGATCAGAGCCTCACTGAATGCCATTTCCAGACATGAATTCCTTATCAAAATACCATGTACTCAAGATCCTCCACAAGGCACCGAAATTTGTAACGTAAATTTGCCAACACGTTGTAAAAAATAAAGTACATGGCATAAATGGCGTAGCTTGTATTAAGATCTTATGTAAGAGTAAAGCTTTATATGAATATAGATACAGCACCAAAAATAACAAAGAATAAAAGAAACTATAAAAAGAAAGAAAATAAGGAGGAATCGAGTAAAGAAAGGATAGTAAACGACAGGCCTAGAACTCTAGTACATTAGGGCTAATACAACAAATCAGACGTGAAGACAGAATACAATATATGTTAAACATGGGACTGTTATCGTAAAACAACTTACACATTACTGAAAATAACGAACGCTTTGAAGACCTACTCGGTGGATGTTAGGAACAGATAATGGCGTTATTGTTGCTTCAGTAGGCATACGTTTTGAAGCCAGCAGTGTTATTCAGTTCCCTGATGTGGTGGAACAGTTTGTTCCAGAGCGCGGCTCCTGCTACTGTAAAGGATTTCGAGAAAGGGATAGAAAGCGTTTTCCTCTGATAGGAGTGATTATTTCTGCTATGTTGTACAGACAAGTCTTATGGTCGAGGAAAGATATGAGGGGCAATGCATGTTGATAACAGAGTAGAGGAAACAGAGCGTATGAATTGCGATTGTGGATCCGCCTTGATGCAAAACATTTGTTTACATACCCATTCTAATTTCAGCGTAAATCCCGCCATCCTCAGTGGGTTTTGTATTTATTCTAGAAGAATGCAGAAATAGCATACTTATCACCGACTAATCAAAATTCCAAAATATGCACAGCCTAATACCCTTATAAACTGTATTAACTGCAATACTCAAAAACCGAGGTTTTAAACATACTGAAATAAGGTTGTTCACAATAGTCACTGTTGCTAACAACAGTCGCTCATATTGTTGCAGACAACATGCTGTACGCTGCAAAAAAAGCAACAAACGTTATGCAGTGTGCAACAGCTTAATGGTATAAAGGTACGAAAATTAATTTTTGCACAATGATACAGCCGAAAAAAGCGTATACCTTAAATTTTTCTTAATTTTGTAACTATATTATTTCTGCTTTCTTTTAGAATAAATACAAACTCCGCTGATGATGGTGGGATTTCCGCTGAAACTAGTATGTGTATGTAAATAAACAAGTGTTTTACATCAAGTCGGATCCACAATTCCACATTTGTAACGCAAACAGGGACTAACGGAAGAGTTTCAAATAACAGTGAGAGCATATGAAAATCTCTACATGTGTCAGCATGAAGCCATGATAGCTGCGTGTAAGATGGTGAAATATGATGAAAGAGACTGATGTTACAGATACATATATCGAACGCTGGCGTTTACAACCAGTTCCAGACGTCGTGGGACCTTGTAAGATAACATCGCTGTAATCAGTATCTGAGATTATAAGAATTAGTAAACAGTTTATTGCTAAGATCGAGAGGAAATAGCGTCTCATATATATATTGCCAAGGCCTAAAAGTAGATATTTGTAGCATTTAATACTAGTAGAGATTCGCGATATTTCTGGTTGATGAGCCTAGAATGACCTGCAATAATCGCCCGTGTACTACTTGGATTGGGCTCCGTGTGTAGAGCCCACATTTCCGAAGGCGATACCTGACTGACCTGATTGATAACCTCATACTGACCATGCCACAAATGTGTGCAACTAAAATGACGTTTTCACTATTGCCGGCCGCGGTGGCCGAGGAGACTGAGGCGCTCCAGTCACGGTCTGCACGGCCACTACGGTCGGGGGTTCGAATCCCCCCTCGGGCATGGATATTTGTGTCGTCTTTAGTATAAGGTAGTTGATAAGTAGTCTGTAAGTTTAGGGACTGATACCCCGTAGTTGAGTCCCATAAGCTTATCAAACATTTGAACATTTTTTTTTCACTATTATGTTAGCCCCATGGTGCCTCGCTATAAGTGAACGCCATGTATAACTCAAATATAGAGTTAAGACATCAAAATAACACCCACAAATTAGTTATAACCAATACCTGAATAAAATACGGTACCGTATAAGTATTGCGTATGATAATTATCACCTGATCCCCTATTTGTTTTGAGCAGAGTAGTATGCGAGTGACCTAAGTTATGTAAATCTGATGGGAACACTTTGTGTGGCTATTTAAACTCGTTAAAAGTAAAAAGAAAAAAATAATATAGGAGCAACCATGAAGTTTAATTATAATACATGACTGCTATCACTAAAATGAAAGCCGTCATTTATTATAATTGAATTTCATGGTTGCTCCTATTACAAAAATCCACCCCCATGAACCACAGACATTGCCAAGGTGGGGTGGCTTGCGTGCCTCAAAGATACAAATAGCCATATTGTAGGTGCAACCATAGCGGAGGGGTATTTGTGGAGAGGCCGGAAAATCGTGTGGTTCCTGACGAGGGGCAGCAGCCTTTTCAGTAGTTATAGGGGCAACAGTCAGGATGATTGACTGAGCTGGCCTTGTAACATCAGCTAATGTGGCTTTGCCACACAGTTACTGCGAACGGCGGAAAGCAAGGGGAAACTACAACCGTTACTTTTCCCGAGGAATTGCAGCTTTACTGTATGAATATATCTGATAATATAAACCTCACAAACGGCTTTTAATCAAATTGCGTGATTATGGTATATCGCCCCAAATTTGCGATTGGATAGGGGATTTCCTGTCAGAGAGGACACAGTTCGTAGTAATCGATGGTAAGGCATCGACTAAAACAGAGGTGATATCGGGCGTCCCACAGGGTAGTTATTGGTCCTCTGCTATTCCTTATTTACATAAACGATTTAGGGGAAAATCTAAGTAGCTCTCTTAGGTTGTTTGCAAATGACGCCGTCATTTACCGTCTAGTCAAATCATCTGAAGATCAAAAACAACTGCAGAACGATCTGAATAACATATCAGTATGGTGTGAAATTGGCAATTGACTCTAAATAATGAGAAGTGTGAAGTCGTCCACATGAGTACGAAAAGAAATCCATTAAACTTTGTTTACAAGATAAATCAATCAAAAGTGAAGGCCGTTAACTCCACAAAATACCTAGGAATTACTATTACTTCATACTTAAACTGGAAAGAACACGTAGATAATATCGTGGGAAAGGCGCACCAGACACTGCGTTTTATTGGCAGAACTCTTTAAAAGATGCAACAGAACTACAAAAGAAACTGCATACCCTATGCTTGGAGTGTTGCAGCCCAGTGTGGGATCCTTATCAGGTGGGTTTGACGGAGGACATCGAAAGAGTCCAAAGAAGGGCAGCTCGTTTCGTATTGTATTATATACAGGGGAGACAGCGTTACGGCAATGATACAGGATCTGGGATGGGAATCATTACAACAACGGCGCTTATCGCTGCAGTGTGGGCTACTTGCGAAACTCCAATCACCAACATTCTCCTCCGAATGCGAAAATATATTGTTGACTCCCACTTACATAGGTAGAAATGATCATCAGAATAAAATACGAGAAATCAAAGCTGGAACAGAGAGATTCAGGTGGTCTTTCTTCCCGCGCGCTATTCGAGAAAGGAATGGGAGATAAGTAGTATAATGGTGGTTCGATGAACCCTCTGCCAGGCACTTAAATGTGATTTGCAGAGTATCCCATGTAGGTGTAGATGATGGCATCCTCTCGGGTAAAATATTCCGGAAGTAAAATAATCCGCCATTCGGATCTCCGGGCGTGAACTACTCAGGAGGATGTCTGCATCAGGAAAGGCAAGACTGGTATTCTACGGATCGGAGCGTGCAACGTTAGATCCCTTAATCGGGTAGGAAGGTTAGAAAATTTAAAAAGCAGATATGTTGGAGTTAGATATAGTGGGGATTAATGAAGTTCGGTGGAAGGAGGAACAGGATTTCTGTTATAAATACAAAATCAGTTGGGGGTATTACAGGAGTAGATCTGATAATGAATAAGAAATAGGAATGCGGGTAAACTACTATGAGCAGCGCAGTGACCGCATTATCGTAGTCACGATAGATACGAAGCCAACACCGACCACAGCAGTACAGGTCTATATGTCAACTAGTTCTGTCGATGATGAGGAGAAGTGTATGGGGTAAAAATCGCAGAGAGAAACCAAGAGATGGATACAGTAAGCAGATTCAAATGTATGTAGGTTGCCGTTCTTATAAGGAGATGAAGAGGCTTGCTGAGGAGAGACTATGGTGGAGAGCTGCATCAAACCAGTCTCCGGACTGAAAACAACAACAACATCACTAAAATATAGTTGTTTCTTAATATAACATTTTAGAGAGATTGCAATACAGAAAATGTATTATGACCAATTAGACTCATAATTGGAAGGTGTATAGATGAACCGAAAGATAACCTTCTGAGCTGAGGAGCTTTATATATAATGTAAAGATAATCGTCATGCCTTGAATAGATATGACTGTGATGGAGAAATTACTAAACTTGAAGAAGCCATAGATTTGTGCAATGAAGTGTTTGCAATGCTGAAAACTTAATAGCATATTAAACATTGTGTGCTTGCCAGTGACGTGCATCAGGAACCCTCCCTCTGGAAGGCAAACCATGAAGTATGAAGACAATTCACTAAGTTCATTGAGTAATTGAATGAGTCACTCATTTGGGTATTCAGCTGTTCTTGTACAAAAGCACTCTGAACACATTGGCTCGCTTTGTTCGTATGCGCAGGACATTGTTTGTAGAATCACTCTTATTAACGCTTTTGTTCGTTAGACTTTAACATCTCATCGTCGTTTAGGGCAATTGAGCAGTCAGAGCGTCAGATAAGAAACAATGGGTGAATCGACCGAAGCCTTTGTTGTCGGAAACAACCTACCTTTCCCTCTGCATGAGGACACTGTTCACAATATAAATCATTGTTATAGCCCTCAAATTCTAATCTGTCTCTCTGTAGGAATGGCGAAATGTCACGAACAATTTTTGTCCTCTTTTGTTTGTTAGACATTAATCTTTTAACCACTTCTTAATAAGATATGTTAATCCCAACAAGCAACCCAGAATTAGGGGATTGTTAAAAATTACTTGAGTTGTTTAATGACAATACCAAAGAAATTTGTTTTCTACTGTCTACTGAGAATCATGGAATGAAATATATGTAGTAGTGTAGCATAATATATGTACAATGTAATATATATGTAAAAGTGAACACCATATTCAAAAGTAAAATTTCGACAAATGGAAAGCGAAAAGCTTCTAAGCAATGTAAACGACTAGTCCAAACTTAACTCTGAAACACGTCCACTGAATGTGTGGTCATGTTCTATTTTAAGTTATTCATTGCTCTTAAGTGTTTCTCCGCCACAGTGGCGTAGCCAAGTAGTTTGGCACCCGGTGCGGTGATCCAACTTTTCGCCCCCACCCCTCTCCGACACCACCACCACTATCGCCAACCTTAGAAAAAATGGAAAAAAATGCAAGGAGAGAGGAATACATTTTTTATACACATAATGAAATGAGCAAAATAGGAAGTTAATTAGGTTGTAAACAGTCTATATGAAAGGATATAAATAAAACTAGTTTTTATAAATAACATAGTTTAATCGATTATTAATCAAGCAGAACAAATAGCTAAAGACTGTCTTAATGACTGGTGACTTTCACATGCAGTTTACAATCTCTCCCGTCTAACTTTCTCTGCAGAAAATTTTGAAATTGCATGGTCAAAGTCAGTAGCTTTAGCCACACTATTTTCAGTTGACAAAGTTTCCAATTAGAGAGTCTTGCTTGGTTCATCGTAGACCTAATCTAATTAATGAGTCTCAGCTTTGAGAAACTTCTCTCACAGGACGCTACCGAAACACACAAAGTTACGAAAAATCTTAATGCCAAAGTGAGGTTCGGAACAGATTCAGAAATTTCATATTCAACAACAAACTGTAAAACTCTTAAAGATGTACATCCGAGAGATTCTTCTTTTGGGATATTAGCAGCCCGCAGAAATCTTCGCAGCCGTAGAATTTCTGCGAGGATATCTTTAGAAATCTCATCGTAATTGTCAATTAAACATTTTACAATCATGAGAAGTTCCTTTTCTGAATCGGATTTCTGGGCTCTAAAACAGCAAAATGTTTCTGCAAAGTGTATCAATTTCTTGTTGGAACTGTCGATGCATTCTAACATTGACCTTCTCAGTTCCTGGTGCAAAGTCAGCGTCTCGTCTGCAGCCTTTTCCTCAGGAATCATTTTCTTCTTCCTAATATTTCTTATTTTTTCGACAGGAATACCCATCTCGTCACATGTGTCCGAAAATGGAAAGACTTCGTCCACAAGCAAATAGAAATTCCCATATTGATTTATAGCAAACACTTCTTAGTTGTCTTTAGATTTTTAGGCAAATATAGCTTAAAAGAGCAATCTTCCTGAAATGAAATAAGTTAGTGATCAGTTGTCTGTTGTTCTATAGGATAAAATGCTTTTATGCATTTTTACGGAGTTCAGATATTCATGAACAGCAAACAGTAAGGAGATTTGTTCTAGCCGGCCGCAGAGGCTGATCGGTCTGCGACGCGCCAGTCACGTTCTGCACGGCCACGACGGTCGGGGGTTTGAATCCCCCCTCGGGCATGGATATTTGTGCCGTCCTTAGTATTAGCTAGTTCATAAGTAGTTTGTCAGTTTAGGAACTGATGACCCCGTTGTTAAGGTTTACCAAACATTTGAACATTTTGTTCTATTTGACGTCACAGTTGTATCAAATAATAAACTTATATGGTATTTTTTTGTAACTTTCTACGATTTTTCTTACACACTATACCAGAGCTTTTCAAACTTTTCCTAGTCGTGACACCATTTCGAATATACGAAGTTTTACAAGAAACACACTGATTTTAATTAGAAAGATTTACCTATATAAATGATACTGTGAAGAAATATTAATTTTCATGATTCACTTATACTTAAAGTGCACACTGAACGAACTGAAGGATGTTTAGTATTTTTTGCACAATGTTCTTTCTTATTTTATCTTAAGATTTTGCTGTTGTTGCGACATCCTTAGTGGCACTACGCGACACCGCTGGGTGTCGTTACATCCAGCTCGGAAAGCTCTGCACTGAACATTATAACGTACCACATTGATAGCCACGGCGGAAAACAGTTCCTAGACTAGTTCATGCACGTCTGATCACTTGAACACCCTAGCACAAAGTAAATTCGTGATATATAATTAATACGGCTGGTTTAGTTAAATGGCCGTTTATTTTGACTTTCAAATCACGAAAAAGGAACACAGTGACCGTTTATACTCTAAAAGTGGCAGCAACATCGGAATAAGTATCGTAATCACTTTTAAAGCTGATAGCAACATCTGATTCGCAAAAAAACATTAAAAAGAAAAAAATTCAGGCATTTGGCATCAGCAGAATTGAAACCCCTTGTTATCTTTCTTACAACTATGGGAAGAAAAAGTTGTATTAAAAAAATCATAACTAATTCCATTTACTTACGTGCAAATGAATAAATATTTCATTCGATCTTCTGAATATTGCGGAAGAAAACTCTGGCGTCCAGTCACGTTAATAGACGAAGAATAGCAACAGCCCCGTCGGTTCAGACCATTAACAATGGTACATTCGAGTGAAAAAAAATCCTCTGGCAAGTTTTGTCACCTCCTTGGAGTTGGTACCCGGTGCGGACCGCACCCCCCTAGCTACGCTACTGCTCCACCATCAATATTGTCTATTTGGATGTCAATTATTTTATTCATTTATTAATGATCAATGCCCAATGTTTATATATGTTTCCACCCGTGTGATTGAACTTGTGCGTTTCTGTGAATGTGAAAGGTTGCTTAATATTGACTGACTGCCGCACAATGGCTTACAGTCACGCCTCGCGCTTTGGGCCTCGTTTACTTTAGTTAAGAACGCATGGTGTCGCATGTCGTCTGTATTGGTGTTTGCTGGGTGGCCAGACACAAGCTTACTTGGCAAGATGGCGAGGTGGCCTGTTCTTAGTGTAGTACCAACATAATGATAGTCGAAAGAGGTGACAAAAGCGACCTCTATGGAGCTCTAGAAGAGGGTATTATCCTTAGAGGCATACCGTATATGTTGTGGGTAGCTCAGATGTTTGATCCAAGACCTCGTGGTACATTTTTTGTTGTCCTAATCTCAAAAGTGACACAAAGTAAGTATTTCGCATTTAGTATTACGCCTGTAAAAGTTGTTTAATGTAATATTTGTACATTCATCTTAAAAATAAATTTATTTATATTTTTCATTATTTCTTTATTTCTTTATTTTTACGTAAAAAGTCGTCGTAGCTCACTGGGACATGAAACCATCATGTAGCTGTACCTCTAATCATTGCCAGGTTCTTTTTTTATCGTCGGTTTCCTAGTGTCGCCAGCTCCTCGTTTTCATACGTGTTTTCTCAAAATGCGCTGAATCTGCTTTTGTCAGATAAGCTTTTCTGGATGAGGAATCCAGGTGTAGCGCTTCTTCACATTTCATATGACTCTGCCCGACCTATAGAGAGGAGTACGGTTACCATCAACGTAGTTGGTTTACGATGCGTAGAGGTGCTTTCTCTTTGCTTCTCCTGAAATGTTAATTTGGGTATACAAGCCTGCTCTCAAATTCTGTACATTAAACAGTATATTTACTCCATTCTAGACACGTCTAAAGCACATCTATACTGCTGTAATATTTACGATCATCATTTCAGCAGCAGTAGAAGTCATTTGAAATCCATATCTAGATTAAGGACACTTCTCTGCTACGATCTCTGTAGCCACCTTGCTAATCAAACCATTCAAATGTAATCCTTTTCGTATTTCTTCTACGTTTCTTGGAATTAAGGAAAACAACTATCATGATCAATGTACAACGAATTTTCCTGGCTACATTAGCCATCATCTTCCATTCCTTATTTATTATTATTATTATTTATTTATTTTTTTTTTATTTTATTTTTTTTTATTTTTTTTATTTTTTGACGCAGTTACATCTTCCGCTATTCGCTGAAAATTTTGATTACCGTCCTGTCTCTCGTAATAATTCTCAACTTCTTTCCATTGCCTAATAAACAGTTCGCAGATTTTTTTCCTAGTTTAAAACTAATCATCGCATAGACAGAGGTGAAAACACGTACCCAACTTATCAATGCTCCTATAGACAACTGGGAAAATTTGACTTCATAGTGATAAGGCACAGGTTTAGAAATGAGGTTTTAAACTGTAAGACATATCCAGAGGCAGATTAGACTCTGACCATAACTTGTTGACGAACTGTAGATTAAAACTTAAGAGACTGCAAAAATGTAGGAAATTAAGGAAATGGAACCTGGACGAATTGAAGGAATCAGAGATGGTTGAGAGCTTCAGAGGAATCATTACGAAAGGGTTGAAATAGAAATCAGCTTCATTAATATACAGGGTTAGGATGGAAAACCAGTACTATGCAAAGAAGGGAAATCGGAAAGGTACAACGAATATATAAAGGGCCTTCACAGAGGAAAAGAACTTCAAGGCAGTTTTCTAGAAATGGAAAACATAGTAGAGAAGATGACGTGGAAGATACGATACTGCCAGAAGAACTTGACAGAACACTGAAATATTTGAGTCGAAACAAGGCCCCTGGTGTATAACATATTCCGTCTGAATTGCTGAAACGTTAGGAAAGCAAGACATGAAGAATTTGTTCCGCCTGGTATACAAGATGTATGAAACAAGGGAAATCCTTTTTGACTGCAAGAAGAATATAACACAAAGAATGTAAGTACAGACAAATGTGTAAATTAAAGCACTATCAGTTTAATTAGTCATGTTTGCAAAATACTAATACGAATTATTTACAAACGAATGGAGAAACTGGTGGAATCCGACCTTGGGGAAGGCCAGTTTGGATTCACGAGAAATGTAAGAACAAGGGAGGTAATACTCACATTACGACTCATCTTAGAAGATAGATTAAGGAAAGGCAAACCTATGTTTTTAGCATTTGTAGATCTGGAGAAAGCTTTTGATATGTTGACTGGAATACAGTCTTTCAAATTCTGAAGGTAACAGGAATAAAATATAGGGAGCGAAGAGTTATATTCAACTTGTACCAAAACCAGACAGCAGTTATTAGAGTCGAAGGCATGAAAGGGACGCAGTAGTTGGACGAAGATCGTGTTGTAGCCCTTTCCCATTGTTGTTCAATGTGTAAGCAAACTGTGAAGGAATGCAAGGATAGATTCGGAGAGGAAATTAAATTTAAGCGAGAAGAAATAAAAACTTTGCGGTTTGCCGATGACGCAGTAATTCTGTCAGGCAGAATAGAACCTAGAAGAGCAACTGAACGGAAAGGACGGTGTATTGAAAGGAGGGTATAAGATGAACATTAACAAAAGGCGTTCCCCGTCGTAGGTTCGAATCCTCCATAGGGCATGGATGTTGTGTTGTCTTTAGTATAAGTTAGTTTATACGTAGTTTGTAAGTTAATGGACTTATGATCCCGCAGGTAGGCTTAAAAACCATTTGAACATTTTTTAACAAGAGGAAAACAATGGTAATGGAATGTAGTGTCAGAAAATCAAGCCATGCTGAAGGAAGTAGATTAGGTAATGATACAATAAAAGTAGTAGATGAGTTTTGTTAGTCAGGTAATAAGATAACTTCTGATGGCCGAAGTAAAGAAGATATGAAATGCAGAATGGCTATGGGAAGAAAAGCTTTTCTAAAGAAGCGGAATTTGTGACATCCAATATTAATTTAAATCTTCGGAAATCCTTTCTGAAAGCATTTGTCTGGAGTGTAGCATTGTATGGGAGTGAAACATGGACGATAAGAAGTTCAAACGAAAAGATGATAGTAGCTTTCGAAATGTGGTGCTACAGTCGAATGATGTAGATTAGATGGGTACATCACGTAAATAATGAGGAGGTGTTCGACAGAATTGGGTAATCAACTTAGCATTGGAAAGAAGTATGTGGGGTAAAAATCGTAGAGGGGGACCGAGAGAAGAGTTCAGTAAGCAGATTTACAAGTCCGTTCTTATTCGTAGATGAAGAGGCTTGAAGAGCAATGGGTAACATGGAGAGATGCAACAAACCAGTATGCAGACTGAAGATCACAACAAGAACAACAACAAACGTTATATATCTAAGGTATCGTTCTAGGATAAAATAGTGGCAAAACTGAGATCAGTTATACATAACGCAGGTAAGTAGTACCTTCACTCGCCTTCATAATATTTTTATAGAGCACTAAAATAAATTTAACTGCTGAATACAAATGTAATTGTTACTAACGTTATTATTAAATAATGTAATGTTATTATATTCTTACATTATAATGATCGTGATTTCCGCACGTACTTATTAGATTTTGAATCAGTTCTGTTTATGAATAACCGAGCCTAGAAAACGGTCATTTGCAATACACAAGACCGATATACAAGGCTCAGGATTGTGCTCTCTTTTGGCTACAACAACTGAGTTTATTGACAAAGCCATCCAAGAAAATTCAGTTTTTACTGAGGTCCGGAACCCTTAAAAGCGATGGTACGCAGAGTACATTCTTTAACATCCGTTGCGAAGCACGAGCATATAGCTAGCGATAATATGTTTTAAAAGTTCGAGGTTTGAATCGCAGTTTTTGTGGTCTTGGTGCTCGGTTCCTACTTGAGCGAGGATCGTGGACTGAAATGTTTTCGGCTTAGTTCAGACCAGTGACCATTTGTATAGTCACTATAAGTCTTACTGTAGGTATATCAATGTATACAACGTAAGTTTGAACGACAAAGCAGAGTCAAATTATGCGAATGAATTAGTTCCTTTCGTAAACGAAGTCATTTGGGTTGAAATTAATGCTCGGAAAATGGCAACAGCCCTTCAACATTTGCAGTACACCTTAGGCAAGAAAACCACTATCGAAACACCATAGAAACGGAGATGAAAATAGATTTAGCAATAAGAAACATCTCCTAACTTTCAAGAGAATTTCCAAATCAAAAGCATTAATAGAAAAGAAACATGTATTAAATGACCAAGTAAACATCAGGATCCAAACACTATTTAAACTAATAAAGCACAGAGTAGACAAAGGCAAACTTCCCCCAGCCTCTAACCCACCACAATACACGAGCACATAAGAAAGCAAACCACCACACACACACTCCTGCAAATAATCAGAATATATCACACAACACACACACACAGAGAGAGAGAGAGAGAGAGAGAGAGAGAGAGAGAGAGAGAGAGAGAGAGAGAGCTTCGCTAATTAAAGTAAAATCATATTTATAAACACACATCCAATACAGTCAGGACATCACACACAAACCGCTAGCTGACGCTTATTTTGACAGAAACGTAATAAGATCACATCTCACAGTGCGAATCAAAGACCTTATAAGCAAACTAGCTTATATGGCCGTGCTTCGCAACGGTTGTTGAAGGAGGGCCTGTGTGTATCAAGGCTTTTTAGAGTTCCGGACCTCAGTCAGTAAAAATAGAATCGCTCTGTCAATAAACTCAGTTGTCCTAGCCAAGATGTCAAATGTAAGTAAAAGTCATTGTACTAAACGATGTATCTTCATAAAGATGTGTAATGTAAGTAAAAGTCATGGTCCGAAACGATGCACGAGGCGCGTCCAGAAAGTAAGTTCCGGTTCAATTTATTTCCGCTGCAGCGCTGCGATTGGAGTTCCGCACATGCGCTGTAGACGATGTGTATCAAGGAAAAGAACGTGCGCCATTTGGAGATAGCTGTCAGTTACGTACGCTTTTTTGTGCTTGTTTGAAATGTCGGCGTCGATTGAAAAACCCACCGCCTGTGAAATCAGGTCGGTGATTCGGTTTCTGAATGCGAAGA
Organism: Locusta migratoria; assembly: GCA_026315105.1. NCBI lineage: Eukaryota > Metazoa > Arthropoda > Insecta > Orthoptera > Acrididae > Locusta > Locusta migratoria. The sequence continues at coordinate 242,925,254 of CM048749.1, read as the reverse complement.
AAGTGAAACCAAGTGAAATTTATCGGCAAATTTGCGATGTTTACGGACAAAATGCTATGAGTGATTCGATGGTGAGAAGATGGGTCCGACAGTTCAATGACGGGCGTTGTGATGTGCACGATGAAGAACGAAGTGGGCGTCCACCTTTGGTTACAAAAGAATTGGTTCACGCGATTGATGACAAGATCCAGGATCTCAAGTCTTTCCTTGGCGGTCCTCACTTCACCAATGACGACGAGCTGAAAGAAACTGTTTCCAACTGGTTGAATACACAGGCGGCAGATTTCTATGAAGAAAGTATACAAAACCTGGTGCCACGCTATGACAAATGCCTGCAAAATTTCGGCAGTTATGTGGAAAAGTAGTTTAAGAGTTGTATAATTTTGTGCAATAAAAATTTCTTCTGTATCTTTCATTTTATTACCAAACGGAACTTACTTTCTGGACGCGACTCGTATCTTCATAATCTTTTTGATACAAAAATTTAAACGTGCCAAAATAAGCAAAGAAATGTCGTTACGTATTATATACAAATCGAAATCAGTAACATTATGTTCAATATTTGTTGGTATTCGTAGACATAAGATTGCTTAATTCTGTCACAGACGTTCGCTTCCTTGTTGTACTATCCCATACTTATTATGCGGCAGCGGTGTTTATTAGTTCTTTGGTGCACTACTGCGCCTCTATCGCTTGTTTGTTGTACTACGCAATCCATGCTTCAAGCATAACCTACATCTAAAACAATTTCCCGGACCCCACTTAAATAAAACGAAGTTGCTCATGCAAATCTGTGACGTAAGATAATACATATACAAACGATAAACAAAGCAAAAGAAAACGCAGCCATCAGGCTTCAGAACTGGCGTGTTGTTGTCAACTTTCTTAAAAAGTAGAATTGTAAATAGTATAATGTCCTCCTCAGGGGACACCGCCTTAACGTAGCACGTAGCACTGTCCATGCGCTTTGACCAATGACGTCACATATGACGTCATACATAATCGAGAGATACTACGAACACGTTTACCAGAACACGGTATCGACAGTTAGATTTCACCTAAATAGGTCAAATCTACTTAATGATACCACGTCTTCAAAATACATTTAATGATTAGGTAATTTTAAAGAAAGCTTGCACTCGAAGTTGTACGACCTGAAATGATATATTTATGTCGAAAATTTGGGCGCTACGCTTCCTCACGTACTAAAAAAAGGAAAATTCTTGTTTAACCTATACCTAACCTTCTTAGGGTACGACAACTTTTTTTAAAGTGAACGTTAGGGTTCTTCAAAAATATCAGGCACGTAAACAGTGAGTACCGGTATTGAAACCACGCGCGGGACGGAATGACGTGAAACATGAGGTCATTGGTCAAAGCGGTATCGGAGACTAGATTTGACCCGGTTTGCGCGCTCTAGATCCGGAGGGCTATGAAGGCGGTAGCTACCCATGCCGGACAGGCCAAAGGGGAGGAACCAGACAAAGTGTGTCGCACCACGTCCTATCTATAACCTGCGTCCTGTCCTATCCTATCCTAAGCTTATCCCTTTTTCCTTATTAATTTCATCTACATCTACATCTACATAGATACTCTGCAAATCACATTTAAGTGCCTGGCAGAGGGTTCATTAACCACTTCCATAACTGTTCTCTACCGTTCCATTCTCTAATAGCGCGCGGGAAGAAAGAACACCTAAATCGTTCCGTTTTCGATCTGATTTCTCTTATTTTATTGGGATGGTCATGTCTCCCTAAGTAGGTGGGTGCTAGCAAAATATTTTCACATTCAGAATTAAAAGTCGGTGATTGAAACTTCGCAAACAGATCACGCCGCAATGAATAACGTCTTTCTTTTAATGATTTCCACCCCAATTCGTGCAACATTGCCGTGACGCTCCCCCCCCCCCCCCCCCCCCGTATCGTGATAAAACGAAACGAGCTGCCCTTCTCTGAACCTTCTCAATATCTTCCGTCAGTCCCACCTGGTGAGGGTCCCACAATGGGCAACAGTACTCCAGGAGAGGACGCACAAGTGTGATGTAGGCAGTCTCTTTGGTGGAGCTGGTGCATCTTCGAAGTGTTCTGCCAATGAAACGTAACCTTTGATTCGCCTTCCCCACAATATTTTCTGTGTGTTCTCTCCAGTCAAAGTTGTTCGTAATTGTAACTCCTAGGTATTTGGTAGAATTTACGACCTTAATAAGGTTTGACTGATTTATCGCGTAATTGAGGTTCAGTGGATTTCTTTTAGTGGTCATGTGTATTACTTCACACTTTTCTTTATTTAGTGTCGATTGCCAATTTTCGCACCAAGTAGAAATTTTGTCTAAGTCGCTTTGCAGTTGCTTTTGATCCTTTGTTGACTTCACTAACCGATAAACGACAGCATTATCCGCGAACAGTCTAAGGGAGCTATTCAGATTGTCTCCTAAATCGTTTATAAACACGAGGAAGAGTAGGGGACCTATAACGCTTCCCTGTGGAACGCCAGATATCACTTCTGTTTTACTCGATGACTTACAGTCAATTACAACGAACTGTGTCCTTTCTGATAGGAAATCGTGAATCCATTTCATTAGAAGCCGCTTGTGGGGTACAGTATCAAAAGCCTTCCGGAAATCCAGAAATATAGAATCGATTTGACATCCCTTGTCGATGGCACTTAACACTTCATGTGAATAAAGGGCAAGCTGTGTTTCGCAAGAGCGATACTTTCTGAATCCGTGTTGACTATTGGTTAATAGGTCGTTCTCATCGAGGTAGTTCATAATATTCGAACAAAGTATATGTTCCAAAATCCTACTGCAAATCGACGTCAATGAGATAGGACTGTAAGTTTGGGGATCACTCCTATTGCCTTTCTTGAATATTGGAGTAACTTGGGCAACTTTCCAGTCTTTGGATACAGATCTTTCGCTGAGTGATCGGTTGTAAATTATAGCTAAGTACGGATCAATTGCATCAGCATACTCTGAGAGGAATCTAGTTGGTATACAATCTGGGCCGGAAGATTTGTTTTTGTTTAGTGACTTAAGTTGTTTTACTACTCCAGGAACATCCCTACAACATAGGGCAGAGAGCGCTCTAGAGGCGTGGTGAAACCAGTCTTCCTAACGGAGTAAACCCGATACAAATACAGGTCCTCCAGGTTGGGGGGTTGATCATGGGGCTAACAACCCCATATCGAAAAAAAAAACATATTGTTACGAAACTCAAAGATAAGAACAGCCGGACTGATGATACTGATGAACGATCCACGCAAGGAAAAGGACACCGTAAACGGAAAAATGATATATACTTTGCTACTTGGAATGTAAGGACTTTGAACAAACCAGAGATGGTCTCAAACTAGAGATGAAGAAATACCGTATAGGAGTAGTAGCAATTCAACAGGTCAGATGGAAAGAAGTGGTAATCACACAATTATGTATAGTGGAGGAGATAGTGGAATAGTGGGTGGTACTGGCTTTCTCGTAGACAATAAGTATAAAGCAGCAGTCATATATTTTAACTATATAAATGAAAGGATGTGTACTATGAGAATGAAGGCCCGCTTCTTCAACATCACTCTAGTATGTGTGTATGCACCCACAGAAGATGATGAGGATGAAGTGAATGATAAGTTTTATGGTCGACTGGAATAGGAATTATAAGGGTATACCAAGGAATGATGTAAAGATAGTGATGGGTGACTTCAATGCAAAAATGGGAAATGAAAAGGCCTACAGAGAAACAGTAGGAAATGAAATCCTGCATGAGGTGTCGAATAAAAAATGGACAAAGACTTATAGAATTTGCCTTGGGCAATGCAATGGTAGTGAAGAGTACATGACTCCAGAGAAAAAAAAATCAGGAAAGCCACATGGCGCTCGCCAGATGGCACTACTTTTAATCAAATTGAGCATGAGCCATGAGGTAATCGACAGGGGCCATGCGTCTGACATCCTTGAAGTTGATAGCTGCAGAGGAGCTGATCATTATATGCTAAGAGTGAAATACAGACAACGCATAGCCGTCTATAGATCCAGAGGGAAGAGAAAAGCTCCGCGAAGATACAATATTTCCAACTTGCTAGAGAAGGGAGTATCCGAAAAGTATAAAACAGAACTGGAAAGCATCGAAGGTAAGTGTAGAATGATTAAACGAGCTCTACAAGAAACTGCAGAAGAAGTTTTAGGCTTAGAAAAAAGAGTGAAAAGGGCAGAATGGTACGATGAAGTTTGTAAGAAGGCTATGGAAGAAAGAAATGAGGCAAGGAAGAAAATGATAAACAGGACAACAAGATCTACTACAGAAGAATTCATGAGGAAAAGGAAAGAGGCAGAAAGGATTTGCAGAAGAAAGAAACGAGAATTAGAGAGGCAATGGATTACGGAGCTAAAGAAGAGTACAATGATCAAGAAGTAAGAAAATTCTACAAGAAAATTCAGGAGCTGAAGAAAGGCTCCCAACAACGTACGGTATTCGGCAGAGATAAAGAAGGAAATTTTATAGGAGGAGAAGAACAGGTTCTAGACCGATGGGTCGAATATTTCAGTGAGCTGCTGAATTTCACTGCAGAAAGAGAAGAAAATGAAACAGAGGGTGACCAACCGTGGAAAAATGTAAGTCAGGGTGAAAGACCTTTACCTATACTAACAATAGACGAAGTTAGGAAGGCAATTAAAAGCCTAAGGAAAATAAGGCACCAGGTAATGATAATATTGCAGCAGAGATGATCAAGGGCGGAGGTGAACATCTAACATGATTGGTACATCAGCTGATAGTGGACATATGGGAAGAGATGGCAGACCAGTGGAACACGGCCATTATATGCCCGATTCATAAGAAGAAGGCCAAAGAAAACTGTGAAAATTATCGTGGGATTGCGTTAGTGTGTTGTACAAAGTATTAGCCAAAGTCATTGCTATGAGACTCAAACCAATTACAGTAGAAATCCTCGGAGACTACCAGTGTGGTTTTCGACGGGGCAGATCAACAACTGACCAGATCTTCATTATAAGGCGGATAATGGAAAAGTGTCACGAATATAATGTGGATGTATACCAGTTTTTTGTAGACTTTAAACAGGCATATGATAGTGTTAAAAGGAAAAAGCTATACGAGACTTTAATGGAGATGGAATTCCCAAGTAAACTAATCAGACTGGTACAAATGACCCTCACCAGCACAAAATGCCAGGTAAAAGTAGAAAGAAAACTTTCTAAAGAATTTGAGGTCAACCAAGGGTTATCCACGCTAGTCTTCAACATAGTGTTAGAGAGAGTAATGCGCAGGGTGGAAATTGATAATCGAGGTGGCGCTCTGTTTAACCGCATGCACCAAAATCTAGCTTATGCCGATGATGTCTGTATGCTTGCTAGAAGCTTGAAAGAACTGTAAGAATGATTTGGCAGACTGGAAAAGGAGGCAGAACAATTGAGACTTAAAGTAAACAACATCAAAACACAGTAGCTCTTTGCTTCCAGGAAAAATGCTGAGAGAAATATATTAAGCTAAACAGAGGAAATTATGAGATATGTAAGAAGTTCTAATGCCTGGGAGTGCTGGTTGCGGAGGATAGCAGGATAAAAGAAGAAATAAAATCAAGAATTGCTGCAGGAAATAGAGCTTACTGGTCCCTCGTGAAGATCCTTCAGTCACGTAGCCTGAGCATAAAAATGAATGTGGCTGTCTATCGAACAGTCATAAGACCTGTGGTAATGTATGACTCAGAAACATGGACAATGACTGTAGCAGAAAAGAGCTCTTGAGAAGATGGGAGAGGAAAATATTAAGAAAGATTTTTGGAGCCGTGCTTGAGTCGGGACAATGGAAGATAAGGAGAAACAAGGAATTGGAAGAACTGTACGGAAATCCTGACTTGGTAACTGAAATTAAGTGTAACAGATTGAGATGGCTGGGTCATGTAGAGCGAATGTCGGAAGATCGAACTGCCAAAAAGGTTTACATAGGAAATCCAGGTGGCAAAAGAAGCAACGGGGGGCTTCGGAAACGTTGGCTGGATAATGAAGAAAACGATTTGATAAAGATAGGAGTCAGAATATGGAGGAAACGAGCAGAAAATCGTCATTTGGCTGCTATCATCAGAGAGGCCAAGGCCCTTCATGGGCTGTAGCGCCAAGGAGTAAGTAAGTAAGTATAATAGTAAACAATGACAGCAAGTGGCAATGTGCTACCAGAAACACATAAAGAGGGCAACATAGAAAAGTCAGTAATCTTAATAGTTCATTTTATACAGAATAAAGTAAACCCTTAGCATGAGAACTGTTGATGATGGAACTTATCAAAAATCACACCAAAAAGTAATACAAAAAATATTTTCTGTACAGTTGACCACTGTAGATGCTTTAAAATAAAGCGAAACCCGTCTCGTCTCAAGCAGACTAATTTAAAGTTGCAAGTAACCTAACCTATGCAAACTGTATAACTGCAACAGCGGAGGAGGAAATAAAAAATAAAATTCTTCAGGTAGCGCCGCTCCTGAAAACACGGTGTTGCACATAAAAAGATACAGCATTCTAGACACGCAAAATCAGTGTCTTTCAACTCTGTATCATTGTGTCGTCTGATTGCATAAGTAGTAATATCTTTGAGATCTGCACAATTGCTCCGCAATCTGTGGTAGTGGGCATGGAAGTTCTCCTGCGATTTATTGCATACAAGACCTACTAAAACTGTACGTAGGTCCACATAGCAGCACCTGTCAGTCACAGTTGGGAGTAATCGCTGCGGCATGTCGGCAGATAATGACGACAGAAAAGCGGAAACGAACTGTTCGGTCGTAGGCTCACGCTAAAATACAGTTTGCATTCCGCAAAGGGTTAATGATTTCGTCCTCAAAATTCTATCTCACGGCGACTTTCATTCCCACTAGGTTTAATCAGCAGTGACTTCAACCCTACACACGTCCACTTAATAAAGTCACAAACAAACCTATTTACGTAAGAACGAAGGCCTTCGCGGTCATTATTGTCAAAATTAAAATTCTTCTGAGTTATTTGTCTCATCATGATGATAAACTATTTCCAACGTTTCGGATCCGCCACAGGAACCTTGAGATTAGCACCAATAAAGTTATTGCTTCTCTTCCCACACTTAACAGCGTGGCAGCAACGTCACTACTTAGAAGAACTACGCCCACCAGGAAACATAGGTTATCGCTGTTATTGGCCAATTACATGCAAACACCAACAAGCATATACCTTCCTGTTTTCCACCAGAATGTTCAAATGTTTGTAAACCATATTCCTTTGAACTAACTTATACTAAAGACAGCACAAACATCTAGCCCGAGGGGAGATTCGAAACCCCGACGGGGAACGGCCTCACTTATCGGAGCATAGCGCGTCAATGCGCTCGGCCGCTCCGCCGCGGCCACCAATCAGAACCACCGATGCAAACACCAATAAGCACATTTCCTCCCGTATTCCCACCAATCAGAAACACCAACGCAACCACCAATAAAGTTATTCCTTCCCTTGCCAATCTTTACAGCGTGGCAGCAACGTCACTACTTAGAAGAACTAGGCCGACCAGGAGACTTCGGTTAGCCGCGGTGCAGTAGCCGAGCGGTCTAAAGCACCAAGCTGTGGAGCGCGCGGTTGCTCGCCGTGGAGGTTCGAGTCCTCCCTGGGGCATGGGTGTGTGTGTTTGTCCTTGGGTGAGTTTACCTAGGTTTAAGTAGTTTGTAAGCTACGGACTTATGACCACGTAGTTTGGTCCGATAGATTTACAAGCATTTGAACATATGAGATTTCGGTTACGCTGTTGTTGACCAATTAGCCGCGGTGGAGAGCCGAGTGGTCTAAAGCGCCTCGCTGCGGAGCGCGCGGTTGCTCGCCGTGGAGGTTCGAGTCCTCCCTCGGGCATGGGTGTCTGTGTTGTCCTTAGGTTAGTTTACCTTAGTTTAAGTAGTTTGTAACCTACGGACTGATGACCACGCAGTTTGGTCCGATAGATTTACAATCATTTGAACATTTTTGTTGGCCAATTACATGCTGACACCAACAAGCGTACGTACACCTTCCTGTTTACCACAAATCAGAACCACCGATGTAAATACCAGTAAGCGCATCTTCTTGCCATATTTTCACCAATCAGAAACACCAATGTAAGCACCAATAAAGTTACTCCTTCCCTTCCTGCTAACAAATTTCAACCATTCAGGACTACCCATGGGTACAGAATTGATACAGGAGGAAACAAGTCAGTATTCCTCGAGGAAAGCTCCTGTAACGGCTTCTAAACGTTGGAAATATTTTATCTTCATGACGAGGCAAAGAGTTTTAATTTGAAATCTATTTAGGTTTTAATAACTTTAAGGAAGGCCCCACATGAAAAGTGGGACGTCGTAATAAGTCTTCCCATTTCGGGCACTAAGGAAGGTTGGTGTAAAGCAGGTTCTTATAATTTTTTTTTATAAATATTCGTTGTTATAAACCTTGTGTGCAATAAGTTATTTCTTTAATACAGATACATGAAGATTAACCTTTAGCGTTGCGAAACCGGTCGTGACCTAATAAAAGTATAAAAGACAGCTCAGGTGGTTTATGAAAATTCATTGAAAGGAATCCTGGCATATTGTCTGTGTTACCTTCTGGAATTTCTTAACAACAATATTTATTATTATGTTTTGAAATTCTTTATAACTTTTTGTATACCTTGGATAGCTAATAAATGAAATTAACAAATATCTATACAAAAGGATGTGCAAGTAATTCTGACAGTATTTATTCAATTTAGATCTAATTTATTTAAAAGGATGTAAGTCAATAAACTTTACAATTCAATAAAAATTAGTATGATTACTTAAGATAGTTAATCGTTTGATATAATCTAAAATTATAGCTCATCAATCTAACAAAACCACTAACCACTAGAACACATTTGCATTTCTTACTTTGGTCTTCAGGCAGTTTAAAGTACTTCCTGAAAAATCTTCTCAATATGACATACGATCTTTTTTTTTTTCTTTTTTTTTAAAAAAAAATAATCCATTCAAATAGTGTAGCAAAGTAATCACAGAGTCAGTGACCACTGACCAACGTAATACAACTGTGATCCAGTACACAAAGAAACCAGTAACAATAGTGTAAACGCCGGTGGAATTACGTTCCAATTTTCTACATTAACCTAAATTGAGGCCTAAGTCCTCTGCAGAGTGAAATACTGACGTAAGCATAAGAAATTGGTTTTAAAACTTTTATCCGTAACGTCATAATGCTGTACAGTAGAGCAGTACGTTAATTAAAAATTCCAAACTCCAGTGGACGAGTTTTCAGGATGTTGTCTGATACAAGCGTTCCGTGAAAAGTATAACGTAACGAATATTACAGCAGGCTACCGCATGTGCTTCTCCGCATATCAGAACTTCGTCCATTTTTTATCGATGCTGTTGACAGGCTGAAATATGCGAGTTGAGAATGCTTTAACGGAAACTTTAGTCGTAAAAGTTTAGAAGGTCCGTCTATCGGACAGAACAGTCTGAAGCTTTATATGCACGAATTATGTATTCCAGAGACGGTATATTGTGACTTTTGCCACGAGAGTTCGGTGTGTTGGAGAATGCGGTAGATATATTGCGATGGTATTGTGCCTTCTATTTGTCGTTTAGATACAGGCTGTAGTCCAAAAGAAAATATTTTCTGGTAAAATATGTAGCGCAAACGGATAAGTAACGCGTCCAGAGATAAAATATTAGAATTTCCGTTAATGTCCATTATATTTAATCATGAATAATATTAATTAAATGAGTTAAAAATTAAAGGAACACAAAATAACAGAAGAAGACGCAGGGGAAAGAAGTTTTGCTAGAAGGAAAGAGTTAAATCTTTAGGGTTTGTAGGCAGAAGAATTGTGAGATATGAAATGGTCTGATGAAAGGAAGAACGTGACACCGTGAAAGTGGAAAGAGTACACCGAGAAAGAATGTAACAAATGAGACGCATATATGTTTCAAATGTCGTCCTTATCTGCCCTAAAAAAATTTAAAAGCAAAAAATAACAGACTAAGCAGATGTTTAAAATCAGCCAAGTTCCTCCTAATTTAGTGATGCAAGAAGAGCATTGAAGTTCACCAGAGAAATATCGTCTATTACTCTTTTAAATACTACTACATCTACATTCATACTCCGCAAGCCACACGACGGTGTGTGGCGGAGAGTACCTTGAGAACCACTATCGGTTCTGCCTCCTATTCCAGTCACGTATTGTTCGCGGAAAGAAAGATTGTCGGTATGCCTCTTTGTGCACTCTAATCTCTCTGATTTTATCTTCATGATCTCTTCGTGAGATATACGTAGGAGGGAGCAATATACTGCTAGACTCCTCGGTAAAGGTATATTCTCGAAACTTCGACAAAAGAACGTACCGAGCGACAGTGCATCTCTCCTGCAGAGTCTTTCACTAGAGTTTATCGATCATCTCCGTACGGTTTCAGGATTATCAAATGATCCTGTAACGAAGCGCGCTGCTCTCCGTTGGATCCTCTCGACTTCCTCTATCAACCCCACCTGGTACGGATCTCACACCGGTGAGCAGTATTCAAGCAGTGGGCGAAAAAGTGTACTGTAACCTATTTCCTTTTTTTCGGACTGCATTTCCTTAGGATTCTTCCAATGATTCTAAGTCTGGCATCTGCTTTACCGGCGATTGATTTTATATGGTCGTTCCATTTTAAATCACTCCTAATGCCTACTCCCAGATAATTGATGGAATGAACTGCTTCCAGTTGCTGGCCTGCTATAGTGTAGCTAAACGATAAAGGATCTTTCTATGTATTCGCAGCACATTGCACTTGTCGACATTGCGATTCAATTGCCATTCCCTGCGCCAAGCGTCAATTCGATGCAGATCCTCTTACATTTCGATACAGTTTTCCATTGTGGCAACCCTCTATATACTACAGCATCATCCGCAAAAAAGCCTTAGTGAGTTTCCGATGTTATCCACAAGGTCATTTATATATATATATATATATATATATATATATAGAAACGGATCCACGACACTCTCCTGTGGCACACCTGACATCACTCTTACTTCGGAAGACTACACTCCATTGAGAATGACATGCTGTATTCTGTTACCTAGGAACTCCTCAATCCAATCACACAATTGGTCTGATAGTCCATACGCTCCTATTTTGTTCATTAAACGGCTGTGGGGAAGTTAAACGCCTTGCGGAAGTCAAGAAACACGGCATCTACCTAGGAACACGTGTCTATGCCCCTCTGAGTCTCGTGGACGAATAGTGCGAGCTGGTTTCACACGATCGCCTTTTTTTTTTCGAAATCCACGCTGATTCTTACAGAGCAGCTTTCTAGTCTCCAGAAATGTCATTATTCTCGAACATAATACATGTTCCAAAATTCTAAAACTGACCGACGTTAGAGATATAGGCTTATAGTTCTGCACAACTGTTCAACGTCCGTTTTTGAAAACGGGGTTGACCTGCGCTACTTTCCAATCTTTTGTAACGCTATGCTCTTCTAGAGACCTACGGTACACAACTGCAAGAAGGGGTGCAAGTTCCTTCGCGTACTCTGTGTAAAATTGAACTGGTATTCCATCACGTCCTGCGACCTTTTCTCTTTTGAGCGATTTTAATTGTTTTTCTATCCCTCTGTCAAGATTCTGAGTTAAACTCAAATCAAAAATGTTCAAATGGTTGTAAAGCTTATGGGACTTGACTGCGGGGTCATCAGTCCCTAAACTTACAAACTACTTATGAACTAGCTTATACTAAAGACAGCACAAACATCCATGCCCGAGGGGGGATTTGAACCACCGACGAGGAGCGCCGTCGCGCATCGCAGCATAGCGCCTCAATGCGCTCTGCCGCTCCGCCACGGCCTGAGTTAAGCAATCGACTTAAAATGATCATTCGACACGTCATTTAGTACGCTTAATTTTGCGCATAGTACACAAGACGTCTCCAATTATTCTCTGATATATTTTATTTTTTACTTTTAGGCAAGTAATTTCGAAAAAGAAGTAGACCGTATTTATCAAATCCTTATTTCAGAAAGCAAGAATTATATATTATCACCTGTCAATATCATACTATTTTAACAATGTATGGATGAACTGAAAGCAGAGGCGATCCAATATTTATGGAATAATTATTTCGTTGGTTTCTTGGAGGAAACCTTGAATACGTTATAATGCTACCGCCTATAAGAATTGGTTTAATCTACGGATAAAATTTATTCGAAATTCAAGGTGGTGGAAAATGGTGAAAAAATTGTTAAATGATTATACTTTTACTCATAACTTAAATTTAAACATTGTACATAGGGCGGCTAGTAGCATTATAAAAATGAGGAATGAAGTTACCTCGTATGGCTAGTCGATGCTGGTTCTGCAACACCAATCTGTCGACTATGCTGAAATTAAAATATCTTTTTATTGGTAACTTATTCCTAAAGTGATTTGGATCAGTTATAGTTGTTATGTCACGCACAATCGAAATATGTAAAATAATCAGGATTATGTGGCAAAAATGTGAACAAAGAATAATTTTAATGTTCACTTATCGGACTTCGAAAAGAAAAGAAAATGCGGCGGAATCGAATGATTGTAGGCTCTTCCGATACTGTGATTGTGAAGTAAGAAATTGCCGCTATTTACTGACGAATTTATGCAACCGATTGTACATGATACTTTTTTACCATAATGGTGTCCAAATCACTATAAGATTCAGTTCTTGAACATTAACGCCATATGGATAGGGATAAAGCTGAAATGACAAAAACATTTTAGTAAACTTTAACCCTACTTTATTCATTATTTATCTCGAAAAACAAATTACTCACATTAACTGTTGTATAATTGAATGAGCAGAAATGCCTACGTCCTTCCAAGACAACGAATCTAAAGGCAATGAAAACAAGTGAACATCTTTCTTTTCTTTGCAGAGAGGAAATAATAAAGGATTAATCAGTGAGGTATCTTTGCAGCGAAAATAATGGCGCATACTTGCAGAAAAGTTATTACTATGACCTACCCGATGAATCATGTATCGTTTCAACGTGTTATTTTCCATAATTATATTTATTCCTTACTTCATTATGAATCGGCTTTCGGCTTTCTCGCCTATCGCTCGGTAACGTAATACGAAACAAAGTAAAATAAAATTTACAATGATCTCGGTAAGTGATCAACTTGTCGGGCCTTACAATTGACATTAATAAACAACAGCAAACTATACAGGAGAGCAAACAATATAGAAGCAGCAATACCGGTCCGGTCCCGCCATTCCACTGCACACAAACACGCAGCCGTCCAGGCCTAGTTCGCTGTCTATTATCTATACCACAAACCCAATCATATTTTGAAAACGAACTGAAACCAATTAAGTAACAACATACAGCAATTGTATTACTACCCTAATTGATAACAAACTCAAAATGAAAGCATTAAGTTATACTGATAAAAAATGTGCCTCCGTGACGTAACGATGTATGTAAATACGAATTCACAGGCCAGTAAGCTCAAATCTAGTGAATACAGCCATTTATATTAGAAATACTGTTATCTATATTCTGTTCAGAAAGAAACTTCCAGGATTAGAACAGAATGGAGTTCATGGAATTATCTGCAATATGTGTGCGTGTGGGTGCAAATTATATGTAAGTTAATTAAGTAGAGTTTTAAATATTAATCAGTATGAAAGGAAGGCAAGAAGGATGGAATATTAGGTTTAACGTACCGTTGATAACGTTAGAGACAGAGCATAGACTCAAATCATTTTTGCCGGGAATCAGAAAGGAAATTGGCCGTGCCCTTTTAAAGGAACCATCCTGGTATTTGTTTGCAGTGAGTCAAGAAAATCACAGAACACCTAAATCAGAATGATCGGAAACGGATTTGAACCGCCGTCCTCTCGAATTCGGGTCCAAAGTATAACCAGTGCGCCACCCCATCGGTGCCAGGAAATGAATTATATACTGGAAGATAATGACGCCACCTCTGCTGACAACTCTCATATTGAATGACAGTCTTATGATATTAAATGTGATGTTTTCCTCGGAGGAACTAAGTATAGAACTGGTGCAATTAGTTCAAAAAACAGCCTAACCTCAACATCCAGACTCCCTTCAGCTTCGAATTGTTCTGTACAGTCAAGATATTGTTTGGTAAAATGTTACACCATTTGCAAGAGAGGGAAGGGGTCGTTACTAGGTTAATAGTTATCATCAGATTTTTTTTAATATTTAAAAAAACTACGCTGTTTACCGCGAAAAGAGCCATATTCAAAAATAATCTACACTAAATAGCGAACAAAAATGGTCCCGAGCAAATCTTGCCATCTGTTACTGACAAAACTATATAAAATTGGTATAACTTTTCCTTTAATGTTTCAGATTTAGACCAAAAAAATTATACTTAACGTTTCGTTTTTAGGAGAAATAAGATTGACCAATATGGAGACTAAAATAACCACACTTTATTAAGTAACAGTAACTTAGTATTTTGGCGGACAAACATTAATTTACAACAGCTTCTAAAATAACCATACTTTATTAAATAACAGTAACTTAGCATTTTGGCGGAGAAACATTAATTTACAACAGCTTCTTCATATGCAGTACTTGATTTTGGTTACTTTTGATAAATGGAAAGTCAATAATCGATTCAAATTTTGACATTCAGTAAGGTTGATTTTTAAAATATTTGATGTGAACACTTGAAAATGGCGACGTAGTATGCCAAAACTAGTCGTAGTTCTAAGAAATAAAATAAGTGATTTTGGGCTTATGAGCGTTTTAATCATGTCTTCAAAATAGATTCAAAATGAGGAACATTCTTCAAATTTTGTGGGAACAGGAACAAATGACCTAAAGCTATTCTTACAGAAAAGTAGGCTAAGCGAAATTACGACGCCATTAAACAATTAATGTATTTCATTACTGTAATGTTTTTCTTTGCACACCTGACATCATCGACAATGTAGTTCAGGCTCTGCAGCTGTGGAGTATGCGTGTATTACTGCAAATGGATACGATTTCACGAAACTTTGTTTCATCCCATCGGTACGCTGGGTAGAAGTTGGTAGCACTTCAATTTTCCATGTTCACATATTACCAATTATTTGTAGGATTATATTGACAATTGGAGACTTTAATGCATGGTAGAGAATATAACAGCAGAGTTATAGATATGAATGCATCTATTTCCTTTTAAAACTAATAACGGCAAGTCACAGGATTTTTGTGCACATCTATAATAAAGTACTTTCCGAATTATGTATTATTATTGTTCTCATTGATATTGATTATACAATCAATACTAAAAAGAGATAGTAAATGTTCGCGATCATGTATTAATATTATGATTTTTGTTTTCCCTGTCGTATGTTACACGAAATATTTTTCCTTCCGGGCCCGGTAGACCAGTATTGATTTGAGTTAATCATGTTTTATTCAATGAAATCACGGAATTAACGACGTACTAACGCGATTCTGACCTCTTGTGTGAAAAAGAGGTCAACTATGAGAGACAGATAGTCTGATAGACTGGCACTATTGCCCGACAAATGGGAATAGCTGAATAGCTGTGTGAAGCAGCGATATTAATTACGAGACATAAAACAATGATCTCTATACAACCGGTAACGTATAACTCTGGCCTTTGAGTGTAGAAGCAGCGTGCCTGCAGGTTCATTTGTTTTTCATCCTCCACAATATTGTAATTTGGCAAACAAATTTCCATCAGACTGTACGTGACAAAGAATGGCTTAGTCAGTTCATGTTTTGCACTTTATATGAATTGTTGAGGAGATCCTCGTGGATGTGGAACATGTCTTTTTTTCACAAGTTGATGATATAATAATACTAATACAGGTACAGACATTTTTACAGGCTGATAATATAATAATACTAATAGTATTAATACAGATAAATGCATAATTTGGTTCTGTTTAAGAATTGTCAGTGGATTAGAAGGAGTTGACAACTACAAAGTCTTTTAGGCTCCTCTTAAAATGATCTTTATTTGTAGCTACATTTTTTATGGTTGTTGGTAAATTAATGAACATATGTGTTCCTGAGTAGTGGACCCCTTTTTGAACTAAAGTACTTTTAAGTCCTTGTGTAGATCATTTTTGTTTCTACTACTGTAAGTATGAACTGAGCTGTTTGTTGGGAAAATGGATATATTATTTACGACAAATTTCATTAAGGAATAAATATACTGAGAGGCAGTAGTAAATATATCTACTTCTTTGAAGAGGCTTCTGCAGGATGTGCGTGAATTTACACCACAAATAATACGTAGTACACGCTTTTGGACTCTGAAGACTCCTATACCTGATACCACTCGTGTTGCAAATACAAATTTGGTAAGTCGTTTCTGCAGTTTAGTGGTGTGCTCCACCCAACTGAATTTATTATCAATCTGTAATCCCAGGAATTTTATACTGTCAACCTCTTCTATTTGCTCTTCTTCATACTTTATGCATATACTGGATGGGAATCTCTTACATGTTCTGAACTGCAGTAGCGAGTCTTTTTAAAGTTTAATGTCTATGAGTTGTTTTAAAAACCATTTACTAATGTTAACGAAAATATCATTAGCAGACCTTTCCAGAACTATGCTAGACATGCTATTTATTTCAATACTTGTATCATCTGCAAACAAAATGAATTCTTCTTCTGGCAGTGTAACTGATGAGAGGCCATTAATGTACACGAGAAAAAGCAATGGCTCTAAGACGGATCCTTGTGAAAAACCACATGTAATATCTCCCCAATCTGATGATGACTATTGGCTTAATTCACTAGTCCCTTGCACTGACACTCTTTTGTTTCCTGTTAGCAAGGTACTAATTGACCATTTTGCAGCAATTCCCGTGACACCATAGAATTCTATTTAAAAGGATGTTACGGTCCACACAATCAAATGCCTTTGAGAAATCACAGAAAATACCTGCTGCTTGTAATTTATTATCTAATGAACTAAGGACATTCTCACTGTAGGTTTAAATAGTCTTCTCGATATCAGAACCTTCCAGATATCGAAACCGTGTTGTAGACAATATGTCACTGGAGGTTAGGTGGTTGAGAAATTGCTTGTACATTACCTTATTTAGAAATTTTGTGAATTCCGGTAAAAGTGAAATCGGCCTGTAGGTTGATGGTATCTCTTAATCCCCTTTCTTGAACAGAGGTTTAATATCTTTATGTTTCAACTAATCCGGAAATGTTCCAGTTATAATATACTGGTTACACAAATAAAATTGTGCTAAGTTTACAAGAACACGTTTTAATTAACTTTGCTGGATATCTTTCCTAGATATAGGATAGTGCACCAGCTGATTTTAAAAAGGAAGGAAGGTTAGGTTTTAACGCCCCATGAATAGTGTGGTCACTAGAGGCAGAGCTCACACTCAGATGGCATGGATAAGGCTGTGAAGGTAATTGGCCATGCACTTTTCAAAGGAACCATCCCGGAATTTGACTGGAGTGACTGATTGAAATCACCGAAAACCTACATCTGGGTAGTCAGAAGTGGATTTCAACCACCGTCCTCCTGAATGTAGCTGGTTTTAGTTATGACTGTTTATTCAGAGGGGGGGGGAGGTAGCATAAGACCTTTCTGCTTAATTTCTTTTTTTTTTTTTTTTTCTTTGAGTCCTATTCTGCAAAAAAGGCTCATAACTAATACCATCTGCTTTATTATTCAATATTTAATAAAGATAACCAACCTATTAGCAAAATCAGTCAAATCTTACAGTCAGAAAAAATCTTTTGTAAGAAGCGTTATATCTCATAACTAACTCAAAATCAAAGATAAAAAAGATTAGACAGTGGGGGGGTCTATAAAGTCAATTGTAAAGAATGCAACAAACTGTATATTCGTCAGACAGAGCTCTAGAAACTAGGCTGACTGGACACGATCGTAGATGGAGATTACAAAATTCAGGCTCCATCTTTGTTGATCGTATACTGAAGGCGTTATACAGATATCCAGTGTCCACACAGAACTGTTGAATATAGCCAACAATTAAACTTGTTAAAAGCACTGGAAGTAAGCGGACATTCAGCTAAAAATCCCCATCTGGCTCCGAATGATTAATTACAACTGAGCACGTCCCCACTGTCAAGCTTCACATGATACAACCTACAGTCAATAATAATAATAGTAATAACATGGTTTTCTGTTCCGCAGGACCTAATTGAGGAATAAGTCAACACATACAGTCTAACACAAGAATGGCAACAGAAAGTTTTTAAGTAGTCCTATGCACATGACAATCTTAAGACTAAGTGAAAAGAATTAATAAAGAAAAAAAGGAATTAGCTTAATTGTTTAACTTTTCCAGGAGTTCCTCGACAGAATAAAAGGAGTGAGACATGAGGTAACTCTTCAATTTAAACATGAAAGCGCGTGGGTTAGTGCTAGCATTCTTTAGTTCTTGTGGCAGCTTATTGAAAATGGATGCTGCCGAATACTGCACATCTTTGACAACAAATTATGTGAACTGAAATGATCAATTAATCTTGAATATACAGCCTTTTCAATAACTTTACAAAAAACCGATAGCATATAAATAGGTCTACAGTTGTCTACATTATCCCTTCTTCCTTTTTTATAAAGTGGTTTCACTATTGAGTACTTTCATCTGTCAGGAAATTGAGCACTCTGAAAGGAAAAATTACAAATAGAGCTTAGTACTGGGCTAACATGTGGAGAACTGTACTTTAGAATTCTGATAGATACCACATCATATCCACAAGCGTCCTTAGTCTTTAGTAATGTAATTATTGGCGCAGTCTCCCCTTTGGAAGTATCATGGAGGAGCATTTCAGGTAACAGCCTAGGAAATCCATTTTCTAAAAATGTTATATGATTACCGGTAGAAACTATGGTTCTGTTTAGTTCACCTGCTATATTCAGAAAGTGATTATTGAATACTGCATATATATCTAACTGATCAGTAACAGAAACATTTCTACTACGCACTGATATTATATCCTGTACCTGCTGCTGCTGACCAGACACTTCATTCACAACTGACCAGATGGTTTTAATTTTATCCCAAAAGTTTGCTATTCTTTTTGCATACCGCATACTTTTTGTCTTCTTAATAACATTTTTGAAAACCTTACAGTACTGTTTGTAATTAGCTACTGCATCTTCATTCTGACTGCTTCTAACATTTTGATACAATACCCACTTTGTTCTACATGATACTCCCCTTTCTCAGCCACCCTGGCTGCCTGTTACTGGAAGTCCTCTGTTTTGAGCGTTCTAGCGGAAAACAACTTTCAAACAGCATAAGAAATGTGTTCAGGAAAGTATTATATCTATCATCTGCATTATCTGCACTATAAACATCCTGCCATTCTTGTTCCTTAATGAGGTTTAAAAAGACTCAATTGCAACTGGATTAACTTTTCTAAGTATCTGACAATTTGTTTGAGAACAAATGCATTTTAAAATTAAAATTTGGGCATTGTGGTCTGATAGGCCAGTTACTATTCTACTGACAGATTGCCCCTCCAATAATGAAGAATGAATAATAACATTGTCAATGGTAAAACTGCTACTGCCTTGCACTCTCGCTGCAAAGAATACTATTTGCATCAGGTTATAGAAATTAAATAGATGTAACAGCTGACTTTTTCTTGGGCTATCACTTACACAATTAATGTTGAAATCTCCACATACAACTAATTATTTATACTTCCTATAAAGGGAACCCAGAACCAATTCTAGTTTGGGCAGAAACATTTAAAATATGAGTCAGGGGACCTATAAATAACAAAAATTACTATTTTAGTTCCATGAACATTAACAACTCCTGCACAACATTCAAATATCTTTTATGTGCAGTATTTAGAAAAATCGATTGACTCCGATGAAAAATCGTTTTTAACATACATGGCCACTCCCCCATACTGCAAGGAACTCCTAGAGAAGAAGGCAGGTAACCTGGCAAAGGAAGTCTCTGAATTGTCACATCACTTAAAAAGTGCTCTGAAATACCAGTAATGTCAGAATCAACATCAATAGGCAGTTTATTAACTTTATATATAACTGTATATTTTTATGAAAAATAGGAATCCCTTATTACTTAAATTCTTAAACTTTGTCGAAAGTCGTTCCTTCGTTAGAGGGACATCCTTTTAGCAGGGATACCTATCAGCTGTCCTCAGTCTAAAAAAGGTGCGGCCCTAACACCAACTACTACAGGAATTTTTCCATGAGTGACACACCCACCCCCTACTACACAATCACATATGATCTTTGCCAACTTCCCCATACCTACTGAGATGCACACCGTGCCTAGTAAAATCCGACTTTTGGATAGCCTCGACTGGCACCACTGGAATGTGATCCATGACCTCCGTCATCAGCGCCTCCTCAAGCCTCGTGTTAATACGCCTGACAGCTGTATTAAGACGAGGCCTATCATGACGCGGAAACAGCTGCAAGAAATGCACATTTGTGCCACCAGTTTGAGTTGCTATCCTTTACAGATTACCACGTATATCATACTCCCCGTCCCTATGAAGACTATCCCCGGCCCCACCCACTATAGCTACCTGATTCTCTCTTGAGAAATTCCTACATAAGTCCCCTATATTACAAGTAACCTGAGCTAACCCTGCAATGGGCATCACTAAGCTGGTGACCTGGTACTCACTGCCAAGTACTTCCTGCAACTGTTGGCCAACATTTCTGCCATGAGAATTGCCTAACAGCAGAACCTTCTTCTTCCTAATAAAACCTCTCTACACATTTCGGCTTCCTAACAGCTGAGGTCTGCTGCATACTTCCTACGCGTACAGCCTCAAGAGGTTCATCTCCACTCAACTCTGACAGTTGGTCAAACCTATTTGTAACTTGCTTTCATATATCAAAGTCCATATTAACGGATAACAGACTGATACACACATTTCTACAGTTGCTTTCACTACCTTGTTTACCATGCAAAAATTACCATTAAAATAACATAATAAATAATTATAACAGTAATGTAATATAATTTAATGATGTATACAATGTTTCAATGTCAGCAAGTACGTAAACTGTAATCACAACTTAAAAAACATGTTTGATGCGCAGTTATGAGTTCTCAGTTTCACAACTCTCAACATGCATCATCGTCTCACAAAGTTTACCTTAGCTTGTAATAAGATAATATTAAGTGTTTTAAGTATGTAATGTGTTTCATTTAAACATGTTACAAATGTTAAGAGGTGTGTTTATTGCACAGCATACGTGCCTTCTCAGCTAATGTTATAACCAAGGATACTGGTTTATGTGTTGTATCTTTGTTTACCATGCTTGGTAACCTACGAATATGCGTTATTTGTCGACGCTATTCAAGTGTTTCTTGAAAATGGCTCAATAAACTGAAATCTAGTTCTAAGTACATAAAAATTAGTTGAACAGAAACTGTTAATTTGCTTCAACCTCAAACATTGGATTGCTCTACCAAGAACAATGCACATTTAAGATCAAGACTTAAAGTAATTTACGCTAGAAACAACACATACAGACACACACACACACACACACACACACACACACACACACACACACACACACAAAGCGCGCGCGCGCGCGTTCTCGAGGGGGGCGTCGCACCTCCGACAGTGAGCGGCCGCGCAGTCCATGGGAAGGGTCCATAGACCGCATGAACATTCCCATGTGGCTATGTAATGACAAACCGATACACATTCCTGAGACAGTTCAGGTCTCAACATATCTCAAATAATGATTATAAACCAGACATTGAACTAAAATTTGGAACAAAGTTTAATTCAATGCCCGTATTATAATCAAAATCATTTATTTCTAAAGAAAGGTGCATTCTGAACGCAACCAGAAGTCGCTGTCCCTATGGGCCACGGACCATGTAATCCTAAACTGATCCTGGTGTACTTTATAGCCAACAAGGTACTCAGTCCAGCGAAGACCTACTAAAGGGAGTCTTTTCCTTTGAGTGCTCTGGCCAGGTACCCAGTACAGTGTGACTTATCATCATTCAGTGCTCTCACAATGAAACATTCGGAAACTTACATCTACATCTACATGGGATACTCTGCAAATCACATTTAAGTGCCTGGCAGAGGGTTCATCGAACCACCATTATACTATTGTATCTCCCATTCCATTCTCTAATAGCGCGCGGGAAGAAATAACACCTGAATCTCTCCGTTCGAGCTCTGATTTCTCGTATTTTATTCTGATGATCATTTCTACCTATGTAAGTGGGAGTCAACTATATATTTTCGCATTCAGAGGAGAATGTTGGCGATTGGAGTTTCGTAAGTAGCCCACGCCGCAGCGATAAGCGCCGTTTTTGTAATGATTCCCATCCCAGATCCTGTAGGCAAACGCTGTCTCCCCTGTATCGTGACAATACGGAACGAGCTGCCATTCTTTGGACTCTTTCGATGTCCTGCGTCAAACCCTCCTGATAAGGATCCCACACTGGGCAGCAATATTCCATAAAAAGACGGACAGGCGTAGTGTATGCAGTTTTTTTTAGTACTGTTGCGTCTTTTAAGGGTTCTGCCAATAAAACGCAGTCTCTGGTTCGCCTTTCCCACGACATTATCTACGTGTTCTTTCTAATTTAAGTCTGAATTAATAGTAATTCCTAGGTATTTTGTGGAGTTTACGGCCTTCACTTTTGATTTATCTTGTAAACAAAGTTTAACGGATTTCTTTTCGTACTCATGTGGACGACTTCACACTTATCATTATTTAGAGTCAATTGCCAATTTTTACACCATAGTGCAACCTTATTCAGATCGTTCTGCAGTTGGTTTTGATCTTCAGATGATTTTACTAGACCGTAAATGACGGCGTCATCTGCAAACAACCTAAGAGAGCAATACCGGCGCCAGTTGCGGCCGAACGTGGAGTGGTCAGTGACTCTCTCAGATATTTCCAGGAAATATCTCCTACACGAGACTCCGCAAGGGATTTCAGTATTGGACGTCACCATTGTCTTACGTTGTACTGTTCATAGGTAATCTCGGACATTCTTCGTCTCTAAAGCAATCTGCCCATTTAAAAACTTGAGTAAACCATGACTTAGGAAAAAGAGTCATTGTAAAATACTTATTTGAAGGAAGAGCTTTTGTTTATATGCTTATAATAAATATGTGTTGCATTGATTACCTTTCTTGTTTTCTCGTTACTTTTCAAATGTCGCAGGATTTATCACATTCAGTATCCTCATACACTGAGGTACTTTTTCCAGACAGTATGGACGCGACAAATTATTTTGAGACACCTGTAGGAATATTGGATCTTGCTGTCTGTATAGCTGTCGATAATTGCAAAAGTGTTTCCGATAGAGGATTTTGTGCACGATTACGTCCCGTAAATGTTCGGTAGGATTTATGCCTATGCGATATTTCACTGAATTATTCACTGAAATTTTCCAGAGTGTTCTTCAAACGAATCTCGAACAATTTTGGTACGGTGATAGGGGACATTATCATCCATAAAAAATGCCAAGACTTCTCTTCCATGAGTGGATGCAAACGGTTTCCAGCTAACCGAATATAGCCATTTCCAGTCAATGATCGGTTCATTTGGAACAGAGAATCCACTCCATTGTATGACTTAGAAACAGTGTCGTGGGACACGGGGTATCGATAAAAGTTCATTATTAGATGTCATATTTGATAACAAATTCTCAAAAGTAACCACTTTCTTAACTGGTATAATTTTGACAGTTCCTAAAAGCTTGTTTTTGTTGCCTAGTGATGCTGCCCAAAGATATTCTTAGGTGCAGTCCGTAACTTTTTGAATTGACCGTAATCAGACAATAATTCCACTACACCCGCTTCATACACGACCAAACTTCAAGTAAAACCCACAAATTATACGTTCAGGACCTTGTACAGAGCACAGAATTAATCATCTGACTTCGCCGGCCGCGGTGGCCGAGGTGACTGAGGCGCTCCAGTCACGGTTAGCACGGCCACTACGGTCGGGGGTTCGAATCCCCCCTCGGGCATGGATATTTGTGCCGTCCTAGTTTGTAAGTAGTTCATAAGTAGTTTGTAAGTTTAGGGACTGATGACCCCTTAGTTAAGTCCCATAAGCTTAACAAACATTTGAACATTTGAACAATCATCTGACTTACTTATTGGTTGTAGTGCTTCGTATCCAAATCTAGTTAAATTCAGTTCAGAATCCTATCGATCGTTAGCAACAGGATCGATAAATATTACATTTGAAACCATAAGTAAAATCTTCCGTTATCTTTCCTGTTAGATTACTCAGTTTGCAAAACTATACCTTCAACTAAGAATGTATCTTTATAAACGAAAATTGCTCTTTTTAGGCTTCCAAACTCAAAAATCTGTCTTTCATTAAATAATAATACAGTTCCACATATACTCTCTCATACATACAAGAAGCCGTCACAGATAATTAAACACTTTGACATCGATTTATTGTAACATCCGTTACATATCATATCATGACTTGGTTCAAATCAAATGTTTGTAAATCTATCGGACCAAACTGCGTGGTCATCAGTCCGTAGCTTACAAACTATTTAAACCTAGGTAAACTAATCTAAGGACAAACATACACACCCATGCCCCAGGGAGGACTCGAACATCCGCGGCGAGAAACCGCACAATCCGCGGCGTGCAACCGCACAATCCGCGGCGTGACGCTTTAGACCGCTCAGCTACTCCACCGCGGCTCATGACTTGACATAGGCTGTGGCATAACTGACCTCAAACGACAATCTAAAACTTTTTACAATGCAATAATGTACACAACATTTCATTTTTCTTTATTTTATTTTTTTTATTTATTTTTTTTTTTATTTTTATTTTTTTTATTTTTTTTTTTTTTCTGGGACGATGAAGCTTTGCAATCCACAAGGCGCAGCAATCCTCGTTGCCTCGAAGCCTTCGGCGCATAACAAATAACGGCGAGCTATTCAGCTCCGGCTGCGGCTGCGAAGACGCTGCTCCTGCGAATTGCATCACCTCGATTGTACATGGAACAGATAAACAAACAACAAACACATTTTAAGTACAAAACAATAAACATTTTCACACAAAAACATAATATTTTTTTTATAAAAGATATCCTGCAAAAACGGAGCTGACACAGAGCAGTAGTGGTTCTTTATTTCTGTGTCCCTACAACAGCCAACACTGTTATGAAGCCACCATCAGCTTGGCCGCTGTCTTGTGACAAGTTGGGTCCACTGCTTCATGGGTTCTGTGCCGCGCTCGAACCCTGTCATCAGCTGAAATCGGCACTAAATCTAACGAAGCCACGCTTTTCCAGTCGTCTAGTGTGTAACGAATATGGTCACGAGTTAAGTTTGGGCACTGCAATCGAATTCATCTGTTAGCAGAAGCATTCGAGTCGGTCGTCTATTGCCGCAAGTCGAAATAGTAGAAGTACCACATGGGTCATTATTGGTTTGCAGGGTTGGCTTCGAGTGCCCTGCCCTTATCCATATTCATCGTAGGGCCAAACCCTCTCGTAGCGTTTATAGTCGGGCCAAAACACGATGATCCCTGGCTCCGCCTACTGGGCTGGGAGACCGGAATGTAACCATGTAGCCAAATAGTTAGTTAGCTGCCGGGCAGTATAGCTGACGCTAACTGTTGTCTGACAGAACTGGCAAAAGTACATAGCGCAAACGGACTCGCGCATGCGCAAAGTTCGCGTTTGACGTACTCCAATGGTCTGCCGCCGCAGGCGGCGCTCGAAGCCGATTGGCGCAAGCACCGGCTATCATTGTATTCCGACTCGACTATATAATTATAAGAGTTGTACAAGTCACCAAAATATCATTCCTCTAGGCCAACTAGAAATATGAAAAACTTTCGTGTTATACCAGTAGTAACGTGTGGGTCATTTTTAACCCATGCACAAGACAATTCCATATCAGTAACAACAGTTTTTGGATGCTAAATAATTTCTGGGCATGCGACCACAAATTAGGTTTGGTTATCTCACAATAAAATTTCAGATAGCCAAACTGTAGACACGTGGAAATTATACATCCACAAGAGCCACCCTTAGTAAGGCAGCGATGATATAATAGAGCCAGATACTGTACATACCACAGAATTGAATCAGTCATCAATTATGTTTTCCAGATAGAAGACGATGCAAAAGTTAACAGTCACGCAACATACCTCCTAGAATCTGATAAAAACAGACAACAGAGAGACAGAACACTGTCATCATTATTTAACTCTTATTACATGTATCGTGTATACCACTATCAGCTTATAGAATTCATCTATAGTAGTAACAGTCTACAGTAATATCAGTCATTCAGACCAAGGTAGCTTATCATGATAGAATACGAACTATTACATATTTGAGGTATTCATATCAACGACTATAGCTGCAGAAGAAGTCTAAGCCATCTTACACCTTCAGTAGACAACTATTAAGGATCATACGCACAGCCCCGAAAAACCAAAAGATCCTACTAATAAGGCTGTAAGTCTTTACAACAATTACCTTGAAAGCTTGTGAACTCGTTCTAGCATATTTCTGATACGGTAGAACCAGATTTTTTTATGATCTCCAGAAAATAATACATAAGGAAAGTCTATGGGGTAAAGTGACCTGCCTAGAATGTTTGTACCAGTATCCACAACATATAAAGCACAGAGCTTCGAAATTTACATTACACCACAGCCTCACACCTGTATAACACGTCTGGCTACTTCGAGTTGAAATCACATTGCTGTATGAGGTCCCATAGGTAATTTACTCTGGTGACAGTGAAGTGAGGGTCATCACAGATTTCATATCAGGTGCTAGAAGTGTATATGGATTCGACTGGGTTTATGAGGGTAGTGGTGTAGGCAACTCATCTGTCAGGGGGTATTTACGATACGAATGGAAGCATCGTATGTTTGATTGCTCATAGTGGTCAAGAGAATGCTAGGTAAATTTCTAAATCATTTGCCAAACCCCATCTCTTCCTTTGGATTGCTTTTGGGTAAAATGTGATATACCACTCGAAACCACCCATTTTGATTCATCCACTGACCAGTGGGCATTGCTCTTTATGCCACCTCAAGCAGTTACTCTTTAAGGTAAGGTTAATGGAGAGCTGGTTGGTCATCTTCCCTGCACATTCATTTTAACTACTTATGCACAGTAACTGTGCGAATTGGATTGCTGATATTCTCCAATTTTATTCAACCATCCTCAGTAATGATCCACGACCCCTACCCTTCAGGAAATTAGATTTACCTCATCATGGTTAGTGGATATGTCATTAGAAAGTGTTTGGTGCAAAATTCACAGGCAATATTCAGCAGACGAAATTTGCATTTATGTTTGCTGTGGAAAAACGCTCAGCAGTATGGTCATGTGGATATTGGGCTTGGAGGATGTTAATGAGGAATAGGCACATTCATTTCAGGGAAGTCGCGTGATTATCAGCTTGTGTTAAGTCCATTGTCCATTGTCCATTGTCCATTTTAATTACTTGTGAGATTAATATTGGGACAATAGTCGTCTTGGGTCTAACCCAGTCAGTGCTGTGTAAAGTACTTAATTTTATGCCTTATTTGTACCTGCGTACTGAGTGTTTAACATAGTTCTGTTAAGATAGCTATAGGACACTGTACATACAGTTTTAGGTATTACTAACTTATATGCCAGTGCTTCGCAACGGTTGTTAAAGAGGGACCTGTGTATATCACGTTTCTTTAGGGTTCCGGACCTAGGTCAGTAAAAACAGAATCCTTCTTGGATCGCTCTGCCAATAAACTGGGTTCTCCTAGCCAAGATGTCAAATTTAGGTAGAAGTCATTGTCGAAAACGATGATTTTCATGAAGTTCTTCATACAAAAAGTGAAATTAATTTAACGTACTCCGGAACGATCTAAATTCATTGTTAGTTTGTGTTCAAAAAGTTAAGACTGAGGCGTGTAATTGTCTGTCTGCCGTAAACTTCTGAAAACACTTCTATCGTTGAGATGAGAAATAGTAATAATAATAACAGCGCCATGTATTGGTTCTACGGTGTACTACTAAACTGTTTAGCTCTCACAGTAAGTGTATGCTGAAGTATTAGAATGTTGCAGTGTTGCAGTGGGGACAATGTAGTTATTCTGTATGCAGTGCTCCATATTATCGAAAAGTCGACGAATGCTGAAAGTGTGGTAATTCAATCAACAGAGCAGTTCATGTCTGTTTAAGTAACACGTCATGGTGGTGTCAATATGTGATAAAGCAAGCCTGGGTAATCGTTGAAGGAATGGCGTCAACTGATCGTCTGTATAGAACTTTCCATTAAATACAGCAGTATTTCCAGTAAATTGTCTTGACTGTGTTAGCAGCATCGGCCACTCTTTCAGCTAATACATGTCCTCTCGTCATGCAGTATTACTTTGTAATGCACGAAGTTGAAATCGATCTTGTGTAATAGAACTATATATTCAGAAGAAAATTGCAGGATTAATGTTTCTTAGTCCCATTTTTTAACTAATTTATACTTTCTTTTTTTTACCATAAAGACTGCATGCATTCTGTTCGAGTATGTTATTTAGGAAAGCGATCTACTTAATTTTTATGATGTCAAGCGATATATCTGTAACAAAACTGCAGAAATAGTGTAAAATATTCTGATTTTTGGGTTAGTTCAACTTCAGTTTATTTTACCATAAATATTTCATGTTTAGCACACACGCAATGTTACTATCTCATTTGAGTGAGGGATCTACTTAAATTTCCCGAAAATCACCTGAATTTAATGTATTCCGATTTTTTTATTAAGTTGATTTTACTTTTTTTAATCTTAAATTGCTTTTATTGCATACATCCTATACTAATATGTCGTTTGGGTGACTTAATTATCGCGAAAATTCCCCAAATTAACACCAGAATTTCATTTAAAATTTTTCGATATTTGTTTGTCGATGATAGTGCCATCTGTGGGCAATGCGCTTAAATTGGTGAGTGCTTTTTTACAAGATACATATTCTATCACAACTGTTTGCCATCAATTGTTAACTTTCATAGAGCAGGAGATCACTTACTTTATCTACTACTGATAACAGTTTCATAATTATATAAATGTGGCGTCTATTCTCAAACAGCAGACGTCACTTCTGATCCTGCAGTGTTGTGTATCCGGGTCTCCTGCTTCCTAGGCAGTTACGCTGACCCCTACACCACTGGACTTGCAAGGACTACCTAAGTACGCCTCTCGCCAGACACAAATTTCCATCTTCACCCTGCCCACAGTACTCAAACTCGTAGTCATTATGTAGTAATTCCCGTCAGACTAAGGGCTTCAAACTTGCCCACCCCTCCCCACTAACGAAAGGATCATTGCCTGTCACTGGCATATATATATATATATATATATATATATATATATATATATATATATATATATATATATATATATATATATATATGTGTGTGTGTGTGTGTGTGTGTGTGGCTTCTATTCCAAAAGAACAGACGTCACTTCTGATCCTGCAGTTGCTATTGTTCTCATATTCACAGAATATATGAATTCAGTTGCGAATGGGCAAAGCTAAAATGTGTACCCAGCCGGTATTCGAACCCGTGTTTCCTGCTTTCTAGGCAGTTGCGCTGAACCCTACACTCTTAAGTAGTCCTTGTAGGTGCGGTGATCACTGTTTCCCACTGGAGAAGGGATCAGCGCAACTGCGTAGAGAGCAGGAGACCCGGGTTCGAATCCTGGCTGGGAACACATTTTAGCTTTGCCCATTCGCAGTTGAAATAATATATTGTGTAAATATGAGTTTCATAATTGTTGGCCAACAGGTTGTTGTTGTTGTTGTTGTTGTTGTGGTCTTCAGTCCGGAGACTGGTTTGATGCAGCTCTCCACAATACCCTATCCTGAGCAAGCCTCTTCATCTCCACATAAGAACGGCAACCTACATCTGTCTGAATCTGCTTACTGTATCCATCTCTTGGTCTTCCTCTGCGATTTTTACCCCACACACTTCCCTCCAATGCTAAATTCACAATTCCTTGATGTCTAAGAATGTGTCCTACCAATCTATCCTTTCTTTTAGTCAAGGTATGCCAGAAATTTCTTTTCTCTCCAATTCTGTTCAATACCTCCTCATTAGTTACGCGATCCACCCACCTCATCTTCAGCATTCTTCTGTAGCACCATATTTCAAAAGCCTCAATCCTCTTTCTGTCCGCACTGTTTATCGTCCATATCTCACTCCCATACAAGACAACACTCCATACAAATGCCTTCAGAAAGGACTTCCTTAGGCTTAAATCAATATTCGATGTTAACAAATTTCTCTTTTTCAAGAACACTTTTCTACCCATTGCCATTCTGCATTTTATATCCTCTGTACTGCGACAGTCATTTGTTATTTTACTGCCCAAATAACAAAACTCATCTACCTCCTTTATTGCTTCGTTTCCCAATCTAATTCTTTCAGCATCACCTGATTTCCTTACACTGCACTCCATTACCCTAGTTTTGCTCTTGTTAATGTTCATCTTATATGCACCTTTCAGCACACTGTCCATTCCCTTCAACTGCTCTTCCAGGTCTTTTGCTGTCTCTGAGATTATTACAATGTCGTCGGCAAAACGCAATGTTTTTAATTCTTCACCCTGAACTTTAATTCCTTCTCCAAATTTCTCCTTGCTTTCCTTTATAGCTTGCTCAATGTACAAATTGAATAACAATGGAGAAAGACTACAACCCTGTCTTACTCCCTTTCCAACCACTGCATCCCTTTCATGACCTTAAACTCTTATAACCGCTGTCTAGTTTTTGTACAAGTTATAAATAACCTTACGTTCCCTATATTTTACTCCTGCTTGCTTCAGAACTTGAAAGAGTTTATTCCAATCAACATTGTCAAAAGCCTTCTCCAAATCTACAAAAGCTAGAAATGTAGGTTTGCCTTTTCTTAATCTATCTTCTAGGATAAGCCGTAACGTGAGTATTGCCTCCCGTGTTCCTACATTTCTCCTGAACCCAAACTGATCTTCCCCGAGGACCATGACTCATTAGACTGATGGTTCTGTAGTTTTCACACCTGTCTGCACCTGCTTTCTTTGGAATGGGGATTATAACATTTTTCTTAAATTCTGAGGGTACTTCTCCTGTCTCATACATCTTAAGCACCAGGTGAAACATGTTTGTCATGGCTGGTTCTCCCAGAGACTTCAGTAGCTCTGAGGGAATATCATCTACTCCAGGGGCCTTGTTTCGACTTAGGTCTTTCAGGGCTCTGTCAAATTCTTCTCTCAATACAGTATCTCCTATTTCATCTTCATCTACATCCTCCTCCCTTCCTACAATATTGTCTCGCAGTTCATTTCCTTTGTAGAGCCCCTCTATATACTCTTTCCACCTTTCAGCTTTCCCTTCTTTGCTGAGAACTGGTTTTCCATCAGTGTCCTTGATATTCATAGATCTGTTTTTCTTATCTCCAAATGTTTCTTTTATTTTCCTGTAGGCTGTATCTATTTTTCCCCTATTTATACATTATTCTACATCCTTGCATTTGCCTTCTAGCCACTCCTGCTTAGCCATTTTGCACTTCCTGTCAATCTCATTTCTTAGTCGTCTGTACTCCATTTTGCCTGTTTCATTTACTGCATTTTTATATTTTCTCCTTTCATCGATTAAATTTAGTATCTCCTGTGATATCCAAGGATTTTTTGTAGGTCTTGCCTTCCTACCTATTTTGTCCTCTGCTACCTTCACTATTTCATCTCTCAATTTTATCCATTCCTCCTCTACTGTTTTATTTTCCCCTGTTTCTGTCAATTGTTGCCTAAAGCTCCCTCTGAAATTCTCAAGAACCTCACGTTCCTTTAATTTATCCAGGTCCCATCTCCTTATTTTCCTACCTTTTTGTAGTTTCTTTAGTTTCAGCCTACAGTTCATAACCAACAAGTTATGGTCAGAGTCTATATCTGCCCCTGGGTATGTTTTACAGTTTAAAACCTGGTTCCGGAATCTATGTCTTACCATTATAAATATCTATCTGATACCTTCCGGTGTCTCCTGGTCTCTTCCACGTATACAACCTTCTTTTGTGATTCTTAAACCAGGTGTTTGTTATAACTAAATTATGTTCTGTGCAAAATTCTACCAGGCGGCTTCCTCTTTCATTCCTTTTGCCCAGACCATATTCACCTACTATCTTCCCTTCCCTTCCTTGTCCTACTACCGAATTCCAGTCTCCCATAACAATTAAGTTTTCCTCTCCCTTAATTGTCTGAATAATTTCCTTTAGCTCCTCATATATTTCTTCGATTTCCTCATCATCGGCAGAGCTAGTTGGCATATAAACCTGTACTACTGTTGTCGGTGTTGGCTTCGTATCTATCTTGACAATGATAATGCGATCACTGTGCTGGTCATAGTAGTTTACCCGCATTCCTATTTTCTTATTCATTATCAATCCTACTCCTGTGATACCCCCAATCGATTTTGTATTTATAATCCTGTACTCACCTGACCAGAAATCCTGTTCATCCTGCCACCGAACTTCACTAATCCCCACTATATCTAACTTCAACCTATGCATTTCCCTTTTTAAATTTTCTAATTTTCCTACTCGATTAAGGGATCTAACATTCCACGCTCCGACTCGTAGAATGCCAGTATTGTCTTTCCTGATGATCACATCCTCCTGAGTAGTCCCCGCCCGGAGATCCGAATGGGGGACTATTTTACCTCCGGAATATTTTACCCGAGAGGATGCCATCATCATATGTTCATACAGTAGAGCTGCATGTCCTCGGGAAAGGTAACGGCTGTAGTTTCCCCTTGCTTTCAGCAGTTCGCAGTAGCTGTGTGGCAAAGCCACATTAGCTGATGTTACAAGGCCAGCTCAGTCAATCATCCAGACTGTTGCCCCAGTAACTACTGAAAAGGCTGCTGCCCCTCTTCAGGAACCACACGTTTGTCTGGCCTCTCCACAGATACCCCTCCGCTGTGGTTGCACCTACGGTACGGCTATCTGTATCGTTGAGAAACGCAAGCCACCCCACCTCGGCAATGTCTGTGGTTCATGGGAGTGGGGCTAACAGGTATCACAGTCAAAACAGTTAGGGGATCAGTTAAGATACCTAGATTCTGAAATGTAAGGAGCAGATAGAGCAGTTCAAAGTCACTTACCCGAAGCTGCGGCATGGAGAGGAATAGGAAGGTTAGAAATGGGACAGAGAGGGAGGTAGTTGCAGCTACTGGAGTCTCCTAAAGCGTAATTTCCAGGCCCTGGACGCGATGTCAGACAACAGAAACCAGTAGCTGCAGCCACCTCCCACTCTGCTGTCCCACTTCTAACCTTCATCTTGCCCTCCATGCCATAGCTTCACGTAAGTGACGTTGCACTGCACTACCTGCTCTGTACACTATTTGAACCCAACTGGTTTGGTAGAGTAAACACAAGACAACACCAACCCCTTCTACAGCAGCTTTCTGTTATTGCCACTATCTCGGTTGCCGTAATGTTGTTACTCTACTCTTTAGAACCGACAGAAAGACTCCGAACCATTTTGGTTCATTATGCCGATGACAATACTTCATAATCTAGATATCTCAACTGATCC
Organism: Locusta migratoria; assembly: GCA_026315105.1. Lineage (NCBI taxonomy): Eukaryota > Metazoa > Arthropoda > Insecta > Orthoptera > Acrididae > Locusta > Locusta migratoria. The sequence continues at coordinate 242,891,684 of CM048749.1, read as the reverse complement.
CGTAATTGTTTTGACCGGTGAAGGTTACAGTGATATCTGTTGGCCAACAATTATGAGACTTATATATAAATTAAGAAGCCCTGAGACGGTTTTTGTCTCAAATATGTCCATGACAATGAAAATGAAGGTGAAGGAATGAATTAAAATTTGTGATACGGCCGGGAATCGAACCTTTTTTTTAATAACGTTTATTAAAATTTGATGTACAAATAACAATATTTACACTGATTTTACATGCGTGGGTTTGTTTTGTGTATTACATTTTATCATTTTTTTGTCTCCCTGAAAGTGAAGAAAAAAATTTTTTTTATGAACTATTTTTTTTAAAATGTCAGAAATGCATCAAACAAGGGCAACAAGACAACATAAAAAAACACATAAGATAAATTCGTAAGGCTAACAAAGAAAGGCTACAAATGAAATGGATTAGGCAGAACTCGCATATGGACTACCATGTAAGCTACAGTAAGGAAAACGGAAAGAGTGCGCTAGTGGGAGAAAGAGAGAGAGAGAGAGAGAGAGAGAGAGAGAGAGAGCGAGAGAACAATTTAATAACTACTGATCAGTTTAGAGAGTTACATTAAGAAATAATAAGAAATACATTTAAAATTTGTTACTTTGCTCGTAGTGCAGAGCTCTTAGTTTTACATATTTTGTCACACGTTTTGTAGGCACACGCACTGCACTCTTTGCTTGACACTTCGACACTTCACGCGAACACACAGGACACACTTTGGTGGGGCGGGCGTCCCCTGCTGGGCTGTGGTGGGGACTGGGAGGGCGTCGGCGTCGTCGCGCTGTGGGTGGCCGGCGTCGGCGGCGGTGGCGGTCGCGGCTGCGTTGGCGGCGGCGGCGTCGCTCGCGGGTTTCGCAGCGCCTCCTCAAAGGCTGCCTTCAGCGAGATGTCCAAATAATTTTGGAAAGTTTCTCGGTATTTCACACGCTGTTTGGCCCTTTTGTTTTCTTCCCACAGGTCTGTTACGAATTGTAGTTGGTCCTTCTGCTTTTCTGTTATGACTTGATGGGCTGTCATTGCTATTAGCCACATAGTGGCTATTCGTTTTGGCCTCGGAAAGGTCCATGCATCAGGGACGGTAAGTGCCGTGATCTAGATGGCTCGTGAGTCTGTCCTGTTTATCAGTGCCAACATTTTTCTACATGTTTCCCAGATTATGCCGCTCTGTCCGCACGAGAATCGATGCTCCAATGTGTCTTTTTTGTCACAGGCACCGCATTTGTCCCAGTTTCTTTGCTTGATCAGCGCCAGCCTCTCGTTTGTGGGCACAGTCCGGTGCACTACTTTGTACCACGAGTCTTTAGCGTGAGCTGGTATAGCGTTTTCTGTGATATTATTCCAGACTCGTGGCCAGTCGAAGTCTGGAAGCTTTCTCTCTATTTTGGCCTTGGCAGTAATCCCCCGCAGCACTTCATATACTTTTCGTGTCGTTCTTTGGCTCGGGTTCTGTATGGAGGCGATCACATAGCTTCTATCAATAGTGAGCTGCTTTATGTGTCGCAGCTTGAACGGTATGTGCCCGGCGTAGACTGGCGCCTCTTCGGACTGCGGCCTGTAACCTCTCACTAGAGTGCTGGTGATGCTGTCCTCATGTTTTTCTTCCGTTTTCAGCTGTCTGTGGAGCAACAGAGCAGCGCATTTCTTCTTGACGTCCACTAAGCCAACCCCACCTTGTTCCCTTGAGAGGAAGCACGTTTCCTGAGAGACTTTAAATATTTCTCTCCGCCATAGTAGGTAGTAGCCAGCGCTGTTCAGTGCGCGTGCTATCTCCAGTGGTACACTTAAGATTTGCGCCATGTACCAGGCTTTCGATAGGATCGTCACGTTTATGAGTTCTAACCTCTGTGAGAGAGTGAGGTTCCTGTCTGCGTGTGTCCTGGCGAGCCCCCTAATGGTATGGAGGATGTTGCGCCAGTTGTCAGCTGCCATCTTCAACGGACATTTTTGGATATTTATGCAGAGTATTTTGTGTTTGTCCACAACTTTATACCACGACTTTGCTGGTGCTAGTCTTCCATTTCCTATGGAGAGCAGTGCAGTTTTCGCGGGATTGGTCTTGGCACCTGTTGCTCTTTCAAACGACGTCATAATTATTGCCGTTTTGTTGATGTCTTCTTCATCAGATGCGAAGACTCCAATGTCGTCTGCATATGCCATGCATGCGACTGAGATATCGCCTATTTGATATCCTCTTATGTTGTTATCCAATTTACGTAATAGTGGGTCGAGAGCTATCGTAAATAGGGCCATCGAAAGAGGGCATCCTTGGCGTACAGATTTTTGTATCTTTATTGTTTCCGATGTCCATCCGTTTACCATTATTTTCGAGTTTGCTTTAGAAATTATGTTCTTCACTATTTCTGCGAATTTTTGACCAAAACCGAGATGAATGAGCGTTTTTAATAGGTAGTTGTGACTGATCCTATCGAAAGCCTTGTGAAGATCAATTGAAATGATCGCGGCGGAGGTGTTTGTTACCGCGGCGTGCGAGATTACGTCCCTGTATGTGTTGACGGCGTCGAAAATGTTCCTGCCAAGCACTGCACAGGTCTGCCATGGGCTCATGGCCTTCTTCATTGCTGCCTTCATGTTCTCTGAGAGACATTTTGCTACTAGTTTATAATCGTTATTCAGTAGCGTTATGGGCCTGTAGTCGTCCAAGGTTTTCGCTGCCTTCTTCTTGGGAATTAGAATAACCGTCCCTTCGAGGAAGGTGGGCGGTATTTCCGTTCCATTTATTATCTCGTTTGCGACTTCTGCCATCGTTTCGCCTACGATATCCCAGAACTGTATGTAAAATTCAGTCGGGATACCGTCGGCTCCTGGTGCTTTTCCTTTTGCAGTCGCCTTCAAGATGTTTTGCAGGTCGCTCTTTGTTATGAGTTCTGTAAGGAGGGCTCGGTCTTCGTTTGTTAGAAGTCGGGGAGCTTCCTGCAGGATACTCATAAATTCGCAGTCGTCGTTTTCCTCCCTGCTGAAGAGGCAGGAGAAGTGTTGTTGAGTGTGGCACATTATGTCGCTCTTGGTGGTCAGTTTGTTTCCCTGACTGTCCAGCAGTTCTGTGATGGTCTTGCCGCTGGCTCTCTGTCTCTCTCTGTGTAGATGGTGCAGTGTGACAGGTTCCTCTTCGACGCCGCCGTGGGGCTGGCTTCTTGTGATTACTCCTTTCATTCTCCCTCTTTTAATGTTGAGCAGTCGCGCTTTTATATGTCTGACGCGTTTCATATACATCGGGTCATCTAACGGGGCGTTTAGGGCGTCTCTCAGACAGAGTGCGTAGAAGTCTGCCGTGTTCTTTCGCCAGAATGCCTTCTCTGCGCTGTAGTTTATTAAGCATTTCCTCATTGCTGGCTTGGCGCATTCCACCCACCACCGAGTGGTGGAGTGCTTCCTTGTGCATTCTTCCATTGTTTTGGACATTTCTGCTCGTAGGTTGTCGTCCCGAAGGTGCTGAGTATTCAATTTCCACCTCCCTCTGTTTGGAGCGGTTTTCTTCTGTTCCAGTCGGATGTTGCATTTATATGCACAGTGGTCAGAGAATATTACAGGACAGACTTCCACATGTGAGACAGAGCTGGCCATTTCTCTGCTCACGTACACTCTGTCTAATCGGCTCTTTCCGCTGTTGTAGTGGTACGTGTATTCTGTGTGATTCTTGTGCATCAGACGCCACGAGTCGTTCAGTTTGAGACGTCGTAAGAGTTCTTGGAGGTCTGCACTTATATTCGGTATCGGGATTTGGCCTTCTGGTGATATAACGCAGTTAAAGTCGCCACCGAGAATGATGTTTCTGTTATTGTGAATAAGGAGCTCACAGATGTCTTCATTGTAGAATTTGCTTCTCGCTCTCTTATTTTCTGTCCCTGATGGGGCGTATATGTTTATGAACACGGTTCCTTCTATGGTCACTGCAATTCCATTTCCGTCGATCATTTGTTTTACTTCACCAGTTGGTATACTTTGTCTGACTAAGATTGCCGTTCCTCGACCAGTTTCTGGATCAATGTTGTTGAATACGTTGTACCCCGGTACATGTTCTATTTTTGTGGTTACTACTTCTTGCAATAGAACAACGTCTGCTGCTCTATGTCGCAAGAACTCTGTAAGCGCGTCTATTTTTACGTCCGAGCTCATTTTGTTTACATTGCTTGTAATTATCGTGTAATTAGATGACCCGTGAATGTTTCGTCAGGCGTGGCTTTGCTGCGGTGTTTATTGGTTTTACTGTGGCCGATCTGGCCGTAGGCTGACCCCCTCCACCGTTCTGTCTCTCGTGTTTGCGGCCGGAGTGTCCTGGGACTCCGATTCGGATACCTCCATGTACTCCTTGCTCCGGCTTCGCCGCCTGTTACGTCTTCTTTTTCATTTCGGTGACTCTGGGTGGTCCTCGTTCGACTCTTTCCGTTCGTCGTCCGATTCCTTTAACATTCGCGCAAGTTTAGTAACCTGCTTCTTAATCGTCTGTTCGCGCATCTCGGTGTACGAGGTGGGCGCGGTCGTGTCGGCGCTGGGCCCGGCCGGCTGGCTGGTGTGAATGACAGCCACAGCTGGCGGCTGGGCGGGCGCGGACGAGGGGGTCTGCGCCACTTTCTCCGGCCGGCCAGCGGGGGAGAGGGTGGCGGCGGCGGCCTCCATCTCCACGTCCATGTCGTTGACCTGGTCTGCGCTTACCTGCCGCTTCTCCCCAGGGGCGGCCTCGGCCTCGGCCGGCTGGTGCTTGGTCTCCGTGGCTTGCGGTGGTGCCGCTTCCACCGTGGCGAGCGGCGCTTCGCCCGTCACCGCTCCGGCGTATGACGGAGTCACCGTCACTTGAGCGTAATGTCTGCGTTTGCACGCGGCCGCTGATTTAGCCTCTTGTTCCTCGGGCAGCTTCCCCGCATGTGCTCCGTAGAGCTGCAGATGGAGCACGTAGGGGGTTGCCCGCTGTACTGTATAACAGCCCTGTGCCCTCCTATAACGAGGAACGACGGCACGTGCTTCTTCAGGACAATCTTTACCGACCTGACAGGACCTCCCCGTAGAGCTTGAGATGTCGTTGGACTTCGTCGTTTGGCACTTCAAAGGGCAAGTTAAGCACCTTGATACTTCGCACGCCACTGGCCGCGTACGAAATTTTTACCTTGCTCACTTTACCGTCCCTGTGCTTGAACTCCCGATTTCCACCATTAATTCCCACGAGAGTGTTGCATCGGACCTCCGTTTTTAGTTTCACGAACAGACTGTACAAAGTGAAGTCTAGCTGCAGACCTTCTACTTCGTCTTCCCCTATTCGCAGCTCGTCATGCATCCATTCTTCAATTTCGTAAGCGGTGGGCCTTTCGTACTCGCGTTCAAATGCGCATTGCACTGTGGTGTTGGATCTGTTGAAGGTAGACATGATGGGCTCACCCAAAATCGTTGATCGTAGACGTTCGGAGAAGATGCTACGGCTGGGAGCAGGCGAGTCAGCTCAACCAGCAGATGCGGCGCCGATGTCGGCCGGGGACGGGGGGTCTCCCGGTAAACTTTCTACCTGCGGACCGGTCACACAATAGCGGCACTAGGTGTTGACAGGCGAACGGCCAGCCTGAGACTCCTGAACCCGGACCTCCATGCTTACTAGGCAGACGTCTTACCGTTAGACCACAGCACCACTAACGATTAAAGCTCCTCGGAATAGTCTAAGGACGACTTCCCTCCACGTCACACACACTAATTCAGCTTCCTTGTTCCATATATAATTGCCACTACCGCCAAGGCTCTCCATGCAGCGGAATAGCACACTGGCAATGGACATAGTGGAACATTCCTGCTGATATAAATATCAATTTAAATATAAATTAAGAAGCCCTCAGACGGTTGTTCGTCTCAAATATGTCCATGACATGGAAGATGAAGGTGAAGCAATGAAATAAAATTTGTCTAACGGTAAGACGTCTGCCTAGTAAGCATGGAGGTCCGGGTTCGATTCCCCGCCACATCGCAAATTTTAATTCATTGCTTGACCTTCATCTTCAATGTCATGGACATATTTGATACGAAAAACCGTAGTAGGGCTTCTTAATTTATATTTAAGTTGATATTTACAGCAGCAGGAATGATCTACTATGTGCATTGCTGGGGTGCTATTCCGCTGCATGGAGAGCCTTGGCACTAGTGGCAATTATCTACGGAACAAGGAAGCTGAATTAAAGTTTGTGACGTGGAGGGAAGTCGTCCTTCCACTACTGCGGGGAGCATTAATCATTAGTGGTACTGTGGTCTAACGCCTTACGAAGAAGAACAGAAGAGACTGCTGATGGGAAGTGCCAATCCATGAAACCACATGGTACGAAAATGCAGACTAATTACGTGGAGGTGCTGCAGCAACGAGGCATACAACGATCGAGGAAAGTCCCATGCACCGTTATGTGAAGCAAGGTGCTTAATTTTCAAGATTTCTTTGCCCCGCTTTTTTTCATTAAATTTGCACGTATGATGGAAACGTTATTTTGTTATCATCCCGTAATACCATTATTGTTGTTTCTTTTATATGTCATACTTGTTTGCTAACCATTAATAAAAAAAGTGGCCGAACAGATAAATGGTATCTGTTCAATGCTAGGAGAAAACATGCTTTGACGATTTGGCAGCGTCCATAGTGGAGTAATCTGCAGAAAATGCGGTCTCCCGAAGAAAAATTTTTTTCTTCCTTTTCTTATTGTTTTTTATCGCCAGTCTACGCTATTGTCTACTACTAATCATTAATTTCATTTCAACAGTAGCTCGTCATGGAAAAGACGGTTTTACTTTGTTTATACTACACATAAAATAAAACAATAATAAAAGAAATTAAGAAGAAACAAAATAAAGTTGCAAATATCCCTTAGAACCCAAGGGAAAAAAACGGTAAGACGTCTGCCTACTAAGCATGAAATTTCGGGTTCGATTCCCGGTCACAATACAAATTTTAATTATTTGCTTCACCTTCAATTATGAGACTGTTATCAGTACGTTCACTACCCCCACCCCACCCCCTTCGACCCACGTGATTATGTGGCTAGCTGATACTGTTACTGACCGGACAAGGGTACATACGAGAACCTGTCAACCATAGAGCAGGTATAGCATGTTTTATTTACCCTGTGACCTGTACGAAACAGTGATCAAGTAATTCTAAATCTTCATTATACGAGGCCAGTAACTGTTACTGACCGGACAAGAATACATACAAGAACCTGTCAACCATAGAGCAGGTATAGCTTGTTTTACTTATTTTATCGTCTGTTTGAAAGTGTAATCAAGGTATTTCGAAAATGAAATAATTGAAAATTCATGTTAAGACGTTAATTTTCACACCCTGTAACCATTGTGCGGTTTCGTATATAAAAACATTACCGCATATTTAATTTCCAAAGTCAAAATTTCTTATTTGCATCTTGCGCGGCGGTGAGGTTTGGTTACCATTGGCCGACGACGATACTCTTCTTTGTGCTGTGATTCGCTAGCCACATAATGACGTGGTCTACAACAAATGAACATCGCGTTGCGCAGTCTCCAATTCAGGCGATGGGAAGCAAATGTGCCGTATTTGGTGGATTTTTTATTCATACTTCAATATTACAAAAGCTGGCAGCCTAAACGTAACGGCGCTTGAAAGACATTTGCAAAACGCGTATTTTAAGGTAAGGTATGTCGTAATTAAGTACTGAGAAATTATGCCTACGTATACGAAACCTTTACCTTTCCAGGTGCAATATTTTTTTCCGTGCAATAAAAATCGGTCAGGTTCGTCGCTCAGGCGTGTACAAGCCGGCCGGCCGTATGAGCTCGCAAGCACCGCAGCCACTGGCTGGCGTTTTTGCGCGGCGCTGCGCGGCGCTGCACCAGGCGCCGTAATCGCATTACGGCCCGCGGCGGCGGCGGCGGCGCCACATTTTTGCGCTCGCAAAAGTGGATTAGCGCGTTGTTTGTCGTGCTGCGCCGGTCGCCGGTGTAATATTCATAATTCGCGGACGTTTATCGCGACGAATGGGCGGCAGCGGGCCCGGCGGCGCTGCCGAATCTGCGAATCTGGCCGCTAAAGACGCCCGCCTCCCCGCCTAGCTGCTTCCCCAGGGTAATGGTGATTCACGGCCTCATTGCCGGGGCTTAGTAGCCGGGCCGGCCGCCGCCGGCGCCACCGTCGGGACTGCGCGCGTCTCGGGCTGCGCTGTCGGGGTCGGGCTGCTCCCTCGATGACGTCACTCCCACTTTCACTAAGCAGGCTCTGATACCCGTGAGGTTCATAGAACATTCTCTGACATCTTGCCGCGTCAGTTCTTGATAAAACAGCAAGCTTTCGACGACGACCCCCATCGTCATTCTCTGGAGCATCTGGCTGTTTTCGGCCCACTTTAGGTTACTGTAACAACACTAAAAGTGGCCCAGGCAATTATCATAGGTCGTACCATCCCCTCCTTCCGTCTCCATGATTTCTACCTTACCCTCCACAACCGCCGTAACCGCTACACCCCCACTCTGAAGTACCTTGGCCTAACCCTCGACCGTAACCTTTCCTGGACTCCCGACCTCCGCACTGTCCGACAGAAAGCCCTCTCCCGCCTTAACCTTCTCAAACTCCTCACCGGCCGGACGTGGGGTCTCAGCCCCTCCACCATCCTCTACACCTACCGCTCCCTCATGCGTCCTGTCCTTTGCAGCTTCCATCCCGCCTGGATCTCCGCTCCCACATCCTATTATAAAACCCTTCAAGTCCTCGCCTACCGCATCCGGCTCCCTTCCCCCAAGTGGATCATGTATGACCTGATCCCGTTTCCCCACCTCCTTGAATACCTCCAGCATATCCGTATCCTCTATACCACCCGTAAAATAGACTCCCGCAACCCCCTGGTCCACCACATCCTTACCAACCCTGGGCCTCTGCCACGCCTCTACCGCGTTATACCCCCTTCATCTCTACACCCTCCATGTCCTCTCCCAGTTAATTTCCGCCGCCTCCCCCTCCCTGATGACGTCCTCCGTTCCGACATATACCCGTCCTACCAGCTCTGATACCCCCCCCCCCCCCCCGTAGATGTAGGGCCCTCTCTCCCCCCCTCCCCTTCCCCTCCCCCCTTGGTTACCCCCTTCCTGCCCTGGAGTCCCTACAGCTCCTCCCTACCGCCTCCCTCCCCGCCGTTTTTCCTCTCCCCCGCGCTTCCCTCCCCCCCCCCTTCCCGGGGTCCTGGGCCGACAGTTTTAACAGTGCTACGTCAAGTGTGTGTTGCGCTCCAGTGAAGTCTATGTCATCCTCCGCAATCAGACAAGCGTCGCACCGTGTGTTTTAATTAGTGTCTCCGTGTACTCGCCGTCCCGTGTTATTGTTGTCCTACATTGTTTTTTTAGGTCACCGTGGCTCATCATTTTTAACTAACTAAATGTGATTTTAATCATCTGTCTATTGTAATGTACTCCGAACTGTCACCTTGTCTATGTTACTGTATCTCCGTTGTTTTATCTCCTGTTATGTATTTTAATTCTCCACTCACATATGTATTTTAATTACTCTCGGCTGAAGAGCAGCCTATAGTGCTGCTGCCAGCCTGCCAGTGTACTGCTGGTATAAAATACAATAAAGGAAAAAAAACACTAAAACTGCCAGTCCCACCTCACCGAGTTCGCCTCGTGGCGTAATTGGTGGCTCCTATCCGTAAATCCAGACAAATCCCAGGCAATCGTCATAGATCGTACCACCCGCTCCTTCCGTCTCCACAATTTCTATCTTACCTTCCACAACCGCCCAATCCGTCACACCCCCACCCTCAAATACCTTGGCCTTACCCTTGACCGCAAACTTTCCTGGACCCCGTATCTCAAATCCCTCCGTGAGAAAGCTCTGTCTCGCCTCAACCTCCTTAAACTCCTTACCGGCCGGATGTGGGGCCTCGACCCTTCCACTGTCCTTCACCCCTATAAATCCATCATGCGTCCCGTCCTCTGTTCCTTCCACCCCACCTGGATATCAGCCCCTCCTACCTTCTACAAATTCTTACAAATCCTGGAACGCCACGCCCTCCGCCTCACAACCGTATCCGACTCCTCCCACGCGGATCCTCTATGACCTCATCCCCTTTCCTCCTCTCCTACAACACGTCGAACATCTCCGACTCCTTTACACTACCCGAAAAATGGAGTCCCAAAACCCTCTGGTATACCCTATTCTTACCAATCCCAGGCCTCTGCCACGCCTCCATCAAACTATCCCTCCATGCCTTCACCTCCATACACTCCGTGTCCTTTCCCAGGGCAATTTCCGCACCCTTCCCTTACCGGATAACGAAGTTCGTCCCGATATCTACCCCTCCTACCAATCCATGTAGCATCAGCGCCCCTCCCCCCTCCCCCATCCCCTCCTTTCCCCCCGCTTGGCTGCCCCTATCCCGCCCCCAGGGTCTCCCCAGCCCCCCTTCCCCCTTCCTCCCCTCCCTTCCACTCCCCTCCCCCCTCGCCCGCGCTTCCCACATCCCTCTCCCATCCCTTCCCCCTCGCCCCCTCCCCCACCCTGCGGGGGCGTCTCGACATTTTAATTGGTGCTCCAGAGTGTTCTTGACTAGTGATCTTTTGATGTGTTTTTAACCTGTGCCTCGTCGACAACGTCCGACAAGTTTTTTTACCGTGTGCACCCTCCACTTGACTTCGTTTTGTGCGTGTGTTTTCATCAATGCACTTTTAATCGTCACCGTGGTTCTCAACAGTTTTATGAATATAATGTGTATATTTTATCTCCGCCTTCTTGTCTCTGTCCTCCAAATATTTTGTCTGTACGTTTGTCCTTTTACTGTTCTCCAATTTTCACCTTGTCTGTTATTTTAATTCTGCAAATTTTATTCTGTGTTTCATGTATCATTTCCACTTGTCATTTCAGGGCTGAAGAGCAGCCACCGAAGCTGCTGCCAGCCTGCTGCCTGAAGTTACAGGTAGCATCAAAATATCAATAAAGAAAAAAGAAAAGACACTAAAAGTGAGCCTTTGAGATCGTCTTTTGACACCTCGAAATTTAAATGAAAATAACGGCTTAATTATTCACCTGACACGAAAATTGAATAACCGAATTCGTAGAGGAGAATATTCTCTACAACTTTGCTCTCTTATTTTTTCATATCTCATAGCGTTTCAAAGATATTTCCAAAAATAACGACGATTTTGGGATGTCTGTCTGTCTGTCCGTAACGTTTTCCCTGTTTTTAAGATGAACCGTTCAACCGATCAGCACTAAATTTTACAGACATGATTGTAGGCCGCCAGACCAGAACCTCTCTTTTTCAAATTTTTTTGGACAAAAAATAGGGCAGTAATACCAAAAAAGCCATTTGTAATATAATTGTAATTGCAAACGAACCGTTCATCTGATACGAAAATTGAATAACCTAATTGGTATAGGAGAAAATTCTCTACAACTTAGCTCCCTTATGTTTTTTTCATATCTCGTATCGTTTCAGACATATTTGCAAAAATAACGGATATTTGACACCCTCCATTGAATTAACGAATACCAGCCGTTCGGAGATGTCACGTGACATTCCTCGCAAAGAACTCTATCTGGCATACGCCATCTTGCGTTGCGTATTAGATGATTTTCTTATTGTAAGTTACACGTTGTCATTTTAAAGCAATGGCGCGCTGTAGAATTAACAAAAACACATCGTTCTTCGTATAATAAATGATAATCTAGAATCTACAAATGCCATATTAGCATCAGTTAACAACGGGCATCAATAGTATGAGATTAAAGGACTTATGATTTAATTGATAGTCGTAGCGTAGTGGGCAAGGCGTTGGACTATGACCCTAAAGATTAGTGGTTAGGAACGCGCAACTACCTAATTTTTTTCCCAAAAAGGGATTCAGACAATCTTATTAATTAATTATTATTTAGATTATTATTTTGGACCAAAATGTTTGCAAAAACTTATAAAACTACAAATCTAATGTGGGGCGTAAAACACGTCAGTGCGATTTTTTTATTGTATTTCAAACCGCTTATTGGGAGGGGGCCAGCGGCATCAGCGCCGTTCTACAGCCGAGCGCTACTCCAGAGTTAGAAACAGTGACACGGAGATTAAAATGACGATTTAAAAACATGGAGTTAAAATTGGAGATGTACAAAAGAGTCACATAGAATGAAAAGTACAGACATTCAGATTTAAAATCGATTGTGGTGGCTAAAAAACGCATGGTTGTAAAGTCAGAACGGAAAGTAGAGGGAGAATGTTAAAATCTGCATCTACATCTACATACATACTCCGCAATTCACCGTAAGGTGCGTGGCGGAGGGTACACTGTACCACTACTAGGCATTTCCTTTCCTATTCCACTCCCAAATTGAACGAGGAAAAAAAAGAATGCCTATATGCCTCCGTACGAGCCCTAATTTCTCTTATCTTGTCCTTGTGATCTTTACGCGAAATGTAAGTAGGCGGCAGCAAGATCGTACACTCCAAATTTACTTAACAGAAATTCACGAAAAGAACGTCGTCTTTCTTCCAGCGATTCCCAATTGAGTTGCCGGAGCATTTCTGTGACACTCGTGCATTGGTCGAACCTTCCGGTAACAAATCTAGCTGCTCGCCTCTGAACCGCCTCTATGTCTTCCTTTAAACTGATCTGCTGCGGGTCCCAAACACTTGAGCAATACTCAAGACGTGATCGTACAAGCGTTTTATACGCGGTCTCCTATACAGGTGAAGCACATCTTCCCAAAATTCTCCCAATAAACCGAAGTCGGCTGTCCGCCTTACTCACAACTGTCCTTACATGCTCGTTCGATTTCATATCGCTCTGCAATGTGACGCCTAGATATTTGAACAACGCGACAGCATCAAGAAGCTCACTACTAATGCTGTATTCGCGCGGTGGGAGGGTAGGAGGATGATGGGGGAAGGTGCTTGAGGGCTCAAGAGTAGGGATGGGACTGCAAGGCGCGGCGACTCGAGCGCACCGAGAATTTCTCGATCTGCCGGTGCTCGAGCAGTTCTCGAGAAGCTCACGAGAAGCAACGCTGCTACGCGTGCCGCTGTGCGGCGGTTGAGTGGGGCAGCACGCCACGCCCCGCGCTGCGGTTACTTGCAGCTGTGATTATCATTTAAAAATCGGCACTGGATTCACGAAAACCAAAGTCACGGAGCTGGCAGGGTGGAGATGTCTGTTGCAAAGCTCAGTAGTGTAGCAAACAATACAAGTCATGGTAAGGCAATCAAACAGATACGTTCACGGATAGAAAAGTGCATTCTTGTATTACTACAAGTCAGACAAGATACCTAGCTATTGTGTACGTTATCCATTCAAACAACATTAAAGGAAAATTCGGTGAAAACGTTTCATAGTGCTTGAAACAGTCCGCCAGTATCGGAAAACTGTAATTTTTATTTTGGCTGTAACAACATGCAAAATGCATAAAACTTAACACTATCCAAACTTTTGAACAGAATGGGGACATTACAATCAACAGTTCGTATTGTAGTTGTAAACTGTAGTGGCTGTGCTGAGAAAGTACCAGAGCTTTAAGCTGAAATAAGGACGGAAACTTAGGTACATACGTAACGCTGGCCAAGTTCTTCCGAATCTTTTCTACAATTAGTAAATGTATGTAAGGATTTTTGGGTGTAACATGTAGCATTTTTCTCTCTCGTAAGTACAAAAACATGCGAAATGCATATTTGTTTTTGGTAACAATGACGTACTTGTTTCATGTAAGATAAGCGTTTTAATAATAGTCGACTATGATTTTTGTCTTCTGCGAAAAATTCTACTACTACTGCTACTAATTATTATTATTATTATTATTATTATTATTATTCAGTTTTTCCCTTGCACGCACGACAAGACAACGATTACGACTCTGACGCTATACTCACCCTCCCGACAGCGCAGCACTGTAGACAACTTCTCGAGAATACTCGAGAATTTCTCGAGAATTTTCCTTAGCGTCGCGCGTTTTTCGAGAGCGCTCATAGCACATCCCTAGTACAGAGGCAGAGGGGATTGAAAGGGACCCGACAATGGGCAGGGAGAAGGAGGTGGGAGAGGGCGCTACATATACGGGGAAATGGGGAGGGATTACCTGTGGCAGGATGGATATATTTCAGGATGGATATCATCACCCAGGAGGGGGAGGCGCCGGAGGTTAGCCTGGGACATGTCAGCGTGTGAAGGTAAACGGAGCTTCCTGTCCGCCTATTATAGCGGCAACACTCAAGACATGAAGGCGTCGCGGGTTGCCGGGCAGCTAGGCGAACACTCCGCTGTGTAATACGAGTTCGCAGGCGGCGCTAGGCACACTCCCAGAGGGCGCAGAAAGCGGGAACCTACTCTCGTCTGCCGTACACGTGATCGGGAAGTAGGGCAGGCAGATATCCTTCCATGTGCGTACTTAAGGTCACGCACAGCCTAGCCACAGCAGTCGGACGCCCACCAAGGGACCTGTCACTACTCCGCCTTCCGACGTCGCCGTCGCCGCCGCCCCTGCTCCGCCCTCCAGCCGCGTCGCCGCCGACTGTGGGAACGGAAGAGCTATAGATCCTCGTCACTGACGTCCGAGATTCGTGAACTTGAATGTTGTAAGTACTGTAACTGCAAACCAGTGGACATTTAGTTTCGTGGATCTTTTGTTCTGTTGAAGCCTTGACAACCGTTGTGATTATTGTCATACATTCTGAGAAAGACTGACTTTTTTGTTGTGTTCTAATAAACTGCATTGAAGGAAAAAACGAGTGACATCATTACGTAGATTCTTCAGGGGGAGAGGGGTGCAATGGTGTACGATTGGCAAGGCATGGTGTTCGCAAGCATGGAGATACTAGAGGATGAGGGGAGTCTATTTTACAGGTGACGTATGTGGATGTGCTCCAGGAATTTCAGAAAGTGGGAAATGGAATAAGACCGTATAGGATCCGCATGGGAGAGGTCAAGCAGATGCTATAAGCAAGGCAGAAGGCGTGGTGTTCTAGCATGTACGAGGGGGAGGCAGAGACCCAGGTGCGGTAGAAACTGCAGAGGACTGGAAACATTTGTAGGTGTACAGGATGGTTGCGGGGTTGAGGCTCCATGTCTGACCAGAGAGAGGATCTGAAGAAGGTTTAGTCGGGAGATGTCCTGGCGGACAGTTCCAGGATATGGAGGGGTCAGGGGTAAGGCCGAGGTTCTTGAGGAGGCGGTATGATGGATAGGATGGTCATGGAGGGTAAGGTAGAAGCCGAGGAGCAGAAGGACGCATGATAAGACCTATGATGATAGCCCGGGATTTGTCAGGAGTGACAGAAAGGAGCCACTGGCTGCACCACATGCCGGAACTGAAGAAGGTACTGTGAAAGGGTAAAGGAAAGGACGAGGGCAAGGAAGGCGGCATACTGAAGGAGATGTATGGGAGGCTGGGGTTTGGGCAAGTCGACTGAGTAGAAAAGGTATATGAGGGGTGAAAGGATGGAGCCCTGGGGATGCCCGGTGGAGGGGCACGAGAAATGGAGTCCCATATACGAGTAATTAATGGGAAGGGCTTGGGTTTAGAGTTGGTACTGAAATGCCATACACAGTCATAGGCTTTTACAATATTTAAGGATACAAAGATATGGAGCGACAGGGATTGAGAGGGACAGAGAGGAGTTAGGTGAGGCGAAGGAGTTGGTCATTGGTAGAGAAGGAAGGTCAGAAGCCACGTTGAGAGAGGGGAAGGATTTGGTATTGGCAGAGGTGCTGATAGATGTGGCGAAAAAGGATTTCTGAACACATGAGGCTGAGGGGACAATAGGACGAGGGTTTGTATGCGTGCTTGTCTGGTGTGGGAAACATTGCTCTATACTGGTGCTGTGGTGGCCTTAAATAGGCCATGAACTGCTTCCGATTGGTTTCGAATTGGTCGTCAAGTACGTTACAAATGGTGTCAACGTCTGTACTGGTGGTGCCACCACTACGATAGTATCGTGGAAGCGCCGTGGGGAATTACCCTGCTGTCTGTCTTTATTGAACACTCCATTCGTTGACCAAGTATTTATTTATATCAGTCTTCTGTTAAACTATCTCACATTCTGTAAACGAAGGCTTCCGCGACCTTTGTCATTGTTGATAAAACTTAACCGCATCGTTAATATATCGATTGTTTCACCGAGGTTTCGGCCACTATTTCAAACGTAACACCCAGAAGATGGCCGCTTGCAATAGTGGCCGAAACTTCGGTGAAACAATCGATATATTAACGATGCGGTCCAATACCCAGAAGAGTTTTATCAACTATCTCACCTTTTCTCTGTACATCTCCTCATCGCTTCCCTTTATGTTCATCTCCACTCCACCTCTCGGCCAATTCTCTTCCTCCCCCTCTCTTTTTGTCCATGTGATTCTTCTCCGTTCATCTCCTGCTTTACGTCCTTTCTTTTCAGTGTTGTCCTCCGCCTCTACCTTTCTCCACTCATTCTGCTCCTCCTATATCAGCGGTTCCTCCTCCTCTTCCAACTGTACATCCCCCCTTTCTCTGCGCCTGTCATCCGTCCTACTTATAGGTTAAAATAAGTGACAAGATGGGGTTTTACAGCTGTCAGATAATTGTTAAACGTCTTTGTGGATGAGCAAAAGCTGTTCATAGATTGAGTCCAATGCTACCGGTTTAGGCCTTAGACCATTCTCAAGTGCCAGCCTAATATAAGGACGTGAGTTAAAAAGTGCACTGTATTACAGTACGTATAAAATCAATCGAAATCATGGTATAAAAATTAATAATATATGAAATGCTTACAGAACAATATCAGATGCAGATCGCTTTCAACATGACCGGTTACGGGACAGCTGCCCATCTTCAGATCAATTCTAACAACTGTGAACACTCGTTCACCACGCGACAGGGTTCTCTGTAACTCCATCTTCAGATGGGCAGCTGTCCCGAACCGGTCATGTTATAGAAAATAAAAGCGATCTGCAGACGGATATTCAAGAATTTTATTCATATGACGATCGCAGAAACTCCCTCAAGACTCATAAGTCTAATTTTGATAAAAACAGATGGTTAAAAATAAGATATCACAATGTTGAAACTAAAAGAAAAGAAGAAAATGTACAGCTTGCATTTTTACAAATTTAAACAGCATACACGCGAAGTGAGTGCACATTACAGTCTGGTAGACATTATGATGAACTTATAGGGAAAATTATTTGAAACGAGAAATTACGAGCATCGTTACATTGAATATTATAGGCAAAGAACATGTAGGTAGTTACTACAGTTCTGATCTGTAAGTCACAATCTTTGGAATGTTTTGCGGTACAAAGAAATTTTATGATGTAAACTATGCAGTCACGTAGTTAAATAATGTGAGAGTAATACATACATGTACATTACAGTGACAGCTGTGATATTACAAAGTGTTCTGACGTTTGCAATTAACAAAATGATTAAAACCAATACCAGTTTGTTCTATACCATTGAAAGCTGTACACTTTCTTCTTTTAATTTATTTTCAACACTTTGATACTTAATTTCAACCGTTTGTTTCCTGTAAGTATATATATATATATTACATCATGATTCTGATCGGAATATACAAATTGTAATTCAATGCAATTTTCATCTTGCGTCTGTTAGGCTGGCGCTTGAGAATGGTCTAAGACTCAAACCGGTAGCATTGGACTAAATCAATACACTGCTTTTGGTAAACCACACTGACGTTTCACAATCTGTTGTAAGTGGTTGTACACGTAATTGACAGTAACATTTTTTTTTTACTCCATGTATACATTACAATTTTCACTGGTTCATCTCCTCCGTCTCCCTCTCTCTTCACCTGCTGTGTCTCTCTCGGCCCATCCTCTTACCTTCTCCCGGCAAATCTCCTCTAGAGGCCCACCTTCTACCCCTCTCTGTCCATCTCCTCCTCAGCCTCTCATTCTCAAATCCCCCCCCCCCCCCGCCGGAAAGGAAAAATTAGAATATCTGACTGCTGAAACGGTGTCGCCATTGCTTTCAAGGTTCCCCCCCCCCCCCCCACACACACACAGTACCATACGTTGTCTTGTGGAATATAAAATTCTCCACGGAAACATACATGCATGTGCAGACTTCCACGGTGACCGATCAGACACTGTCTATGTCTTTTGTCAAGCACCCTACGAAATGTTACGTTCACAGTTGTCACCTCTTCGTTCGGAGGTAAAGTGTGCAAGATACGAATAAAACCGTAGACTGGTGTATAATTCTGTAAATAAATTACCTTCTGCCATGCATCATACAAAATTTTATGTGCGCAGTGACTGTACTCTTCATTTGAAGGCCACATTTACAACATTTCAGCATAACTGGCAACGAATTGTTGTATTATAACACTCGGAGATTATACTGTTCGTCTACGAATAGCTGCAGTACGAATAATGTAACTACTCGTTTCAAGAAACAATACAAACGTAGTGATACCTCTGAGAGGATTTCGACCGTGTGTGAATGCTAATGAATAAGGTATCGTTATGAAACTACGTATCTGCAGATTTAGTTACGAGACAGAGTGAACGAATGTTGTGTCTGTTTTAGGCCTACTCCTGAAGTTGAAATTATTGTAATTAAACATACACTGTATCCTAAATTGGAGCTTACTATTAATGGAATTACTGTCTTCAACAACAAATACAGAATTAAATATGGAAATATATGTGTTTTCCACAACTACAGATAGGCCTACAATTTGTCAGTATGTAAATTCAAATACATTAATGAACTAGCTCTGGTCTGACTCTGTGAAAGTAAACATTACATACTGTTCTTCTTCGATATGGACTAGCAACATAACAATCTTGTCGTAATTATTAGACCTACTTACTGAAATGATATTGTAAATCTCTTTTTGCAGAAAGGTAAAAGACATTTGAACAGAATCTGATACTACAATTATAAGTAAACAGCAACTGAATATTCTGTTCAACTAACACTTTACATTACCTTGACATAAGTCAATATTAGCCTTCTTGGAAATGATAACAGCAAAATTTGGCTAATGCACACTATATAACTACTTACAGAGCACTGCTAGCCTATTTTATACAGATTTTCAGATTGTATATTATTCGTTTCAGATTTGAATAAACTTCAAATCTTACCTTTGTTGCAGTTATGTACTTGATAACTATCAATAACATATATTCAGGATGCACCAAGAAATGTTGAAAGTAGACAGAACTGATTTTAGTTGCAGTTACCTCTTTGTTATTAAAGATAATCAGACTTATCAGTGACTGCCCTTGAGCTAGACCTTTATTGACAAGAGGCATAACTGTAATCTAAACTGCTATTATGTTTCAAACAAGAGAAACAAGCTAAAAACGATTTGTTGTTTTAATAAACAGATAATCTAGCTGTCATTATGTTGCAAATAAAGAAGCTCTTTGTTTCTAAATAACCTACACACTTTCGTAAAACTTTCACAGGTGAAATTTTCAGACAGAATGTACACTAGATACTACTTTACTACCCTTTTATTTTATAAACAACAGGATTCTCGGAATGTTCCTTTACTAGGAAAGGAGCCCTGTCTAGATATAATGAAATAGGATAAAATCAATATGTCAAACACAGAATTTATAGTACATAGTGATTATTTTCATTTCAGCTTACACACTGCTGGTTCAAGCAATCATTCAAAACTAAAATTTGTTACTTGTAAGTCCTGTGGTGGTGGCGGCGGAGATTTTCAGTGGCAATAACTTTTGACGGTGATTGTGGCTTGGTTCTTCAATACCACGAGCTCTCAAAATGTCTTCTTGGCGTCGGATTATTAACAATTAAAGCTCCATAAGTATTTGCCACTCCAACCAAAGAAATTGATGCTTCATCCAAGACAAACTTGCTGATAGAGCCAAATAATAATACAACCATGGCTCACTGCTCCGTACAGAAAGCCACTCTCTTTCACCATTATGTTACCACCATAGCGTCCAACAAACCTCTCTCTCTCTCTCTCCTCAGTACTTGCCACCGTTCTAGACTATTCTCTCGCCGCCAACACACCACCTTTTACATGCCACACACAGAATTCCGTTTTGCTTACACCTTTTACATTCATACATTTAACAAGCCCTATGCATGACCCAGCTTATTACAATAAAAGGACTACAAGCTTTAAAATTCTACCAATTTAACGATAACATTTTCGTAGTGATAATTTCGTAAAAATTACAAAACAATTCCATAGATAAAATTAATACATTAAATACATAGCATCAAAGATTTCAGTTCAGATATTCCACTACACACAGTCCTTACTCCTAGAATCGATACATAATATGTCAAAATTATAAGTGCAATAAAATTAATAGGGAATTGACCTACAGTGTTACAGTATGACTTACTAACAAACAAGTGGACATTCTTCTTATTTATCGTCGCGGCATTTTATTGAAAATAATGCACATGGTAACTGGAATAAAATCGACTACACAAGAAATTTGAAAACCATGGTTATATCGTATGTACATTTGATAAACACATGTATTGTGAAATAAATTGCAGCATCAAACAAACGTTTTAAATTGAATGTAATTAGAAGCTTTTGTGGTTCAGTGGTCTGGTGTAAGTCTTTCAACTGGACGTCACTTCGACGACTTACGTGTCCCTAGCGTACCCCAGTTATCCAATCTGGAAAAGGGAACTACAGCTTAGCGTGTCGTTTCTGGCGACACCTCACATCGGTGATAGGTGAACCGTTGGTTAAAATTCGACGTGAAAAAAAAAAAAAAATCCTTGAACTCACGGAGTTTCAAACGCTCGACCTTATGCTTTGTCGCTAGCCCATGATGCAAGTTGAAAATCAGAGTCAATTGTTATATACTTAGCCAAAGAAGATAAAAACAATTAATTTACAAAAAAATATTGAGATTATTAATCGAATAAAATCCTATATTTTAAGTTGACCCAATCACACACACTGTGATAATTATTATTAAGATCAGTGGAGTAGATTCTGAGTTCATCTCGGACAAACATGGAAACAGTAGGTTTTCGTCTTATGAAAGATGTGTTTCAAATTCAGCGTCTACGTTGTCAGCCATGTTGGAATTTAACATACGAATTTCCATCAGTTCGTATGTCATAAATAATTGCTTGCTTACTTCTTGTTTTGAAATTTATGTCAATATACGATGTAATAGGCTGGTATGGGGACGAAAATGAAACGTGTTTTCTTTTCATACTCTTTTGACATTTCGTTGCAGCCATGTTTTAATTGGACAAGAAATATGAGCAAATGTGGCTAGCACGCTCAGACGGCTGAAATTCAACATATCAATGTACTAGGACCGAAATTTCGTATATCAAATCACTAGGTAATACTGGTTCAACTTAGAAGCTTAGTATTTTAACAATTCACAATCGATAAATAAAAACGAGCTGGTCCTGCCACTAGTACTCGCATTCTACTTCAAAGCAGATGAAAGGAAAATCTGCAACGCAAGATCTTTTACAGCAAGAAACAAGATACGCTATTAAATTGAACTTCTTAGTGCTTTGAGGTCTTTGTATTAATTATTTTCCTTTCTTAATTAAATTAGTTTTGTTATAATATTTGACCAAAAAGTATCAAATAAAACAGAAAATTTTAAAATGAGTTTTTTATACTGATTGGCTTTTAACGAAGTGTTACAATGCCCGTTTCCTTTGTACCTATAATAACCAAATGCCGCGGCGGAATAGCCGTGCGCAGTGGGGCACCGATCTGCGGTCAGCGAGGCCGTCGTCGGAGGTTCGAGTCCTCCCTCGGGCATGGGTGTGTGTGTTATCCTTAGGTTACTGAACTTAGTTTAACTAGTTTGTAAGCTAGGAACTAATAATCTAGCAGTTAAGTCCCATAGATTTACAAACATTTGAACAACCAAACATGCCATAAACAGAATGTAGATGGCATTCCTACTACTTCCTTTTTGTGCGGTTGCATTCAAATACCAATCATTGCATACCCATTCGTGGGGCCTACTTCTTCTAATCAGTTTTATATTTGGAATTACCAAAATATTCTGATCAATTGTGCCTTGGTCGGATAGGTTGGAGATCCTATGATTTTTATCTGTCACTTTCCACTTCTTTCAGCTCTGGCAGTGTTACTGATGTGAAAAATACCGAGCAGCACCGTAGTTCGGAACCCACGTTAAACTGTAGGTCCCCCTATAACTGGCTGGGTAAATCAATTCGAAGGTCGGAGGAAGGCAACGGCATACCACCTCCAAACAGGACCAAGCCTAGTAAAGCACTGTGGTGTTCAAACCAGTCTGCGGATTGTTGACTTCTTTACCATTTTCGGATGGATTTATTATCCAAATTCAACGTTTCGTCTCCATCTGCGGAGGCCATTTTCAAGGGGGGGTCGTATCTTCCTTGGATAGCCGAATCACATCCTCGCTCGCTACTTATTCCAGCCAAATTCTGTTTTCGCGCCCTCCCCCGGCACATGTTTTGAATAGTAGAGCGCCGTTCACTGTAGTCGGTTGCCGTCGTCCACTGTTGCTATCTCCCTCTAGAACACCTCGTGTTTATTTCCTGTCAGCTTTGGTAGCGCCGGAAAACTCGCAGTACCGCAACACACCTGACTTGGAGAAAAGCCTACCCTCAGCCTACAAAAACCTCTCATGAGAAACAATCAATGGCTCCAAGAACATAAACAAAATGTTCACGAAATAATTGTGAGCCTATTTTCACAGATACAGCTCTGCAGACTGGGGCTCTGTTCGAGAATTGGACAACACCTTCCATATAAGGTCAGCCAGACGGCCTCCGAGGTAGTTCGCATAAAGCTACCATACCGAAAGCATTCCGGAAGAAGAAGAGTCATAATATCATCACAGAGTACGTCACTGCGAGATTACCCTGCAAGATATGTGGTGGATAGGAATTTTATAAATGACAGGAATCGAGGCAGGGGACGTTAAATGAAAAGTTTGGTGGGTATTTAGAACAAGGAATTACGGACAGGTACAGCTGACTGTCAATAATTATCTGAATCAATATTAATATACATATAGAAAAAAATAAACCAACAACAGCGTCAACATGAATTTAATACTCACTGGCAAGTGAAAATATCCCCTATTGGAAAACTATAAACTTCGTAACACAATGGAAACTTACATACCTGTTCGTTGTCATAACGAAATATTCTGAGCAGAGCAGATTTATAAACAACACTTTACCGCTAGGATGGCGAACCTGATGTAACTACCACTTGCCACTGGCGTGTGCTAGCCATACATTACCCAATCGATGATCCGCAGTATGATCTCGTTGCACCGCTGTGGCATGGGCACCTGGCGGTTATAAGCTGAAAAATACGCGACCACGAAATAAAATCTCAATCCGTTATTCGGACGCCGTACTGCCTAATATCAGCCACTGTGCTCTAGGTAGTAGACAGTGCATACCACCTCTTCAAGTTCAGCGCACCGATCTTCGGCTAATCGATAGTGACCAGTATTTTCTCGCTGACGACGGCGGAGAATCCGTCACTGCATACTGCTGCAGTACCGTCGTTACACATGAAACAAAGGAGAATAAAATTCACACAAGTATATGTTCTCAAACATTAATAACATTCAAAACAATACATTATTTAATTAATCATTGAATTACTGCGAAATTGAGCTTTATGAGGAAAATAATGAGCGGTTAAATACATGTCCCACTAGACCCCGACCCACAAGCTCAATTTAGCAGTGACAAAATATAAACATATATTTCTTTAAAACATTGTAAGTCATTTGTTTATATTCAATAACTATTGTATTTCCTTTGAACTTATAGCAATATTTATAGGTATAGTTCCTTTAGATGAAACAATAAGCTTAATTACTTTTTCAATA
Source organism: Locusta migratoria (assembly GCA_026315105.1). NCBI lineage: Eukaryota > Metazoa > Arthropoda > Insecta > Orthoptera > Acrididae > Locusta > Locusta migratoria. Next base: position 242,867,857 of record CM048749.1, on the reverse strand, counting down.
TAAGTTAATGAACATTTCATCATGAAAGTATTAACGTTAATACCGCTCATACAATAAACTGCCGCGGTGGAGTAGCCGAGCGGTCTAAAGCGTCTCGCTGCGGAGCGCACGGTTGCTCGCCGTGGAGGTTCGAGTCCTCCCTGGGGCATGGGTGTGTGTGTGTTTGATTGTCCTTAGGTTAGTTTACCTAGGTTTAAGTAGTTTGTAAGCTACGGAGTTTGCGCCTCGGTTGTACAGTGGTAGAGTGCCAGACTACAAATCCAAAGGTCGCGGGTTCGGATCCCGCCAGGTCCTAGGATTTTTATCTGTCACTTTCCACTTCTTTCACCTCTGGCAGTATTGCTCATGTGAAAAATACCGAGTAGTACCGTGGTTCGGAACCCACGTCAAACTGTAGGTCCCTCTATAACTGGCTGGGTAAATCAGTTCGAAGGTCGGAGGAAGGCAACGGCATACCACCTCCAACTGGACCATGCCTAGTAAAGCACTGTGGTGTTCAAACCAATCTTCGGATTGTTGACTGCTTTACCTTTTCTTTTTTAAGCTACGGACTGATGACCACGCAGTTTGGTCCGATAGAATTACAAACATTTGAACATTTTTTACAATAATTCCATCAGAATTCCGGCCATAAGTAGTATTTTGTGGACCACATAAGGACATTCAAATAATAAGAAAAAGTTTTTACACTTTCTTCTTTAGAACACTTTCGATAAGGTAATGCTCAAACTAAGCGCCCCCCCCCCACCTGGAAACAAGGATCCAACACTTGGTTATTGAACCTCTTGTTTCGAAGTTCAGCACTCTAACTGTTGTTTAGCATTACTTTGTAGTGTTAAACCACAAAAGTTGTGACAGGGAAACGTGTTTAAAATCTTGGATTGCTCACCGTAGCTGGACAGAACCAGGTCAGCGGCTCTGTAGTAGAAATGTTCGCTTGTCTTTCGTGGAGGCGGCAGACGCGTCGGCAAGTTAGAAAGCCTACTGTCAGTAAACTTCTGAGTGAGTGAGACGACTGGCAGACAGAGAGGCAGCTAGTAAACATTTCATAACTACACGTAACTCAGTCACAAGAGTGAATAAGACCGCAGATGCGTCAGTGGTAAAGGGACATCAAGTGAACACTGCAGTTTCAAATGTAACACATTCGAACCGTTCCGTACGTCATAGCTTCAGCAAAATTTATGTATAGATACTCCCGCTTTTAGAAGTAGCAGTCACATGGTCTTCGGGATCGACGATGCTCAGAAGGTAAGCGTCGATTCACTGGCTTGATCATTGGGCTCGGTCTTTGTCACAGATAGCAATACATACTGGTAGCTGCTAGAGACAGCTAAGAGATGGAGTCTGGTCGAGGCCATACTTCGCACTAACCATCATCCGGAGAAGATGGTGATCCACTGTGCTAACGACTTCACAACACCATGGTTGCTGCCTGAGGCCAGCGCAGTGGTTAGTTACCGAAGGCCAATGTTCCTGTCGCCGAGTTAGCACTATGGTGCTAATACGGCCAGCCTGTATCCAGAGTCGGGTATCAGCACGGCATTTATTTTACTTTTATTTATTTGTTTTTTCTGTTCCATAGGACCCACTTGAGGAGTAAGACTCCATGGTCATGGAACAAGTCAATACATTGTTACACAAGAATGGTAATAAAAATTTTAAGTAGTCCTTTGCACACGACAATCTTAAGACAAAGTGAAAAGAATCAATAAAGAAAAAATGAATTAGCTTAATTGTTTAACTTTTCTAGGAGTTCCTCGACAGAATAAAAGGAGTGAGCCACGAGGTAACTCTTCAATTTAGATTTGAAAGCATGTGGATTAGTGCTAAGATTCTTAAGTTCTTGTGGCAGCTTATTGAAAATGGATGCCGCAGAATACTGCACCCCTTTCTGCACAAGTGTTAAGGTGGTGTGGTGCAAATGTAGATTAGACATCTGTCTAGTATTCACTGAGTGAAAGCTACTAACTCGTGGGAATAAGCTGATATTATTAACAACAAACGACATTAAAGAAGCCAGAGTCAAAATTCCCAGACTACTGAAAAGGGGTCGATATGACGTTCGCAAACTTACACCAGATATTGCTCGAACCGCCCGTTTTTGAGCCAGAAATATCCTTTTTGCATCAGGCGAGTTACCCCAAAAAACAATGCCGTACGTCATAATTATCTCATATATTGTTCTAATGGTAAATACAGCAGAATTTAGTTTTGGAACAAGATCCTGAACATGGGCTTTCCATGACAGCTTAGTGTCTATATGAACACCTAGAAATTTGAACTGTTCAGTCTCACTTATCACATGCCCATTATGTGTAATCATAATGTCAGATTTCGTCAAATTATGTGTTAGAAATTGTAAAAACTGAGTTTTACTGTGATTTAACATCAACTTGTTTTCTATTAGCCATGAACTTATCTCTTGAACTGCATTATTTGATACTGTGTCAATATTACGAGCAACATCCTTCACTACCAAGCTGGTATCATCAGCAAACAAAAATATTTTACAATCACCTGTTATACTCGAAGGCATATCATTTATATAAATAAGAAACAGCAATGGTCCCAAAACAGACCCCTGGGGCACCCCATACTTAATTGTGCCCCATTGGGATTGCACGTCATAGCCATTTTCTACACTGCGGAGAATTACCTTCTGTTGTCTATTATTAAAGTAAGAGGTGAACCAGTTGTGGGCTACTCCCCATATTCCATAATGTTCCAACTTCTGCAACACTATTTTGTGATCAACACAATCAAACGCTTTTGTTAAATCAAAGAAGACGCCTAATGTCCGTAGCCTCTTATTTAACCCATCAAGTGCTTCACAGAGAAACGAAAATATAGCTTCAGGGGGATTCACGCATGGATCCACTAGCAGCTGCATAGACTAGAGACGAGACCGAGTACTTCTCAATAACAGACCCTTCTTCGACTCCCAGACGCCGCGGCGCGGGCACTACCGTCCAGACGGCTCACAGCAGTCGGAACACAGAGGTCGCAACATGACGGCGAGCGGACGCGCCCGAAGGGGACGCCACCTACTGCTCTAGCTCCTGTCGAGCTAGCGCCTTCATCCAAATTATTGTATGCTACGGAATAAACGTGTAAATTCTAATACTGTTTTATTGGCGTCCACTGGCGCTCCTCCAGGTTCCTCGCCTCATCTATACTAACAATAAATCTGTAAATGTAGGCCTGTCGCTGTTCCCTTCAATCTTCAAAACTACTGGACGAATCTTCATGCGGTTTTCACAGAAAACATGACAAAAGTTTGGGTCAACATATAGGCATATTTTTATCAAAATTGGGTAGTGGAAAAAATATATATATACCGGAATTTTAAGTGTTTTCAGTAACCATTGTCTCTGTTTTTTTCAAGTATTAAAAACATCTTATCTGCCAAACTACTTCACTAATTTGCATGGGGTTTTCACAGGTAACTTGAGCGTAACTCTGGACAACATATAGACTTCGTTTTAAAAAAAAATCGGATCACGGAAATATCGTAATTTGGAATATTTTATCAACTACCGTCATGTCTGTCTGTCTCTTTGGACACGTCAATCTCATAAACTATTTGACAAATTTTCATGGGGTTTCACACGTAACTTGAGTATATCGTGTGGTTACATAAAGGCTTCAATCATTAAAATCGGATCAAAGAAAATGAAGATATCATAATTTAATCATTTGCTTAAAAGGCATCGTGTGTGTCTATTTGTTTAAGGTAATCTTCAAAAGTACTACACGAACTTTCATGAGTTTCCACAGGTAAATTGAGAATAGTTTGGTGAGTGACTTAGGCTGTTTCATCAAAATTGAATCAAAGGAAGGAAAGATATCGTAATTTTAAATTTAATGTGTATGCTATGCTTATAAATATGGTGTGAAACAGCAAATCTCCAAGAATACTACATGAACATTCATGGGGTTTCGTAGGTCAATGAGAGTACCTTGGGGCAACATATAAGCTTCATTTCATCAAAATCGGATCAGGGGAAAAATATATTGTAATTTGTAATTTCTGGTGTATGCAATGCAAGAAATGCAGCGTAGTATAGCAAAGACCCGATAGAGGTGCTGTTACTGATGTAGTATACCAAATAACTAATAGATGACGATGCTGCGTTGTTTATTCTCGTAACTAAAGTGTAATACACTGAAACAAGGGCGATGATTTTCCTTATGGCAGCGGTGTAGTGTATTGATGTTGGTAACGGCCGTTGAATCCTTTCTGAAAAATCAGTCACGTACAATGAGGGGAATAATTCTAAGTGTTGATAATGAAATAAATAATTAATGTTGTTCCGATCAGTAAATTAATGATTCCCCTAAAGCGAATATTTCGTTGCCAACGTTAACATACTAAACTGCTGCCACTGGAAGTGAAATTTAATCCAGGTACAGCACAAAAAATATTTTTTTTACAAGCTGTATTTCGCATGCCTTGCAATGCTATAGAAAGAACAAAAGTGCTTCTTTCCACGGGTATCATTTTTCATTTACTAAGAATTCTTTACAAGAAAACAGGAATTTATGTAGTTTCCTTTCTGATTTCGGTGTGTACTCATTACATTTTGAGTACATTCTGTTTAGGAATTCCTATAAAATGGTGTAGTACAGTACAGAGCAAATAGAGGCCCTGTTAGTTAGTAGTGCACCAAAGAAATAATTGCGCCGGTGCATTTTTTTTAATTTTTTATTTCTTTTCGATGGTTATGCCATAGAACAGCAACGAACCACTAAAGGTGCTGTTGGTTTTTTAGTGCTGCAAAGAAACAATACATGATCATCTTGAGCTTATTCCCTCAGTAACAGAAGAATTTTGAATTATGAGCCACGGTCAACAAACATTGAACAGCGAGTTACTGATTACTCTTTGTATATTCACAGCTTAACGAAATCTTTGATTCTTTTGACAGGGGACGTTTGAATTTAAAACATAACGACTATCCTTCGCATCTATAGATGCTCTAATTTACATAAGAATTCTTTGCAAGGAAAATCGAATTTAAGTAGTTTCCTTTCTGATTTAGGTGTATGCTCATTACATTTTGAGTGCATTATGTTTATGAATTTCTTGGAAACGCCATAGTACAGGAAAGGACAAAGACGACGTCAGTTACATAGTACACCAAATAACTGATTATGGCGTTGCTGCTTTTTTTTTTTTTTTTTTTTTTTTTTTTTTTTTTTTTTTTTCATTCTCATAACTATGGTGTCATACACTACAAGACGGGGTACAATTTTACTTATGGTGGTGGCGTTATGTGCTGATGTTGGCAAGGGCCGTTGAATGCTGTTTCAAAAATCAGTCACGTAGATTAGGGGGTAATTCTTTATGTTCAAGATGAAATAAATAATTTATGCTGTTCTGATCAGTAAATTAATCATCTTCCTAATGCGAATAGTTCGTTGCCAACGATAGCAAACTGCCACTGCAAGTAAAGTTTAGCCCAGGTAGGACACAACAAAAAAAATGTTCTTCCTAGCTGTATCCCATATGCTTTGCAATGTCATGGAAAGAAAAGAAGTGCAACTTTTGATGGGTATAACCACTAAATTATACATAGAGTAGAAATATCTATGGAGTGAGCATTGGATTCTGTGCATCTCCTCAACACTAAGCTGGAATTACCAATGGATATTGCAACAAATGCACTCTTTCCACACATTTATTTGCTCCTACGATTGGTTTGTACCGCATGGCTGCGAAGGAGCCCCACCTCGTTTTAGCAGAGCAACCACGTAACTTGAAATAATATCTGAATAAATGTGTCACAGAAGTTGAGGAAGCGTCGCTAAAAGTGCCAATTACACATAGTCATCCGTCTTAACAGAACAAAAAAGGACCAAGATAAAGTCATCGATTAGTAGATTTCTCCCAATATCATGTGATATTTCCACTATAATGTTGAGGACAGAAAATCTGTTCTGTGCATCTGCATGTTCACTCCAGATATATTTCTGCTCTGTGCCTGCCACTAGAGATAATATACACACGCGAGCGACAAACTCATCAGAAACCTCCCTGCTTTCATAATCGGTCGGTATAATATTGCGATTAAAAATTTTAATTACTTACTTTTGTTGTGGACTACATTAAGATAGAGAAGGACGGCTTATTTTTCAGAGACAGCTGTACTTTGAGTTATAATCCGACTTCTGAATATATAGTTCTATTACACAAGATCGATTTCAACTTAAGCTTCATAAAGGACGTGGGGACATGTATTAGCTGCTAACACAGCCAAGACAATTCACTACAAACACCATATTTAATGGAAAGTTCTATATAGACGATCAGCTGACGCCATTCCTTCAGCGATTACCGAGACTTCCTTGATCACACAAAAATGTTCAAATGTTTGTTAAGCTTATGGGACTTAACTACGGGGTCATCAGTCCCCAAACTTACAAACTACTTACAAACTAGGACGGCACAAATATCCATGCCCGAGGGGGGATTCGAACCCCCGACCGTAGTGGCCGTGCTGACCGTGACTGGAGTGCCTCAGTCACCTCGGCCACCGCGGCCGACGCTTGATCACACATTGACTCCACCATGACGTCTTATTTAAACAGACGTGAAATCTTTCAGTATTCGTCGACGTAGAATTACTACGTTATCCCTAGTGCAACACTGCAACATTCTAATACTTCAGAATACACTTACTGCGAGAGAGAAAGAGTTTAGTACTACACAATAGAACCAAGACATAGCACTGTTATTATAATAATTATTATTATTATTACTATTTCTCATCTCAACAATGGAAGTGTTTTCAGAAGTTTACGCCAAGCAGACAATTACACATCGCAGTCTTAACTTTATGAATACAACCTAACATTGATTTACATCGTTCCGGAGTACGGACTTAATTTCACTTTTTGTATGAAGACCTTTATGAACATTCATTGCTTTCGACAATGACTTCTAATTAAAATTGACATCTTGGCTAGAAGAACGGACTTTGACAGAGAAATCCAACAAGGATTAGGTTTTTGCTAACCTAGGTCCAGAACCGAAAAAACCGTGATATACACAGGTCACTGTTTAACAACCGTTGCGAAGCACGGGCATATAAGCTAGTCCTGACATAAAGCTGGGAACCCACCGCTCGGTCCCAGCAATAGGTCCAGATTTATTTAAAGGAGGCCAAGAAAAAACAATTAACAAAGGCTCGCCTATTTTGCGTTTTCCTAAAATTTCTATAGGAGCTAAACCAGTACTCATATGAGGAGGATCATTTAACACCTTTTCAAATTCAGGTATCAATCGAGCCCAAAGCGTATGTTTGTTAGTAAAAAGTTCTACGCAATCTACCCAACTCTTTTATGACACTTTCTACAGTATTTCCTTGAGATGGGTATTTAGAGATTAATAATTGCTTCACGTTATAAATCCCAAACATATCTTGAAACTGCACTGCCATTATCTAATATCACACGCTTTGGTATTCCCCAATTTACAAAATAATCTTTGGTCAAACATCGAATCACACTTTGTGTGTTGGCTCTTTTTGAGATGTAATGTTTTATGTATTTTTAACAACACTCTTACACAACGAACACATAATTAAAAACACCAGAACTTCGTGGTAAAGGTAAAAAAAGCGATTGATAGAATATTCCATAAACCTTGAGGAATTATGGAATATTGTCTATAGTGAGGCATATTATTACCTAACTTTACTATCTGTCACAATTCACAAGTCCTAATTATACTTCGTACAATACGCGTCATATTCTTAAAATAATAAAATATACTTAATGACCGTACCCTTCATGAATATAAATCACTAAGTCATAGACGATTGTTTCAGGTATACATATTTTCCAACTAGTGGTTTGTGATGCTGCTTCCCAATACAACAGTTCATCAAAGTATAACCAGTTACCATTAAATTCTAAATTTACATTATTATTAACCTTAAGATTTTGTACAATTTTACTAAATATAGGCTCATCTGTTGGGCAGTTTTTATAGCTCTCACTATAAGCTTAACCTTTGTATCATTTTTCTTACTCGAAAGAAAATAGACGTGTAAAAAAGGAACCTGGTTCTCCAGTTATCGTAATTTTCTCCGTACCTACAGGAAGTCTGGGTAACATGTCTGAAACTATGTTTTGCGATCCCTTAAAATATCGCACTTCATAATGAAACTCCTGTAAACACATTAGCTATCTTAATAATCTGCGGTGCAGTAGCCTACAACTGCACAGAAAAACCGAAGCCTGATCGTCGGTAAATAGAATAGTTTTTCTCCCAGTAAGTAATCCTCTAAATCGTTGAAACCCCACACGACAGCCAGAGCTTTCTTTACCGTTACGTAATAATTTCTCTCATTTTTGTTAAGTATTCGACTGGCAAAAGCAATGGAACGATGTTGTCGCTTATCATCCGTTAAGTCCCTTGGAAAATAACACAAGATATTCCCTAATCAGAAGCATCCATATACATACCAAACTCCAGAATAAAAACTGAGTGCTATAATATCTTAGCCTTAACTAAAGCTCTCTTAATATTGTTAAAAATCTGTACGTGTTCATTCCCCCATACAGTTCTTTGTATAAGTAAATCCAACAACTTGGGGTTTGTAATATCTGTCCCTGGAATAAAACGTCTCAGAAATCCTACTATTCCTAGAAAATATTTGAGCTGCTTCGAATTTCTAGGACTAGTGCATCAAGCAATAGCCTCTATACGAACATGATCCGGTTTAATACCATACCAACAAAACTCTTAATAATTGAATATGTTCTTTCCATGTCTTGGTAATAACTAAAATGTCATCTACATACAGAATTAGTTTTTGAAGAAGGTATTGTCCTAAAGCCATATCCAAAGCTCGAATAAAAGTAGCAACGATAATGTTCAAACCAAAAGGAAGGATCTGAAACTGGTATGACCTACCCTCAAAAAGAACAGCTCTATATTTTGTAGAATCAGGATCGAGTTTAATTTGCCAATACCCGCAACTAAAATCCATCGTATTCATCGTATTCCTGCTAATTTTACAAAAATCTCTTCCATAGGAATAGGTCTATGTCTTTCTATCTCTATGATTTTATTGACTTCCCTAGCATCAAGAACTAAACGAACCCCTCGTGCTATTTTTTTAATAACCAAAAGTGGATTATTATATGTACTAAATGATCTTTCAATAATATGTTGTTCAACCATCCTATTAATCTCAAAAGAAGCTTGTTCCTTTAACTCTAGAGCGATAGGGTAAGGTTTCTTAAAGAATGGTTTATGCTCTTTTATCTTAAGCTTACATACATAATCCTTAATAATTCCTGGTCTATCATAGAATATTGATTTAAACTATATTAATAATAATTTTAATTCATTGCGCTCCTGTTCTGATAAGGGATTATTGTTGAAGCATTTATCATCTATTTCCAAAAGAATCTCAAGATTCACAATCATAAACTAAGTACTCAAAATCCTCTTGTTCAGTTAAAGGATCTAATAAATCACTAATTTTCACGCAATGAGAATCATACACGATGTCTTCGTCCTAATTCTCCATAAATCTTACTTCCAAAGTCTGAGATCCATAACTAATCATTACTAGACAATCAGAAAAATTGAGTATCACATTATATTTATATAGCCAATCTGTTGCTCAAATTATAGATACATTTACGTTCGGTACATCCAGAAACGAATGCATACATAGTATTTGATTTATTGAAAAGGTAATAAACACCTGTAATGTTTTGGCCACACAGTTACTGCGAACGGCTGAAAGCAAGGGGAAGCTACAGCCGCTATTTTTCCCGAGGATATGCTCTACTGTATGAATATATGACGATGGCATATTCTCGGGAGGTAAAGTAGTTCGCCATTCGGATCACCGGGCGAGAACTACTGAGGAGGATGTGATCATCAGGAAAGACAACACTGGCATTCCACGGATCGGAGCGTGGAATGTTAGATCACTTCATCGGGTAGGGAAGTTAGAAAATTTAAGAAGAGAAATGGATAGGTTGAAAGATATAGTGACTGTGGTGTCGCACAAGTACAAAGTGCGCGCCACCCACTTTCGCCGCGCGCCACCATGCACGCACGGCGCGGCGTTCTTACGACGACAGTCACGAGCGACCTCTGCTGCAACTTCGCTTGTGGCCACCACTGAACGACATCGTTCACTTGGGACTGAGTTGGGAACCAGTAAAGACTTCGGAATCCGATAGGCACCAGTGAAGACTTGGCTATCAGTTAGGCACTAGGCAGGACTCTAGCTCAACTATGTATCAACATTCTGCAGTACTATGTAAAAGTTAAGTATTGTATAAATTCTGTGCAATATATATCTCGTTCTAATTTACTCTAGTGTTTCTAGTTTCTGGCTGCTCCTCTCCGTACCTGCACCAACGTGCTATCTTTATTCCTGTGTCGGTCTCATTCCACTCGGCCACCGACACCTACGACGGAAACGAGACACAAAAGCGGCGACGAGGCTGGGACACAAAAGTGACGATTAGTGAAGTTCGGTGGAAAGAGGAACAGAATTTCTGGTCAGGTGAGTACAGTATTATAAATACAAAATCAGTTGGACGTATTACAGGAGTAGGTCTGCTAATGAATAAGAAAATAGGAATGCAGGTAAACTACTATGAGCAACACAGTGATCGCATTATCGTAGTCAAGATAGATACGAAGCCAACACCTCAATAGCTCTGGCGATGATGAGGAGATCGAAGAAGAATATATGAGGAAGTATAGGAAATTATTCAGACAATTAAGGGAGCGGAATATATAATTATGATGGGGGACTGGAATTCCGTGGTAGGAAAAGGAAGGGAAGGAAAAATAGTTGGTGAATATGGACTAGGCAATAGGAATGAAAGAGGAAGCCGCCTGATACAATTTCGCACGGAATATAATTCCATCATATCAAACATTTGGTTTATGAATCGCGAAAGAAGGTTGTATACGTGGAAGAGACCAGGAGACACCAGAAGGTACCAGATAGATTTTATCATGTCAAGACATACCCAGGAGTAGATATAGACTCTGACCATAACTTATTGGTTATGAACGCTGCGATTGCGTGTAGCTCGTTGAGGCACTCGTCTCGTATGCACAAGTCGCGCCGTCTCCAAGCGCTCAGCCACACGTTGGCACGTTGACCACACATTCAGACACACGCTCCGTGTGGCGACGGCTTAAGGTTTTCGGCCGCGCGTATAGTAGCGAGCGCTGCTCGAAGCGGGAGATTAAGAGTGGTGTATACCACAGCGCTCGAATATTCAAAAGATGTGACGTCTTCGCCTTTGCACGGGAGCTGGTGGAAACGAAATTTGAATGTAGTCAGTAGCGAGCCAGGGTGAAATCCTGACGTTCACAGAAGCCACGCTTTCTATTTTAAATGTCCTCCGCAGATGGGGACCAAACATGTGTTTCATGCGAAACACAACTAGCTCTTTACTCACACGAAGATCGAGTCTATCGACAAGGGTTGGCAAATCGATTCCGTATTTCTTGATTTCCAGAAGGCTTTTGACACCGTACCCCACAACGGCTTTTAATCAAATTGCGTGGTTATGATATATCGCCGCAAATTTGCCACTGGATAGGGGATTTCCTGTCAGATAGGATACAGTTTGTAGTAATCGATGGTAAGGTATCGACTAAAACAGAGGTGATATCGGGCGTTCCATAGGTCAGTGTTATTGGTCCTCTGCTGTTCCTTATTTACATAAACGATTTGGGAGAAAATCTAGGTAGCTCTCTTAGGTTGTCTGCAGATGACAACGTCATTTACGGTCTAGTAAAATCACCTGAAGATCAAAACCAACTGCAGAACGAAATAAATAAAATATCACTATGGTGTAAAAATTTGCAATTGACCAAATAATGAGAAGTGTGAAGTCGTCCACATGAGTACGAAAAGAAATCCGTTAAACTTTGTTGACAAGATAAATCAATCAAAAGTGAAGGCCGTAAACTCCACAAAATACCTAGGAATTACTATTACTTCAGATTTAAACTGGAAAGAACACGTAGATAATATCTTGGAAAAGGCGAACCAGCGACTCCGTTTCATTGGTACAACCCTTAAAAGATGCAACAGAACTACTAAAGAAACTACATACACTACGCTTGTTCGTCCTTTTTTGGAGTATTGCTGCCCAGTGTGGGATCCTTATCAGATAGGTTTGACGGAAGACATCGAGAGAGTTCAAAGAAGGGCAGCTCGTTTTGTACTGTCACGATACAGGGGAGACGGAAATGATACAGGATCTGGGATGGGAATCATTACAACAACGGCGCTGCTTACGAAACTCCAATCGCCAACATACTCCTCCGAATGCGAAAATATATTGTTGATTCCCACTTACAAAGGTAGAAATGAACATCAGAATAAAACACGAGAAATCAGAGCTAAAACGGAGAGATTCGGGTGTTCTTTCTTCCTGCGCGCTATTCGAGAATGGAATGGGAGATGGTGGTTCGATGAACCCTCTGCCAGGCACTTAAATGTGATTTGCAGAGTATCCCATGTAGGTGTAAAAACATGGGGTTTCAATAATAAATCTACCCGACCACGGCACAATAACCCGAAATATTTAAGTAATTTCAATTTTTCCGACAAGTTTACATTTTAAATTTACAATCGTCACATACTGCCATAATGTTGCCCAACAGTGCAGTCAAATTTTACGTTTTATCCTTAGTTTGGCACAGTTGCGCCGTACCTCAGTGAGGACGAAGTTCAGCCCTCGAAGTACCGGAAAGGGACGAACGCCGAGGCGTCTGCTAGCAAGCGCAGACGAAGGCGGCACCGCCGCTTCACGTCGTCTGGGACTCGACTGCGCAGGCGCGAGCGCGCAAATAATGGACCGATTCTTGTAATTTGGTTAAAAGCCCGCCAGCCCCGGCAGCGGAATGAATTAAAAACTTTTGCCGGCCGACGTCTGCTCGCAGGAGCGAGGCTGACGGGGGACTTGGGGGGGGGGGGGGGAGGAGACGGCACCGGCGATGGCGGGGGAGGGGAGGGAGGTGTTGTGACGTCACACCGCCTCGTTTTGTTTCCGCCGCTATTTACACTTCCTTCGCCGGCCGCAGGAAATCTCCGCGGCGGCATTTAACTTTGTAATTAATGACGTAGCAATTACGTGTAATGTACAGGCAACAGATTTTAATTAACGCGCTGTGTAGTCGAGTTATTCAGCACTTCCACGGCCGGCTGACAGCGGAGAAAATTGCGGAACGGTCTGAGAAATCCGAGCGCTCGGAATGCGACCCGAGTCGGTGGTGGGCCTTAAAAACGAATTACTCTCCCTCGGAAAAGCGGCGCCGGTTTGATCGCCTGCAATTGTTCCAGTCGCGTATTCTGTCGGTGAATGCACCGCTAGAGAGACCACTTGCTCTTTTGAGCACACACGTAGAATCCTAATGGTCTTCCTTTTCCTTGTTACAGGGTGTTCAATAAAGGAAGCCCAGCGTTTTCAAGCAGATTGATAGGCGAATACAACAGACATAGGTGTAAGAATTTAATACAAAAAGTTTAAGTAATCGTCATCATTATAAAGGGTGTCCCAGCTATCTTGTCCACCCAAAATATCTCTGGAACAATAACAGCTATTGGAAAACGACTTTCACCGGTATCAATGTACGGCTGGGGCCCATGAATATTTGGAAACATTCTAAAACGAAAGCAAATGTGTTTTTTAACACAAACTGTTATTTTAATGGACATCATATTTTTTCTTCAGCAATCCACAGCATGGCAAATCACATAAACAATGACGTTGATTGCATCGCAATATTCCAATTACATCCCGAGATATTGCGACGCGAAGTTGACGCTAGAAATACGCGAAACGCCCGGCTAGCGAACGTTCTGAGACTCGGGCGAGAACCCCATGCTGCTCGTGACGAGCGCTAGCCGCGCTTTTCGCGTATTTCAAGCGTCAACTTCGCGTCGCAATATCTCGGTATGTAATTGGAATATCGCGATGCAATCAACGCCATTGTTTACGGAATTTGTCATGCTATGGATTGCTGAAGAAAAAAATAAAATATAGGGTGTCCATTTAAAAAAAACATAAGTTTGTGTTAAAAAAACACATTTGCTTTCGTTTTAGAATGTTTCCAAATATGTACATTCATGGGCCCCAGCCGTACATTGATACCGGTGAAAGTCGTTTTCCAGTAGCTGTTATTGTTCCACAGATATTTTGGGTGAACAAGATAGCTGGGACACCCTGTACATTATCATTAATCATATTATCATTCATCTTGGATGAAGTAGTGAGTCAATGGAGGCAACTAAATAGTAATATGAAGATCAAAGGTGTACAAATAGGGTACAAGGTCAAACATAATACAATTGTGGACTGTCTGGCATTCGCAGATAACATGTCACTTTTAAATGAAACAGAAGACGCAAGGACAGCACTAAAAAATCTAACTGAAGTAGCAGAAAAGGTTGGGCTAAAGATTGCATATAAAAGGACCAAGACATTGAACACTGGTATGACTGGAAGATAGATGGACAAGTGGTTGAGAAAGTCAAGAGTTTTCGTTATTTGGGAGAGAAGATAACTGGTAGAATACAGAGCAGCAGTAGTGCAGTAGACAGGGCACAGCTCTTGCAGAAGCTTCGGTACGCAGTGAAAACAACATATGGCAAGAAAAATCTCTCACGGAATGCCAAATTGCGACACTACACAGCAACTGCACTGCATCAGAAACGATCACACTCGGTAAGAGAGCTTGTATACTGTTGAAGGAGGAGCGGAAAATTTTAACAGACATATGGGGCACTAAAAAATGGGATATCTGGATACACAGAACACGAGAGGAACTGTACGAAAATTTTGAAACTATATCGAGCGAGATACGGAAAAGGAGGTTACAATTTGCTGGGCACATCATGAGGATGTACGATGAAAGGTTGACTAAGAAGATATGGAATGCAACATGTCATACGGCGAACAACTGGATGAAGGAAGTCAGAGATGACTGAAAGACTGTTGGAATAAAAGGAATCTGCAGGCACTGGTGTAGGACAGAGAATGGTATAAACGGTTGGTGGACGGTCACAGGTGGTCAGACACCAAAATCAAAGTCATCATAACAGAAGAAGAAAGAAACTAAAGAAGCGAGAGAAAGAAGAGACATTAGGAAGAAAGAAGACGTGCAAAACAAGCCACTCGAGATCCTGAAGGGTCCTAATGAAGCAGAAGAAGATTATCATTATATAAGTGTACAATGTATGGGCCGAAAAAACTCAAAAACAAATTAAGGTACGAGCTAGGGGCACATATGGGGTGGCAGCCCTTCATCCCCACTCGATCAAGATTAATTTTGTTTTTGCCTAAAGGGCGTACAGGACGTAATTTCGAAAACATAATTTTAATGTCAACACCAGCAGACGAGATCAATGTATTCTTTTAAAAAATCATACCTCTGCTCACGCATACAAATCACTACAAATACTTCAACTAACAAAGGATATGAAAGATGGAATTTCTCTGACATACTTTTACGATCTAATGACTGGAAAGGAACAAGAATACACAGTACTTATCGCTAATATAGGCTTATAACTCATCTCTAATGAGCTGTCCAATTTAAAAGATTTCAATTTCGAATAAAATTAGCTTATAGTTTTACTATTACTAAAGCGCAAGGACAAACTTTAAAATACTGCGGCATTAATCTCAAAGACTCTTGCTTCTCTCATGGTCATCTGTATGTCGCTTGCTCTACAGTAATAAATCTGTAATATATATGCAATGAAATCTACTATTGTAGCTAATAGCACACGTTGTTGACATCCTTACCTTACTTCCGAGCAAATGGACTCGACCGTCTCACCTCAGCGGCGTGCCACAATCGAGGGAAACACAGTCACTTGTGAGAGACCGTTCTAATGTAACGAAAAAGGGTCAACGGAGTCGGATCTAGATTGAATGTCCTAGAGGTCGTAGGGTACAACAGTCTCATCAAGGTCTTCAGGAGGCGTGCGGCGTATTGCAGTACAGAACAGTGGCATGTTCCGTAGAATCCTCCAACGAAGGTCGGCAAACTGTGACAGACATGCATCGGGCACGTCGTCCAAGCGTCTCTGAAGAAGAAGTGCATACTGTTGCCGCGTTAGTGGATTACCGCATATGACTGTGCTTCGATTCCTGAAGGAAGGCCTGGGCATGCGAAAAATTGCATCACGATGTGTTCCGCATGAATTGACGGAAATGCAGAAATGGATGCGTTATGTCGCTGCTCAGACACAATTTGAGCGCTGTGAGCGCGAAGGAGAGGCTTTGTTACGCCTTATCGTAACACTGGATGAAACATGGGCAACATCTAATGAGCCAAGACTGAACGTCAATCCAACTGATGGTGTCTTACGGGACGCTGCGAAAGTCGAAAGTTATAGTAATTCTCACGTATGACTGTGATAGTGTTATCCTAACGCATTACGTTCCTCCGCAGCAGACCGTCAGTGCTTAGTATTACTATTCGTTTCTGGAGTATCACCTCAGACCAGTTTTGCGAAAGAAGCGGCAACACTTTCTGTGCAACCCATACAGCGCAAGCTGTCGCTGCTCTGTTCGGTCGATGGAACTGGGAAGTACTCCACTATCCACCATATCCCCCGGACTTAAGACCTCGAGACTTTGATTTGTTTCCTAAGAGGTCACTACGGTCGGGGGTTCGAATCCCCCCTCGGGTATGGATATTTGTGCCGTCCTTAGTCTTAGCTAGTACATAAGTAGTTTGTAAGCTTAGGGACTGATGACCCCGTAGATAAGTCCCATAAGTTCTACAAACATTTGAACATTTTTTTTTCTAAGATAATTCCTTTGTTAATTTGGTTACCCTATACCCCAGCAGACGACAAGTTGCTGCCCTACCACAAGCCTTGTAATCCAAAGAGATAAACACCTTCTTATTCTTTTCACACAGAAAACAAGTAATGGAAGAAATGTGATAAATCGGGTTCGATACGTAAGGAGCTAAATGGGCTACAAAAAAATTAATTAATCGCATATTTCAGTTTTATTCAGTAACTAGATCAGTTCTTGCCAATAGTATGATAATTTCAGCCCAATCAAGAACTCCGACCTGCGTGCTATCATCTGCGTGGGGACATGTATAAAAGACGTCAGGTTGGTGAACTATCAGTTTCTACTCTTCACACAGGGCAGTGGGAACTTACAACCCTCGCTTACACTTTCATTGCGGTTCAAACGCAAACTGTTGTAAATCATCCATGGCAACATGGAGAAGGAAAGGAAATGATATAGAACCGGTTCAAGCACAACCCCCTGTAGTCGTTTTTTTCCTGTTGTAAGCGCTGGTTAGTTAAACCTAATGCTACAGTTGTTAATTGATTAATTCTGTTACTTTCCACAAGCGAAGGAATACTTGTTACTAATGAGACACTTTCTAAATCTATAAATGAGAATGTCTGTTTGGTATACGTTTATCACGTCTGAACCACAAGACGTAAATAGCTAACAATTTGTACAGTTACTAATGTCTACCCGGGGAACGCTTTAGGTACGGTTTTATGGCGATCGGAAAGCTATTTACCTATATATCTATCAATGTGAATGTCTGTTCGGTGCACGCTTATCACGTCCGAACGACAAGACGCAGAGACTTAAATATTTGTACAGTTACTAATTTATATCTGAGGAAGGTTTTAGGCACGTTTTTATAGCGATCTGACAGATAATTAGGAATTTGAAGAATATAACGAAAAATGCGGAACAATAATTACTCTTTAAAAATGTTTTTATTTGTTGCATTGTTGCTTGAGGCTGATAGTGATAAAAGGGTGGAGTATTTTGGGATGGAAACTTATCGCTGTATGTAATATTCTGTGTGTGTGTGTGTGTGTGTGTGTGTTAATATTTCGCTCTGCAGCGAAAAGTACAGAACGCAAACGAATGGTCTGTGTGTAATTGTTGTCCGAAGTCTCCCGTTGTAGATCATGTTGTTGTTATGGTCTTCAGTCCGGAGACTGGTTTGATGCAGCTCTCCACCCTACTCGATCCTGAGCAAGCCTTTTCATCTCCTCGTAAGAACAGCAACCCACATCCACTTGAATCTGCGTCTCTTGGTCTCCCTCTGCGATTTTTACCCCACATACTTCCCTCCAATGCTAAATTTAAGATTCCCCGATGTCTAAGAATGTGTCCTACCAAGCGATCCCTTCTTTTAGTCAGGGTATGCCAAAAATTCCTTCGCTCACCAATTCTGTTCAATACCTCTTCATTAGTTATGTGATCTACCCACCTAATCTTCAGCATTCTTCTGTAGCACCACATTTCAAAAGCCTCTATTCTCTTCCTGTCAGCACTGCTTATCGTCCATGTTTCACTCCCGTACAAGGCAACACTCCACACAAATGCCTTCAGAAAAGACTTCCTTACCCTTAAATTAATATTCGATGTTAGCAAATTTCTCTTTTTCAAAAATGCTTTTCTTTCCATTGCCATTCTGCACTTTATATCCTCTGTACTGCGACCATCGCATGTTATTTTACTACCCAAGTAACAAAACTCATCTACCACCTTCATTGTTTCGTTACCTAATCTAATTCCTTCAGCATCGCCTGATTTTCTAAGACCGCATTCCATTATTTTTGTTTTGCTCTTGTTAATGTTCATTTTATATGCTCTCTTCAACACGCTTTCCATTCCATTCAACTGCTCTTCCAGGTCCTTCGCTGTCTCTGACAGAATTACAATGTCATCAGCAAAACGCAATGTTTTTATTTCTTCCCCCTGAACTTTAATCCCTATTCCAAATTTTTCCTTGCTTTCCTTCACCGCCTGCTCGATGTACAAATTGAATAACATTGGAGAAAGGCTACAACCCTGTCTTACTCCCTTCCCAACTGATGCTTCCCTTTCATGCCCTTCGAGTCTAATAACTGCGGTCTGACTTTTGTACAAGTTGTAAATAACTTTCCTTTCCCTGTATTTTACCCCTGTTGACTTTAGAATTTGAAAGAGTGTATTCCAGTCAACATTGTCAAAAGCTTTCTCCAAATCTACAAAAGCTAAAAATGTTGGTTTGCCTTTCCTTAATCTATCTTCTAAGATTAGACGTAAAGTGAGTATTGCCTCCCGGGTTCCTACGTTCCTCCTGAATCCAAACTGATCTTCCCCGAGGTCAGCTTCTACCAGCTTTTCCATTCTCCTGTAGACAATTCGTGTTAAAATTTTGCAACCATGACTTATCAAACTGATGGTTCTGTAATTTTCACACCTGTCTGCGCCTGATTTCTTTGGAATGGGGATTATTACATTTTTCTTAAAGTCTGAGGGCATTTCGCCTGTCTCATACATCCTACACACCAGTTCAAATAGTCTTGTCATGGCTGGCTCTCCCAGAGACTTTAGTAGCTCTGAGGGTATTTCATCTACTCCTGGGGCCTTGTTCCGACCTAGCTCTTTCAAGGCTCTGTCAAATTCATCTCTCAGTATAGTATCTCCTATTTCATCTTGATCGACTTCCTCTTCCCTTCCTACAACATCGTCTCTAAGTTCATTTCCTTTGTAGAGCTGCTCTATGTACTCTTTCCACCTTTCAGCTTTCGCTTCTATGCTGAGAACTGGTTTCCCATCTGAGTTCTTGATATTCGTAGAGTTGCTTTTCTTGTCCCCAAATGTCTCTTTTATTTTCCTGTAGGCTGTATCTACTTTTCCCCTTGCTATACATTCTTCTACAGATTTACATTTGGCTTCTAGTCACTCCTGCTTAGCCATTTTGCACTTCCTGTCAATCTTATTTTTTAGACGTCTGTACTCCATTTTGCCTGTTTCATTTACTGCATTTTTATATTTTCTCCTTTCATCAATTAAATTTAGTATTTCCTGTGATATCCAAGGATTTTTTGTAGGTCTTGCCTTTCTACCTATTTTGTCCTCCGCTGCCTTCACTATTTCATCTCTCAATGCTACCCATTCCTCTTCTACTGTTTTATTTCCCCCTGTTTCTGCCAATTGTTGCCTAAATCTCCCTCTGAAATTCTCCAGAACATCAGTTTCCTTCAATCTATCTAAGTCCCATCTCCTTATTTTCCTACCTTTCTGCAGTTTTTTCAGCTCCAGCCTACAGTTCATAACTAACAAGTTATGGTCAGAGTCTATATCTGCCCCTGGGTATGTCCTGCAGTTTGTAACCTGGTTCCGGTACCTATGTCTTACCATTATAAAATCTATCTGATATCTTCCGGTGTCTCCTGGTCTCTTCCATGTATACAACCTTCTTTTGTGATTCTTAAACCACGTGTTTGTTACGATTAAATCATGTTCCGTGCAAAATTCTACCAGGCGACTTCCTCTTTCATTCCTCCTGCCCAGTCCATATTCACCTATTATTTTTCCTTCTCTTCCTTTTCCAACTACCGAATTCCAGTCTCCCATCACAATTAAGTTTTCCTCTCCTTTAACTGTCTGAATAATTTCCTTTAGCTCCTCATATATTTCTTCGATCTCCTCATCATCAGCAGAGCTAGTTGGCATATAAACCTATACTACTGTTGTCGGTGTTGGCTTCGTATCTATCTTGACAATGATAATGCGATCACTGTGCTGCTCATAATAGTTTACCCGCATTCCTATTTTCTTATTCATTATCAGTCCTACTCCTGTGATACCCCCAACTGATTTTGTATTTATAATCCTGTACTCACCTGACCAGAAATCCTGTTCATCCTGCCACCGAACTTCACTAATCCCCACTATATCTAACTTCAACCTATCCATTACCCTTTTTAAATTTTCTAATTTTCCTACCCGATTAAGGGATCTAACATTCCACGCTCCGATCCGTAGAATGCCAGTATTGTCTTTCCTGATGACAACATCCTCCTGAGTAGTCCCCGCCCGGAGATCCGAATGGGGGACTATTTTACCTCCGGAATATTTTACCCGAGAGGATGCCATCATCATATGTTCATACAGTAGAGCTGCATGTCCTCGGGAAAGATAACGGCTGTAGTTTCCCCTTGCTTTCAGCCGTTCGCAGTAGCTGTGTGGCAAAGCCACATTAGCTGATGTTACAAGACCAGGTCAGTCAATCATCCAGACTGTTGCCCCTTTAACTACTGAAAAGGCTGCTGCCCCTCTTCAGGAACCACACGTTTGTCTGGCCTCTCCACAGATACCCCTCCGCTGTGGTTGCACCTACGGTACGGCTATCTGCATCGTTGAGGCACGCAAGCCACCCCACCTCGGCAATGTCTGTGGTTCTTGGGGGTGGTGTAGATCATAGCAGTTCCATACCGATAGCTATAAGAGGGTGGATGATATCGTGGTTGAAAATCGTCAAATTATAAGAAAATCGGACTGAAGGCCAGCGATGATGTTTGAACTCTATAGCAAGGAGTTTATATACAGACCATATCTTTGGTCTATGCATGCTACAATGTCTTCAGCTCTTTCTCTGTAAGGATAAGCATACGAATAAGGAAATGTAAGAATAAATAAATAAAGCAGTAAAAAAGAAATTTCTTTTAATACATAATTTTATTGTTTTATTTGAATGTTGATTAAAAACGTTTGTTTCTGAAGAAGGTATTGTTCATCCTTCAAAACCGTCTTACAGCCCACTAATGAAAGATAGATTATCTATCATGATCAAACAACACGCGAGCGGTGCCGCGGGTTTAAGCTAGTTGCCTATAAGTTAAGTATTTTAACTGATGTTTTGGATTGTTTGATTACTGTCAAGTTTTGTGACAGTTACTTGTTGTTAAGAAACTTATACGTCTATATATATATCAAAATGATTGTTGTAATAAATTGTTTACATTTAATTGTAGGTAATTGAGGCGCAGTACCTTACCACTTCCTCAAAAGTCCTAGTATCCGAAATGTATAAGGTTATTTAGTGAACGACTCTGCAAGCTAAATGAAACCTTGCAGTAAAGACTGAGTCTGCCAAACTTCTTAAGAGAAGAACCACTTCTTGAACGGCAGTCGTAACACTATGGCGACATTAGACTCATTATAGCGAAATATTGAGGAGGTTTACCAGGAGAAGGGGTGAGAGAGCAGAGGCCACGTTCCTCTGCCTCCCTCCCTCCCTCTCTCTCTCTCTCTCTCTCTCTCTCTCTCTCTCTCTCTCTCTCTCTGCTTCTGCGCCGTATTACTGCCTCGCTGGGCTGGAAGGTGGAAGGGCCTGAGAAGGAGCGAACATTCCGATATCTGCTCCCGCGCCGCCGTTACCAATGGTAATCTGCTTGTACATCTTCATTTAAATGCCAGATCAGAACTGGAGAGGGTGGGGGCGGGGAAGGGACGGAAAGGGGGAGGCAGGGGCGTTTTCGAGGTCGCTACGGGTCTGGCGAGAAGAGGGGAGGATGGTACGAAGAGGGGGGAAGGGGGGAGAGGGGGCAGGACGCGAGATCTGCAAGTTCTCGCCCGAGGGCGCGCCAGGGAGCCATTGAGACGGCACGGAGGAGCGCTCGCCGGTTTGAAGGCCCCGTCGAACGATGCGCCAAGTTTTAGCCCGCTGGCTGGCGCCCCGATAAGGCAACCGGCAGCGCCTCGACTTCTCGACGGCGCTAATTGCGTTCTGGGGCCGAGCAAGCGACTGCCCTAGTGCTCACGACTGGCGCCAGTGGACTCGCCAGTGCGCGTGCGCGCCAGTTTTGGCGTCGTGAGCTCGCGCGGCCGCTAATGTGCGGCGGCAGACGGCAGCCGGCTGAATCATTTATCAGGCCTAAAACGTCTTTCATTAAGTCGTCGCCGCGGGCAAACAGGCGGGCACCTAATGCGTTCCCCGCGGCCGCGGCTTTTATCGCCCCCGCAGTTTGCTCGCGCTGTTTGCCGCGCCACTCGCGGCGCCTTCCTCCCCTTGTAAACACCGCGAGCTGCAGCGCGCTGCACGCGGTGCCCGCTGCACTAGGTTGACGCAGGCAGCCAGCACTCGCTTCCTTCTGCGAACCCGACTGCAACAGAGTAGATGGCTAGCGGTAGTGGCACTCTGTAGCTCGATCTACGAGGCTAATCTTGGGGACGAAAAGAAATCCGTTAAACTTTGTTTACAAGGTATGTTGTTGTTGTTGTTATGGTCTTCAGTCCGGAGACTGGTTTGATGCAGCTCTCCACCTTACTCTATCCTGAGCAAGCCTTTTCATCTCCTCATAAGAACGGCAACCGATATCCACTTGTATCTGCTTACTATACGCGTCTCTCGTTCTCTCTTGGTTTACCCCACACACTTCCCTCCAATGCTAAATTTAAGATTCCTCGATGTCTAAGAATGTGTCCTACCAAGCGATCCCTTCTATTAGTCAGGTTATGCCAAAAATTCCTTTTCTCACCAATTCTGCTCATTATTTATGCGATCTACCCACCTAATCTTCAGCATTCTTCTGTAGCACCACATTTCAAAACCCTCTATTCTCTTCCTGTCCACACTGCTTATCGTCCATGTTTCACTCCCGTACAAGGCAACACTCCACACAAATGCCTTCAGAAAAGACTTCCTTACCCTTAAATTAACATTCGATGTTAGCAAATTTCTCTTTTTCAAAAATGCTTTTCTTCCCATAGCCATTCTGCATTTTATATCCTCTGTACTGCGACCATCGCATGTTATTTTACTACCCAAGTTACAAAACTCATCTACCACCTTCATTGTTTCGTTACCTAATCTAATTCCTTCAGCATCGCCTGATTTTCTAAGACCGTATTCCATTATTTTTGTTTTGCTCTTGTTAATGTTCATTTTATACGCTCTCTTCAACACACTGTCCATTCCAACTGCTCTTCCAGGTCCTTTGCTGTCTCTGACAGAATTACAATGTCATCAGCAAAACGCAATGTTTCTATTTCTGCCCCCTGAACTTTAATCCCTATTCCAAATTTTTCCTTGCTTTCCTTCACCACCTGCTCGATGTACAGATTGAATAACATCGGAGAAAGGCTACAACCTTGTCTTACTCCATTCCCAACTGATGCTTCCCTTTCATGCCCTTCCAGTCTTATAACTGCGGTCTGGCTTTTGTACAAGTTGTAAATAACTCTCCTTTTCCTGTATTTTACCCCTGCTGACTTCATAAATTGAAAGAGTGTATTCCAGTCAATATTGTCAAACGCTTTCTCCAAATCTACAAAAGCTAAAAATGTAGATTTGCCTTTCCTTAATCTATCTTCTAAGATAAGACGTAAAGTGAGTGTTGCCTCCCGGGTTCCTACGTTCCTCCTGAACCCAAACTGATCTTCCCCGAGTTCAGCTTCTACCAGCTTTTCCATGCTCCTGTAGATAATTCGTGTTAAAATTTTGCAACCATGACTTATCTAACTGATGGTTCTGTAATTTTCACACCTATCAATCAAAAGTGAAGGCCGTAAACTCCATAAAATACCTAAGAATTACTATTACCTCAGACTTAAATTCGAAAAAACACGATAACGTCGTGGGAAAGGCGAACCAGAGACTGCGTTTTATTGGCAGAACCCTTAAAACATGCAACACAACTACAAAAGAAACTGCATACACTGCGCTTGTCCGTCCATTGTTGGAGTATTGCTGCCCAGTGTGGGATCCTTATCAGGTGGGTTTGAAGGATGATAGAGTCCAAAGAAGGGCAGCTCGTTTTGTACTATCACGATACAGGGGAGACAGCGTTACAGAAACGATACAGGATCTGGGATGGGAATCATTACAACAACGGCGCTTATCGCTGCTGCGTGGGCTGCTTACGAAACTCCAATCGCCAACATTCTCCTCCGAATGCGAAAATATATTATTGACTCCCAATTACATGTGTAGAAATGATCATGAGATTAAAATACGACAAATCAGAGCTCGAACGGAGAGATTCAGGTGTTCTTTCTTCCCGCGCGATATTCGAGAATGGAAAGGGAGATAAATAGTATTATGGTGGTTCGATGAACCCTCTGCCAGGCACTTAAATGTGATTTGCAGAGTATCACATGTAGATGTAGATGTAGGACTTCTTATACTAGGAACGATCAATATT
This sequence comes from Locusta migratoria, assembly GCA_026315105.1. NCBI lineage: Eukaryota > Metazoa > Arthropoda > Insecta > Orthoptera > Acrididae > Locusta > Locusta migratoria. Next base: position 242,842,865 of record CM048749.1, on the reverse strand, counting down.
TTTATCTTCGTGTACTTTTAGTTATTTTGAACAGATGTTTAATTTCAGTGTATAAGGTTCTCAACTCACATACCAATTTGACCTCCATATGGTTGTAAGAATTTCTGTGTAAATTCAACTTTGTATACCATGACAGTGCGACTCGGTAGCACAGTGGCAGAGTGCCAGATGATGAATCAGATGGTTCAAAAACGTTCAAATGTTTGTAGAGCTTATGGGACTTAACTATGGGGTCATCAGTCCCTAAACTTACAAACTACTTATGAACTAGCTAATACTAAGGACGGCACAAATATCCATGCCAGAGGGGGGGATTCGAACCCCCGACCATAGTGGCCGTGCAGACCGTGATTGGCGCGCCGCAGTCCCCTCGACCACCGCATCCGGCGAATCAGAAGGTCGCGGGTTCGATCCTCGCCAGGTTCTGGGATTTTTATATCTCACTTTCCACATCTTTCACCTCTGGCAATATTATTGATGTGAAAAATATCGAGTAGTTCCGTAGTTCGGAACCCATGTTAAACTGGCTGGCTGGCTGGCTAAGTCATTTTGAGGAGGAAGCTTGGAGTTTAACTTCCCGTCGACAGCGTCGTCATTAGAGACGGAGCTTACGCTCTGAGTATTTGGGTAAGGATGTGGAAGGAAATCGGCCATACCCTTTCAAAGGAACCATCCCGGCATTTGCCTGGAGTGATTTAGGGAAATCACGGAAAACCTAAATCTGAATGACCTGGGGTGGATTTGAACCACCATCCTTCCGAATGCGAGTCCAGTGTGTTACCACTGCGCCACCTCACTCTGTGAGGTCGGAGGAGGGCAACGGCATACCAACTCCAATCTGGACCGTGCCTAGTAAAGCACTGTGGTGTTCAAACCAATGTTTGGATTGTTGACTGCATTACCTTTTGGCCCACTTTAGGTTACGGTAGTAACACTAAAAGTAGGCCTTTGCGATCGTCTTTTGACAGCTCGAAATTTAAATGAAAATAACGTCTTAACCATGCATCTGACACGAAAATTGAATAACCGAATTTGTAGAGCGGAAAATTCTCTACAATTTCGCTCTATTATGGTTTGTTTTTCATATCTTGCATCGTTGCAGAGATATTTGCAAAAATAACGGCGATTTGACGATGTGTGTCTGGCTGTAACGTTTTCCCTCTTTTTAGGTCGAACCGTTCAACCGATCGGCACCAAATTTTACAGACCAGAACCTCGCTTTTTGAAATATTTCGGACAATAAATACGTTAGTAATACCAAAAAAAGCCGTTTTAATGTAATTTTAATTGCAAATAAGCCGTTCATCTGACGCGAAAATTGAATAAACGAATTTGTAGAGAAAAAAATTTCTACAGCTTTGTTCCGTTATGTTTTTTTCAGATCTCGTATCGTTTGAGAGATTTTTGACACCCTCCATTTAATTAACGAAAACCAGCCGTTCGCAGATGTCACGTGACATTCCTCGCAAAGAACTCTATCTGGCATATGCCATCTTGCGTTGCGTAATAGATGATTTTCTTATTGTAACTTACACGTTGTCATTTCAAAGCAATGGCGCACTGAAGAATTAACAAAAAGACGTCGTTCTTTGTACGATAAATGATAATCTAGTGTCTGCAATTGCCATATTAGCATCAGTTTACAACGGCTATCAATACTATGAGATCAAAGAACGTCATTCCTAACTGTTATCTGTAGTGTAGTGGGCAATGTGTTGGACGATGACGCTGAAGGTCAGTGGTTCGGAATCCGCAACTACCTACATTTTTTCTAAAAGGGTTCCAGACACTTATTAATTACTTTTTTTATTATTTAGATTATTATTTTGGTCCGAAATGAACAGTGCGGCCCGGTAGCATATTGGCAGAGAGCCAGGCTGTGACTGCCAAGGTCGCGGGTTCGATCCGCGCCAGGCGCTGGGGTTTTTATCTCTTACTTTCCACATCCTTCCCCTCTGGCAGTATTTCTGATGAGAAAAATATCGAGTAGCACCGTGGTTCGGAACCCAAGTTAAACTGTAGGTCTCCTATAACTAGTCGGTAAGTCGGTCGGAGAAGGGCAACGGCATACCACCTCCAATCTGAATCATGCCTAGTAAAGCACTGTGGTGTTCAAACCAATCTTTGGATTGTTGACTGCATTACTTTTTTTTTAACTCTAACATTACTGAAATAAGAGATGTGATGGACATGTAGGCATTGAGTACTCCACCACATATGTTCAGCATCCTTATTTTATTTCCATTATTTGATGGGTTAGTGATTCAATGTCTAATGTTCACTTTTATTACGAAATGTTTTATGTAGTTATTAGTAATAAGATGGACTTAAATGTAGACATTGAGCACCCCATCTCTTATGTCCGCCACTGTAATTTTCATTAGTCCATTTCTTGGAGTAGTGAATAGATATATGCCATACAGTTTTCAAATGATTATTTACTTATATGTAAGATAAGTGGATCTTATGTATAGGACTCAGAGTAACAATTTCTTCATGACCAGATGGTGGGCCGCGTGGGAATCGCCGCGAGCTCAATGCCTACATGCCCATCACATTTCTTATTTCAATAATGTTAGGGTATACAGACTTAAATTTACAGAAAAATTCTTACAACCATATAAAGGTCAAATTTGGTATATGAGTTGAGAACCTTATATACTGAAAGTAAACATTGAAATCAAACATATTTTTAAAATAATTAAAAATACATGAAGATAAAAATATTGAAAATCGTCGAAGTACTGAGATTGTCTCCCATGCAACACGGTGTTCAAAGATTCAGGACAGTGCTACGATTCGCCGAACTAAACCTACGCCGAACTAAATGTCAATTTTTTGTCCGTTAGCTCAAATAGTTCAACTGGAATAAAGTAAAATATTTTCATGAATTTAACCTTGGTATCTGACAGCGTATTAAAAACTTTTGTATGATTAAATTTATTACTCATCTGCACCTTGTCTGTTAATTGCATAACAATGTATATATCGTGAAATTAAAATCCGACAGCATGACAGAAAGAACGAATAAAATTTTACATCTGACTCATTTAATAAGTTTCACAAGTCATTTTTAATTACGTAAACCACAAAACTGTTAATTACATTTGACGTTAGCAATAATACTGAGCTCTATAATGGATATGGACTTCAGTCAACACTAATTTAATTTGGCTGCCTGTGCGCATGAAAACGCTCGTTTTGTCATGCAATTAATTCCCTTCAAACTCTACCAATATTACAACTTTCATTAACACACCGTAAATTAATAGTGAATAGCAGATGCAATGTACCATGATCACACAAGTATCAAACAATGCAACTAAAATTACTTTTACCAAAATTTTTTTGAAACCAGGGACCAAATGCTACTAGTTACTAAAGAAATACAATCTACGATTTGTAAATTTATTATGGTTATTATTTAGAGCCTCTCTTACACAGAAGACCTACAATGTCTCTACAATTAGAGAACAGTTTAATATTTCATTTACCTCTTGATAATTCCACATCTGCTAGTTCCTTTCATAAAAAAATAACCTGATAAGTAATCGTTTCAAAAAGTACACTCCTGACCATTAAAATTGCTACACCACGAAGATGACGTGCTACAGACGCGAAATTTAACCGACAGGAAGAAGATGCTGCGATATGCAAATCATTAGCTTTCAGAGCATTGACACAAGGTTGGCGCCGATGGCGACACCTACAACGTGCTGACATGAGGAAATTTTCAAACCGACTTCTCATAAACAGCAGTTCACCGGCGTTGCCTGGTGAAACGTTATTTTGATGCCTCGTGTAAGGAGGATAAATGCGTACCATCACGTTTCCGATTTTAATAAAGGTCGGATTGTAGCGTATCGCGATTGCGGTTTATCGTATCGCGACATTGCTGCTCGCGTTGGTCGCGATCGAATGACTGTTAGCAGAGTATGGAATCGGTTGTTTCAGGAGGGCAATACGGAACGCCGTGCTGGATCCCAACGGCCTCGTATCACTAGCAGTCGAGATGACAGGCATCTTATCTGTATGGCTGTAACGGATCGTGTAGTCACGTCTCGATCCCTGAGTCAACAGATGGGGAAATTTGCAAGACAACAACCATCTGCACGAATCTGGGTGCAGGAATGGCAAAACGTCATTTTTTCGGATGAATCCAGGTTCTGTCATCGGCGTTGTGGTATGAGGTGTCATTGGTTACACGTCTCGGTCACCTCTTGTTCACATCGACGGCATTTTAAATAGTGGCCGTTCCATTTCAGATGGGTTGCGACCCGTGACTTTACCCTTCATTCGATCCCTGCAAAACCCTACATTTCAGCAGACTAGTGCACGACCGCATGTTGCAGGTCCTGTACGGGCCTTTCTGGACACGGAAAATGTTCGACTGCTGCCCTGGTCAGCACATTCTCCATATCTCTCACCAACAGAAATCGTTTGATCAACTGACTCGTCACAGTATGCCAGTCAGTACTCTTGATGAACTGGTATCGTGTACATGTACACGCCATCCAAGCTCTGTTTGACTCAATGCCCAGGCGTATCAAGGCCGTTATTACGGCCAGAAGTGTTTGTTCTGGGTATTGGTTTCTCAGGATCTATGCACCGAAATTGCGTGAAAATGTAATCACTTCTCAGTTCTAGTATAATATATTTGTCCAATGAATACCCGGTTCTCATCTGCATTTCTTCTTGGTGTAGCAATTTTAATGGCCAAGAGCGTATCTTCCTCAAACTGAATGCTCGTTAATAAGACTGCCTCCACTGCTTGGTAGGCCAGCCTCCATATTTAAGACATGTTATCATTGTGACTCTCTGGACACAAAGAACCACCGTACCACCGTGAATTGCTACTGCTACTACAGGAGGTGGTGTAACTTCTCTGAATGATACTCTTCACTCTTTGGACATAGAACTATTTTACTAACACTGATATTAAAAAATGAAGCCAAAGAGCAGATACCCTTCACTATTCAAAATTAAGAATAAGAAAATTACTTCCAAAAAAAATATTTGTCATGGTAGCAAGTGCCCAGAAACTTTTTGTTCCAGAAAAGCAGACGATATAACGAAGCCAATAAACAACATTATTTTCCTTCTTCTTTATCGTTTTCAGTTTCAGTACTTGAAAGGTGGTGGTCATTCTTGTCTTTCAGTTTTCTTATTTCTCGCTTCATGTGTCTCTTTATTATTTTAATTGCTTTATTTTGATTTTCGTTGCATGAAATTAATTTATTTTTACATGTTTCCTGACTTCTATATTCTGCTATGGGTTGGGAGAATTACATTAGGATTCAGGTGTATCTACATCTACATATATACTCTGCAAATCACATTTAAGTGCCTGGCAGAGGGTTCATTAACTACTTTCATAACTTTTCTCTACCGTTCCATTCTCTAATAGCGCGCGGGAAGAAACAACACCTAAATCGTTCCGTTTTCGATCTGATTTCTCTTATTTTATTGGGATGGTCATGTCTCCCTAAGTAGGTGGGTGCTAGCAAAATATTTTCACATTCAGAACTAAAAGTCGGTGATTGAAACTTCGCAAACAGATCACGCCGCAATGAATAACGTCTTTCTTTTAATGATTTCCACCCCAATTCGTGCAACATTTCCGTGACGCTTTCACCCCCGTAACGTGACAAAACAAAACGAGCTGCCCTTCTCTGAACCTTCTCAATATCTTCCGTCAGTCCCACCTGGTGAGGGTCCCACAAGGGGCAACACTACTCCAAGAGAGGACGCACAAGTGTGATGTAGCCAGTCTCCTTGGTGGAGCTGGTGCATCTTCTAAGCGTTCTGCCAATGAAACGTAACCTTTGGTCCGCCTTCCCCACAATATTTTCTATGTGTTCTCTCCAGTCAAAGTTGTTCGTAATTATAACTCCTAGGTATTTGGTAGAATTTAAGACCTTAAGGTTTGACATTTATCGCGTAATTGAAGTTCAGCGGATTTCTTTTAGTGGTCATGTGTATTACTTCACACTTATCTTTATTTAGTGTCAATTGCCAATTCTCGCACCAAGTAGAAATTTTGTCTAAATCGCTTTTCAGTTGCTTTTGATCCTCTGTTGACTTCACTAACCGATAAATGACAGCATCATCCGCGAACAGTCTAAGGGAGCTATTCAGATTATCTCCTAAATCGCTAATAAACACGAGGAAGAGTAGGGGACCTATAACGCTTCCCTGTGGAACGCCAGATATCACTTCTGTTTTACTCGATGACTTACCGTCAATTACAACGAACTGTGTCCTTTCTGTTAGGAAATCGTGAATCCAATCGCACAATTGGGGAGATATTCCATAAGCACGCAATTTCATTAGAAACCGCTTGTGGGGTACAGTATCAAAAGCCTTCCGGAAATCCAGAAATATGGAATCGATTTGAGATCCCTTGTCGATGGCACTTAACACTTCATGTGAATAAAGGGCAAGCTGTGTTTCGCAAGAGCGATACTTTCTGAATCCGTGCTGACTATTGGTTAATAGGTCGTTCTCTTCGAGGTAGTACATAATATTCGAACAAAGTATATGTTCCAAAATCCTACCGCAAATCGACGTCAATGAGATAGGCCTGTAATTTTGGGGATCACTCCTATTGCCTTTACAAAACGACATGTTGACCATAGCTGTTTATTACTTCTCAATGCTACCGATTTCGGTTTTGTACCATTGTCAAGCGTTAACAGAGATTAGCTAATAGCTTAACATGTCAGAATATAAAAATACAAAATTTACCACAAGTATTCGTGGTAAATTTTTTATTTTTATATTCTGACATGTTAAGCTATTAGCTTATCTCTGCTAACGCTTGACAATGGTACAAAACCGAAACCGGTAGCATTGAGAAGTAATAAACAGCTATGGTCAACATGTCGTTTTGTAATTATCTGAAAGCTGTAATGCCCCATCTATTCACCTATTGCCTTTCTTGAATATTGGAGTAACTTGGGCAACTTTCCAGTCTTTGGGTACGGATCTTTCGCTGAGTGATCGGTTGTAAATTATAGCTAAGTACGGAGCTATTGCATCAGCGTACTCTGAGAGGAATACAATCTGGCCCGGAAGATTTATTTTTGTTTAGTTACTTCAGTTGTTTTACTACTCCAGGAACATCTACCTATAAGTTTCGCATGCTGGCAGCTGTTCTTGGATTGAATACTGGAGTGTTCACTTCGTCTTCTTTGGTGAAAGAATTTCGGAAAGCTGTGTTTATAATTCTGCCTTAGCAGTACTGTCGTCGGTAGTATTACCATTGCTATCGCGTAGTGACGGTATTGTTTGTGTTTTGTCGCTAGTGTACTTCACATATGACCAGAATTTCTTTGGATTTTCTGCAAGATTACGTGACAGGATTTCGTTGTGGACGGACTCTGTGTATTTTAAATTTTGCATGCGTTTTTCTTTGTTTCTGCAACAGTGATCTGACCTGTTTTGTGTACCACGGGGGTCAGCCCCCTCTTTTATTAATTTATTTGGTATAAATCTCTCGATTGCTACTGATATTATGTCTTTGAAGGTAAGCCACAACTGATCTACACTCGCATTTTTAGTTTTGAAGGACTGGAGACTATCACTCAGGAAAGCGTGAAGCGAATTTTTATCTGCTTAATTGAATAGATATATTTTTCGTTTATTTTTGGTGCATTTGGGAATTTCGATATTCAGTCTCGCTACTACAACTCGATGTTCGCTAATCCCTGTATCTGTTTTGATGCTCTTTACTATCTCGGGATTATTTGTTGCTAGGAGATCAAGAGTATTTTCGCAACCACGTACTATTCTAGTGGGTTCATGAACTAACTATTCGAAGTAGTTTTCAGAAAAAGCATTCAGAACTAGTTCGGACGATGTTTTATATTTGCCCCCGGTTTTGAATACGTAATTATGCCAACATATCTAGGGTAAATTAAAGTCGCCACCGATTATAACAGTATGCTTCGGATACCTATTTGAAATATGATTCAAACTTTCTTTGAACATTTCTGCAACCGCATCGTCTGAGTCAGGGGGCCGATAAAAAGATCCAATTATTAATTTATTTCGGTGGTCAGGTATAACCTCTACCCAGACCAATTCACAGGAGGTATCTGCCTCAATTTCGCTGCAGGATAAACCGTTTGTAACAGCAATAAACACGCCACCCCCTGTTTTATTTATTCTATCCTTTCTGAAGACCATTTGGCCCTTTGAAAAAATTTCGGCGCCGGCCGCGGTGGCCGAGGTGACTGAGGCGCTCCAGTCACGGTCAGCACGGCCACTACGGTCGGGGGTTCGAATCCCCCCTCGGACATGGATATTTGTGCCGTCCTAGTTCGTAAGTAGTTCATAAGTAGTTTGTAAGTTTAGGGACTGATGACCCCGTAGTTAAGTCCCATAAGCTTAACAAACATTTGAAAAAACAAAAAATTTCGGCCGAATTTATCTCAGGCGTCAGCCAAATTTCAGAACCTATAACGATTTGCGCCTCAGTACTTTCTATCAGCTACGACAATTTACAACTGTTACACCAATGGTTTTTATGTCTGCTTTCTTCCCGTGTCTGACCTGCCCCCTTTGAGACTGAAACCCATTTTGTGTATTCCCGAGGCCATCTAACCTAAAAAACCGCCCAGTCCACGCCACACAGCCCCCGCTACCCGTGTAGCTCTACACACGTGAATCTGTGTGTGGACAGTGTCCACAAAATTGCATCTGAGGCAAACGTCTGAACCACTCAGTCCTATTTTATGTAGTCTTTCATTTCTGCTCACAACGCTGTTGACTGTTTTATACAGCGCAGATTTAACTTTGGATGAAAGCACACTGCAGGTGACATTTAGTACACCCCAGTTGACGTCACTAGACTTTTGTTCTATTTTATTCCTGCCTCCATATTTTTGTCTACATTCTGAAATATCCTTTGCAGTTAAATTCGTATATATTTTTAGTTTCTCATTCAGGTAACTTCTTTTGAGATAGTACTCATGGATGTGTTTTAATTTAAAGCAAATTTTTGTCACTTTTATCGGTGAATCGGTACTGTTTGGCTTGACCGTTTTGACTAACTTCGTTGTAAGATTGTCAGGGGTACTATTAATGAACTTGGTGGTCCTTTGACCTATTTACTTTTATATCTATTTACTTTTTATATCTATGAATTCAAATAGTCCATGTGTTGGGTCTTGAGTTTTGTATTTGAGTCTACTGTAAAATGTTCACCTTTCCACAAATATTATCTTTGACATTATCGCCGCTGAGGAGTGGCCAAGCGCATTGAGGCACTATGCTCCTATGCACGAGCCGTTCCCCGTCGGGAGTTCCAATCCCCCCTTGGGCATGGATGTTTGTGTCGTCTGTAGTAAAAGGTAGTTCATAAGTAGTTTGTAGGCTTAAGGGCTGATGACCCCGCTGTTAAGTTCGGTAAGCTTAACAAACGTGTGTAGTGAATGATATAAAGAGACAGTTTCATCATCATTGACAGATTTTGCTTTTGACTTCAGTTTTACGTCTTAAATTTCTTGTCCTTAAATATCTTTAAGTTTCTCTTTTATCGTTTTGATATCTTCTAGCCGACTCGAAACCCCATCTACCTGTTCAGACAGCTCTCGTAAAACAGTGTAATAAAATTCCATGTCAAAAACATTGTAATAAAATTCCATGTCAAAAACATCTCGATATCTTTATGTACTGTAAAATATAATGACTTTATGTAATTTCGATTTCGCCCTACTGGTCCACAATTCTTAAACACTAGGATACATATTAACAGAACGAACACTCAGATCCCGTGCTTTCGTGAGTTCTTCTTCCAATACTTTCTCTCTTAAGACAGTAACGTTCATACACCACTGATTTCTGTACCAACGCGTTGGTTGTGGATCTAAAATAATACAGGCAGTGATGCTACTGCAATCAGAAAAACGTGCCGGAATTGTTTCCACTTTTAAAACCTGGATTGCTAAGTTCTAGTTGCATAGATCCTATCTGTCCTACTGGAAGAAGTACTTGTTATAAACGTTATAAACCTCACTAGAGTTGGAAATTTTATTTTCCACACAGGTCTCAATTTTCAAGACCATTAAGCTCATTGCAATGGTTAAAATTGTGGCAATGACCTTTGCGGTGCAAGACACAGTTAAAATCCCCTGCCATTATCAGTCTGGAGGGCTCACTGCAGCTAAGTTGCAGTCAGTCTCCTGTCTTGACGGACTGTTAACCAGATATAGAAGTCATCTCTTGATCTCTTGTTGATGTTACGTCTGGACGACCTTGGTCTTGCCTTCCTTAAACGGTTCCTATTGCCTGAAATCGCGTCCATGTCCCGGAAATTACATTTAGAGATACTCCAGTAGCTGTATCTATATCGCATTCAACCTTCCTTTCGCTCTCCATTCCATTGCTTCGGGTAAGTCACGTTGTTGTTGCCTTGCAATACCTGCTCACTACACCATCTGCACCCAACTGGTTGTGTAATTCGTTTGGTAGTGTAAACACAAGTAAGCGCCAAACCGCTCTGAAGCAACTTTTTATTACCACCACTATCCAGGTTGTCGTAATGTTGTTGTCTCCACTACATAGAACCGACAGAAAGACGTCGAACCATTTTAGTTCATTCTGTCAATGACACTACTTCAGAACCTAAATTTCTCATATGATCTCCTAATTGTTTTGACCAGTGTAACTTGTGCTAGGAATATAACAAAGACCTATGCCCGAGGAAGGACTCGAATCTCTACATCTACATCTACAACCATACTCCGCAAGCCACCTGACGGTGTGTGGCGGAGGGTACCTTGAGTACCACTATCGATTTTCCCTCCTATTCCAGTCACGTATTGTTCGCGGAAAGAAGGATTGACGGTATGCCTCTGTGTGGGCTCTGATTTTATCATCGTGGTCCCTTCGCGAGATATACGTAGGAGGGAGCAATATACTGCTAGACTAATCGGTAAAGGTATGTTCTCGAAACTTCGACAAAAGCCCGTACCGAGCGACAGAGCGTTTCTCCTGCAGAGTCTTCCACTGGAGTTTATCGATCATCTCCGATTACCAAATGATCCTGTAACGAAGCGCGCTGCTCTCCGTTAGATCTTTTCTATCTCCTCTATCAATCCCACCTGGTACGGATCCCACACCGGTGAGCAGTATTCAAGCTGTGGGCGAACAAGTGTACTGTAACCTACTTCCTTTGTTTTCGGACTGCATTTCCTTAGTATTCTTCCAATGAATCTAAGTCTGGCATCTGCTTTACCAACGATTGATTTTATATGGTCGTTCCATTTTAAATCCCTCCTAATGACAACTCCCAGATACTTTATGGAATTAACTGCTTCCAGTTGCTGACCTGCTATAGTGTAGCTAAATGATAAAGGATCTTTCTTTCTGTGTATTCCCAGCACATTACACTTGTCTACATTGAGATTTAATTGTCATTCCCTGCACCATGCGTCAATTCTATGCAGATCCTCCTGCATCTCAATACAATTTTCCATTGTTACAACCTCTTTATATACTACAGCATCCTCCGCAAAAAGCCTAAGTGAACTTCCGATGTTATCCGCAAGGTCATTTTGTATATCGTGAACAGCAATGGGCCACGACACTCCCCTGTGGCACACCTGACATAACTCCCACTTCGGAAGACTTCTCTCCATTGAGAATGACCTGCTGCTTTCTGTTATCTAGGAAATCCTCAATCCAATCACACAAGGTCTGATAGACCATATGCTCTTACTTTGTTCATTAAACGTTTGTGGGGAACTGTATCAAACGCCTTGCGGAAGTCGATAAACGCAGCATCTACCTGAGAACCCGTGTCTATGGCCCTCTGAGTCTCGTGGACGAATAGCGCGAGCTGAGTTTCACATGAACGCCTTTTTCGAAACCCATGCTGATTCCTACAGAGCAGATTCCTAGTCTCGAGAAATGTCATTATATTCGAACGTAATACATGTTCCAAAATTCTACAACTGACCGACGTTAGAGATATGGGCCTATAGTTCTGCACATCTGTTCGAGGACCCTTCTTGAAAATGGAGATGACCTGAGCCATTTTCCAATCTTTCCGAACGATATGCTGTTCTAGAGACCTACGATACACCACTGCGAGAAGGGGGGGGCAGTTCCTTCGCGTACTCTGTGTAAAAACGAACTGGTATCCCATCAGGCCCTGCGGCCTTTCCTCTTTTCAGCGATTTTAATTGTTTTTCTACCCCTCTGTCAGTTATTTCGATATCTGCCATTTTGTAATCTGTGCGGCAATCTAGGGAAGGAACTACAGTGCAATCTTCCTCTGTGAAACAGCTTTGGAAAAATACATTTAGTAATTCTGCCTTTAGAGTGTCATCCTCTGTTTCAATGCCATTTACGTCACAGAGTGTCTGGACACTTTGTTTTGATCCACCTACCGCTTTGACGTAAGTTACAACCTCAACGGGGAACGGCAGCGCAATCCAAGATAAGCAGCCTTAGGCCACACGGCTATTCCCGTGCGGCTTCAATTTTGTAAAGTATACAGTTTTGTAAAATATTATTGTGACCTCAATAAATTGAAAAAAGTTACGTATAGGACTTGAAAATCAGCCACCAAGGATCGAAGTGCATCATATATCGAGGTAAATCACGATGTGTGAATGAAGGCGGTTTGTTCTTTATTTCACATTACACATGTCTACACAAAAAAAAAAATTGTTGAAAGTTGTTTGAAATTTGATAACTGACTTTTATGTATTTTTCAGCGCTGTTTTCAAAAATGCAATCAATTTTTTCTATCACGTCAGGTTTTCTCACAAAAAAGGGAGTATATTTGGGCATAATAACAAAATGTAAGTTTTGTTCACATTTTTCCAACGTTATAAAATTTTATTTTCTTGATAAATCACGTTCTAAACTACATTTCCAGTACATTACTCTTTAAGCTCGTAAGTCATAATAACGCTTTCGCTTAGGTTGAAGCTTCTTTTATTGCTTTTCCGGCTGTGGACTCATTGAGTATAATCTCTTTTTATCATCCAGCAATAGTCCGCTATCATGTTGACGTTCCATCTTCATTTCTACCTTCTTTCCATTTGTTTGATGTCTTGGTGGAATCTTTCGCCATGCTCTTCACTTACATCACCAAGGTTTGCAGGGAAGTAGTCAACATGTGAGTGGAGAAAATGAACTCATGTTACAACCCAGCTTCTTAAAGTTGTCGAGTATGCCGCCGACGATTGTCTTGTAGTTTGGGTCTCTTTTGTTTCCTAGAAAACCGGTAACCACTAATTTGAAAGATGTTCATGATGCCTTTTCTTTTGTTTCCATTTTGGCGACCATGTTGAGATCTGTAATTATTTTTCTAATGTCTGATGCGACAAAGGTTCCTTCCTTCAGCTTTGCATCGGATAAACCAGAAAACTGTCCACAAAGATATCTGAAACACTCCCCTTCTATTGGCAATGCCTTAACAAGTTGTTTCATCAGCTTCCACTTAATGTGAAGTGGTGGAAGTAACACCTTTTTGGGATCCACAAGGCTTTTCCTCTCAATATTTTTAACCCCTACCTGTAAAGTTTTTCTCAAGGGCCAAGCTTTTTTATGTAGTGATGCTTTCTGTCTCTACTGTTCCATTCACAGAGAAAGCAAGGGAACTTTGTATAGCCACTTTATTAACCAAGCAGCATTGAACTCACTTTTAAATCACCACATAGTGTCCATTTGTGGTCTGAATACCAGAGTTTGCTTAAAACCAGTTAAAGGTTTTCGTAACATTCTTTCAAGTGAACGGAGTGGAAGCATACTTATTGCCATTGTGTAGAAGTACTGCATTAAGGCTTCTTTTTGAAGAATCAATAAAAAGTCTCTACTCATCAGGAGCATATTCTATTTTGAAACGTGCTCCAAAACACCAGGAGAAGAAAGATACACTTTTCCCTCGATCGATACCAAGAAAAGGATGTACCTGGAGCCAACATATGTTTATCTTTCAATCTAGATACTAAAACCTCTATAGATTCTTTAGAAAGGCCTAGGTCTCTAACTAGATCGTTCAGTTCAGATTGTGAAAATGGAATGGGATCGGTTAAGCCAGGATCATAGCAACCTCTGTCTTCTTCACTATCACCTTGCTGAACCAGTGACTCGTGATCATCTATATCATCCAAAGTATCAGGAGGTGAGGGTCTTGGTACTTCAGGTCAATGAGGAAGACGGCGAATGGCTGATTGGCTGACTGAATGTTAGGGTAAGAAATATCCTTTTTGTTTTTCAAATTGAAACCTCGTACATTGCAAGAACAAACATAGCAGTCTTCACTATGATTTTTGGGCTCTCTCCAAACCATTGGTATTCCAAAACGTAAGGACTGCCTTTTACCTTGAAATCATTGCGTCAGTTCTTCAACACACACTGGACAAACTTTGTATGGGGCCCAAGACGTATCTTGATCAGCTAACTAGGCGAAATATACTTTTACAAGGAAATCGGAAATGTTTCTATTTTGCTTTTTAACGGTATAGTTACCACAAATGTATCAGAAGCAATCTGACGAGTTTATGCATCCTCTGCTAACTATTTTCATTGTCCACAAAACAACTTCACAACACAAGGAAACAGTCACTACTTTAAAGCACTAGTAACATCACCGAGTGAAGAAGTACTGTGAACTGAAGGACAACAGCAAAAGCTCACTGCTTGGAAATGGCGGGGGAACAGGCAGCGTGACAGACAGGCAGTGACATGAAAGACGCGCAGTGAGTCAGCAATTGGATTGGGGGGGGGGGGGAGTGCAAGGTCCAGCACTGACATGAAAATACCGCTAGTTTTTTTCCAAACTACCCTTTATTTGAAACTTCCTGGCAGATTAAAATTGTGTGCCGGAACCGGGACTCGAACCTGGGACCTTTGCCTTTCGCGGGCAAGCGCTCTACCGACTGAGCTACCCCGACACGACTCACGATGCCGCCTCACAACTTTACTTCCGCCAGTACCTCGCCTCCTACTTTCCAAACTTCACAGAAGCTCTCTTGCAAACACGCAAGACTAGCACTCCTGGAAGAAAGGATATGGTGGAGACATGGCTTAGCCACAGCCTAAGGGATGTTTCCAGAATGAAACTTTCACTCTGCAGCGGAGTGTGCGCTGTTATGAAACTTCCTGGCAGATTAAAATTGTGTGCCGGAACCGGGACTCGAACCTGGGACCTTTGCCTTTCGCGGGCAAGCGCTCTACCGACTGAGCTACCCCGACACGACTCACGATGCCGCCTCACAACTTTACTTCCGCCAGTACCTCGCCTCCTACTTTCCAAACTTCACAGAAGCTCTCTTGCAAACACGCAAGACTAGCACTCCTGGAAGAAAGGATATGGTGGAGACATGGCTTAGCCACAGCCTAAGGGATGTTTCCAGAATGAAACTTTCACTCTGCAGCGGAGTGTGCGCTGTTATGAAACTTCCTGGCAGATTAAAATTGTGTGTCGGAACCGGGACTCGAACCTGGGACCTTTGCCTTTCGCGGGCAAGCGCTCTACCGACTGAGCTACCCCGACACGACTCACGATGCCGCCTCACAACTTTACTTCCGCCAGTACCTCGCCTCCTACTTTCCAAACTTCACAGAAGCTCTCTTGCAAACACGCAAGACTAGCACTCCTGGAAGAAAGGATATGGTGGAGACATGGCTTAGCCACAGCCTAAGGGATGTTTCCAGAATGAAACTTTCACTCTGCAGCGGAGTGTGCGCTGTTATGAAACTTCCTGGCAGATTTAAATTGTGTGTCGGAACCGGGACTCGAACCTGGGACCTTTGCCTTTCGCGGGCAAGCGCTCTACCGACTGAGCTACCCCGACACGACTCACGATGCCGCCTCACAACTTTACTTCCGGCTACACTGCGGCGAACTAAGTTTCTTTTTCAATGTGTTTGTAAATGTATTCAACACTAAGTTGAGAATCGTTCACCCGGTTGCGATAAAAGTTTGATCATTTGACGTTCAACAAAAGATGGACGTTATTATGTACTAAAAATTTGGGAAGTTACCCGGAAAATTTGAAAATTCGCGAGAAACTGAAAGAGCCTTTTTCAATAAGATGTCAATATCATTCGTCAGCTTGAAATAAAATTTTGCATATTTGACGTTCAAAGCTAGTGTAACGTTCTTATGTATTAAAAATTTGGAAACGTTTCCCGGAAAATTGGAAAATTCAGAAAAAAAACAGAAAGAGATTTTTCTATGAAATATCAATACGATTCATCTGATTGCGATAAAGTTTTGCGCATTCGACGTTCAAAGCGAGAGGAAGGTTTGAGTGAAGTAAACGTTTGTAATAGTTGGCCGGAAAATAGGAAAATTTGTGGAAAACTGAAAGAGCTCATTTCCTTGGGATATCAGTATCATTCTTACGACTACGATAAAATTTTGCACATTTGACGTTCACCGATTCTTAGACTATCTGATGATGCCTTTATAAAGATACTTGGTTTAAAATACATACGATTTAAATTAATACGGTTTATATTAAGAGGTAATTGATACGAAGTTCACCGGGTCATCTAGTATTTATAAAAATATCGAAAAAAAGCGAAAATTAGATAAGAGGTTTGTGAAATACCAGTACGTGATGGAATTTTTCACGACTTTTTCCTAAATCAGCGCTGAAAACAGTATAAAAAAATCGCACTGACGTGTTTTATGGCCCGTCTCTAGACTTGTAGTTTTATAAGTTTTTGGACCAAAATAATAAACTTAATTATTAAAAATATTAATAAGAGTGTCTGAAACCCTTTTAGGGAAAAAAAAATTGATATTGGCGGTTTCGAACCACTGACTTTCAGCGTCACATCCAACGCACTGCCTGCTACGCTACAGCTAACAATTAGAAGTTGCGTTCTTTAATCTCATACTATTGATGGCCGTTGTTAACTGATGCTAATATGGCACTTGTAGACACTAGAATATCAATTATTTTACGAAGAACGACATCTTTTTGTTAATTCTTCAGTGTGCCATTGCTTTGAAATCAAAGTTAAATGTATGTTACAACAAGAAAATCATCAAATACGGAATGCGAGATGGCATATGCCAGAGAGAGTTCTGGGCGAAGAATGTCACATGACATCTGCGAACGGCTGGTTTTCATTAATTCAGTGGAGGATATCAAAATTCCGTTATTTTTGCCAATATACCCCATCGATACGAGATAAGAAAAAAACATAAGGGAACAAAGCTGTAGAGAATTTTCTCATCAACAAATTCGGTTATTCTATTTTCGCGTCAGATTAACGGTTTATTTGCAATTAAAATTACACTACAAAAGACTTTTTTTTTGTATTAGTAACGTATTTCTTGTCCGAAATATTTCAAAAAGCGAGGTTCTGGTCTCTGGTAGCCAACAATTATGTTTGTAAAATTTGGTGCCGATCGGTTGAACGGTTCGACCTACAGCCAGCCAGGCATCGTCAAATCGCCTTTATTTTTGCAAATATCTCTGCAACGATGCAAGATATGAAAAAAACATGATAGAGCGAAATTGTAGAGAATTTTCCTCTCTACCAATTAGGTTATTCAATTTTCGTGTCAGATGAACGGTTCGTTAGCAGTTACAATTATATTACAACGGCTTTTTTTTTCGTTAATTCAATGGAGGGTGTCAAATCTCCGTTATTTTTGCAAATATGTCTCAAACGATACGAGATATGAAAAAAAAACATAAGGGAGCTAAGCTGTAAAGAATTTTCTCTTCTAGCAATTAGGTTATTCAATTTTCGTGTCAGATGAACGGTTCGTTTGCAATTACACTTATATTACGAACGTCTTTTTTGGTATTACTACCGTATTTTTGTCCGAAAAATTTGAAAAAGGGAGGTTCTGGCCTCTGGCGGCCTACAATCATGTCTGTAAAATTTGGTGCCAATCGGTTGAACGGTTCGTCTTAAAAACAGGGAACACGTTACGGACAGACAGACAGACGGACAGACATACATCCCAAAATCGCCGTTATATTTGCAAATATCTCTGAAACGCTACGAGATATGAAAAAAACATAAGAGAGCAAAGTTGTAGAGAATTTTCTCCTCTACAAATTGGGTTATTCTATTTTCGTGTCAGATGAATAGTTAAGCCGTTAGTTTCATTTAAATTTCGAGCTGTCAAAAGACGATCGCAAAGGTCCACTTTTAGTGTTACTATCGTAACCTAAAGTGGGCCAAAATCACTTATTAAATTTGTAACAGTTTTTATGTCGCAGACGTGTGTTATTAAACCGCAGTGCAAAGACTGAAGAGAATACATCACAATTTGATCGGTGTCTCGACTGTTTTCTCACGAAGACAAAAGTGAGCTACGAAGGCGGAAGTGGCTGAACCGCGTCGTCAGCGCGTGCAGTCGCATCTGCTGGGCCCAGCCGGAGGTCGGCCGCTGAAATACGCGACCGCCGCGCGGCCGCCACGCGCCGTTGCACCGCTCACGGCTCACCCTCTGTGGCCAGAGCTACGCGCTTAACCGAGCCAGCTGCCCAATGGATTCTAACGGCACATCTTTCGGCTTTTCATGTGACGTTCAAACGGAAATACAGACACCGACGACTTCAACGAATGAACTATTTATAACGGACATTAACGATAAAGGTCCACTCCCATGAACCACAGACATTGCCGAGTTGTGGTGGCTTGCGTGCCTCAACGATACAGATAGCCGTACCGTAGGTGCAACCACAGCGGAGGGGTATCTGTGGAGAGGCAGACAAACGTGTGGTTCCTGAAGAGGGGCAGCAACCTTTTCAGTAGTTACAGGGGCAAAAGTCTGGATTATTGACTGAGCTGGCCTTGTAACACCAGCTAATATGGCTTTACCATGCAGTTACTGCGAACGGCTGAAAACAAGGGGAAACTACAGCCGTTACTTTTGCCGAGGACATGCAGCTCTACTGTATGAAAATATGATGATGGCATCCTCTCGGGTAAAATATTCCGGAGGTAAAATAGTCCCCCATTCGGATCTCTGGGCGGGGACTACTCAGGAGGATGTTGTCATCAGGAAAGACAACACTGGCATTCTACGCATCGGAGCTTGCCATCTTAGATCCCTTAATCGGGTAGGAACGTTAGAAAATTTAAACAGTGGATACGTTAGAGTTAGATATAATGGGGATTAATAAAGTTCAGGAGGATGTGATCATCGCCGGCCGCGGTGGCCGAGGGGACTGAGGCGCTACAGTCACGGTCTGCCCGGCAACTACGGTCGGGGGTTCGAATCCCCCCCTCGGGCATGGATATTTGTGCCGTCCTAGTTCGTAAGTAGTTCATAAGTAGTTTGTAAGTTTAGGGACTGATGACCCCGTAGTTAAGTCTCATAAGTTCTACAAACATTTGAACTTTTTTTTATGTGATCATCAGGAAAGACAATACTGGCATTCTACAGGTCAGAGCGTGGAATGTTATATCCCTTAATCGAGTAGGAAAATTAGAAAATTTAAAAAGGGAAATGTATAGGTTGAAGTTAGATATAGTGGGGATTAGTGAAGTTCGGTGGCAGGATGAACAGGATTTCTGGACAGGTGAGTACAGGATTATAAATACAAAATCAATTGGGGGTATCACAGGAGTAGTATTGATAATGAATAAGAAAATAGGAATGCGGGTAAACTACTATGACCGGCACAGCGATCGCATTATCATTGTCAAGATAGATACAAAGCCAACACCGACAACAGTAGTACAGGTTTATATGCCAACTAGCTCTGCCGATGATGAGGAGATCGAAGAAATATATGAGGAGCTAAAGGAAATTATTCAGACAATTAACGGAGAGTAAAACTTAATTGTTAAGACAAGGAAGGGGAGGGAAGATAGTAGGTGAATATGGTCTGGGCAAAAGGAATCAAAGAGGAAGCCGCCTGGTAGAATTTTGCACAGAACATAATTTAGTTATAACAAACACCTGGTTTAAGAATCACAAAAGAAGGTGAAAGAGACAAGGAGACACTGGGAGATACCAGAAAGATTTTATAATGGTAAGACATAGATTTCGGAACCAGGTTTTAAAGTGTAAGACATGCCCAGGGACAGATATAGACTCTGACCATAACTTGTTGGTTATGAACTGTAGGCTGAAACTGAAGAAACTACAAAAAAAGTAGGAAAATAAGGAGATGGGACCTGGATAAATTGAAGGAACCTGAAGTTCTTAAGAATTTCAGAGGGAGCTTTAGGCAACAATTGACAGAAACAGGGGAAAATAAAACAGTAGAGGAGGAATGGGTAAAATTGAGAGATGAAATAGTGAAGGCAGCAGAGGTAGGAAGGCAAGAGCTACGAAAAATCCTTGGATATCAAGGGAGATACTAAATTTAATCGATGAAAAGAAAAAATATAAAAATGCAGTAAATGAAACATGCAAAATGGAGTACAGACGACTAAGAAATGAGATTGACAGGAAGTGCAAAATGGCTAAGCAGGAGTGGCTAGAAGTCAAATGCAAGGATGTAGAAGAATGTATAAATAGGGGAAAAATAGATACAGCCTGCAGGAAAATAAAAGAAACATTTGGAGATAAGAAAAACAGCTCTATGAATATCAAGGACACTGATGGAAAACCAGTTCTCAGAAAAGAAGGGAAAGCTGAAAGGTGGAAACAGTATATAGAAGGGCTCTACGAAGGAAATGAACTTGGATACAATATTGTAGGAAGTGAAGGGGATGTAGATGAAGACGAAATACTGTACTGAGAGAAGAATTTTACAGAGCCATGAAAGACCTAAGACGAAACAAGGCCCCTGGAGTAGATGATATTCCCTCAGAGCTACTGAAGTGTCTGGGAGAACCAGCCATGACAAACCTGTTTCACCTGGTGTGTAAGATGTATGAGATAGGTGAAGTACCCTCATACTTTAAGAAAAATGTTATAATCCCCATTCCAAAGAAAGGAGGTGCAGACAGGTGTGAAAACTAAAGAACCATCAGTTGAATAAGTCATGGTTGCAAAATATCAACACGTAGATATAGATTTCGGAACCAGGTTCTACAGTGTAAGACATACCCAGGGGCAGATATAGACTCTGACCATAACTTGTTGGTTATGAACTGTAGGCTGAAACTAAAGAAACTACAGAAAGGTAGGAAAATAAGGAGATGGGACCTGGATAAATTGAAGGAACCTGAGGTTCTTAAGAATTTCAGAGGGAGCTTTAGGCAACAATTGACAGAAACAGGGGAAAATAAAACAGTAGAGGAGGAATGGGTAAAATTGAGAGATGAAATAGTGAAGGTAGCAGAGGACAAAATAGGTAGGAAGGCAAGACCTACAAAAAATCCTTGGATATCACAGGAGATACTAAATTTAATCGATGAAAGGAGAAAATATAAAAATGCAGTAAATGAAACAGGCAAAATGGAGTACAGACGACTAAGAAATGAGATTGACAGGAAATGCCAAATGGCTAAGCAGGAGTGGCTAGAAGGCAAATGCAAGGATGTAGAAGAATGTATAAATAGGGGAAAGAGTATATAGAGGGGCTCTACAAAGGAAATGCACTTAGAGACAATATTGTAGGAAGGGAAGAGGGTGTAGTTGAAGATGAAATAGGAGATACTGTACTGAGAGAAGAATTTGACAGAGCCCTGAAAGACCTAAGTCGAAACAAGGCCCCTGGAGTAGATGATATTCCCTCAGAGCTACTGAAGTCTCTGGGAGAACCAGCCATGACAAAATTGTTTCACCTAGTGTGTAAGATGTATGAGACAGGTGAAGTACCCTCAGACTTTAAGAAAAATGTAATAATCCCCATTCCTAAGAAAGCAGGTGCAGACAGGTGTGAAAACTTCAGAACCATCAGTTTAATAACTCATGGCTGCAAAATATTAACGCGAATTATATACAGAAGGATGGAGAAGCTGGTAGAAGCTGACCTCTGGGAAGATCAGTTTGGGATTAGGAGAAATGTAGGAACATGGGAGGCAATACTCACTTTACGGCTTATCCTAGAAGATAGAATAAGAAAAGGCAAACCTACATTTCTAGCTTTTGTAGATTTGGAGAAGGCTTTTGACAATGTTGATTGGAATAACCTCTTTCAAGTTCTGAAGCAAGCAGGAGTAAAATATAGGGAGCGTAAGGTTATTTACAACTTGTACAAAAACCAGACAGCGGTTGTCAGAGTTGAAGGGCATGAAAGGGATGCAGTCGTTGGAAAGGGAGTAAGACAGGGTTGTAGCCTTTCTCCATTGTTATCCAATTTGTACATTGAGCAAGCTATAAAGGAAAGCAAGGAGAAATTTGAAGAAGGAACTAAAGTTCAGGGTGAAGAATTAAAAACATTGTGTTTTGCCGATGACATAGAAATTCTGTCAGAGACAGCAAAGGACCTGGAAGCGCAGTTGAATGGAATGAACAGTGTGCTGAAAGGTGCATATAAGATGAACATTAACAAGAGCAAAACTAGGGTAATGCAGTGCATTCAAAGACAATCAGGTGATGCTGAAGGAATTAGATTGGGTAACGAAGCAATAAAGGAGGTAGATGAGTTTCGTTACTTGGGCAGTAAAATAACAAATGAGGGTCGCAGTACAGAGGATATAAAATGCAGAATGGCAATGGGTAGAAAAGCGTTCTTGAAAATGAGAAATTTGTTAACATCGAATATTGATTTAAGCCTAAGGAAGTCCTTTCTGAAGGCATTTGTATGGAGTGTTGCCTTGTATGGGAGTGAGACATGGACGATAAACAGTGCAGATAGGAAGAGGGTTGAGGCTTTTGAAATGTGGTGCTACAGAAGAATGCTGAAGATTAGGTGGGTGGATCGCGTAACTAATGAGGAGGTACTGAACAGAATTGGGGAGAAATGAAATTTCTGGCATACTTTGACTAAAAGAAGGTATAGATAGGTAGGACACATTCTTAGACATCAAGGAATTGTGAATTTAGCGTTGGAGGGAAGTGTGTGTGGTAAAAACCGCAGAGGAAGACCAAGAGATGGATACAGTAAGCAGATTCAGACATATGTAGGTTGCCATTCTTATGTGGAGTTGAAGAGGCTTGCTCAGGGTAGGGTATTGTGGAGAGCTGCATCAAACCAGTCTCCGGACTGAAGACAACAACAACAACAAACGACAAAGGTGAAGCATTGAATTAAAATTTGTGATGCGGCCGGAAATCGAACTCGGACCCCCATCCTTACTAGGCTTTAATCAAATTGTGTGGTTATGGTACATCGCCCCAAATTCGCGACACGATAGGGGATTTCCTATCGGAGATGACACAGTTCGTAGTAATCGATGGTAAGGCATCGACTAAAACAAAGGTGATATCGGGCGTTCCACAGGGTAGTGTTATTAGTCCTCTGCTATTCCTTATGTATATAAACGATTTGGGAGAAAATCTAAGTAGCTCTCTTAGGTTCTTTGCAGATGACGGCGTCATTTACAGCCTAGTAAAATCATCTGAAGATCAAAACCAACTGCAGAACGATCTAAATAAGATATCAGTATCGTGTAAAAATTGGCAATTAACTCTAAATAATGAGAAGTGTGAAGTCGTCAGCATGAGTACGAAAAGAAATCCGTTAAACTTTGTTTACAAGATAAATCAATCAAAAGCGAAGGCCGTAAACTTCACAAAATACCTAGGTATTACTATTACTTCAGACTTAAACTACAAAGAATTCGTAGATAATGTCGTGGGAAAGGCGTACCAGAGACTGCGTTTTATTGGCAGAACCCTTATAAGATGCAACAGAACTGCTAAAGAAACTGCATACACTACGCTTGTCCGTCCTTATTTGGAGTATTGGTGCCCAGTGTGGGATCCTTAAGAGTGGGTTTGACAGAGGACATCGAAAGAGTCCAAAGAAGGGCAGGATTTATAAATTTCTATTTATAATGATTTAACTGAAAACCCGGCATTGCCCAGGAATTTATTTATTCAAACCTTGAGTTAATAGTCTGCCCATTCCTTCTATTTCTGTGAACCTCCTTTTTTCTAAAAACATGTAATAAATGATGGCAGAATATACAAGAAATAAGCTGCCTTGCATATTGTACAAAAGTATGTGTACGAAAGTATGTGTAAAATACGAAAGATTGTAATCAAAATACACGAATATGCATACACTAATTTAGTTCTACGGTCGGGGGTTCGAATCCCCCCTCGGGCGTAGTTGTTTGTGTCGTCGTTAGTATAAGATAGTTCATAAGTAATTTGTAAGTTTAGGGACTGATGACCCGGCAGTTAAGTCCCTTAAGCTTAACAAATATTTGAACATTTGAACTAATTTAGTTCAAAACTAGACTATCAACAATGATTTTTGTTACTTATCCAGGATAAAGCAAACGACTTTCTCTTGCCAGTCTGAAAAACATGGAGAAGTCCGATCCACTCTCCAGTATTTAATAGATTGCCCTGTGATTTATTAATCGTAACATAAAAAAGCAACTCTTACAGGAAACTGCAGTCTCTTGGAGTTAAATGGTAGATCTGTCGGAATTAGTGGGTATGCTAATTACCTTCAACAGTAAAACGCCAAGATCGCTATATGATTATTTCATATACTGACGAATGGTTTCAACTGGCTATACCATCATCTTTTGGTCGTATAAAATTCTACAGTGTGGTCGTCTTACGTTATTTAAAAATGGAGGTTAAACAGTACGTGCAACATAGCACTTAGTAAAATACAAAAAAAGTTCAAATGTTTGTATAGTCTATGGGACTTAACTACGGGGTCATCAGTCCCTAAACTTACAAACTACTTATGAACTACTTACGAACTAGGACGGCACAAATATCCATGCCCGAGGGGGGATTCGAAACCCCGACCGTAGTGGCCGCGCAGACCGTGACAGGAGCGCCTCAGTCTCCTCGGCCACCACCGCCGGCAGTAAAATACCTAAGTTATATCATCGACTGCTTGTAGAAGACTGACAGTTGATAATACAACAAATGTATTTTATATTTCGAGTAAGTACTACGTTGCACGCTCTGTTTAACCTCCATTTTTAAATAACATAAGACGACCACACTGTAAAAGATGACCACAGTGTAGAATTTTATACTATCACATGATGCATCTTTAACCGTCATGTTTTATTAATTCCTTAAAATAGGATAGTTTCGGTCCAGAACCAACATCATAGATAAAATGTTCAAATGTTTGTATAGTCTATGGGACTTAACTACTGGGTCATCAGTCCCTAAACGTCATAGGTCAAAAGGTATTAAAACAGGTTAGTCAACAGCATTAAATACAATAGATCTGGCTGAAAACAGCAGGAGTCACTTTCACTAAAATTACAAACATCATACTAGATTATCATAGCAGTAGCACAGTGCACTCTTCAGTATTCACAGTCCATTCTCGTATTTTGTTTGTTTTGACTGCTATGATAATCTAGTATGACGTTTCTAATTTTAGTGATAGTGACTCCTGCTGTTTTCAGCCAGATCTATTTTATTTAAGGCTGTTGACTAACCTGTTTTAATACCCTTTTATCTATGATGATGGTCCTGGACTGAAACTTGTCGATTTTAAGGATTTAATAAAACAGCTGATGATTTAAAGATGCATTTTATTAAATACATGACGGCAGTTAGCCCTCACCTTAACGAAACTGTGACCAGATGATGGTGCCGTAGCCAATTGAAATCGGTCGTCAGTAAACTAAATGATTATATAACGATCTTGACGTTTTAGTTTTGAAGATAATGAATCTATGCAGATCGCCTCCGTCCTGCGATGTCAGATAAATCCAACATTCGTTGGATGTACACTGTTCTCTTCCTTTTCTTGTAGCTCTATAGAAGTTTATTGATTTCACCTTCATCATGTGCGCTTCGCAGTTTAAAGCTGACTACTACACTGTCAGCATTCAGGAATTACCTTAAGCTGACTGGAATACAGGTATGTCTTAGTAGTAGATAAATGGCCACGAACCTCCCATTTGAATTTCTGCAGTTCCACAACTGTGTTGCCGTATGAGGCTTTGCATTGTGTAAGACCACCATTATTCGTAAAATTAATTGTACCTGAAAAGAGCCAGTGAAAAGCTTACATTAAACATGTAATTCTGGCCGTAAAACAGCAGCTAAAGGATTTGCGTGAACTACTAACTACTTCCTGCAACAGAATCATGTTTCCTGGCCCAGAATTTAGTTACTTTTGAAACAGGAAGACAAAGAGACGTTGGCCAACAAACGTCGTAGATCACGAGAATTACACACAATCATTAATATACAAGCCACCCCGAACTAAACCATTTCATGAAAATGACTGTGAGAAAATTTATGGCGAAACAGAATTAAAAATATAATAATTTGCATCTTAATTTGTTCTCAGCACTGGTGGAAAACAACATTAAATAAAAGGGGAAGGTATTCATTAACAAATATTTATAAGTAGGATAAAACTTCACTGATAATAACTCATTTATTTCGTCCAAACATGTGCGAAGGGGGGAACCAGTTTTGTTAAACAATAAAAATGCGCCTCATTAAAAATTAACCTAAAGTAATCTGAACTGAACATCGTCGAGGGAGGGATTTACAATCAATAAGCATTCAGCCACTCACACGCGGCAAGTAAAGCGAAACTCACCCAACTCAGCGTGCTGATACTAAGCAGAAGCAGGCGCCGCTATCGTAAGTGAAATACAGCGAACCAGGATGTACCACACAACACAAGGAAAATAAACTTCGTAGGAGGCTCTGGTCTGTCCTCCTTTAGTCGAGATGGTACGCGATACTAGCGAGATTAATTTCCATTCATATCAAACCGTGAGCATGCAGACTCACTGAGACACACGGCACGTGTCTGCTACATTACATATTCGCACCTCACTGGAGGCGAAGTGCTTAAAGATCGTATTCATTTCTTTAAAAATCCTCAGGGAAATCACAGATTATGAAGAATACACCATAGTAACACAATGGTATGTGTGCAGTGGCGAGAACTCAATTGACTAGTTATAAACCTTTGAAGTCGGAGTTCGGAACCACGTGGTTCCAAAAACCAGTGAAGATACAAAAATCCAATTTCAGAAGAAAATTAGCTACGGCATGCAACCCTTAGAAAAACGTAGGATATCATAAGGAAGTTAAAGAAATACACCCAGACACGATAGGAAAGGTTTACATCTACATCTACAACCATACTCCGCAATCCACCCGACGGTGTGTGGCGGAGGGTATCTTGAGTACCACTATCGATTTTCCCTCCTATTCCAGTCACGTATTGTTCGCGGAAAGAAGGACTGTCGGTACGCCTTTGTGTGGGCTCTAATCTCTCTGATTTTATCCTCACGATCCCTTCGCGAGATATACGTAGGAGGGAGCAATATACTGCTAGACTCATCAGTAAAGGTAAGTACTCTAAACTTTGACAAAGCCAGTACCGAGCGACAGAGCGTCTCTTCTGCAGAGTCTTCCACTGAAGTTTAGCGATAATCTCCGTAACGCTTTCACGATTACCAAATGATCCTGTAACGAAGCGCGCTGCTCTCCGTTGGATCTTCTCCACTTCCTCTATCAATCCCACCTGGTACGGATCCCACACCGGTGAACAGTATTCAAGCTGTGGGCGAACAAGTGTACTGTAACCTACTTCCTTTGTTTTCGGACTGCATTTCCTTAGAATTCTCCCAATGAATCTGAGTCTGGCATCTGCTTTACCGACGATTGATTTTATATGGTCGTTCCATTTTAAATCCCTCCTAATGACAACTCCCAGATACTTTATGGAATTAACTGCTTCCAGTTGCTGACCTGCTATAGTGTAGCTAAATGATAAAGGATCTTTCTTTCTGTGTATTCTGTGTATTACACGGATGGGCGAAGTCCAGTCTTCAAAAATCAGAAAAATGGAATAAATTCAAAGTCGAAGTAAATCAACTAAGAAATACGGCATGCATCCCCTAGAAATACGTAGTATTTCAAAATCAAACTAATAAATGGGGTTGTACAAGGCTATAAGAGAATTTACTGACGGAGTCTGAAGGCAAAGTACAAGTTTGGAAACAAAACAACTATTTAAAATAGATGGAGAGAAGATCGCGAGGTACCAATGGAAATCAGAAAGATACAGGCATAATTTTTTGCCTGAAGGGCATAGAAACAGACACAGGGGTAGCAGAGAGCTTTGTTCTAAGTACACACCACATGGAGTACAACGGAAAAGAATATTTCACGTGCACCACACAGAATATAAATAATACCACACATTAGTCACATCCCACAAAGCTAGAAAGAAATTAAACAGAGTTCGTACACCGACAGCTAGTCTCACAAAGGTTACCGATTCTCAGCCTTTATCAAACCGAATTAGTTACATATTCACCTCGTATACCTATGCAAAATCACCGAAATGAAATTGAATACACTTCCATACATGATCGAAGAAACTTATTCCAAAAAATGAACCTAAGTTCAGATGTCTAACTTGAACAAACCAGACAACGAATCACTACCATCTCAAGGGAGGAAAGAAAATCAGGACATCTTAACAGGTCGAAGCACAGCCACAGAGTGACCAGACGGCCAGCGAGTCCCCGCCAGGGCCGGAAATCTGTAAAAACCCAAAAAAGCCGCAATGTTGGGGAGACCCTAGACTCGGTCGTCCTTCCAAGGCTTGCTACCAGGCATTGCACTTGTAACCAAAGGGCGGAGGAATCTCTTTGGTAGCATCAAAATCAGAGGTTGGTAACGACTACCTATCGACACGATGCCAGAGAAAGACTAGTAGCGAGCAGCCAGCAGCCGACGACAAAAATTCTCATACATACACACAGACTCCCATGCTAGAAGATGCTCATACATGCACATACAGAGTAAAGCAAGTACACATTCTCACAGGGACAGTGGCGACACGGAGAAACTGTTCATATTGCCATGTTCATAGACATAATATTAAATTATTAGCATAATAAAATCCCAGCAATATTAACACAGTATTATAGAAACTAAAATTTAAAGACATGAAATGAAATGCTATTCCTCATGCCTCCGAGCGAAAGGGTTCTCGTTTAGCAAAAAAAGCCCGTCTAGTGAACTTAGGTAAATTACAAAGTTAAAAACCTAGGGAAGACGGCAGACAGCCGTCTTTCAATTGTCATGGAGCAGAATGACCTCACGAGTGAGACTGCCTGGTCATTTTGATTTCATCGCTCGGCGAAGGGTTGTCAAGGTTTGCGAGAATTCTGTATTGTCGCGTGATGCAGGAAATGAATCAGAAAAAAATGTTCAAATGTTTGTACAGTTTATGGGACTTAACTACGGGGTCATCAGTCCCTAAACTTACAAACTACTTATGAACTACTTACGAACTAGGACGGCACAGCCGGTCGCGGTGGCCGAGGGGACTGAGGCGCTCCAGTCACGGTCTGCACGGCCACTACGGTCGGGGGTTCGAATCCCCCCCTCGGGCATGGATATTTGTGCCGTCCTTAGGATTAGCTAGTCCATAAGTAGTTTGTAAGTTTAGGGACTGATGACCCCGTAGTTAAGTCCCATAAGCTATACAAACATTTGAACATTTTGAAGGACGGCACAAATATCCATGCCCGAGGGGGGGGTTCGAACCCCCGAGCGTAGTGGCCGTGCAGACCGTATCTGGAGCGCCTCAGTCTCCTCGGCCACCGCGGCCGGCAATGAATCATTAGGGGACCATCTTGGCCAAAGAAGAAAGTCAGCATAGCCTTTCCCGAACTCGTCCTGGATGCTTCCACTGGAGACTTTTCGTTTGGATTCTCATTGAAAGTGATGTCACTGTGACTCACCTCAGACCACCACCAGTTCCAGATCGCATTCCCTTCCTGAGCATAATGCTGCAGATAAGCAAGACAGTGAGCTATTCGACTTGCTTCCTGTTGTGGTTGAAGAATGTGGAGCATCCATTGGGACACACTTCGCGCAGATGCATTCGTTCCTTCTCGACGGTGTGAACATTTCCGACCCTCAATCCAACCACGGTGGCTGCGGCTTTCAGTGTCACCCGGCGCCCTAAGGACAACCCACACACCCATGCCCCAGGGAGGACTCGAACCTCCACGGCGAGCAACCGCGCGCTTCGCAGCGAGACGCTTTAGACCGCTCGGCTACTCCACCGCGGCTACGCTGGAAACAAAGATTTTAAAAGAAAAATGAAAAATGGGGAAAAATCTCCGTTTAAATAAAGTATTGATTCCAAACGAATTACTGAATTTATTACAATTAATTGTTTTTGTAGCTGATCAATGTGGAGAGATCAAAAAATAGACGTCCGATCTATTCGACAGTAAGAAGACGAAAGGCGACAAGAGATTCCGTTTCCTCCCCAGCTCGTTCAAAAAATTTGAAAGTCTCTTATGAAACAAAATAATCAGAGATTTACTGGCAGAGAGAACGGATGCTAGAGAAAAGCGTCGCAGATATAATTTTGATTAAAAAAATATTAAATGTAATGCTACAATACCTTAGTTCACTGATGTTACATTTTTAAGCATTTGAAATGGATAGAGATAAGGAGAAAAAATACAAACAAAGAGAAAATATAAATAATGAATTCGTTAGATTTGTTGCTACAATTATAATATAACAAATTACATTTCGTGCAGTTTACAATAAATTAGTTGTTGTGAAGAACTAAAAACATGATTAGTTACTTGGTTTTTATACATATGTCGAAATTCAATGTATTCTGAAATTTGTTAATTGTAATCATCGGATAAAACAATGTAATAGAAAAGAAAGGAAATATATCTAGAAATGAAGGGGTTTTCCGTCATAATGGCTAGTTACATGGTACTGTGCCAGGCGTTAAGTACCTTGTAATGTTTCCTTCGAGCCACCGACCGCTCAGCACATTTTCCATGGTTTTGTTGATATTAGTCTGCTTTCTCTATTTCATATTTTTGGAAACATTTCTGTTTCTCTTATGGGGAACAGCAGTCTTGTTTAAATTTATATATAAAGAACAGTCTAGAGTGCAAAAAAAAAAAAAAAAAAAAAAAAAAAAACAAAAAAAAAATATTTACGATTAGTTTCGGTCTTATTTTAGACCATCTTCAGGAAATTAAGCTCCATTTATGTTGTGGCAGGGAACTTGGAGCAGTGACGCACTAGAAGGCTGGCAGGAAACTTGGAGCAGTGACGCACTAGAAGGCTGCAGTTTCCTGCCAGCTCCACAACATCAATGGAGCTTAATTTCCCGAAGATGGTGTAAAATAAGGCTGAAACTAGTCGGAAAAAATAAAAAATAAAATTTGTTCTCTACACTGTTCTTTATATATAAATCTATTCTCTATATTATTTATTCTTTATTGTATCTCAGTAATTAGTTTCCATATTAATTTGAAGCACCTCAGGTTTGGGCTGAGGACAGTGAAAGATTACTCCCCTGTCAGAGTCTCATCGGTGTCACTTCCTTCATTTGTGAGTTTCATCGCCTTCTTCCTCGTCTGTTTGTTCCCAATTATACCGGTCCTCTCTGCGGGGTGCACGGGCACGCCTCCTGTAGGGCCTTGTCCTTTTGCTTTCTTCATAGGTCGCATTGGATATCTTGTCTGCTAGTGTGTTGTGTCCATTTTTCTTCGTCTCTTATTATGCCATAATCGTATCGTCTCTTGTAAAGTCAAGCTGCTGTGTGTCTCTTACATGTGTATATCGTCTGCAGAGGAAGTCGATGTATTCAGGGGAGCCTTCGGTGTTTCCGCAGGTCCAACTGCTTGTGTCGCCCAGTCCCATTCAGAACAGATGCTGTGTATGAGAAATTCATTACAAAGAGAGACTGAGTAAAGGGTTTCTGATAGTGAAAATACGTTCGAATGTAAAAATTTTCATCAATGAAGGCAGCTGGTTTCCCATTCTTTTAAACATTATCGTATTCGCCCTTTTGTGATATAAGAGGAGCATATCTCTGCCAGTAGCGATTTATTCGTTCGTTATATTAAATCACCTTGCAAACCCACTATAGAATCGGAGGGTAGACGCGATGCCATCGATCAATTTCAGGCCCTTCGCTGGAAATCAAAGGCCCACAAAATGAACACACCAAACCACACCAGGGAAACCAAATATCCCTCGTCCTAAACGAGCTGCTCTGCTCGTAATTTTTCGCATAAATGCACTGCGCTATCAACACGCGAAAAGGCCGGTAAACACACGCACGCACGCACACAGATTGGTCTCGTAGCCAGCTAAAGGGCCGGCGCTGTCACCCAAGACGGGCGCTGTGTGTGTCACAAATGAGGTAACGGGATCCCGCGCCCGCGCGGGCGGCCTTATTAAGTGACCGGCCGCTGTTCTGCGCCCCCCCCCCCCTCCCACGCTGTAATATCAAAGCGAGCCGCGCATGCGCAGGTTCGTTACTGGCGGATCCCGCTCCCTGTGACGAGAGACAGGATTTGGCGCGCGGCAGGTTGTCGGGGCTCTGTACACAGTAGACCGCCGCCCCCCCCGCGTCTGATACTGTTGGCTAAAGGACGGCGGAGGCAGACATTAAAGGAAGACGCCAAGGAGCTCCGTAAGGGAGCCCGAGCGCGGAAGCTTTGTGTAGGTTCAGTTGAACCTAAGGCCGGGGATAGCAGTTTAGTCACACAAAGGGGACGGCCTCTTTGCTTCGTTTCTCTCCGTTACTTCAGCTCTAAGAGATCCGATTCCCCTGTTATACTCAGGTACACAGCACAACGTCTACCGTTATGTTAAGCACGGTTTAGTAATATACAAATATACAGTCACGGTCTGCACGGCCACTACGGTCGGGGGTTCGAATCCCCCGTCCGGCATGGATATTCGTGCCGTCCTTAGGATTAGCTAGTTCGTAAGTAGTTTGTAAGTTTAGGGACTGATGACCCCGTAGTTAAGTCCCATAAGCTATACAAACATTTGAAATATTTTGAGAATTCAAAGGTTATTTCAATGAACCGTCCGACTTCTTTGTGTAGCCTTCCCATGTTGCTATCATTTTTAATCATTTACAAAATAATAGAAACCCCTGCTAGAAGAGAGGAGGTCCGATGCTGCCAACGGTCACAGCAACATAAGATTTACAGGTAAGTCACTTGTTAATTGGGAAGCGGAAGTAAGGCAGATTGATTTAAGTCATAATCTCGTTTCTTTCGTCCCACAACCAACCATTTGAAGAGACAGGCGCTACACACAATTACCCTGTTTTACTGTTTGACATAAACCGATAAGAATTGTATATTTGTATAAGGAACTCATAGTTCGATGGGGCGATCTATAATTGTTTAATAATGATTTTGCAGCCAAGATCGCATTTTTCATTTATTAAGTTACCGGTTTCGGCGTGCTCGGCGCCATCTTCAGACCTGTCGTAATTTACATAACTTCATTTTTTAGACTTTGAAGTACCTCGCTTCAGAACCATTAGAATATGAATGTATATTCTTTATTTGTGACTAGTAATTTTATGTTTGGTGATGCCTCAACCTGGATGTACTCTTTTAGTATATAAAAAAAGACGTGAAGTTATGTAAATATGCAGGCTATGCAGACCGTTGCATATTCGTTAACCTCGCGGCCGAATGCAATTACTTCACTTTAATCGCGAATACCTGCTCGGTGGAACTGTGAAGTTCCTGTCGGTCAACGAGACTGAGCATGGCGGCTTTTGCACAATAGGCGATCGCGGACCTGTCCTCCTAAGAACTGCAAGCATCTGAAACAACTGTCGAACTGAGGGCGGCCACGTCGCTCACGCCAGTTTTGTTAACGCGAGTTTCGTACCGCTGATTCTTCCGCCGGCAAAACTAGTGACGTGTTACAAACCTGACCAGAGCACAGTTAAGAGTTCGTTCTGAACCGCAAAGGCCGGTTTCACGTCTTCTATGATGGCGGCCTGTCTTGGCGGCAACTCGTCAATGACGGCGGAAACAGAAGTGTCCTTCCGCGAAGACGTTGGCTCTCCGGGTTTAAACTTAACCGCTCCGGTAGCCTTTGTGGCTGATCGCCATCTTGCCAATTTAATATATTTATTAATATAGGACACGCAAAATTATTTCGTCCCCACGATATGATGGTCCTCTGGTCAGGCAAGCAAACGGTACTTGTCGGGGGAAATTAGTTTTATATGATTTTATTGGCGATTAATTTTACCAACTTCGTGAATATTAATCGGAACTAACTTTGTAATACTTCAAACGAATCGACATTTTTAATTAGATTGCAATCCGTCGTCATAAATTTTAGAATTGTTTTATTTATGCCCACTCTCTTTGTCCTAAAGGCTGGCCATGACACCTCTGTGCTGGTCTGGGAAAAGTCTTAGCTCTATATGAGAAAGAACGCCTGCAATAGATATATCGTAGGAGAAGTACATCTGTGGCGCCATTTCCGACAACCGCCACACACTAACATGAAGTTCACTGTTGGAAAGAGTAGTGCAGTG
The DNA here is from genome assembly GCA_026315105.1 of Locusta migratoria. NCBI lineage: Eukaryota > Metazoa > Arthropoda > Insecta > Orthoptera > Acrididae > Locusta > Locusta migratoria. The sequence goes on along the minus strand of CM048749.1, from coordinate 242,808,528 downwards.
TAGTGGCAGACGTAAATGAAACGCGTTGATAAATTCGTTCCGCACTGGTCACTATTTTAGCAAGTGGAATAAGTAAATCGTGGCTCTCGTAGCTCCGCGTCCAGCCACCAGCACCGCTGCCTTTTCACGTGTGTTGGTTTTATTCCAAGGAGATTAGAATAAGGGAGGTGACGTTATCTATGCTGAGAACAGGATTGGTTGAAGATAGAAGGGCCATGCTGCTCACTTCTCTTTCTCACTTAAACTTTGTGTGATTATTGCCTTCTTTACGTAATGTCACTAAACTGACAGTCTCATCGAAGTATTTACTTAAATATGACGTGCATTTCAACGACTAGAACTACTATATAGTCGCACTACGACAAATGTCTTGGGCACAAACAAATGCCGGAGTGCGCAGTTTGCTGGTTCCACTTTTTCAGTGAAAGGGCATCTCCAAAGAGTCTAACCTCCATTATTTATTCCATAGACCAAGGATAACAGACTCTGCATGTCCCTATCTCTGTTGTGGTGTGAAACCAACCTCTAATATTCCCCCAAATTACGTAACTGAGACTTCGTCATTTCGAACAACAGTGTTTCTAATTTACTGGTGAAATCAAGCGTTGATTTTAAGGATAAAACGACTTCTCGTATTCCTATTGCACATGTAGTAGTAAAGGTAACGTGATTTCTCCATATTACTGATATTAATGCGGCGATTATCGTTTTTACGTGTGACCAGGCGAAAAGTATTGTCAGTTCCGTTTACAAGCAACAAAATTACACGGTCTCAATGTTTGATTTGTACTATGAATTTTTTTGCTTTTTCCCCAACTGATCAATGTGATTTTTGAGGGGAAGATTGTTTTAGCGTGTCTTGACTGAGTATATATGTCTGCAAGAAACTAATTTCTGGTGCAGAGGTGCCATTAATAACGTTACACAATGCTGAAGATGAATACAGACCATTATCCCTATAAAACCTGTTCTTGTCACGTACATCAATAATTTTTTTGATTACATTATTATTTAATGTAAATAGCCAATATTTTTCTTGTTTTAAGTTTTGGCTTCAATGTATGTGCCAAAAGTCGAAAAATATAAACGCTTGTATTTATATTAAAACGGGACATTTTGGATGCAAACCGATTTGAGTTATCTATACAAGCATAAAAAAACATTTCACATGTATTGTTTAGGAAACGTATGAAAACTGATACTGCTTGTCAAACTGGTATTTCGGCTCTTGGGTAAGCTACACCTCATCTTTGGTTTATGGGTTTATTCCGTGCGCGGTGTTTATGTTTTTACGTTATTCTCTCTGCTGTTTATTCTCCGGCAACTTTTGTTTTCGTGAGTTCCTCCTGTCTTCTAATTAAGTGTACCATTCATCCTCTGGCGTCGTATTTGTGTATTTTATACAGTCACAGTCATGTTAGACTGTGATCAGCTCGCAATACATCGATCCTGACATGTCGAAGTCGCGGCCTCACTGCCAGTGTCAGATATCGAATGTTTGACTCTCGAAGCTGGATACATTGTTTATTGTTCTCTGCTTCGAAAACGGAATGTCGATCGAGAGTGGTAAAAATCGTTAGTGAATCTAGTGCAATATCCTTGCCTAAATCTCTCACTTATAAGCAATTTATTTCCCATTGGAGTGATACTGGAAAACCCTAGGATATGGATTCACGACAAATTTTAACACTTCCTTTAACGGATACAAAACTGATGACAGATGATTGTAAATCATTCAAATCGTTAAAAAATTAAGGAATTGAATGTAATCCAGTAATCAAATGTTTGTTAAACTTATGGGACTTAACTACGGGGTCATCAGTCCCTAAACTTACAAACTACTTATGAACTACTTACGAACTAGGACGGCACAAATATCCATGCCCGAGGGGGGATTCGAACCCCCGACCGTAGTGGCCGTGCTGACCTTGACTGGAGCGCGTCAGTCCCCTCGGCCACCGCGGCCGGCAATCCATTAATCATTCAATTTATTTTTGTCGCCTGACGACCCATCTGTGCACTCTCTGAGGATATCTCAAAGTCATCTGTGGTATCAATTATACACGGGAGTAATAAAGTTGTGATGTCATACGAGGCATGTTTTTTTAAGCAAGTTACGTTTTGTTGTACACACTAGTAGTTCGCGCACATACCGCAACGAGCGCGTGCGTCGTGTACCGGCATGCCTCGGGAACAACTGTGCTCAGTTTCAGCTCTGTAACTAAGCTGCACGTTTCTGTTCTGTGCTCTCACAATGTTTAAGACTATCAACTCGCCCGCCGCTGAGGTTCGCTCAGTGATATGGTTTTTGTCACCAAGGAAGCTGTCTGCCGCAGAAATTCATCGACAGATTTGCGAAATGTACGTGATACTGTTATGAAATTGGGTACCAGAATTCAAAGATGACTGTGACAACGTTCATGATGAGGACCGCCCCGGTCGTCCATCTTTGATTTACAGACAATTTGAAGATTTCAGCTGAAGCGAGGATTCGCGAGAACAGCAGCTTTGCAATAACAGGTCTCTCAAACGAATTTCCTGACGTGTAGAGATCAGTTCTTTACAAAACGCCAGTGAACTCTTGGTTATCGGAACAGGCGGCAAGATTGTATGAAGAGGGTATTTTAAAAATGGTTGAGAGGCATGACAAGTGTTTGAACAAACTTGGCAATTATGTCGAAAAATAAAGTATCTACTTTCTGAAAATAAATTTACTTTATGGAAATAACCTTTCGTTGTGTACTTCTCTTCAAACGGAACTTACTTAAAAAACGCGCCTCTTACTTTTGTTTTCGTTTAATTACACTCGTTAGAAAAATATTTGTCTGTGTCACGTACAAGTTCGCCGACCTACTGTAGTAATAAAGTTATAGATCACTGAAATTGGTAGCAGTAGTAAACACAAGACACGGTGGCCTTCCTAACATGCTTGGCAAACCTCGCGCGGTACTTTAAAGTCTGTGGAGCGTATTTCTGTCTGGAATTCAACAATACTTGTTCGTTGTTACTGATGATGGTGGTTACCTGAGCAATTTTTTTTTAATTGGCAAGATTTACTTTGGTTATAGTTGTGCGCGACGCTTGCCTAGGTCTGACGAAGGCCACCCATAGAGACTTGCGCGTAATAGTTCGCAATCAGGAGCGCTCACTTTAGTTCGCGGCTCTGCCGCGAATTAGTTCCTTCTTTTAGTTCGTCCGCTCCCAGTGACAGATGAGCGGCGTGGTCTGCGCATGCAGGTGGAAGGAGAAGTTCCGCCACCTAGCTCCTTCATACGCTTGCTGCTTGAGCCGCTAACGATGTCACGCAAACCAAAAGAAAGTTTGTGGATAATTTCTCCCGTTTAAGTTTAGAGTTATCTCTATATCTTGTCTTTATGGAATTTATTAGTCAGATATTGCAGAGTGCAGAATACTTCAAAACAGAATTTTGTAGCAGTGAACTATGTAATCTTAGCAAGCAGACGCTCACCTCGAAATGGCTCTCATCAGCAGAAGGCAAACACGTGCTTTTAATTCTGCTAGGGGCCTCTCGCTATTGCCCGTCAGTCTTCGGAAAAGAATTCCACAAACTAAGAAGCGAGATACGTTTGGCATAATAGTTCGCATGTTTTAGTTCTCGACCGATTTGTACATCTTTTAGTTCGCGACCGATCGCGCATATTTTAGTTAACGACCGGTAGCTCTCCTTTTATTTCGCAGCTTGGCCGCGAAGTAAGTCGCTCTTTTTGGTTCGTCCGCTATTTTTGGCTTTTTCTACCGCTAGTAAAAGAGCTCTTTCTTTTATGACAGCTTTTTTATATAACGATCAGTGTTGCCCAAGCGTGTGCTATTACCCGTATTTTTGGGCAATTAGACGTGAAATACTTAAGCAAATAAACCAGTTATTTACACGAATGAGCGATGCAATGGTATTCAGCTACTTTGCATGCAGAGTACTCGTAGTATTTTACACTATGGAATGAGGGTTATTTTGTGTCCCTGCCTCGTAGCCGCTTTTGTGTCCCAGCCCGTCGTAGGTGTCGGTGGCCGAGTGGAATGAGACCGACACAGGAATAAATGAGGCACGCTTGTGCAGGTAGGAAGGGGAGCAGCCAGAAACTAGAAACACTAGAGTAAATTAGAAAGAGATATATATTGCACAGAATGTAACAATACTTAACTTTTACATAGTACTGCAGAATGTTGATACAGAGTTGTTAGAGGCCTGCCTAGTGCCTGTACGATAGCAAAGTCTTCTCTGGTGCCTATCTGATTACGAAGGTCCTAACTGGTCGCTATCTCAGTCCCAAGTGCACGCTGTCCTTCAGTGGTGGCCACGAGCGGAGTTGTCGCAGAGGGCGCTCGTGGCTGTCGTCGTGAGAACGCCGTGCCGTGCGTGCATGGCGGCGCGCGGCGAAAGTAAGTGGCGCGCACTTTGTACTTGTGCGACACCACACCCCTCCCCCCCCCCCAAACCGCCGCGCCGTCGTGGCGTAGGGCTGAGGGCCACGGCGACGGCACTGGGAGGAGGGCCTGGGTGGGGGCGTTACTGGTGGGACGAGCGTCGTAGCTGAGGTCGGTATCGAGACGCCGTCCGCGCCCCGGCATCCGCCATGCGATCCTCCAGGAAACCCGCCGAAACCTGGGGAAGGGCGCACCCCCCCGCCCAGATGGAAAAGGTCATCTTCGTCTGAGGTGCGTGGCCCAAGCTGGGGGAGCCCGCACGGTCCCGGAGTCCCTCTTGGTGACGCTGGCAGCTGAGGCAGCGACGGAGGCGAAGGGGCCGACTGCATAGGAGGCGCGTCTACATCCATCGGGAGCTCGTAGCCCGGGGAAGCTGGGCCCGGCGGCGAGCGATGTGGCTGTGCTCCCTGGCGGTGAACTGGGTCTGAAATGAAGAATCCGGAGACAGGATCGCGCGGCCTGTGCAGACGCAATTGGTTTGTGTGGCGCCGCAGCTCCGACCCTGTGGAAGAACGTACAACATACATATTGCGACCGAGCACGCGCTGAATGATGCCCGGCATCCATAGTTTATTCTTGTTTCCAGCAAACACCCTGTACAGCTCCGGCGTGGAAACCTGAAAACGCGTAGCGCCATACGAACCGACTCAGTGCGTGGGAGGCTGCAGCAGGTGAAGGAGAGTGCGGTGACGGCGGCCGTGTAGCAGCTCGGCAGGAGACGGGCCGTCACGTGGCATGCATCGATACGTAGACAGGAAAATTTGAAGAGCTTGCTGCCTGGAGTGCTGACCTTTCATCTTCTCCATTTGAGACTTGAATGTTCGAACGAAACGTTCTTCTTCACCATTGGACTGAGGGTGAAAAGGTGCGGTGGTGATATGCTGAATACCATTCACACGACAAAACTGTTGAAATTCCGCACTAACAAACTGAGGTCCATTGTCACTGACGATAGTTTCAGGCAAACCTTCGATGCAAAACACTGATGTTAAGGCACTGATTGTACTAGACGCTGTCGTTGAGTTCATGGCAATCACAAACGGAAACTTGCTGAAAGCGTCTACAACAATTAACCAGCGCGTATTCCAGAAAGGTCCGGCAAAGTCAATGTGTAAACGTTGCCATGGTCCCTTGGGGCGTGGCCAATCTGAGAAACGTTGCGGTGGAGCCGCCTGATGCTCCGCACAAACTGAACACTGTGATGTCATGCTCTCTATCTGAGCGTCCATTCCAACCCAGGTACAATGACGTCTGGCCAGTTGCTTTGTCCTAACAATACCCCAATGTCCTAGATGCAGGAGGCGTAATACTTCTCGTTGCAGGGAACGAGGAACAATCACTCTTGCTTGGTCGTTGTCCGTATGTAACAACAGAACACCCTGACTTAAGGATAATGCATGACGTTGTGCAAAATAACGTCGAACCAGAGGCCGCTCAATGTCTTTGGCTCTGGCAGGCCAACCAAAGCGAACAAAACTTGCTACCACACTTAGGTCTGCATCCGCAGTTGTTTCCTGTGCAACCCGACGAGAGTTCAAAGGGAATCAAACATGCATCACTGATTAGTGCAGTCTTTAATTTGTCAAAGGCAACTTGGCAATCTTTAGACCATACAAAAGGAACATTCTTCCTACGTAAGTGATGCAGTGGAGCTGCAATCTGAGACGCATTGGGAATAAACCTGAAATAATAGTTAAGCTTTCCCATTACTGCTTGCAATTCGTGCACATTCTTAGGAGAAGGCAAGTCTCTGATTGCTCGAAGATGTGACTGTAAGGGATGAATTCCTTGGGCATTAATCACATGGCCTAGGTACTCTATTTCAGTTTGAAAAAACGAACACTTTGCTTTATTGCAACGTAGACCTGCTGCAGTCAAAACTTTGAAAAGGCACTCCAGGTTTGCTAAATGTTCTTCAACTGTACGTCCAGATACCACAATATCATCTAAATAGTTCAAACAACACGGTACAGAAACTGTCAGTTGTTCCAAAAAACGCTGAAAAATAGCGGGAGCGGAAGAACTGCCAAAGGGTAGGCGTTGAAATTGAAAAAGGCCCATGTGAGTATTAATGACGAAAAACGTTTTTGACTCGTCATCAAGTGGAATCTGTAAGTATGCCTCTGCTAAATCAATCTTGGAAAAGAAACGAGACTGTCCTAATTTGTCCATCAGTTCGTCAGGTCTGGGCAGGGGATAAGTGTCTACAATTGTTTGACTGTTCACTGTTGATTTGAAGTCCGCACAGAGACGAAGTTTTCCTGACGGCTTGGGTATAACTACTATAGGCGAGGCCCACTGACTCGCAGAAACAGGAGAAATCACCCCACTATCTTGCCAACGTTTAAGTTCTTCGGCAACTGTATCACGCAAGGCGATAGGCACTGGTCTAGCTTTACGAAATTTTGGAACTGCAGATTCTTTTAAAGTTACATGTGCCACGAAGTCTTTTGCACAACCTAGTTCCGGCGAAAACAAGTCACTATATTTGTCACACAATGCATTGATTTTATCCTGAGGCACTATTGACGAAATTTGAAGCACATCTCTTTGAATTGATAAACCAAACAAGTCAAAAGCGTGTAGTCCAAAAATGTTCTGTGTCGATTTGGCCTGAAGAACTACAAAAGCAACTGTTTTTGTTACACCTTGAAAAGAGGCGGGCAGGCTACACGTTCCTAGCACGGGAATATTTTGACCTGTGTACGCTGTTAACATTTGTTGACACGGCGACAATTTTGGCGAACCCAGAAGTTCATAAGTATCTTTATTTATTAACGTGACAGCGGAACCAGTATCAAGCTGAAATTGCACCGTCTTATTTTCTGTAGAGAGAGTAACAAACAGCTTGTGCTTCTGGCGCACGACCGGTGCGCGAATGTGGGCAACGTCTAATACATATTGTTGTCTGCGCTTGCGCGGGTTGCGTGCGGTAGGAAGCGGCGCATACTCGGCACACAGCGGATTAAAAACACTGTCACTAGATGGCACTACCGCCGGATCGGCGTCCGCGCAATGCGAGGCTACTGCACTAATATTACTTTGAGTAGCTACCTGATGTCTACTGTCACTAGCTACACAGTACTGGGCACTATTACAAGGAGCAGTTGCAGAAGGCACTATTTTCACTACAGGAATGCACTGTTCATAGTCATTTTGCTTGTCCCGAACCCTTTTCCGTTGCACTGTTTTACGCGCTCGTCGGCGCTTGCTACGTGGTGCACTATATAGTTTTGCCATAGGCGCAGAACCACTTTCTTGCAATTGAGAACCAACTAAAGCACTGTTCAATTCCACAGCGTCTATAACATTTACTGTATGCACTGCTCTCGCACTTTGCGAAGCACTGTTTCTAACGTTACTGTTCTTTGAGTTTTTAATTTGCATACACACAGACTGCACATGTCCCGATTTGCCACATTGATAACAGGTTGCGTTGCGACTAGGGCAATGAGCACGCTTGTGGCGAGACACACTGGGGGCAAGATTTACGTACATTTTTCTGAAATGAGCGTTGGCGCCCGTTATTCAAATCACTGTTTCTAACACGACGGGGCGACCTTTGTGTCGCACTTTTACACTGGCTACTGTTCACTGTCTGTTCAGCACGGCCTGTACTATTGTAAGAATCACTAGTGCTACACTGAGAACTACGGCTAGGAAAGCGACCGTTGCGGCGCACTGAATTAACACTGTGGCTTTGCATTTCTACATCTGCTAAGTCAAAAGTATCATGCGCATCTATAAGCTGCAGTACACTGTCTAATGAGGGGTCAGATTGTTTCAGAATTGCTGCTCTAATTCTGGGGTCCTGAATATTCTGCGTAATCGCATCCCTCAACATCACGTCACTATACGAAAGTCCACAAGAGCAAGTAAATTTACATTGGCGGGTTAAGCCCTTCAATTCCGTAATCCACTCTTGGTGTGACTGCTGCGGTAATTTTTTAAGTCTGAAAAATCGGTATCGTGCAGCGGCTACAAGAACTTTTCTCTCATAATGAGCATTCAGTGCATCTACAATTTGTTCAAAGTCTACATCACGAGGAGATGCTTGCGGGAATAGTTTCTGCAGTAATACGAAGGTTTTGGGGCCCACCACGGACAATAAAAGATGCTTAACAGTCTGACCTGTAAGTTGATGAGCCGCGACGAGTTCTTGAAACTGTGCGAAGTAGTCGCTCCATTCTTCCTCACGTTCGTTGTACTGGCGAAATGTAGGAAGCGGTGCAGCGGCAGGTGTGGGCTGCTGATGTGACGGCTGTTGTTGTTGGTGAGCAGCCTGTGCCGTCAACTGCGACACGGCCTGCAGTAGTTGAGTGATTTGCGCCGTCTGTAACTGAATAATTTCCATTACGTTCGGGTTCGGGGTAGTGGCCATGCTGACCGATTAGGCGCCGCGCATACAAGTAAATTATAACAAAACACAAATGCAATATGAAAGAGGACGCTCTGCTACAAAAAAGTCCACAAACACGTAACTGAAAATGTTCCCCCAAAAATCTTATAATAAGGGTGGGTGGGCGGGAGCAATTTCTGCGTGCTCCGACTGCTGCTGTCTGGCTGCTGCAAGAGAGCTGGTCCAAGGTTCTATCACTCCTCGTCGCCACTTTTGTGTCCCAACTTCGTCGCCGCTTTTGGATCCCATCCTCGTCGCCACTTTTGTGTCCCTGCCTCGTAGCCGCTTTTGTGTCCCAGCCCGTCGTAGGTGTCGGTGGCCGAGTGGAATGAGACCGACACAGGAATAAATGAGGCACGCTTGTGCAGGTAGGAAGGTGAGCAGCCAGAAACTAGAAACACTAGAGTAAATTAGAAAGAGATATATATTGCACAGAATGTAACAATACTTAACTTTTACATAGTACTGCAGAATGTTGATACAGAGTTGTTAGAGGCTGCCTAGTGCCTGTACGATAGCAAAGTCTTCTCTGGTGCCTATCTGATTACGAAGGTCCTAACTGGTCGCTATCTCAGTCCCAAGTGCACGCTGTCCTTCAGTGGTGGCCACGAGCGGAGTTGTCGCAGAGGGCGCTCGTGGCTGTCGTCGTGAGAACGCCGCGCCGTGCGTGCATGGCGGCGCGCGGCGAAAGTAGGTGGCGCGCACTTTGTACTTGTGCGACACCACAGGTTATATTTGAGTACTCGTAGTATTTTACACTATGGAATGAGGGTTATATTTAGACACTGCTGAATACCTTAGAAAAGAAAATTTGTGGCAGTGAACTATGTAACTACAGCTGAGCTGCATCTCAGCTCAAAATGACGGTAACTGACAGAAGGGAATCACGCGTTTCTGCACGCTCTCGCTGTTCCCTTCATTCTTTGGAAAAGGAGCGGACGAACTAAGAGGCGAGGGAGCTGCGAACTAGTTCGCGTAGTTCGCCTGTGGGAGCGCTCTTCTGAACTAGTTAGTTCGCGAATTACACAGGACTACACCCATAAGACATTCGACAACAAGTAAATAGCCGAAGCTCAACTAAGCATCGATTACAACTAACAAACACTCTGGTAGTTCTCTTTGTTGGTAAAGTTTTCAGTCCATCTCTCGAATTCATTACACAAATTACTATCATTTTAGAATGAAACTTTCACTCTGCAGCGAAGTGTACGCTGATATGAAACTTCTTGGCAGATTAAAATTGTGTACCGGAATCGGAACCTTTGCCTTTCGTGGGCAAGCGCACTACCGACTGTGCTATCCCTACACGACTCACAATGCCGCCTCACAACTTTACTTCCGCCAGTACCTCGCCTCCTACTTTCCAAACTTCACAGAAGCTCTCTTGCGAACCATGCAAGACTAGCACTCCTGGAAGAAAGGATATGGTGGAGACATGGCTTAAGGGATGTTTCCAGAATGAAACTTTCACTCTGCAGCGGAGTGAGCGCTGATATGAAACTTCCTGGCAGATTAAAATTGTGTGCCGGAACCGGGACTCGAACCTGAGACCTTTGCCTTTCGCGGGCAGAGTGAAAGATTCATTCTGGAAACATCTCTTAGGCTGGGGCTAAGCCATGTCTCCACCATATCCTTTCTTCCAGGAGTGCTAGTCTTGCATGGTTCGCAGGAGAGCTTCTGTGAAGTTTGGAAGGTAGGAGGCGAGGTACTGGCGGAAGTAAAGTTGTGAGGCGGCATCGTGAGTCGTGTCGGGATAGCACAGTCGGTAGTGCGCTTGCCCGCGAAAGGCAAAGGTCCCAGGTTCGAGTCCCGGTTCCGGCACACAATTTTAATCTGCCATGAAGTTTCATACTGTCATTTTATTTATTTTAGCACGAGCGCTAAAAAAGAAAAAGAAAAGTTCTGTGGGGATTGAAGCCCCCCTCCGTATCTTCGTTTCTGCATCTCTGGTAACATAATGGAGGTAGTAAGAAGGAGAAAACAAAGAAGGCAGAGACTTTCGATCAACTACTCTCTCACTTTACTTACTACATTTTTCTCTCCCCCCCCCCCCAACGGACAACGCCATCTACTACGTCTATGTGTATGCGCTTTTAAAAAACTAAAATCTCGTCCAACGAATAGATGAAAATGGGGGGGGGGAGGGAGGAAGGGTATGGGGGTACCAAACCGGCTGTTCCAGAACGGATCGGCGGGCAGCAGCGCGGTGGCTGTGATTTCAAGGCCGTCAGGCGGGGGTAACGGCCGCGGCTACTGCGGCGCAGTGACAGGCGCGCCGGAAGACACATGTGGGTCGTTAATGGCGGCGGGCTAATACTTGCGTAATAGCAGGCTAATAAATCGCCCGCTAAGCCGATAATTGCGCGCGCTAAGCTCTCCGGCGCCGGAGGCCCGCGTCTTGCGCGCCCACCGCGGCTATTTGCTGTTTGCGGCTCAACTCGTTCGGCCGCATCGACGCTGGCTGGCTCCATCAGAACTTGCAGCCGCGGGAACGCCAAAGGTTAAGTGCAGTACTTAGCGTAATAGCTATTGCGTGCCCGGGCCTTTTCTCCGTTCTGCCTCTCTCTCCGTCCGAAGCGGCTAATTCGAGCTGAAAGCGGTCGGTTCGATTCCTATAATAAGGGCCGAAATTTTCGTTACCATCCGGCCGGATAGTTCAGAGTAACAAGTTCACCATATAAAATACGATGGTGAGTCAAATGGAAGCCTCAAATACACTACTGGCCATTAAAATTGCTACACCAATAAGAAATGCAGATGATAAACGGGTATTCATTATACAAATATATTATACAAGAACTGGCATGTGATTACATTTCCACGTAATTTCAGTGCATAGATCCTGAGAAATCAGTACCCAGAACAACCAACTCTGGTCGTAATAACGGCCTTAATACGGCTGAGCATTGAGTCAAACAGAGCTTGGATGGCGTGTACAGGTACAGATGCATATGCAGCTTCAACAAGATACCACATTTAATCAAGAGTAGTGACTGGCGTATTGCGACGAGCCAGTTGCACGGCTGTCATTGACCGGACGTTTTCAGTTCGTGAGAGATCTGGAGAATGTGCTCGCCAGGGCAGCAGTCGAACATTTTCCGTATCCGACAAAGGCCACTACAGGACCTGCAAAATGCCGTCGTGCATTTTCCTGCTGAAATGTACGTATTCGCAGGGATCGAATGAAGGGTAGAGCCATGGGTGGTAACATATCTGAAATGTAACGGCCTCTGTTCAAATTACCGTCGATTCGAACAAGAGGTGACCGAGACGTGTAAGCAATGGCACCCCATACCATAACACCGGGTGGAACGCCAGTATGGTGATGACGAATACATGCTTCCAATGTGCGTTCACCACGATGACGCCAAACACGGATGTATCCATCATGATGCTGTAAACAGAACCTGTATTCATCCGAAAACATGATGTTTTGTCACTCTTGCGTACACCATCGCAGGCAATCCTGTCTGTGATGAAGCGTCAAGGGTAACCGCAGCCATGGTGTCCGAGCTGATAGTCCATGCTGCTGCAAACGTCGTCCAACTGTTCGTGCAGGTGGTTATTGTCTTACAAACATTCCCATCTGTTGACTCGGGATCGAGATGTGGCTGCACGATCCGTTACAGCCATGTGGATAAGATGCCTGTCATCTCGACTGCTAGTGATACGAGGGCGTTGGGATCCAGCACGGCGTTCCGTATTGCCCTCCTGAACCCACAGATTCCATATTCTGCTAACAGTCATTGGATCGCTACCAACGCGAGCAGCAATGTCACGATACGATAAACCGTAATCGCGACAGGCTACAATCCTTCCTTTATCAAAATCGGAAAAGTTATAGTACACATTTCTCCTTCTTACACAACGTTTCACCAGGCAACGCCTGTAAACTGCTGTTTGTGTATGAGTAATCGGTTGGAAACTTTCCTCATGTGAGCACATTTTAGGTGTCGCCACCGGCGCCAACCATGTGTGAATGCTCTTAAAAGCTAATCATTGGCATATCACAGCATCTTCTTCCTGTCGGTTAAACTTCGTGTCTGTAGCACGTCATCTGTGTGATGTAGCAATTTTAATGACCAGGAGTGTATTGTCTACACACGTCGAAACAAGTTTTGCAGCACCTGTGTTTGCCATAAACAGAATTCTCATGGACATACGTCGAGACGATTCGAAAAACTTGGTCCTTTAGACCGTCATAAAAGTATAGAAACTTTTCAAAAGCCCCATTTACCGAATCCATAGCCATGGAAATAGATGTTGGACAGTCTTGATACGAAACATAGTAGCAGAAGAGCTTGAAACCTCATAAACCATTACCTAGCGACCCAGCAGCCCATAAGGATCAGTTTTCCGTGAGCGCCAATCAGCTCCTTCTGAATGGTAAACCAACCACAAACAGCAATATTGCCACTTTTTGTATAAGAAGCCACAAGTGCCTGAAATACCACCAATGCCATATTTCATTTCATGTACAGTACTTAATCTTTATCTCTCGGATGATACTAAAATTGTGCAACCCATCCCACTGCTGTACAAATAAGATGGGTTGGAGGCGTTGTCAGGATGGAATGCGAAGCGGTAAAGGCTTGTGTGCTCCCTAGGAAAGGGTGGCTGATTGATAAATAAAAGGATTTAAGTTAATACTGTGTATATTCTGAAAGTAAGGGCTACATACCAGGACTCGCCCTGAGGACGGAAGCAATGTATAAGTGCCAGCCTAAGTTAGTGGATTAGAAAACGGAAAAGGTAACAGTTACGGTTCACATAGTTGGTGGCTGATACCGAACAGCCGTTAGGCTGGGCCCCTGGAGTGCGTCTGTTCTGTACAAGAGCTAGAACGGTAGAGAACGAAGGAACTGATTCTCGCACCTCTGAGCCCTCCAGCAGTAGCACACGTAATCGGACGTGGGTGTCTGCTATTGGCTCCACGGTAGCATGGAAACGTCAGTAGTTTCAGCATGGACACCAGAAGGGTGGCGTGATTTTAGAATCAGCAGTCAATACTGGTTTTGGCCGGCTCTGTTCTGCAAGGTGGGCAGCGTTGGTGACGTTGTCAAGGCAGTGGAAGAACACTTGTAAAACTTCGGCGAAGTTTTGAAATAAAATTTTGAATTATTTCCCTAAATTATTGTAGACTGTCTGTTCATCCTGTACATTCATTAGAATTAGAAGCAGCTATCAGTTTCTTGAAATCCAGGAAGGACCCTAGTCATGAGGATGTCGTTAATGAATTTATACAGAACGTAGGGCCCATAGCTGAGGAATGGCTCTTACAACTCTACACCGTCTGTTAGGCTGACAAGACGGCCTCAAAGGTATGGTTAAAGACCAATGTAGCAGCAGTCGCAAAGCCAATTAAGTAAAGAGATGATGCCAAGAACTACCGTGCAATATCGCTGCTGTGCTGCTCTTTCAAACTATACGAACGTCTTATCTTAAATAAAATAAGACCACAACTAGAAAGCCAAATCATTCGACAACAGGCAGGATTTAGACCCAGAAAGTCTTGTACTGGACAGGTCCTCTGTCTAACACAATCTATAGAGGACAGGTTTTAGAAGAGTGAAAAAACTGGTGTTGCGTTTGTCGATCTATCAGCAGCATACAAACGATAAACCATAAAATCCTCCTGGAAAAAAATTTCAAAATGACGGGAAACTACCATATTACTGAAGATGTGAGATCACTGATCTCCATCACAATATACTTCGTGGAATTTCAAGAGCAAAGAAGCCGCTGGAAGAACCAGAAGAATGGACTTCCCCAAGGTAGTTTTTTTGCTCAAAAAAGGTTGAAATGTTTGTTAAGCTTAAGGGACTTAACTGTGGGGTCATCAGTCCAGAAACTTACAAACTACTTACGAACTACCTTATACTAAAGATGACACAAAAATCCATGCCCTAGGGGGGATTCATACCCCCGACGGGGAACGGCCTCGTGCCCCAGAGCATTGCGCCTCAATGCGCTCGGCCACTCTGCGACTAAATGCAAGAAGTTTTATCTATGCTGATGATGTAGCCATTGCCTGCCAATCGAGATCAACATCACTCACAGAGAAACGTAACATATGCCCTAAAAGTTCTTACTGAATATTACAACGGGAACGAGCTTCGACCTTATCCAACAAGGATGCAGACTTGTTTATTTCACCTGAATAATAAGGAAGCAAAAAGGGCATTACTATTGGAATAGAACTCAGTTGAACTTAAACATTTCCCAAACACTGTTTATCTTGGAGTCACGTTAGATTGAACACTGTCTTAGGAGAAACATGTAGAGGAAACTAGAGCGAAAATCAACACACTGAACGGTATAATCCATAAACTTACCAACTCGCAATGGGGACCAAATCCTGAAATTCTACATTTATCATCCCTGGCTTTGTGTTTTGCTTCAGCTGAATATGCATGCCCACAAGCTAGCACTGAACGGTTCATGCCGATTAATTACGGGATCCCTGATCCTGCAAACAATGTTCTCCTTTATATGTGTTCTAGAACCGCTCCGCCACAGATCAGACAGGAAACGTTGACGATGGCTGAATGATGCAGACAGTGAGAGGATAGAAGACATCCCCTGTTCGAACATCAGCCAGTGGTGGAAAGATTAAAATCGAGAATTCATTAAATTTGTACATACACTACATAAAAGTCAGTCTACAACCAGATAATCGATGTGGAAACAAAAATTGGAAAATGCAGCTTGCAATATTGCAACATTAAAGAAAAAATTCCGGCTGGATATCAACTGGAGTGGAGAGTATGGAAGAGCCTAAATAGATTTAGGTGTCGAATGGGAAGATCAAAGGATAACCTGTTCAAGTGGGGATACGCAGAAGACGATCCCTGCCAATGCGGAGAAAAACAAACAATGACACACCTGCTGCGCAGTCCATCCTTGCCGGCCCCATGCACTTTCAAATGTTCAAATGTTTGTTAAGCTTAAGGGACTTAACTGCGGGGTCATCAGTCCCTAAACTTACATACTACTTAAGATCTACCTTATACTAAAGACGACACAAACATCCATGCCTGAGGGGAGATTCGAACCCCCGACCGTAACGGCCGTGCAGACTGTGACTCGCGCGCCGCAGACCGCTCGGCCACTGCGGCCGGCCCATGCACTTTCCAAGACCTGTGGTTGGCCAATGACGCTGCAGTGAAGTGTCCCTTGGAGAGAGAGAGAGATGAGCCTGCTATGGACAATAATGACTTGTGATGTGCGAAAATCATGAAGGTATATATGAATGTATAATTACTACTTCGTTTTGACCCACTTTAGGTTACGGTAGTAACACTAAAAGTGGGCCTTTGCGATCGTCTTTTGACAGCTCGAAATTTAAATGAAAATAACGGCTTAACTATTCATCTGAAACGAAAATTGAATAACCTAATTTGTAGAGGAGAAAATTCTCTACAACTTGGCTCTCTTATGTTTTTCTCATATCTCGTAGCGTTTCAAAGATATTTGCAAAAATAACGTCGATTTTGGGATGTATGTCTGTCTGTCTGTCTGTCCGTCCGACCGTCCGTCCGTCTGTCTGTCCGTAACGTGTTCCATGTTTTTAAGACGAACCGTTCAACCGACCAGCACCAAATTTTACAGCCATGATTGTAGGCCACCAGAGACCAGAACCTCCCTTTTTCAAATTTTTCGGACAACAAATATGGTAGTAACACCTAAAAAATCCGTTTGTAATATAATTGTAATTGCAAACGAACCGTTCATCTGATACGAAAACTGAATAACCTAATTGGTAGAGGAGAAAATTCTCTAAAACTTAGCTCCCGTATGTTTTTTTTTTTTCATATCTCGTATCGTTTGAGACATATTTGCAAAAATAACGGAGATTTGACACCCTCCATTGAATTAACGAAA
Source organism: Locusta migratoria (assembly GCA_026315105.1). Taxonomy (NCBI): domain Eukaryota; kingdom Metazoa; phylum Arthropoda; class Insecta; order Orthoptera; family Acrididae; genus Locusta; species Locusta migratoria. The sequence goes on along the minus strand of CM048749.1, from coordinate 242,791,802 downwards.
ACCAGCCGTTAGGAGATGTCACGTGACATTCCTCGCGCAGTACTCTGTGGCATACGCCATCTTGCGCGTATTTGATGATTTTCTTATTGTAACTTACACGTTGTCATTTCAAAGCAATGGCGCACTGAAGAATTAACAAAAACACATCGTTCTTTGTACGATAAATGATAATCTAGTGTCTACAGATGCCATATTAGCGTCAGTTAACAACAGCCATCACTAGGATAAGATTATAGGACTCATCTAAAAAGAAGTAGCGTAGTGGGCAAGGCGTTAGACTGTGATGCAAAAGGCCGGTGGTTCGGAACCCGTCTCAACTTAGTTTTTTTTCCTAAAAGGGTTTCAAACACTCTTATTAATTAATATTTTATTATTTCGATTATTATTTTGGTTCAAAATGTTTGCAAAAACTTATAAAGCTACAAATCTAAAGTGGGCCGTAAAACACGTCAGTGCGATTTTTTTATTTGTGACGTAATGTATGTAGCCTATTAATTAATTACAGATGTATCTCAGTCGCGATTGCATAAATAAATAAAATAGGTGATGAGAAGGAATTAAAGTTCAGGGAGAAGAAATAAAAACTTTGCGTTTTGCTGATGACATAGTAATTCTCTCAGCGAAAGCAAAGCATCTGGAAGAGCAATTAAACGGAATGGACAGTGTCTTGAAACGAAGGTATAAGATGAATATTAACAAGAGTAAAACGAGGGCAATGGAATGTAATGTCAGAACTCAGGCTATGCTGAAGGAATTACATTAGGTAATGAGAAAATAAAAGTAGTAGATGAGTCTGTTATTTGGGTAGCAAAATAACTTTTGACCGCCGAAGTAAAAAATATATAAAAAGCAGAATGGCTATGGGAAGAAACGCATTTCTGAAGAAAAATTCGTTGACATCCAATATTAGTTTAAATATTAGGAAGTTCTTTCTGAAAGCATTTGTCTCGAGGGTGACATTGTATGGGAGTGAAACGTGGACGGTAAGGGCTTGAGTTGCAGTGTATGTCTTGTTTGAATACAGTCACTGTTATGGTACACCCCCTGTTTGCGAAGAACCAAAATTTTGCCATCACTTTCAAGCAAACCAAACCTAGATTCGTGCAATACACTATATCAGGGGTCTCCAAAATACGGCCCGGGGGCCGGATCTTGCCCGCGGAGGTCTTTCATGCGGCCCACGCACCAATTTCAAGTAGGTTCCTGGCTGTATATTGATTTACTGATTTCGTCTTGTTTACCCTTTCGTTCGTTGTAGCGTGTCTCTTGTTTCATTAGTATTTCTCTGTTATTAAAAAAAATTAAAAAAATAACGGAGAAACAATCACTATGTGGGCGTGACTTAAATTTTGCAGCTTTGAGATGAAATGAGTCTTTTAAATTACTAATAAAGGTAAATGTGCTCATTTTACATTAACAAAATCTGTTACATCCATGTAGTGGCTGGTTTTTTGTGTAATACTTCCCAAGAGAGTTCTACACATTTTGCAACAACAGATAATTTCGGGATTAATTCATGCCATTGAAGAGAAAGAAAGACATTCTTATTGTATGTCAACGCCACTCGTGATTGGCTGCTTTCACTTCCCATCATTCATCGGGCCAGTGCCAACATGAGCAACCACTGTCGTGTCACTTCGATGTAACCAATGACAGGCGTGTGCAGTGTTGCCAGACGTAGGGAATTTTCCGTACACGTAGGTACTTTTAAGCATTAAAATCATGTAGGGAATTTTCATCCAAAAGTCCAACGCGTAGGTAGGTAAGTAAAATTTTACAATCGCTGACAGAGGCTTAGCAGGTAATGTTGGCAACAGAACAGTTGTCAGCACGCGGGAATGAAGCCGACCAATTGTGGCGAAGTTTGAAGTATCCAATGATATTTTAGACGGCATAGTTGTTTTCTGTTCATAGTAAACATTATTAATTTGAAAATCTAGTTTCAGACACATTAAAATTGATGCGAATTACGATGATTTCAATGTATATCAGTGGACTGAGAGTCGGTTTGGAAATAGTGTTAGAAAATGTCAGCACAAGAAAAATTCATTGTTTCCATGAACGAAACACGTTTTATTACCTTGACTAGACTTATTTATTTACGACAGGACGATATACTAGTAAGTACTTGTAAATGAGAAGATGCTGAGAAGAAAACGCTAAAACGTTTGCGACAGCCAACGTTATAATGAACAAAGCGCTAGACATTCGTTGTCAACTTAGCACTACTCTTTGAAAATCGAATCATGTAGAATGACGGACTTTCTTTTTTGTGCTGACTGCAAACTAAATAATTTCTACTGTTCCTGCTCTTTGGTTGATTGTGTCTCGATGTATCCTTGTGCGGTCAGTAAATCAGCTATCCTCGTGTAACAGTGCACTCGGAATTAGCAGCATATTTGTGGAAACTAATTAATGCTGTTCCTCTTTATGGTTGCCAGGTTCTTGATGTACCCTTGTCCGATAGATAAATCAGTAATCCTCTTGTTACAGAGCACTTGGAATTCGCGGCATAATCTACACTTGACTCCATCAGTAACGATCAGTCACTGGAAAAACATATCTAGCAAGTGAAGCATGATGCCAAATATTTATTTTAAAGCTTTTCAAAATTGTAACATGTCACATTAACGTCTGCTGGCCGAACTCCTCGATTCAGGCTATCCGAGACCCAAATCCTGTCTACGAACCTGATGTAGGGACATTAATGAGGTGGTAGGGAGAAAGTAGGGAAAATGTAGGTACATTTTTGTGTGACTGTAGGTATTTTCTCTCTCTGCCATCTGGCAACGCTGGGCGTGAGAAGACTCAATGTGGTTACAGCACGGGAGATGAAGCGACTGTCTGGTTTATTTTTGTGAGTGTCTATTGTACTTTCGCGCCGTTATAAAAGACAATTAGATTAAACAAATGGAACTGAGTGAATTGAGGAATGATTTTTTTATTTTGTTTTTTACAAATGTATCATTACTTTTACAATTCAAACTTATCTATTCACGTTCACGCATACATATACCGAGGATCCATGTTTTAATTACAAAATAGTAAGAATTTGAAATATCCATCGTTTGCAATGGACATTAAAGTGTGGTGAAAATGTAATATGTCTTCAAACATTTCGTCGGAACACGACTGTTTCACTCGACGCTCGTAAGCAAACAATTGACCAGTATAACTGCCCCTGTGTGCTGCACAGCTACTGCTGCCAACATCGTGACGAGAGTGCATTACGCTTCTGCCGGTGTCTGAACTTTTACCACCAACAATATATCCATATTAAGCAGAAGCAACCGTCACCTAAACTGCATTTTAACCTAGTTCGCATGTTATTGATCTTTGTTTGCGGGTGTAAATAGTGATGTAATGGTGATAATACTGTATACAGGTTTAATTGGGTTTCCGCTTTATCAATAACGTCACAGGTCCAAATGCGTTAGTGTCGCCTTCTTCAATTATAGCCAAATATACTACCCGGCCCGCACTGCGATTCGGAACTTAAAATGTGGCCCTCGTGGCCTAGTAAATTGGAGACCCTTGCACTATATGGTGCCAGTCCTGGCCTCAGTGACGTCACTCCATTCACCATTGGCGTCTAGCATGTATCTGCACATTAGTCAAATAGGCGGACAACATTACCAGAAGTTAAGTCCAAAGCGTACGTAGTTCAAAATGCCTTCCCGCCATCCCACTCCATATCACCCTCTGCAGTGGTCTTATTTAATAATATCTATTAACAATAAAACATCTACCCTACGATGGCTGCCTCCTTACCGACGAGGCAAATTTCTAGGTGTGTTTAGCTGTGCCACTCCTTTTTTTAAAGTCTATTTGCACAAAATAGATAAGAAATTTGACATGACCAACTTCTAGTAAATGTAGGGACTAGGAAGTGGCGGCGCGTCCTATGTGTTCACTGGTTCAGCGAACCCCAAGAAAAAAGCTCGTCGTGAAAAAAAAGGAAATAAATATATTAAATAAAAAGTGATTTTAAACTATCATTCTTCGTTTCATTCTCCCAACAGATCATTTTACATGCACATTCAAAGTATTTTTATTGCATGAGAAACGTTTTACATCGCGTCGCGGAGACAGCACGTATACGAGTCGTAGCGCAAATCCTCTAAGAAGGTAAAAGTAACATCCGCTCTTCATATTTGCTTTTTGCTCATTCATCAAACTATAAATTAAAGATGCATCAACTGGTGGCCGGGCGGTCTGCGGCGCGCCAATCACAGTCTGCACGGCCGCTACGGACGGGGGTTCGCGTTTATGTCCTCTTTAGTATAAGGTAGTTCATAAGTAGTTTGTAAGTTTAGGGACTCACGACCCCCCCAGTTAAGTTCCTTAAGCTTAACAAGCGTTTTGCATCCCTCAAAAGATCCGATCATGAATAATAATGAAGTCACTAGTCTCCACCTAGTAGCTCATCTCTCTAGGAAAACTGGCCTCAGTATTCCAGGCCGAAATCACTGCCATCAGGGCGTGTGTGGAGGAGAATTTGCGTAGGTGCTACAAAGACCGTAGCATCTATATCTATTCAGACAGCCAGGCACCCCTGAGATCACTGGCAGCTCCTGCTACAGGGTCTAAAATTGTTGCAGAATGTCATAGGGTTCTGGTGGAGCTAGGGGAAAGCAATAGAGTAAACCTATTGTGGGTCCCTGGCCACTCGGGGAACAGTGACAACGAACATGCCGACAGATTAGCCAGGATGGGGGCAGAGACTCCATTTATTGGACCGGAACCTGTCCTGACAATCACCAACGCAATGATCAAATTGGAGCTACGTAACTGGTTCAGAAGACAGCACGTAGAATATTGGACCAAAGTCCATCAACAAAAACATGGCAAGGTAATGATGCCAAAGCCATGTTTTAAAAGTAACTCTGCAATCCTGGGTCTGAACAGGAGAGAGATTACACTCATGGTTGGATTGCTGACAGGCCATGGGAATTTCAAAAAACACCTACTTACAATGGGAATAACAGAAGAGGACCCTAAATGTAGGATCTGTGATGACGGTGATGAAACTGCATCACATCTAATCTTCGAATGCATTGCATTGGAGAATAAAAGGCACAGAATATTTGGGACAACCAGACCCGAAGAAATTGTGTCTAATAAAGAACTGGTAAAGGGACTCCTTGCACTGTTCAAGGGCATTGGTTGGCTTTACTAGATATACAGGGAGCGATACCGCACAATAAACTTAGTTTCGATGCGGGTAGTGGCGGGTTGGACCAAGACTGTTTTGGCTTCCCTGGAATCAATCAATCAATCAATCCACCTAGTATGAATATCCGTGTGTTGACGGCATCGCGTTGTGTTGTCGAAGATAGTGCGTTGGAGACCGACTGCAAGCAATTTTTAACCCAATCTTCTTTTTAACAGATTAGGAAACAACAATGACCTTTGTAATGTTACGTGCCACATATCTTTCGATGTTTTAGCAGATTTTCAGGGTATATGACATTTATACTCTTCGTTGTAACAAATATTATTTATTTAATGATAAAGGAGAAGCATTGATAATGTCTCTGACATTACTAAAACGAAAAACAGTCTCAGGGTGTATAAATTTCTATTTATAGTGATAGAATATTTAATTGTTCGAAAAGATGTGGGGGATGGCAGCCTTTGAGCATGCGTAAGGTTAGGAGGAGCTGCTGCTTACAGTGCCACGTGACCCGTAGGTAGCTTGTCTCTTCATCGTAACAGATTCATTTTGTTACAGTCACTTAACAGTGTAATCAGTTACTTACTGTGTTTTAGTGTTCATGTGCATATTCTTGTGGTTCATTATCAACGAAAAAAAAAGTTCAGTATCTGTTAGAAACAAATTACTCGGCTTATAAGATTGGAACAAAAGTGGAAAGTAAAGAAGCTTGCAAAGCCGACGCATCAGCTCCAGCTGAAGCAAGCGCAAACAAGCTAAGATATTCTTCAGATTTTTTAACGAAAATATATCTATGGGGGGGGGGGGGGAGGCAAACCGGGGCGCTTTCCCCCAGCGCCACTCGTAGAGGTGCGCAAAATTGTCTCTTCGGACGCCGAGCGGAGGGGGGTTGGCGTTGCCTCTATCAAAATCCGGCACTGAAACTAAAAGAAGTGAACCCCCAGTCATCTGAAGCACCAGCCGCCAATGGGAGTTGGCACACCGCGTAAGCCAGAATCCCCATGGCACAAATACTCTGAGAATGTCGTAACCGGGAGTTCTTAGCACGTCAAACATCTAAGTAAATATATAGGCGGACAGCAGTACCAGCAGCTAAGTTCGAAGCGCGCCACGCCGACAGACTGTCACCCCTGAGGCAGGCCGCAAGTTGAGACGCAGGTCGTACTTCTGCTGTGTTAATAGATATAGGTTCGGAATCCAATTCCGATTTGGAGTTTTTGCTCGAAACATCACTTTGATGAAACAAAAAGCATAAATGTGCATACATTCGCTTTAACCGAGGAATGTCACGATGAAAAATTCACGACCTATTTTAGATTAAACCGTGATCAATTCCAAGAAGTGGATGGTCTCATCAAGAATCAAATTGAGAGTGAGGGATGCAACGCGTCAAGACTGATTGGAACTGAGGAGAAAGTAGCTGTGTTTTTAAGATTATAAATGCGTCACCTATATGCATTATGTAATATAATATTACGATCACCACAGGCAGAGAGTAACAATTCAGCGTTTATAGAAAAATCTTTATTGAATAAACATAATAATATAACAGCCCAAATGTTCTCTAATAACAAACAAAAATTGCTTCTGTACATCAAGTGTAAATATCGAAATTTTTACTAACAGAAATTCAGTTATCAGAGAAATTATTAATAAATGCAAGCAACTCATGTCGAGTTGAAGACGTAGCTGACATGCTTTGTAGCCATTTTCAATTCTCCTGAAGGGTTTGGGATGGACTGTTGCAATGTGATGAAGGAGGTGTTGATGAAGTGCTGTGGGATGGACTGGGGGTTTGGTTACTGTACGGGGACAACTTGTGATATGCTAGCCGCTGATCTGTTGTGGACTGTGGAGCTCTCTCGGGAATGTTCAGCAATGACGCCTCCATTTCAGTAACCACACGGAAAATGTCGTTCCTGACAACAAACTGAGTTGATGTAGACATGTCCCTAGTCATCTGCTACGTAGATATGAAGAAGTGGTACAGAAGGTCGTGCGGCTTCAGTTAATTTTTGTTCCCTTGCGAACTAGCAAACACAATATAGACAGCCAGCGTGACCGTAACTCGCGCAGGAAACTGCGTACAGCAGGCTGCGGCCCGCAGGCTCACGGCACGCAACAGCTGCGACACGTCACGTCACGCTGCGCTCCATAGTGCGCGGCCCCAGCCAGCCGTGTGGTTAGCAGAAACTCACCGACTCACCCTGCCTCACGTCACGGACCTGCGTCTCAACTTGCAGCCAGCCTGATAGTGTAGGATGTGTCACACTGTTGTGACAGAGCCAACGAGGATGTAACTCTGTCCTCTCCATTTGGGTGGAGCATCGACCTTCTTTGCAGGTGGACTGGGTGGTGCGGCCTCCCTACATCTTCATGTTCTGCGGACTTCCTTGAACCATTCCGCACACAACCGTCGCACTGCCGAAACACTTCGTCCTGCGCCCTCTTTCAAACTCCACGATTTTTACCAACAGTTCGTGCGTTAAGTTCTGACAAGGAGGTCCGTGTGGGTATCGGATTCTAGAAATTTATCTATATGGTCCGTTAAGTTCAGAACTCTCAATCAGCCAAAGCCATTCGACGCAACTCTCAAAAATTCTGGAGAAAATCGACATTGAAGTTTTGCAAGTAAATGCAACTACCAATAATTAAGACTTGCAGCATGTGTTGGTGAAGCTCAGTTGGTCGTGTTCTGCTCTCACAGTCATAAAATCGGTGGTTCGAATCCTGCTGTGACAGATATTTTTCTTAATTATGGAGATGACTTTCCAAAATCAGCGTCGTAGCTCCTCACAAACTGGACAAAGACAACCGTCGTCCAACAATACCGTAAATAATGTAATTTGTTGTGTTTTTATTGAACTCACCATTATCAACAATCTTTCATAAAATATAGAAAATTACGAATAAAGAAAAATACGGGCATTTTTCGTGAAAACTACCTTTAGGTATTACAATTGTGTAAGTATTCGAATACAACGAAAAAGAAATCGTCACGGTAGGATTCGGATCACCGACCCTATGATTGTTAGGCAGGACGCTATCTCTGATCTAAAATGACAGATGCTGCGACTGTTTAAATTATTGGAACTTACATGTGCTTGCAAAACATTGCGATTTTCTCGAGAATTTTTTAGAGTTGCGTTCGAATGGCTTTGGCTTCTTGTTATTTGAGTTCTGAACGTCATGTACCATAAATATAAAAAAAATTCTAAAATTCGATACCCATGTGGTACTGTTGTGAGAGGCATTCTGCACATCTGCTAAAGTTCAAATGTTTGTAAATATAATGGACTTAAATACTGAGGTTATATCCGTCCCTTGGCTTACAAATTACTTAAATTAACTTAAGCTAACATAAGGACAACAATCTCTCTCTCTCTCTCTCTCTCTCTCTCTCTCTCTCACACACACACACATACACACACATTCCCTAGGGTGGTCTCGAGCCTCCGACGGGGAGCAACCACGCGCTCCACAGCAAGGCGCCTTAGAACGCTCGGCCATTACACCGCTGCTATATTCAAGTCCGCTGATCCATTACCCTCGGTCTGTACCGACAACGAGAACCGCAGACACATTTTACAGATTGTGGTGTTGCTCCGCGATATCGACATTGAATCTTTCATAGGCCATCTGACATGGTTCAAATCCTAAAAATGTTCAAATGTTTGTAAATCTATCCGTAACTTACAAACTACTTATACTAAGGTAAACTACCTCTCCGGGGGACCCACCTTGACGAAGCACTGTCCGTGCGAGTCGAGAGGCTTGAGCATCCGTGGGAAGCAGAGGGCTATACCGAAGGTAGAGAACCTACTGCCGGAAAGACCTCAGCTGATTGATAAGAGCAAGAGTGTCCCACAACGTCCCGTCTTCCTTATCTTCTCCCAGTCCTTTCCCAATTCTCTTCCCAACCCAAGGTGTGATGCTATCCGTGCCGAGGGGTGCGTGGCACATGGGTGGATGTGTCTCGAACGGAGCCTCAGGGATACCAGGCGACCTCCCTGAGTAAGTAGCCTTGCACTGCGCGAGGTTATCGTGGTGTGGACCATATAAATCCCCAAATCTCGTGGGACTAAGATGAACACGGAGAAAGAAATTATTTTAAAAGAATCTGAGGGGCAATCTGAGACCTCAGATACTCGGACATCGGGATCAGGACCGATGGAGTGCACTCCTACTTCTGAATCAGGGTGTATACCTGAGCAAGAAGTGGGAACTGTAAAAGAGAAGTTGGACCAAATTAGGATTAATGCTTTGTCTGGGGCTCAGGGGAGGAAACTTCTCAAGGAACAGAAGCAAAAGGAAGGAAAAGAATGGCTCCCTAAGCATAAGTGGAGGGAATCAAAAGGGCTTGCGCCCAAGACCCCAAAAAGAAACTGCCTCAGGTCGAGGGGGATACGCGGGCCCCCTCGAAGTCAGAGACAGGTGACAAGAGGGTTCGGGAGGAATCTAAGACTCCCTTCTATCTCTACAGGCATGATCCTAAAAGACTGAGCCAGGAAATGGGGAAACAGACCTATAGTACTGCAGTCTCGGTCTTTACAATGGCAGTTGTCCAAGAAGGATACCCACTGGTGAGCATCACCTCGCAGCAGGAGCAGCTCGTGCAGATGGCCCTCTTTGAAAAGATTGGGGGAGACGCAGGTCCAGGACCCAAATTCAGGAGGGTCTATCTGGATCGCAGTGCCCTCATTTTTCTCTGCGAGGGGGAGCACTCAGCAGAATGGCTTAAGGACAAGGTGCCCGTGATATCCCCATGGAAGCGTGCGAAGCTGCTGGTCAATAAACCAGCCGAACTCCTGGAGACTGCAAAGGTATCAATATGGGTACCAAATATCCTTAAGGATGTCTCTCTAAAGACTGTTCGAGAAAATAAGGGTCCAGAAGCCAAAAGTTTCGACAGAGTATTGGAGAGTAATTAACCAAAAGGTCGTTCCGGAAGGACGAACCCTGGTGGTGGTGATCAGTGAGCAGTCCCTGAAGGCAATGCGAGAGCAAGGCCTGAAATTGGTTTTAGGGTTCTCGCAGGTCTCCGTTAGGGTAATCAAAGACCTTAAAGGCAGTAATGGCAGCAAGATGGGGACTGGAAGTGCTGCAGGTAATCCTGCAGCACAGGAAAGGGGCCACTGCTGCCCTGAGCCGTTGCCTGGGGAGACAGGAGGTGGACGTGGCCCCAATACAACAACCCTATTTATACAAAGGGGGTGTATTGGGCCTTGGTGGTACTGGAGGTAAGCTGATTTATGATAGAAATTTAAGAAACTCTAGAACATGCATTTATGTTAGAAATGGAATCCCTTTCATACCAATGAAGGATTTTTGTTCCAGGGACCTGTTGACCATCAGGATGCAGCAACGTGAGGAACGTATCACGAGGGAATTTGTTTTGGCCTCAGCATACCTTCTTTACAAAGTCAGCTTTCCTCCTCCTATGGAAGTGAGAAGACTGAAGGAAGCCTGCCATCGGCAAGGTGACGAACTGTTGGTGGGATGTGATGCCAATGCCCACAATCTATCGTGGGGCAGCAAGGACACCTTCTTGAATTTCTCCTATCTAACAACTTGGAGATCCTGAATAGGGGTGATGAACCTACATTCAGGAATAGTAGAAGGGAAGAAGTAATTGACATAACCTTTGGTTCCATTATGATGGGCAGTTACGTCTAACAGTGGCATGTGGTCCTGGAGCCATCCTCATCAGAGCACATGTATATTAAATTCAAAGTTGAAATGGGAACCAGACAGACCATGGCCATGGAGTCCCAGGAAAACGGACTGGGAGACGTATTGGAGAGACCTTGACTTCAGCCTATCGGAAATTAAAACCTCAATAAGAAATCCAGCAGAGTTTGAGGAAGTAGCAGAGGCCGTAACTTCTGCTATAGTGACCTCATACCAGGACAACTGCTCAATCACCAAGAAGTGCACAAATAGGAGTGTGCCTTGGTGGAATAACAACCTGGAAATGCAAAGGAAACAGGCACAAGGACTGTTTACCTTGCATTGTGCAAAGGACAATGGGCAAAATATCGTGAGGCCCTTGTCAATTACAACCTTTCCATCAGACGGGCAAAGGAGGTATCCTGGAAGGTATTATGTGAGGAAGTGGAGGGCACGGCTGCTCAAGCGAGACTGCATAAAATCCTCACTAGGGTACCAACTAAATTGGAGCTACGTAACTGGCTCAGAAGACAGCACGTAGAATATTGGACAAAAGTCTGTCAACAAAAACATGGCAAGGTAATGATGCTGAAGCCATGTTCTAAAAGAAGCTCTGCACTCCTGGGCCTGAACAGGAGAGAGATTACACTCATGGTTGGATTGCTGACAGGCCATGGGAATTTCAAAACAACACCTACATACAATAGGAATAACAGAAGAGGACCCTAAATGTAGGATCTGTGATGACGGTGATGAAACTGCATCACATCTAATCTTCGAATGCATTGCATTGGAGAGTGAAAGGCACAGAACATTTGGGACAACCAGACCTGAAGAAATTGTGTCTAATAAAGAACTGGTAAAGGTACTCCTTGTACTGTTCAAGGGCATTGGTTGGCTTTACTAGATATACAGGGAGCGATACCGTAGAATAAACTTAGTTTCGATGCGGGCAGTGGCGGGTTGGACCAAGACTGTTTTGGCTTCCCTGAGAAAATCAAATCAAATCAAAGGTAAACTAACCTAAGGACAACACAAACATCCATGCCCGACGGGGGCACTCGAACCCCCGACAACGAACGGCCGAAAATCTGGCCAAAAGTCGGAAAAATATTCATATATAAGTGGAAATTTGTATATAAAGGTTTTTGGGTTAGCCGAATTACGAATGGCGGATTGAATACACCCGAGTTATTTAATAAAAACGTGTAAAATGTTAATGTAAATTTGTAAAATAAGGATTTTTGGGATCGCTGATTACAAATCAAGGATTAACTACATTGAAAACAGTTTTTTTATTACAACAGCGTTCATTTTGAAACAGTGCAAAAAGTTGTCGTTACAAAATTAATCATTATCGTTGTTTGAGGCTGATTCATAACTGTCAGACAAAGCAACAATACACTGATATCCAGACTCATCTGGAGGCAATGAACGTTCTAAGGCCTCAGATGATTAGCATTTTGAAATACATCTCGGTCTTTTCAGCCAATTTATCCTCCAAAACCGAGAGCTGCGTGTTAAGATCCGATTCCCCGTCATTTTTTTTTTTTTTTTATCATGATGTAGATTTCCTTTCGAGTGCATAGTAATTGGTTGCCAGCCGACCCGAAACTGGTAGGTAATTTAATGCAGTGGAATACTAAATAGAAGCAGATTTAAATTACTGAAACATTTTCAGCTTTCCAAAATGTATACATGATTCAATATTGGCTTATTTTGTCAACTGCATTATTTAATGAACGCCGTAGAAGTAATGTAAGCAGAGAGTGACATTCGACCACTGTCTTGTATTAAATTTCAAAGTGCATACTGGATACAGAACAATCTCAGTGGCCTCCGTGCTAGCTGGCTAGCAGTGCACAGTCTCAGTAGACGTGTCAGTACAACGAGAATCGCAACAAGTCGTAGGCAACTCCTGAACATTTCGGCACAAGACATCCTACGCTACATATTACACTATCACGCATCGCAGGATCTCCGCCGATTATAACTTCTTCGATCATTTAAGATAGATCTATGTGTGAATGGAGGACATTAGGAGGTTATGTTTTGAAGTGACCTTTTACCATATACCAAGCATAAATTTACGATCACATAACATATAATTATATTCTACGTACCTTCCTTAACATCCTACATCAAACAAAATTGAGTATTATCCCTTACAACAAAAGTTATTCACACTTTAATCACAGCATGTAGTCCGAAGTGGTTCTGGGTGGCGTTTGTTACTCCGCCAGCCGTAACTCTGAACTATTTTCTTCGCTATCAAAGGTAGCTTCTGCTCCCTCTGACATACCAGACTGTGTTGACCTACGTCTTATAAACATTGTATGGGACTAAGCCCATAATTACGATTTTCATTTTTCGACTTTTGGCCATCTTTTCGGACCTTTCAGACCACTGTGTAACGGGTCAAATCCTAATCATTTGCGTAGGACTACTAATGTACAACTTGTACAAAAACCAAACAACAGTTGTCAGAGTTGAAGGGCATGAAAGGGATGCAGTGGTTGGGAAGGGGGTAAGACAGGGTTGTAGCCTTTCTCTAATGTTATTCAATTTGTACATTGAGCAAGCTATAAAGGAAAGCAAGGAGAAATTTGGAGAAAGAATTAAAGTTCAGGGTGAAGAATCAAAAACATTGCGTTTTGCCGACGACATTGTAATTCTGTCAGAGACAGCAAAGGACCTGGCAGAGCAGCTGAACGGAATGGACAGTGTGCTGAAAGGTGCATATAAGATGAACATCAACAAGAGTAAAACAAGGGTAATGGAGTGGAGTCTAAGAAAATCAGGTGATGCTGAAAGAATAAGATTAGGTAATGAAACAATAAAGGAGATAGGTGAGTTTTGTTACTTGGGCAGTAAAATAACAAATGATGGATATAAAATGCAGAATAGCAATGGGTAGAAAAGCGTTCTTGAAAAAGAGAAATTTCTTAATATCGAATATTGATTTAAGCCTAAGGAAGTCCTTTCTGAAGGCATTTGTGTGGAGTGTTGCCTTGTATGGGAGTGAAACATGGACGATAAACAGTGCAGATAGGAAGAGGATAGAGGCTTTTGTAATGTGGTGCTACAGAAGAATGCTGAAGATTAGGTGGGTGGATCGCGTAACTAATGAGAAACTACATATGAACTAGCTAATACTAAAGACGGCACAAATATCCATGCCCGAGGGGGGATTCGAACCCCCGACCGTAGTGGCCGTGCAGAACGTGACTGTCGCGCCGCACACCGCTTGGCCACCGCGGCCGGCCCTTAGGGTAGTTTACCTTAGGTTAGGTAGTTTGTAAGCTACGCCGGCCGCGGTGGCCGAGGAGACTGCGGCGCGCCAGTCACGGTGTGCACGGCCACTACCGGGGGTTCGAATCCACCCTCGGGCATTGATATTTGTGCCATCCTTAGTGTTAGCTAGTTCGTAAGTAGTTTGTAAGTTTAGGGACTGATGACCCCGTAGTTAAGTCCCATAAGCTATACGAACATTTGAACATTTGTAAGCTACGGTCTGATGACCACGTAGTTTGGTCCGATAGATTTACAAACATTTGAACATTTGTCCTTGCAGGTGCGATGATCACTGTGTACCCAGTGGTGTAGAGCAACTGCCTAGAAAGCGGGATACCCGGGTTCGAATCCCGGCTGGGTACTTATTTTCAGTTTTTCCCATTCGCATTTGATGTCATATATTCTGTGTATATGAAAGAATAATAACTGCAGGATCAGAAGTGACGTCTGTTCTTTTGGAACAGACGCCACATGTATATATGTATATAAATATCTTTCGTTTCACGTTTTGTAAATGGCTTTATAAAGCCCCCCCTCCCCCGCTGCTGGCCAAAGTACTAATTTTTCACACACACCGCTCCCCAGAAATCTCAATGCCGCTGTTTGCGTCATCCCCCCCCCCCCCCCTGAGGGCACCTCTTCCTGTGAATGTCAACATCCTAGCTCGTTCAAGGCTCTGTTTCTTCTGAACATGAGTGTCCTTGTGCCTGTTGGCGGTGATGCTGGCTACTGAAGTTGTCTTTTAGCAGCAGTTGCGGCGCGAGGCGCCGTGAAGGAGAGCAGGTACGGATGAAAAATGTGTCGCCATCGCTGCCACCTGCGCGCTGACGAATCGCTATTCCACCAGCACCAGCAGCTGCCTGCGCCCGCCCTGGCACCCACTCCGACACGGCACTTCCCCTGCCGTACACGCCCCCAGCGACAGCCTGATTTGATGGGATTTGATGAACAGCCTGTCAGGTTGCGTAAGAGTTCGCCTTACTTTGCCCGAAATCCTACCATAAGATTTCTAATCACCATCGTGGCTTTACCCCACATTTTTACTATACTTTATTATGTCTTTTCTTAATTTTATTTATCAGGAGTCAGTGACCGCCCAAGCTAAGATACAGCAGGCAGCGGTTACAAGCACGGGCTGGATCGTTGCGACAGCAAGCCCCTACTACACCGTAGCGGAGAAGCGAGGCAACTGTCCCCCAATTGAAGCGGCTAATCGCCGCCATTTGCAGGGAAGAATTTTAGTGCTGGGGCTGTGATTTGAATTGTATGAGACGCAACAAGAGCAAAATAAAGCAAAAAATGAACGCACGTTTGTTTAAAAAAAATACTGAGTACTGCAGTCTGTTTAAAAATAATCCTTAATGAATGCAGTTTCCTAATTTTCGAAATAACGTCTGCATAGAGACACGAAATTTAAGAATGTAAGGCTCTTTTCTGATAAGGTGGATCTATTTTTCATCGACATATTTGCATAATATGATTCCATGAAACTTGTAAGGTAGCAGAGAGTGAGATTGTTTTTTAATTCACGTAATTTTCTGTCAGAACCTGTTAAACTTTTGCCGACTGCTCTGTACGTTTTGCACGCTTATTTTTGTACATCACATTTTTGTGTACATTCCTTTCCATAGTACATAGTATTTTTCTTTCAACTTCCTCGAATTTGGGTATGAATAATTGTAATAACTCATAAAATTTTAAATACGCATTTCATTCGCACATTACTTTTTAACAGAGATAGTACTTCTCAAAGTGGTCGAGTATACAGCATTCGATCAAGTAATGACTATTTACGAAGTACAATCACCACCTGTTACGTGTTTAAAATAAATGTTTGTAAATCTACCGGACCAGATTGCGTGGTCTCCAGTCCGTAGCTTACAAACTACTTAAACTAAGGTAAACTAACTGAATGACAAACACACACAGCCATGCCCCAGGGAGGACTCGAACCTCCGACGGCGAGCAACCGCGCGCTCCCCAGCGAGGCACCTTTAGACCGCTCGGCTACTTCACCGCGGCTGATAAGTGCCTAAAAACAATTATTCGACCTACTTCTGCATAATATATGTGATAAAAACCTCTTATACATCTAGTTATTCACTCAGCTCAAATCAGTATTTTTAGCAATTTATATGCAAATAAAATATAAGTACTTGACATGCACCAAAGTACGTTTCTCAGTTTTAGAGAATCATTTGTAAGAGGAAACCTAAACAAAAACAAACGCTTATGATTTTTTATTTCTCCATGAAAATACCATATGGTATACAAGTGATGACTGATCTGTGAAATGATCTTCGTTTTTGCTTCCGTTCTCACTGTTACAATTAAAAGCAGCACACGAACGAACCATGTTTACGCACGATTGCTCTGCAAATGGCGACTTCTGTCATGTTCAGTGTGGGGACGCGACACTAGTGCCAGCGAGCGATCTAGTTTTTATTTATTAAGTCTATGTGCGATAGTGACAGATGGTCAGCCAACCGTGGCAATGCAGCCGTTAGGCCGGTATTACATTATCAAATTATTGGACAAATAAATACTGGACGTAGTGTAATGGGAATTTTGTCCAATGTTTCATCAAATCTAAGGCCTCAGCTTAAATTTTCACAAGGAAATCGCTCGTCTTCTGTTTCCTGCAGTGAGAAATGTGACCGGTCGGAGTGCTAGTAGTTAGTAGCACATCATCCTTGCCACTACAGCAGTTTTATTTGGAGGCTAATGTTTGACCTAGCATTCGTATTCGTAAACATTTACTAGTGGCAAGTTTGTGTAGTGTTTTCCAACAACAACAGAATTTATAGGAATGTATAAATCAGATGGGGCGTTGTATAACACGTGACAAGTCGAATTCACACCGTTCGTCGCGTCAATTGACTTAGCGTTATACCTTGCTGTGAAAGTGAAGTTATGAATTACAATCTGTGATGTAAATATAATATACTATCGGAATTGAAGTAACACCCCTATATCTTGTTTATGGCCAAAGCAGACTTTATAATGTATGATTTTGGTCAGCTTGGTGTGTTAAGTGAAGTGAAACAACATTCAAAACAAGCGAAAAAATATTTATATAAAAGAGTCAGACAATTTTTGTAAGGAAATCAATAGATCCTATTTACTTTATCAGCTATGTTCCCCCCCCCCCCCCCCTTAATTGTTAATGATGTCATAAACAACTTAGATTTTCCTCTTTGTGAGTGCTGACATTTTCCATTTAAAATGTTATTTAATGAAACTTGCTTTATCAAGTTAGTCTTATTCGTATACAATGTTTGTGTCAGCCTTTTCTGTTACTCTATTGCAAATTGTGAAGAACTGCAAAATAATTAACAGTGAAAAAGAAAATCTTCCCATTCCCGTGGCACTCACGGTTTCATCCACGTACGTTTCCTTTTCTATTTTCCCTCATTCTCTTCTAAATGCAGACACAATGCAACTGTAGTATAAACAACATCTGAGCATAACACTGCCATCTTGAGGCAACTTTGACAAAATATTGAAATGGTAGTGTAATACCCCCTTTAGAGTTTCATCAAATATCTTTGTCAAAAAATTTGATCAATATTTCATCCAATTTTTTCGTCCAATTCTTTGTCTAATAACTTGGTAGTGCAATACCAGCCTTAGCCAAGCATTGCTAGGAGAGTGGGTCTCCACCATGTTTCTATATGGCAGTAACTGCCACAGTTTTTACATGTTGATGTTTTACTATTTAAAAAGTGTTTCCAATAACTTCAACGTTACCAGCGATTACACTCATGTTTGCAGTTGTCATAATTAATTACATAATTACTAAACAGGCTATGTTAAAATAAGGTAGTTCATAAGTAGTTTGTAAGTTTAGGGACTGATGACCCCACAGTTAAGTCCCTTAAGCTGTCTAAAGCGCCTTGCTGCGGAGCGCGCGGTTGCTCGCCGTCGGAGGTTCGAGTCCTCCCTGGGGCATGGATGTGTCTGTTGTCCTTAGGCTAGTATAGCTTAGTTTACTTAGTACGGACTGATGACCACGCAGTTTGGTCTGATAGATCTACAAACATTTTTTTTTTTTCTTTACAAACATATGAACATTTAAAATAAGGTTGTGTATTTAAAAGTTATTTTCATTGGACGCTTACTTAGTTTGTTAAATTGAGGCGCCAAGGTGCGAGTGTGTAAAAAGTACCAGTTGCTAGTGGGCCGTGGGTGTAGGCACCACATAGTGCTGTGTCGTCGGTCGTGAGCGTAAACTAAACTGATATTCTGTGAAAGAAAAGAATCATGCCGACTAATATTGAACCAACGATATTCTGTGAAAGTGAAATATACAGGGCTTCTAAATGATACCGACAAACTTCGTAGGGTGGTAGATGGTTTGAGGAACAAAATGAGGTAAGCAACCCATGTCTGGAAACGTGACCTAAAGGCCTACCGAGTGTCAAGATTATAGGTGCTCGCGCCTGCCGCTAGGCCACCCGCCGAGCGGCGAACGCGTCGTTCTATGCCCACAAAGGCTTCGGGCAGGTCTAGGCTGTGTTTATAGCCCCCAGTTGCTCTGCGGCGGAGGAATCGTGACGGTTTGGCAGGGTGCTGTTTCTCATAAGGCAGCATGGGCCCTGTTTATAGGTGCGGCTGCGGTAGCGGCCCCTCCGCTCTTCCGCTGAGGCGTCAAAATACCAGCGGCTGCACTTCCAAACCGCTTACACGGCGGCTAATGGGGCTGCTCGGTGCGCCAAATGTCTCGCCGCCAGGTGGTAACAGCGTGCTCAAGGTCACTTCGGCTAAAAAACCTGCTGTGTGAGGGACGAGCGGTGCCTCCGCAAAATCACTGTGGTTGCTCCGCCGCGGAGGAACCGCGGGCTATAAACACGGCCTAATATGTGGGTTTTTGTATTCAGAGTTTGCGAGTGACTGCAACTATCGCCAGTGGTGAAGATGGAGCTAGCAACTGTATGGGCAGGCCCTGTTTCCTATGAATGCAAATGCTCTCTTGCCATTTTAATATTATCATATAGCAAGAGCCCCATAAATAACATATTTTAAAGTCATTTGAAATATTAAATCAGATAAAATGTAATTAGGATAAATATTTATTTTTTTTCTTCCCTGGAATCGATAGGCTATGTAAAAGATATACAAAGAAACTCTAATTATAATATCACTGTAACTAATTAAAATCTCTGACTTTTACTATAAAAGTAATAATCCCATCGTACTCGCTCTCTGTTCTAGTGTCTGCTCTGTTCTATTGTCTGCTCTGTTCGGGTTGTTCTGTTGTCTGAATTGTACTGATAAGATCTGCCACTTCAATATGCTGAAACGAACATTATTAACTATTGATTATTGTTCTTAACTGATTGTACAAAATCTTCAGATATAAAATGGATACTCAGGTATGAATTACCTGCTTTCTGTTCAAATTAATAAATCCCCTTATTTAAAGGTAACTTCAGTCAGTTGTTCAGTTATTTATTTTTCCAGTCCCTCCATTTAGTGATCATGCTGTTTTCAGGTATAACTAAATATTACGACTTTGGATGGTTCGGTAATTAAACGTGTTAAACTATTTTGCAATATTTATTGGCTTAGAACCTGCAATCACTTTTATGTAATGAACAGTTCGAAGTCTGATTAGCCATTAATCTGTATCAATTATTAATTTTCATTCACTAAATTACCTTCATGCAAAATTATGCTACACGCGAATTGAATCTTAATATTCCGAACCTCCATCCAATGTCGGCGGATAGTTACGCGGATTACAACCAATCTCACTACAGCTTATCAACGAGATCAACTACACCGTTGTTTAAGGTAACAATTCGTCGAATTCTGTAGGTTGCTGGCTCTGCAAGATATTTTTAAACTATTAAGTGTTTGGCCATTTCACTTCATATTATTTTTTTTAAATTAACAGTTCGTCTAAATTGAAGGCTTAGTCACTGATTATTATTTTAAAATAGTTCAACAACTTCTGTACGGCCAATTTTTCAAACCTAAATAGTCAGGTAAGCAATTACACTACACCATGTTGGCAGATGGTTACATACTTGTGCTTCTCCCCATGGTTTATAGCCTCTCAAAACCTCCAACACAATCTCCGATGTTGTACACTATATCATAGTATAGTATAACAGACGTAACTGACAGAGAATGACAGCGGTACTATGTTGTGTTTTGTAGACTAAAATCGTCTTGTGCAGCAACCATCTACGCTGCTGGAGTGTACAGTGATGGGCCACAAGATATGAATAAAGGTAAATATTTCGTGATCTAGACGCCTTTATTGTATTTAATGGATAGTTACCATAAATGCAAGGAACTGAAGAGGAGCAATACGTGTAGACACCAACAGGCACCAGCAGCTATAATTTTCAACCTTGATAGCACCGTTGGGTGATGTTCCCAGACATAGGTTCCTTACCTCATTTTGTTTTGTTCCGTGGGCCATTCTCTGCCACCCCACGAAGTTTTCTTTAAGTCTTTATTAAATAATCATTTAAATAACCCATCACTTAATACATTAATGGGCCAATTTTTTACTACATTTTTAGTGAGATGTTATTCCCATTTTTGTTGTGAATGTTTTACATTTTTGTTAGTGTGAGTACCATAGTCTACAGTTAGCTAATGACTAGGGGGAGGATAAGCTAATCTACTAATTCCTGCAGTGTCACAGGTGTGCCAGTGTTATACAATCCTACTTGTCTGCCGAGCGAAACCCAACAGACGTGCCCCTGGCACTGGGCTGGTCTTTTCGCACTGCACGTGCAAAAGTTGTTGGGCAAGGGGGTTAATCTAACTCGTGTCTAACTTTGACTATGTCTTCATTGGTAGTCGCCCGGATCCCCCTGGTCCAAGAGGGCAGCAAGCTGAGGTCCAGTCCAACCCCCGGCGGCATGGCTGGCTGTGTGGTCAGTGCAGGTTGGCTGCACCTTCTCTCTGCTCCATCACATAGTCTACCACGAAGTTTGTAGGTATCATTTAGAAACACCTTGCATATCAATGAATATTTGGAGAATTGTGCAAGTTGAGGCAGATTAATATTTACAAGATTATAATTGCACGATTTGAGAGTGAAGGCTAGATTAATATTTTGATTTCATATTTAGAAAGGTATCCAAGAAAGCCAATAATTCATAACCGCATGATTGATATGACATGTGTAAATCTGTCTTAACACTAGTCTGGTATTCTAAAATAATAAATTGAAAAGTGTCTTAAAGAAAAACACTTTTAATTCTGAGTAAACAAAGCCTAACTTCATTGACATATCCCAGCAACTGATATTGTGATCTTTACATCGTTAGAGTCCACGACCTCAGGAGGAGACTACCCAATGGGACATGTAAATCTGAGGTAAGCTATATTGAAGTGCGTATTGAGAGGCTGAGTGGGAATAGGCACATTACACTGAGAGTTGAAAAGAACTACTGTGTGAAATCATCGTTTGGTGTTTTGTGTCTGCAGTGCAACGAATTCAGACGAGTATTTAGGTCCTATACATTGCTGGTATAGCTGGCATCCCTTAACGAACCAACAATCATAGTTAACAAGTCTATTATTAACGCAATAAACCCCACGTGAAGTTAAGTGCCGGAATGTTGTTGCATGTCTGAACGTTGTCTTCAGTACGAACACATATGGACGCAAGTAACTCTCCACGTGATAATGTGCAAGCCACTTAATATTCGAAACCAAAGGCAACCCACATCCAACTGAACCTGCTATCCGTACTCCTCTCTTGGTCTCCCTCTAAAATTTTTATCCCCCCCCCCCTCCCAAACCACCTTTTCTCACTTTCCTGTAATTCTAAATTTACGATTCATTGACTGTTCAGAATGTGTCCTTATCAATCCATACTTTCTTTTAAATAAGCTACGCCATAAATTTCTTTTTTCTCCAATTCTATTCTCTACCTCCTCATTTTATGCGGTAGCATAGTAGTAGAGGTCAGACCATGAATTGTAAAGTTGTGTGTTCGATACCCGCTAAGTCTTAGCATTTTTATCTGTTACTTTTCACTTATTTCACCTCTGGCAAATGTTGCCGCGGTCAAAAATGTCGAGTAGCATCGTGCTTCGGAATCCACATTAAACTGTAGGCCTCCCCATCACTGACGGGTAAGTCAGTTCGAAGGTTGGAGGAAGGCAATGACACACCACCCCCAAACAGGACCATGCCTAGTAAAGCACTGTGGTGTTCAAAGCAATGTTCGGAGTGTTGACAGATTAAGCTTTTTTAAACAATTTTAAGATCCTTCTACTTTTATTTCAAGCTTCTATTCTCTTCTTGCATGAATGACTTACCATTCATTCCAGACATAGGACTGTCCAAACGATACCCGCATTTGAACATTCTCGAGATTTACCGATACAATGGAGACCTCGATATATTATCCAATTGTTCGAACATTCAGATAATAAATGACTCGCACGGAATATGTGGAAGCAATAGGCGAGAAATATTGAAGTAACTGGGCTATCACTTTGCTCAGAATTTAATAGGAAGTACAAGTACATGTAAAAGAAAACAAGAGCATCACTGTGAAAAGCTGTATATTTTGTTCAAAACTGTGCATAAGTGATCTGTCTGATATCACTAAGGCATATGATCCATTGATAAACCAAATATCTGCTACTATAACAGAACTACTGCATCAAATTACTGCAAAGCTAACACTCAGAGAAAAAAATGTTGTTTCTTAAAGTATGTTACATGACTGAATCTTTCATAAGTAGAAATTATGTTTAATGCGAAACAATGTTGCAAAATTTAGAGCGCCGAAATTTGAAGCGGTCTGCAGATCGATTCTACTGCCGGCAACTTCTATCTCGCGTAAAGGCCACAAAGACAACGCCAGAGAGATTAGGGCTCGTACAGATGCATACAAGCATTCCTGTTTCCCTCGTTCTCTATGGGAGTGTAACATGATGGCAAGTAACAAGTAGTGGTTCTAGGTACCCTCCGCCACGCACCTTTGGGTGGACGGCGGAGTGTGTATGTATATGTAAATATCGATGCAATAACACTTAAACACTAAAAAATGTAGACTTCCGGCATTAATTAGTATGTCTCTGTAAAGTTTTTCCTGGGCTTTAAGCAATATTTATTGTAGTCCGTTGCTTCTCTAACTCTGCCATCTTGAAATTCGTAAACTGTGAGACACAACATTCTACTCAATACAGCAATGAACAATAACTAACAGTCACAATAATAAACTTCCGGCACAGGCGTGCGTAAGGATGCCAATCGCATTTCGCTCCTACATTTCATTGACACGAAGTTACGAATGTTGAAAAAAAAATTTTTTTTTTCAAGAGAACTGCCTGGTTGTTCCACTGTTGACTGTAAAAACCAATGTGATGATGGCAATATGAAGCTTGTATTGCCAAGGAATGAAGAAAGATGTAAACAGTGCGCAGTTAAAGTTAACGAAGAAGGCAAGAACCGTAACGGCGACTTATGAAAACCAACCAACCAGTCATTCCTTTCTGTGTGGGGAAAGTATTTTCTGTTACCTCCCCCTTCCTCCAAAAATGCAAGAAAGACCTCAACAAAAGTCAGTATATAAATTAACGCCAGTGCAATTCTTTCGTGTCATAGGGATTGCATACTGATTTCGAAATCTGAACGCAGCGTGTTCAAATTCGGTACAAGCCACGAATTTTTTTATCAATATTTTCTAACTTATTAGTTCATGATTTTAATTTTGACCTGGCATTCTACACAATATATATAAAATAATGGAAAGTCCAGGTTGGAATAAATAATATAGTGAGGACAGTTTACAACTCACCGCAAAGACGTGGCGACGAGCTGCGACAGGCACATACAAAAGACACACACATACAACACATTCAGCTATCGGCCATGGCCTTCTTCAGAAAATAGAGCACTCACGCAATCACACAGGCACACAACACAGTCATACAACCATCACCTCCGACTGCCACACGATATATATATATATATATATATATATATATATAACATGGCTACGTTTCATCAATATTTTCTAGCCTTTTATTAGTTCAAGGGTTTTATTTTTAACACGTCTTGCTACACAATATGTTTTAACATGACTACAAACCCTGTCAACGCAAGTCAGTGCATGTTCTTGGCTGTGTATAGTTGGCTGTTCACAATCTATAAGTGATTATGGTATGCAATGGCATAGATAGGATTTGGTTCTGGGAGGGGAGGGCTATTTTTTTTAATAAAGGCTAGTGAATTTATTAATCTATGACTTATTTTTAAACTTTTTTATAATTTAACCAATCATACTATGAAAACAATTGCACAAGACATAAAATGAGTAGCCTCGCATTAATTTGAAAGGGAAACAGGAACAGCATGGTGGAAATGGAGTGTATATAATCAGCTCGTAAAATAATTAAGCAGCTTTTATGTTACTATCCAAAGAGAAAAGTCTTTACAGTGTAATTAACATGAGTATATGAGTAAAAATTGATCTAAAATGACACTATTGTTGTTCATAATATGTTTCCCTTGCTTTCGGATGATACCATAAGTTGTTAAAATTGATTCCGCGATTGTAATTTGGACAAAGGATTGGTTGTATCGAAATTCTGAGTTTGGAATAATTTAGTTAAAACACAGCACAAATTAACACTCATAAACATTAAGCCAAATACACCGCGGGTTGAATGTTAAAGTCGGGCACTACACAAAGCAACGGCACGTTATAAGAACTACGGAAAGCATCTAGCTGGGTCCTATGCTTCGTACTGCAGAAGCTGAAAATGTTAATCTTTTCTTATTTAATATGAAATTATTCGGGATACTGTCTGTACTAGACTAATGCTCAGACAGTTCACTTCGCTTTTCATTGTTGTCTGACCGTGGATGAAACATCAAGTTAATGGTAATGGCGGAAAGAGGAAAAAATGATGGGGCTTCGTAAAATAAAAAAGAAATGATTGCAGGTTCTGTAATCAAGCAAGGTATTGTATAAGAATGACTAATAGGGAGTGAAATTTTGAAGACATGCGAAGCGATCGTAATGGCGTCTGAGCATTAAACTATTACGTACGTCGAGGAGCTAAAAACATTAGAAAATAAATATTTGACGTGGAGGGATTCATTTAAATAAAAGCCGAAGAGGTGGGATGATTTTAAATTTAAGTAATATATTTTAATAACAACTTGCATCACAGTTACTTACATTGAATGGATACATGAATGGAAGACGCCAGTACAGAATGAAAACAGACAGGAGAGTGATAAAAATTACGATCGCGGTTCCGTCTTTTCGCTTGCCCGGAAGTAAAAAAATGACGAACGAAATTAAGTCAGTTATATTGCGAGCTAGAGGGAACCGGAGGCGATAAGCATCGCTGATCAAAAAAAGAGAAACAAAGAAATGAAATAAAATTCTAGTGTATCATTACAATGAGATTCCACTCAGTCTCGTAACTTCAGCATAGCAGTAACAGCAGCGACAGCATCACAGCTGGTCGCTGGTCGTGTCGGCATCAAAACCGCTCACAGTAACTGCAGCACACGTTCTCAGTGGCGGCATCACATTTGCGTTCCACTGTCACATTCAATTGCGCTTTATTACACTTGTACTCTCTCACATTTCAGGTGGCGAACATTTAAAAAAAAAAAATGTATTTGGGAGGCGCTGGGGGTGAGGTGGAGGGGGCTTCAGGCCCATTAGTTCCCCCCCCCTCCGCCCCCCGTGGCAGCGCCACAAATGTGCAAATGTTTGTGAAGCTTATGCGACTTAACTGCGGGGCCATCAGTCCTTAAACTTACAAACTACTTATAAACTAACTTATACTAAAGACAGCACAAACATCCATGCCCGAGGGGTGATTCGAACCCCCGACGGGGAACGACCTCACGTATCGTAGCATGGCGCCTCAATGCGCTCGGCCGCTCCCCCGCGGCGGTTGTGCCACTGATGGTATGTAACATGAAAAAGGGGGGGGGGGATTATTGACTTGTTGTGGATAGTCAATTACCTATTTTGAATCAGTTTCTGCTATTTCATTAGGGAAATTAGTGGTACATTGTTCCTAAGTATGTACAGAATTACCTTTTCTGTTTCCCAGTGTAGGAAAATGGTATAAGATCGACAGTAATACACTTAAAATGGGAGGGAAAAGGACAAAAGATTACTAATTCACTATGGATATCCGTCAGATAAATCGGATATTATGTCATTTTCTTTGAGATACATCACAAGAAATATCTATTTTTCTTATTCATCAACAGCCAATCGTAAAATATGACTATTAACATTCGGCAGGCATAGACACTGGTTCACAAGACTCGCAAATTTACTACCCCTGTACGAACAATGGGGGATAGCATTTGTTTTAACCACGTCTTGAGTATCAAGCTACAAAATTTGCTTAGGTCTCATACGTCGGACTGATGCCTTATTTTAATCGTCAAGTGGCTGCATTTTTCTGCTTACCGTGCGCAGTCTGGTTAAAACATGGCGGACAACAGCCGATTGGCCAGTCTCTCTCCCTGTATGGGCTCTCTATATCTAAAGTGTAAAAGTCGACCACTGTACGCAACAAGAGCCTTGCTTTGTCACTAAAATTAGCAAATGAGGTCCGTATGAACTACTGGTTACTCCCTGCTACGAAGCCTTGCTCCCTGGCCCAAACTGAGAACTGACTCGTTTAAAATTACTTCAATAACAGGAGATTAATACTACAATTGTCAATATACGTAGCAGCTCACACTTTATTACACACAGACATTAATAAGCAAGCCACCACAATTAAAGTTATCTTAAAAAGGTGACTAAAAAACATTAATGGCGCAACGGAATTTAGATATAAGAAAAATGCTTCTGATCTTGTTCTCAGCACTTGTGAAGAACAATATTAAATAAAAGAGGGAAGGTGCTCTAAAACTACAATCTATTGGCAACTTACGGATTATACTTAACTTAAACTTGTTTATTGAGATAGAAAACAAGCAAAATGGGGAACCAATTTCGTTAATATAATAAAAATGCATCTCTTGCATGGATTAATGCGGACGGTGCCCAGCCTAAATTATGCATGATGTAACGCTACTGGGGGGGAAGGATTCACAAACAACATTCATTCTCTCACACACACGCGATGCCACAGCGAAACTCACCAAAATCAGCGTGCTGAGACGAGGCAGAAGCAGGTGCCGCTATCGTCGGCGAAATTCGGCAAGTCGGAGGTAGCACGAAACACAGTCTACACTTTGAAACTGACTCTGGTCTTTCGTGCCTGTTTTGAGATGGCGCGTGTGTATAACCAAGTTAAATTACATCTGAATTGGACCGCGAGCAAACACGCTAACGGCGACACACGGCTACGTTACATGAACGCACTCAATTGTGATTCATTATACAAAATCACGGTGGATTCTTAAGTTGCAGTCTGTTAGAAATCGATCTAGGTACTGATTTTTATATGGGAAGTGGAGTGAATTCAGGCGACTAGCTGCGAAGCCCGGAAGTCGGAACTTGGACCCACGTGGTTCCGAAAACAGGTAAAATCGAATAAATTCAGTTTCCGAAAAATAAAGGAAATTAACTTCTCCATGTAACCCATAGAAATGCTTAGAATTATATAAGGAAGCGAATGAAATACAGTTACACGCGATAGGGGGTGATTACAGAGACGGATGAAGTCCAAAGTCGTAAAAGGGAAATAATTACAAAGTCGGAAAAATAAAATTGAGAATTACAGTATGCAACCCATAGAAATGTATAGAATTACATGAAGAAGCTATTGAAGGAAGTTGTACAAGGTTTAGAGAGAACTACTGACAAAGAGAGCGTACTACAAGTTGGAGTAGAAACGGCGAAATTAAAATAGGCGGGGAGAGAAGATCAATATTAGTGGAAATCAGAAGGATACCCGCATAGTTACTTGCCTGATGGGCATGGAACAAACAAGAGTGGAAACTGAAGGCTTTGTACTATGAACCAACCACGTGGCTCACATATCACTCACGGAAGGAAACGATGAGAAGATTTTTACATGCACTGTACAAAAATGAACATATCACCTATTAGAAATCGGGACCCACAAAGCTAAAAAGTATTTACACAGAGTTCATGCACCGCCACATGATCACAAAAGGTTTTAAAATACCAAGCCGTTATCAAACTGCAACTAGAATCACACACACCACGTTTATCTATTGGAAATCACTGAATTGAAAAACTAGAACACATTTCCGCACACGATCGGAGAAAATATTCCAAAAAAATGATTCTAAGTTCACGAATCTAAGTTAAACATGCTAGTCAACGAAACGCTTTCTTCTCCAGAAACAAGAGCAGAAGCAACCTTACCTTACCAGACGACCAGCCTAGAATGAATCGCTGAGCGGCCACAGGGACGCGGGAAGCGACCGGATGCTGTAAAATCCAAGAAAAAGCGATGGTGGGGACAGAGAGCGAGTACACTTGCGCTGGAGTAGGTTCGCTAACTACCTCGCAACCAAAGGGTGTGGAAACCTCTTTGGTCACCTCAGCAGCTATCGACTCTGAGCCAGAGAGAACGATGCAAAGCGAGCTATCACTCCCCACATTCAAACAGCCATAGATTCTCGCACACACTTAAAAGTACAAGAACTGCAGATTCACATAGGGACAGTGGCGTAGCAGAGAAGCCTTACTTATGTCACAGTACTGCTATGTTAAGCACTGCCATGTAATACTGCCCCTGCCGTTTAATTATTCTGTGATGTTAAGATAAGTTTCCAATTATGAATAAGTTGATAACAAGGAAAAAGAGAAAAAAAGCTATACTAGCTTATTTATCTATTTACAGCAGTGGAGTCGTTATTTGGAGTGGCAATATTTCAGTATATCATAAGGCACCTTACGCAATACGTGTAATGCTTTTTAAAGTTAGGTTTGAGAGTAATATTTTATCTAGAGGATAGATACGTTGCAATGCCAACAAGAGTAAAAGAACCAATAATCTCGGAAATCAATATGCAACGTATTTATACTGATGCAAAAATTAATGCAGATTTTGCGAAACACCATGCTACAGTCGTGTCTGACAGGCAGCGAGCTTGGTGACGTGCATCCTTGTCGTTGCCAGTGTTCAAATACAAACAAACACTTCTCATTCTGATGATCTTCGTTTGGAGTAACAACTGACCGTTCTGCAGGCGTACATTGAAACATTTTTAAGAAATGTTTACCTCAGCCGGCCGCAGTGGCCGAAGGGACTGAGGCGCGACAGTCACGGTCTGCACGGCCACTACGGTCGGGGGTTCGAATCCCCCCTCGGGCATGGATATTTGTGCCGTCCTTAGTGTTAGCTAGTTCATAAGTAGTTTGTAAGTTTAGGGACTGATGACCCCTTAGTTGAGTCCCATAAGCTATACAAACATTTGAACATTTTTTGTTTACCTCAATTTTGTATATAAAATATTGCAGTATTTATAAGAATGTCTTACATATGCAAACCATGTGTATAAAATATGAAAAATGTGTTAGCCTAAGTTTGTTTTTAGAATAAATGGAAAACATGAGCCTTTGTAAATTTCTCTTTAACTATTCGGTCCCCCCCCCCCCCCCTCTTTGACAATATCTGGCTACGTCGCTGACAAAGTGCAGAGCCTTATCAATCGTGGCTGACGACAGGCTAGCAACGCTGCCCTTCACCTCCGCAATCTATCGATCACAAAGATATTTTACTCGAGCTGTAAAAGTTTTGGGGCTGACTGCTCCATCATAATAACGAGTGACATTTGGGGTCACAGACTGCCATAAACGCGAGGACCAAAAGAAACTTTCTAAACGCGCGCGCTCTCGAACTGGTCGGCAGTTTCCGTGTTTACGTACGGTTTTTTTCCGCGCCTTTGAAGTTTATACGCGGGCCGTCGTCATAATCAGGCAGGCAGCGATAGGGCGCGAGTTTATTTCTCGGGGCGCGCAGCTCGCCAACTCTGCTAGGCGCGCCTGCAGGAGCGTTCATCACCCTCGCACCAAATATCTTGCCAAGAACAATACATTTTTCATTTCCGCCGCGTCCTCGGCGACACTGCGAGCGGATCGTAACATATTTCACAAAGGGGGCCGTCGTAGGCGCCTCCCGGGACCGCCTTAATGTCCATCTATGTCCTCGTTCCCTCCCCGCACCACACCGCCGCTCCAGATGCGCTCGGTCTCTCCCGCACGCACTAAAAGATTTTTTCTTTTTTTTAAAGAGTGTGAAGTTGGAGAGAAGACCGGCGAAGGAACGGGAACGGGTAGGAAACGGCGCTGCGGGAGAGGTGGCTCGTAAGCGTGGCAGCAGCTTCTATCGCAATAGTATTAACAGTGAATTCCGCCCTCTTGTTTCTGGCCAGGGCCGGCTGCGGGTTAAAATAATGGCTGCAGATGTTTGCCCCGGCGACTTCTGCGTCGCCGCCTCTGCCGCAGACCCGTGTAGCACTGGCGCCGGGCGAACAGCACCGTGGAGACCATCGAGTTGTAGAGGCGGCTGCGTCGACTTTTCCGAGCGCGTCCGGTAACTATAGTCCCATTAAAATGACAGTAGAACCCCTCTAATCCGACCTTGGATGGTCCGTCACTCCGGTTAGTCCGACCATGCTTTAGGCTCGCGAGTCGCGAGCCTATGCCGACTTGTCACTGACTAGACACCTATTGTTGAGGTGTCTATCGCCGTGTACGTTATTGCGCAGTTTTATCCTTTGCTGGTATTAAAAAACGTCGTTGTTTGTTTTATTCCGTGTTCCCTACAGTACTTATTACATCCATTGTGGGTACAGTTGCCTGTTTTCCAACATGTCTGGATTCAAACGTAAACACGTGAGGTCACTAAATGAAAAAATCGCACTCACGTGTTTTACGCCCCACTTTAGATTTGTAGTTTGTAACGGTACTGCTGACCCCCTCATCTCAATGTCATCCTACGATACCGTCTGCTTCGGATCCGGAATCGTGTGGTTCAGTAGTGATAAAAGTTACGTGTGAAGTTACAAACGAAATAGCCAGCCTAGGAATCAGTGTAGGACAGTGTCTTGGTGATACTGTGATTAAAACAAGTGATAGATTTCATTAATTAAGAGATTCATATATTTTCTTTGTAGAAAGTTCTATAAACAATAGTTGCGTCATTGTATGTTATTTCAAGACTTAAACAGACGAATTGTAAAATCTTTTGTAAAAAACAAAAAGAAATGAAAATTAATAGCATTGTATGTATGTTAGTCTCATAAACAAGTTGTGTAGACCAGCTAATTGTGTAATTAATATAATAAACGAGATTTAAATATTATGATTCATTGTATATATGGACTGACGGGAGATTTTAAACCTAGTTTCAGAATGGACAAGAGATTTGATAATTCATTATATGCTAGGAACATGTATGATGTACTCGTTAACTAATTAATTTTCATTTAACATTTTGCTTTGTTGTTAACAAAAAGTAGCGTGATTAAAACCTACAAAAATAGGTGCGATCTAAATTCTCTTCTGAACCCCTCCCCCCCCCCCAGGGGCAGTATATGGACGCTCCCACAATAGGGAGGGGTGGGGGGGAAACGGCGCTTTTAACACTGGTGTTGGAGCTGGTAGATATGTCAGCTCCTGGCTGCTAGAGCTCTGACAGTTACGCACAAATGGGCCTGAATCAAAGACAATGGAGCTACTGCGCAACTCATCTGGCGCATGCACAAATCCTCCATGAAGGCAATATCCGCCATTCAAATTTGTTTTTGGCGCATTGAAAATTCATCAAAAACACGTCACATTTGGTAAAAATCTTATAATTATAAATTAAAGATGCATCAACTGTAATAGCCTTCAGAAGAGACGATCATGAATAATAATGAAGTCACTAGTCTCCATCTAGCAAGAACAGCCATGTGGTAGCGGCATCATGCTGACCTGTCGAAGGTAGTGGGTTCGAGACCGAGTGCAAGCAATTTTTTGAAACCCAGTCTTCTATTTAACAGATACAGAAAAAACAATGACTTTTGTATTGTTATTTGCCACATATCTTTCGACGTTAGAGCAAATGTGTGATTTTGAGGGTAAATGCCATTTATACTCTTCGTTGCAACAAATATTTAACTGTTTGAAAAGATGTGGGGGAGAGCAGCCTTTGCACATGCGCAAGGTTAGAAGAGGGTGCTGACCTTAGGGCAGCTTGTCTCTTCATCGTACAGATTTATTTCGTTACAGTCACTTAACACTGTATTAAGTTACTTACTGCATTTCAGTATTCATGTTGTTTATGGTTCGTGGTGTTTATTATTAAAAAAACTGAACAACGTTCATCATCTTTTTAGAAACAAATTACTCAGCTTTAAGCTTGGAAGAAAAGTGTGAAATAAAGAAGCTCGAGCTAAAGCAAGCGCAAACAAGCCTTGGTAAGACATTCTGCAGATCTTTTAACAATAATATATCTAAAATGGGGGGGGGGAGGAGGCAAACTGGGGGCTTTCCCTCGGCGCCACTCGCAAAGTTATGCCAAATTGTCTCTATGGGGGAGGGGGGGGCCAAACATCGAAGCGCCGATCGGAGGGGGGGGGGGGGTGCGACTATCAAGATCTGGCATTTAATGTGTGTTGCCTATACAATTTTTGCTGATGAAATATGCCTAAAGTGTGTTCAGGATTTAAATGCACAAATCGAAGTGATAAAACAAGTACTTCATCCATGAAAACCAAATGTTTTGCCTTTTTTGATCTCATTCTGTCTATACTCAAACAAAATTCCTGACTGATGGCACTTAGCTGACCCAAGAGTGAAGCTTCAGATGACCTATGCTGCAATTCCCTTGAAGTGCACGCCATAAAAAAAAATGATCAGTTTTCTGCTTAGTGTAGTTAAGAGATATTTCTTCTTCTGTCGCTCCTGTGGTTGACGAAACTACACTTTTGAGTGGTCTACACCTTCTTTAAAAGTATTTTCATTTGTTATTGACAATACTTGATCTAGCATGGTTGACATTTTCGTCTACCGAAGTTCACAACTAAACCCTTAAACAGCAATTTTACAAGTTTGTAGAGGTAATAGGTTTAGTAAACGAAAGATAAATGTATACAGTATACTAGACTTTATGAAAGCAGTTGTTACAACACATTAACAACAGATGCAAATCCATGGCATGATTGTACGTCATAACAAGTACAACTCACTGTATGTTTCGCAACTCTTTTAGACCAAGTACTTGCACTAAAATCTACACAAATATTTTCACAGCGGCACTTTCGTTGTTATTGCAAACCGCAGCTAACTGTTATACTTCTAACTGGAAATGTAATAATGGCAGCTTCGTGATATTTCATTCCCGCATTTTTAGGAAATATACTATCAGTCTCGTCAATTCACCGCTTCGAAAAAATCTGACGGAACTTGATGCACATATTCAATAGTTAATCTTTATTTAAAACGTGGAACTGTAAACAGGTACAATTCTCGTCTGGGTGTGGCATACGAGCTGTTTTTTCAGTTTACCTCAAACATGGCGGACCTATCGCCACTCTGAAATTTAAGCTCGTTGGTAACCTGTGCCATAAGCCCACAGACAAATATTACTCGACTGACAATGCCGTTTACATTATCATTGCTGTCATTGAAGTCTCGCTGTCATATTTCTATGCTATAAACGTGTGACCAGTCGTGGGTTTAATTATAGAAAACAGTCGTAAAAATACCGATGGACAGTCGTAACTACGCTGTCTTTTGAATTTTGAGATAATGGTCAATTCCTGTGTTGTAAATGGCTATAATTTTTGTACAGTAAACGGAAAGATACATACAATAATGAGTTGCACTTGAGACGGAACGACTCTGATGTATAGCTTGCAACTGAGTATTGAAGCTTTAAATGTGGCCGTGTCAGACTCCGTAATCCTCGAGTCGTCCGCTCGTCACCATAAAAATTAATGAAAAAAAAATCTTTCCAAAGTTCTGAATCTTCTATATCAGGTCCTTGCGCATTAAAAGAAGCATAGTCAGAAGAATTTCTTTTAATTAGACTCTCGCTGCTAATCGGATATACTTTTTAAATTATTGTCAAGTATTAACTGTCAAACTGAAGTTTATACTGGTAAACGTCGTGTTGACCACAGAGATTCTGTATATCTTGTTGACAGTAAATCGATCGATGTAGGCTTTCGATTAAGAAAGCACTGAAAAATTATCAAAGTCTTCCTTTGACTTAACTGTCAAACATGAATTAAATTCAAATAAAATATCATCTCAAAAAATCGTAGAAACTTTAACAGGAAATAATTCTCAATTCCTGTTAATGTTTCTGGTAGATATCTTCAAAATAAATAAATGATGGCAAACACGTAGTTAAAGTTTAAATACGACTTTTATTACACTTGACATTTACAAGTCGGAAGTCAAGAATGAACTGACATAATGCATTTGCTCAAATTTTAGGAAGATTTCGTTGACAATGTAAATAAGGGCGACGATAACCGCAGAGACCATCATCTTCTTGCCTTGTGACCGTCGACTTGAAGCGGCCAGATGTTCTATTCCTTGAGGAGGTTGGCGTCGAAGATGTTACTCTCGTAGGTTGGATTGCCGTTATAGCACATGAAACATAAAAAACATACAAACTCTTTTAAGAATCATATAACAAAAACATTTACATAGAAAAATCATTTAAACATAAATCCAAACACAGTCTGCTGCAAAACTGAGCCGATATAAGGTAGTAGCGGGGACAATAATTTGTAGCACACTGTTCATTAAATATTAAATTTCAATGAGTCAACACATGTATTTTGCGAGTTGACCGAGTCAAAAAAAGCATTAGAACCTCCATATGAAGGCCCATACGAAGTAATAGAAAGAACCCCAAAATTTTTTGGTGTTAAAATAAAAGACCAAGTCAAGAATATCTCCATTGATCGACTGAAACCTGAATCATAATGAGAAGCAACCTGAAGACACTTCAACTGAACGGTCAGTCCAGGTCAGTTAACCAGTCACAACCGACAGTGGAAAACCAAGAAGAACAAGATCTGGTCGTGAAGTTCGATTTCCTGCAAGATTAGTTGAAGAACTGCAGTGTTAAGTGACTATATGACTGAGAAGGGGGTGATGTGGGCACACTGTTCATTAAATATTAAATTTAACACTTATTTTTCCATACATTTATTTACTTCTATCTTGCACAGCACACGCCATGGAAGCGTAATTACAGTGACAAGAGAAGAACAGTTTTAGTACTCTTTCTTGTTAATGATCAAAGATAATAACAGAGAATACCAATTAGCTTAATACAGATCAGAAAATACAAATAGTAATTTGTCGGGTTCCCACAAATTCGTCCCACTACACACTGAGTTGCTATTGTTTTAAACTGTTACCCATCTGATTTAACTTCGGTTTTCTTTCAGTAGTATGGTCGTTAGAAAAGTGCTACTTGTCGTAGATAATACGTATTCTTATTGTTTTGAGTGTTTTCACGAAAACTACATTCTACTTGTACGCATACAGTAATGAGTCGCGTTAATTTTCTGTTTTTATTTCCAGTCTGCTTTAACGGTATGTAACATGTTCTTCTCATAATACGATTCTGAAATGAATGTGTTAAATTTAAGTACTACGGAAGTATTAGCTCAAATAAGGCAGTAGTAAAGCTAAAACGTCATTTAGTGTTAGAAGATCATGGTATGGAAACTCTTTCACGTGGGTAAAGCAAGATGGCGGCATCAGGCTTAAGTCAGAGAGGCAAATTTGCCAGTCTAGTAATATATGTCGGTGCATAAGCCAAAGAGTATGTATTATTTCTGATCTGAGTGTAACGCTGCCAGTAGTAGCGAGCAAGGAGTCTGTAGGTAGACCCGCTTGTGTGAAGCAAACGCAGTCTGCTAGTTAGAGTCCGTGGTTGATAGCTTAAGCAACCATACTGTATGTTATATTTCTGTGAGATTATTTTGGATGGGCTAAAGCCTGCCTTGTGGTGGATATATATATATATATATATATATATATATATATATATATATATATATATATATATATATATATTAAATAGGTAAAATT
This sequence comes from Locusta migratoria, assembly GCA_026315105.1. Lineage (NCBI taxonomy): Eukaryota > Metazoa > Arthropoda > Insecta > Orthoptera > Acrididae > Locusta > Locusta migratoria. The sequence continues at coordinate 242,755,662 of CM048749.1, read as the reverse complement.
TGTACCGTTATTAGTTGTAATTATAGTATTCAGGATCATTTCTGTATTCGGTGCTTGGCGTTTTCTCGTTAATGAAGTTCATTGTCAGTAACTCCATTTTTCTTTTATCAGAACTCACTTACTAGTTCCCCATTCCTTTCAGTATCTTGAAGATTAATTTTGTATTAGATCATATTATTGTGCTGTGTGTAAATGTCGTCTGGCAAAGCAAGTCACTAATTTACAATTTGAGAAGGATAGTAGTGAAACTGAATTATTGGTGAGATCAGTTTGCATAACTAGTGAGAATAAAAAGTAACACGCAGGTAGCCAAAGTGAAGTACATAAACAGAGAGTTCGGTTGTATGGATGAAAGACTACATTTTTAGGTTAATTAGTGAGCTTAATAGTTACTGGAAAACTCAGTTGTCTTGTAAGAAAGAAAGTATTTACACTCAGTTGTGATCTTTTAAGACAATTAGTTTTGAAAATTACGTAAACACAAATAAGTCATTGTGATTTTTGTGTGATGCACATTACCAGTTCAGAGGTATTGAATGTTAATTGATTTTTAATATCCTAACTGAAGTATTATTTCATACAAAGATGATAAAAATATTCCAGTAACAGACCACCCCCCCTTATTTTTCAGTTGAATTTTTTGTGTACAGCTTTGTCACCACAATACTGCGGTCGCTGAAAATTATTTTGAAATACCTTTAGCAGACATTACGTTTCAAACATACGAGATTAGTATGCAATCTGATTACGATGTCAATTACAGTTTTGTCATTAACAGTGTTGCTTTAATTTACTATGTTATCCGTTGCGCTCCAAACAGTCACACACACGTACTTTTACAGGGTTCGACGTCAGGTGCGTTTAACTTATTTAAAGTACAGAATCACGCTATTATTAATACTGTAATAAGTTTATTTAATAGACCTGTCCATCACATAGTTTTATTGAAAAATCCAATCAGTAACAGTGACGTCACAAATGATTAGTGACACATGGTTTCAATAACCAACAACATATAGTCCCGTTTCAATGCAACCTGTAATTCTGTTTTTTGAAACTACTTTTAATGTAATTCAAGTATATACCCATTGTGACACGACTATAGCCTTTGGAGTACGGCTCAGCTTTAGGAAATTATGCCTGTATCGGAGGCGTAGGAACCAGTGGTTATGATACTGATAGGCTACAATAATTTCCAGTGTCAACACATGACTGTTGCTCATGGTTAAATTATGAGGTATGCGATTCATTGTTGCTCAGTACCTCTCCGCGCCCTTTCTACTCATCGTTGTGACTAACAATGAAGCATTACACTCACATGTTTCCCACAAGACAGGCTGTTCCAGTTTCAGCTGAGGTGCTACCTGCTCCGCTCGCTGCGAAACGTCTAATGAGACGGCGCGACATTTCCCACAAGATCGCCAGGCAGCTAGCACGGTGACTTTATTTGCCTTGACATATATTGGTTATTATTTTCGAAATTGCTGATTCAAAATGTTCACATGTTTGTTAAGCTTATGGGACTTAACTACGGTGTCATCAGACCCTAAACTTACAAACTATTTATTTACTACCCTATACTAAGGACGGCACAAATATCCATGCCCGAGGGGGGGATTCGAACCCCCGACCGTAGTGGCCGTGCAGACCGTGACTGGAGCGCCTCAGTCCCCTCGGCCACCTCGGCCGGCGACATTGCTGAGAGGCGGTGTGAAGCCGTGCTGAGAAATAGAGATCATCGCAGATAAGTGGCTAAAATGAACCCATATAGCTTACGAGATGTAGGCGGTAAAGAAATCTTCTTGTGAACTGCAGATGTCCTCAGCCACCGTCCCAGGGTGGAGGGTTCCCTTTCGGAGATTAGCAAGGTAACTTCATTCAGCGTCTAGACGCTGTTGGAAGATGTTACATTAGTACTTGGTTGCCAATAGACATGTCTTACTTTACATAGCAAAGTTGATACCAGACACTCGGAACAGCAACGTCAGTGGTTTCACGAGGCTATAGTGAGAGGGTAAAGGAGGAAAAGTGCTATTTAGCAGCTCCCCACTCTGGAGAGGGCGTAAGGCGTGGCCAACTGACGTAAAACATTATTGTTGCTGACCATACTGGGTAGCACCGTGACTTTTGCTTTTCAACTGAATAATGTTGCTACCAAGAATGGAGTTTTTTAGTGCAAAAACAAGTCATATCCCCATCCAGGGAATGGCAGCGCGGACAGGGTTGAAACATGGTTCACAAGAGGACTCGGGGAGGGGGCAAGCCACAAATTAGATTGGTTGAACATAGCAGTGGAAAACAGAAAATTGTTAGGTACCAGAAAGTGGGGAAAAATAGTGCGCCCACACTGGCCTTTAAAACCCTCGGTTTTTCGATCGAGCGAGAAGTTCTCAGTCAGACGAGTTGGGCGCCGGATCCGTGTCGTTCGCCACTAGCCTCGGGTAAGCTCCGCGACAGTCTGTTTCTCGCAGGGAATGCTGCTGGAAAGGGTAGCTGTATAAGCCTCTTCCCCAGGGAACGTAAACGCTGACTTCTGTTGTGGCACGGATGTATCATTTCGCTTTTCTAAATCATTAGCCTCAGTGCAGTATTATTAGTAGATGGGATGCAATAAATATATTTCCAGTTACCTATGAGTTCCCAAAGTTGCCGGAACAAGTATCCCCTCGAGTCCCAAAATCCGCATCTCAGGCAGATGCCTATTACTTTTCTTTCTGTAGTCTCTCCTTGCCGCTCGGGACTTGCAGACTGATCTACAACTCCCTTTTCCTCTTTCCTGAGTTAGGATACGACAGCGTGTATGCTGTGCCTTATATGAGAGCGAAAATTCTACTCGTAACTGCTGTGATTTAGCGAGATGCTACCTCAGGATATAGGACATAAAATGATCGTGTGGCTTTTATTGGCGCAAATATCCCCACCGGAGTTCGTTCGCCTACTGCTAGTCTGCCCGAGGGAGGTTAGAACCCGTGGCAGGGAACGGCCTCAGGCATCAGAGCATAGCGCCTCAATGCGCTCGGCCACTCCGCAGCGGCGCCAAGGATTAGCTCATGGACGTAGCCAAAGTGGGCGTCTATGGTTCAAACCCTTCCCTAAATGTCGACAAACAAGACAATGGCATTATTCTGTATCAAGATAAAGTCCGCCTACATTTTTCCAAAGCTGAAAAGAACGTTACACATCATCCAGAGGAAGGAAGATTAGTGTTTAACGCCCTGTGATCAACTCGGTCATTAGAGGCGGAGCTCACGCTCGGATTTTTTGGGTAAGGATGGGTAAAAGAAACCGGCAGTGCCCTTCGAAAGGAATCCTCCCAGCATTCGCCTGGAGATAATTAGGGAAATATCGGAAAACTTAAATCTGGACGGCCGAAGGTGGTTTTTTTTTTTTTTTTTTTTTTTTTTTTTTCACGTTCATTGCCACTGGTATGGTTCGCATGAAGAGATTCACGCGTTGGTAAAAATCATGGTCCTGTAACCACCTGCAAACATTGGAGGATAGAAGATTTGACCGTCTTGTCTCACAGCGGGGCAGTTATGAAATAATTAGCAACTTACTTCTTTTCTTTTTTTTTTCCAGTGGTCTCCTTTTAATTTGTCTGCTCCTTATAGATGAGTGAGACTTTCCTGTTATCTAATCACTACCAAGAGTTCTTTGCTCATGGTATCCACGGTAAATTATGGTAAAGGAGGCGACAAAATTCGGCGAAGATTGTAACGATCGATGAACTCTGTCGGGATCTATTTTACAATACGACGATTAGTAATTACAATGTCAGTCATATATTACAATGCCAGTTAGCAATATTTCTTAATGTTTCTAAGTAAACGACCGAAGTTTCTCGTCTAATCAGAATCTGCACAATTATTTTTTGACATTGACAGTTTTCACGTACCGCAAAAATTTCATTTAGGGAGTCCTTCTCTGATAACGCTTCAGAAGTTATTGAAAGCTTCATGCACTGTCTACCTGATTAAATAATGTTCATTCGCATTTTGCGACAACTTCCGACTTTCAGTTGCTCTTATTAAGGTGTTCTATCATTTTATGAGATATGAAAATGTGTGCCGAGTGGAGACTCGAACCCGGGTCTCCCGTTTTTCGCGAGCGATCGCCTTAACCACGCGACCACCCGTGCACGCTCCTCGGCCAGACCCAAACTTCCATTTTCCCCCTTCAAACACGTCTACTGAATGTGTGGTCGTGTTCCATTTTTGAGCTGTTCATTAACCTAAAGTGTTTCTGCACCATTAATATTGTCTATTAGTGTGTTAATTACTTTTATTCTGTTTAGTAATGATCAATCCCACATGTTTAAATATGTTTCCACCCGTGTGATTGAACTTGTGTGTTCATGTGAATGTAGAAGGTTGTTTTTAATATTGACAGAGTGCTGCGCAATGGCTTACAGTCGCCGCCTCGCGCTTTAAGCCTCGTTTACTTTAGTTCAGAACGCATGGCTTCGTTTGTCGTCTCCCCTGGCATCTGTGGGTGGCCAGAGACAAGCTTAGTTGGCAAGATCTACATCTACATCTACATACGTACTCCGCAATTCACCGTAAGGTGCGTGGCGGAGGGTACACTGTACCACTACTAGGCATTTCCTTTCCTATTCCACTCCCAAATTGAACGAGGAAAAAAAGAATGCCTATATGCCTCCGTACAAAGCCCTAATTTCTCTTATCTTGTCTTTGTGATCTTTACGCGAAATGTAAGTAGGCGGCAGCAAGATCGTACTACACTCAGCTTCAAATTCCGGCCCTCTAAATTTACTTAACAGAAATTCACGAAAAGAACGTCGTCTTTCTTCCAGCGATCCCCAATTGAGTTGCCGGAGCATTTCCGTGACACTCGCGCATTGGTCGAACCTACCGGTAACAAATCTAGCTGCTCGCCTCTGAACCGCCTCTATGTCTTCCTTCAAACCGATCTGCTGCGGGTCCCAAATACTTGAGCAATACTCAAGACGTGGTCGTACATGCGTTTTATACCCGGTCTCCTTTACAGGTGAAGTACATCTTCCCAAAATTCTCCCAATAAACCGAAGTCGGCTGTCTGCCTTACTCACAACTGTCTTTACATGCTCGTTCCATTTCATATCGCTCTGCAATGTTACGCCTAGATATTTGAACGACGTGACCGCATCAAGAAGCTCACTACTGATGCTGTATTCGAACATTATAGGATTGTTTTTGCTACTCATGCGCATCACCTTACATTTTTCTACATTGAGAGCTAGCTGCCATTCTTCGCACCAACTAGAAATTTTGTCTAAGTCAACCTGTATGCTATTACAGTCAGTTACAGACGACACCCTCCCATACACCACAGCATCATCAGCAAACAGCCGCAAATTACAACTTACTCTGTCCATCAGATCATTTATATACATAGAAAATAATAGCGGTCCTATCACACTCCCCTGGGGCACGCCTGACGATACACTCGTCTCTGATGAACACTCGCCGTCGAGAACAACGTACTGCGTTGTATTACTTAGGAAGTCTTCCAGACAGTCACAAATCTGTGAACCTATTCCTTAAGCTCGTATCTTCGTTAGCAGTCTGCAGTGTGGCACCGTGTCGAACGCCTTTTTGAAGTCGAGAAAAACACAATCCGCCTGTTGCCCTTCGTCCATAGCTCGCAAGATGTCACGTGAGAAAAGGGCAAGCTGAGTTTCACATGAACGATGTTTCCTAAACCTGTGCTGATTCATGGAAAGAAGCTTTTCCGTTTCAAGGAAATTTATTATATTCGAACTGAGAAAATGCTCCAAAATTCTACATGAAACCGATGTCAACGATATTGGCCTGTAATTGTATGGGTCAGTTCTCTTTCCTTTCTTATACACGGGAGTCACCTGCGCTTTTTTCCAATCACTAGGAACTTTGCGCTGAATTAAAGATTCGCTATAAATGCAAGCTAAGTAGGGGGCCAATGCCGCAGAATAGTCTTTGTAAAACCGAACTGGTATTCCATCCGGACCAACAGACTTTTTCGTATTTAGCTCTCTCAGCTGCTTCTCTACACCGGAAATACCTATTGCTATGTCCCCCATTTCGAAATTAGTACGTTGATCAAATGATGGTATATTTGTGCGGTCCTCCTGCGTGAAAGATTTCTTAAAGGTTAAATTTAGAACTTCAGCTTCCCGTTTGCTATCTTCTATTACTGCCCCGGAACGATCAACTAGTGACTGGACAGTGGGCTTTGACCCGCTTATCGATTTTACATAGGACTAGAATTTTTTCGGGTTCTCGGAAAGATCTTTTGCTAAGGTATGGCTGTGATAATTATTGTATGCTTCACGCATCGATCTTTTTATAGACGCACGAATCTCTACTAACTTTTGCCTGTCATCATTTGCGTGTTCTTTTTTGAATCGAGAGTGCAACAGCCTTTGCTTTCTCAGCAGCTTTCTAACATTATTATTATACCACGGTGGATCTTTTCCATCCTTAATCGTCTTTACTGGCACATATTTCTCTAACCCTTCATTAACAATGCACTTAAATTTAGTCCACAATTCCTCTACATCCATAGTCCCAGAATTAAACGATGCCCATTCATTTTCTAAGTGCGATGGTAACATTTGCTTGTCGGCTTTTCCCAACAAAAACACGCTCCTAGCCTTCTTGACTGGTTTATGAACTTTGGTCACCATCGACGCTATGACGATATCATGATCACTAATTCCTGTCTCTACACAGACATCGTTAATAAGGTCAGGCCTGTTTGTGGCTATAAGGTCTAGAATATTTCCATTGCGCGTGGGTTGCCGGTTTAACTGCTCAAGACAGTTTTCGGAGAATGTGTCCAAAAGTAGCTCGCAAGATGGCTAGGTGGCCGTGTTCTTATGTGGTGCCAACCTAATCTTGGACTAAAGAGGTATCAAGAGACCTCTCTGGGAGCCTTTGAAGAGGGTATTATCTTCCTTAGGTAGAGAGCGTTGGTGGACACTATGCTCTGAATGCGCTCTGTATGGATTTTTAGCACGCTCTACATCTAGTGTGTGGTGGGGAAGGTTTTGGCGTGGCCTTAAGGCTACACTCTTGCTGCGACTGTGGAAGAAAGTACTTCGTCAAATCATGCTGTGGGGAGGCATGCTGTTAGAGCTTTACTTTCTTTGTGATTAGGCAGTCTTGATTTATCAGTGATAGTTTTCTTGAGTAATTCTTTCGCTATGCGAGGCAAAGTATCTTAATTTACAGAACTCGAGTAATTCGGTGTAAAGTTTTGATTTGCAGTTACATTCTGGTGATGATTTTGTGTCTAGTTTTTCTCAGGCTACTCACATGTGGCCTCCAGGCTTGTGTAAACTTAGTATGTTTAAATTTGTTGTTGTTTTTTAATTAATGTTTTCACATCACTTTTGTATCTGCGAATATGCTAAGCATTTCTCAGATTTTCTAGTTTGATTCCATCTTTCATGTCTTGTATGAGCGATTGCACCACGTGCTTTCGTAACGGTCATTACTTCAGCCTTCAGCCATGCTTTTATCAATACTAGCTTCCTTATATACGAATTCTCACGTGTGCTTTACTTGCTTATTCTAAATTAATTTCTTTTTGTAAATTCTATTCGCCGTTGGCGCAAACCACGTGGTACTTAAGAATGGGATGCCACCCTGAACATGAGTTGGTTTAGTGCATAGTGTTTTTAAGTTTGTGCTTCAAGACACCTGCCATCTCATCAGAATCGCTGCTGGCACTTTGTTTGTCGCTGCTATCAAGTGATCCTGCATGAGTAAAGTGTCACAAGCATTATGCGTTTGCCTGGCTTTCAATGAATGAATTTCCTTTCATCTATCCATTGTGTGTTTGCAATTTTCCTCCCACGTTACCTCCATATTCATATAGGGCAGAAACAATTTTATTACGGGCAGTAACTTTGTGATTTAATTCACTTTTGTACAAGGTGTGTGCTTAATTTGGTTTCCTCACATTTATTTGCTTGTTCACTTTATTGAGTATATGATGATTTAAAGTATCAAACCTCTGCTTTATAATTTCATGCTCCCTGTCCCATGTTTAATTATCTATTCATTTATTTTTAACATCGATTTTGTGTTTGTTAAAACGTTGGCTACTCCCTTAAGGAGTGAGCAGTTTAGATAAATAACCATTGCGAAAATACTCGCAAAGTAATTTAGAGCAGCAGTGAGCATTTTAACTTGCATTTGCAGATCTCAACTGCCCGAGATCTTGCTTAAATAATTTAACAGGCTACTTTCACCCTGGAGCTGGCACACATGTAGCGTGATTCCCGCGACGGGGAGAGTCGTATTTTTTACCATCTATAGCCTGTTTTGGCATGTCATATTTATTCCTTCTGATTGCCATCCATGTTTCAATCTGCATTTGCCTATCTTCGTGATATGATTCGTCTTGTTTCTGTTTAGTAATTTTGTTTCAATAACATGATGACACTCCAGTATACAGTCCTTTGAAATGAATTATAGTAGTAGTGCCGTTTACAGTACTATTAAGAGTACACGTTATTACATTTATTCAAATCCCCTCCCTAAATCATATCCTAGTTACAGCTACGGATTAGCTTGGATGTAGTTTTAACCCAAAAGGGCTCAGCGTACAGGATCAGGAGAGTTGTGTGTTTTGCATCTTACTCCAGCAGGGCTACAGGCCGCCTGTAGCAGTTTCGAAGATCATCGTGTTGCCCCAATCTTCGTATTAAAGGGTGTCATACCAACTGGAGCTCTCGTAGAATCTTCAAGCTACTTTCTGAAATCTTTCCTGAACGTACAGCTCTTGAGTTGCTTCTTGGAGGTACTGGCTAGGAAAAGTCCTCGGTACTTTCAAGGATATTTTGTTGTAGCACCTGCAGCTTGTTTATGTGTTTGGGGGCAGCATTGCCCAACACTTCACTTTCACAGTCCATAGAAGGTCGAATGCTGGTTCTGTAGAGAAGTAATCCACACTATACTGGTAAAGCAGATCGTACACTGATGAGCAGATATAGCGCTGCTGCTCGTTATATTTTGTGGTGAACCCCTACAATGTAGATCTTTTACATAAGCTCTTAGTCAATGGTTACTCTTAAGTACTTATCAGTGGTTGTCCACTCAATCTGTTGCCCAAAAAGGACCATGTCAGGAATTCTGGAGGACGTCACCACGTGAGTACCATTCCCTGTGTCTTGGCGACGTTAAATCAGATAAATCAGTTTATGGCCCACTGCTCGAGGTACAGAAGTCTTTTAGAGTCGCCAGTGTATTGATACTGTCCAACGACTTTGTACGAAGAACGCTGAGTCATCAGCGCACATTGCTCTGCTGACTCTTGTTGAAAGATCAGCTGTATAGAAAGTGTGAAGAATAGGGCCAAGTACGCTCTGGCAAAGATTCTGGTGATCGACTTTCCTGCGCCCACTTTGACGAGAAACTGACGCCCACGAAGATAACATTCAATGGGGCGTACATAGGTCAAGGAGATGCTTTGGTGGAAAAGCTTGTAGATCAGTCCTCTGTACCACACTGTGTCAAACTCTTTTAACGCGTCAAGAAACATGACGCCACAATATTCTCTATTATTAACTCGTGTAAGTTGCTGGGTCTTGAAGTGTTTTCTTCGAAAGCTGAAATGTTGGTTTTGATGACGTTGCTAATCTGGAGCTGCCTTCCAAGTCGGATCAAGAAAATTCTGTCGGAAAAAACTAATCGCTCGATAGTTCGTCGGGTCTGTTCGGGTTTCGCAGGACTTAGGAATAGCAACCACGATAGCTCTCTTGCAAGTATCCAGCTCTATCTAGGAAGATGGTGTTGAAAAGTAATACTATGTAAAGGATAACTTCATAAGATAGTTGTCTTTGTCTCCGTCATCAATACTATCGTGCTCCTGTGCTTTATTAAGTGGGCGCTGCCATATGTGCACCTTCACTTCTTGGACTGTTGTCGGTGGTTCTCAACGTACTGGATGTTCTGGTTGTCGACGTGTTGCTCCAGAGGTCGGAAGTTCTGCTAAGAAACTAATGCCAGTGCATTTGCTTTCCCTTCTGGCGTGTAGACTTTTCCTTTGGGCGTGACAAGTGGACAAGTGGCGACAGTTGAGTCCGGCTACCCATAATGTACGAACAACATCTCAGAGCGGCGATTGTGGGTCAGTGCTCGTTTTCTCTTGGTATGTGGTTGGCGAGTTTCATGCCATTCTCGGTTTAGTGGATTTCGCTCCAGTACCAAATCTTGTATTTCGATGGAATTGGTCTGGTGTATGCACGGGGAGGCGGCGTTGATGCCTCAATGGGTGTGGTGATTGTCTATGTCAGCGTAGTATCCATTGCGTTAATGTCAGTATACTCTGGTCGCGGGATAGCTGGAATTGTGCAGTAACACACTGTAACGATTCCAGTTCGTTTTTTTGGTATTAAGTCATCCGTCATCAGAGAGTGGCTCTACCTGGAGATGGAATAGCACTGTGAAATGATCGAATGGAGTTCATGAATTACTTCTGTCGTGGCGAACCAGTCTTCCTTTGGCAACTCCAATGTCCAATACACCTGGACACGATACATTATATAGGTAACTAGATGACACGGTGAATTTCGGATCACTTACCTCTTAATACAAACCATATTAATTTCAATCATATGTATTTTAGACCCAGTAGCTTTATAAAGGCATCACCAGATGTCTAAGTATCAGGTCGATAGTGGGCGGAAAGAGTGGCCAAATCACGCACACATGCCCAGGATAATGTTCATGTCACATTCATGGAAGTTCAGGGAAGGTTTAAACGGTGATAAAACATGGAAAAACTGCGAGGAAAATTTAGATGTCTAGCAACTGCTTCGAAAACACAATATCAGTTTGATCTTTTTGCAAAAACACACGCATGTTAGTCGTTAACTGGAGTTTCTTTACGTGCCGCCACAAATTACATGATTTTAGGCATGCGTTTAGTTCGTCAGCAACGGTTGATCGAAGAATAACTGGCGAGGGGACTGCGGCGCGTCAGTCACGGTCTGCACGGCCACTACGGTCGGGGTTTCGAATCCCCCCTCGGGCATGGATATTTGTGCCATCCTTAGTGTTAGCTAGTTGATAAGTAGTTTGTAAGTTTAGGGACTGATGACCCCGTAGTTAAGTCCCTTAAGCTATACAAACATTTGAACATTTTGAATAACTGGAAGAGTGTGACGAAAATCACCTGACAATAGAATCATGGCTCTACTAAAAATGTTTTGGTTGTCATGTAAATCTTTTGAAGTCCTGTCCAGAGCCTCCAGTGACATCCTGGGGTTCATTGTGCATTCGTCCCAAATTATCAATTAGCATATCTGGAGTATCTTCGCCATAGCGCTATTTTTTGCGAGGTTGTAAACTGGTGTTTCGTTGATTTCCATGTTTAGTGGTAATTTCAAGGCCGAATGTGCAGTTTGTCCGCCTTCTATTAAAGTTGCAGCAATTCCAGCCAACGGTAGGGCTACCTCATTTTGCGACCGCATCTTTGTCAATAGCAATGAAATTAGGAACGTTTTTCCAGTACCCCCAGGAGCATCATGAAAGAAAATCCCTCCAGATCCCCTGTTCACAGCTTGTATCAAACTATCGTACGCAATCATTTGTTGTTCATTCTATTGTGGAACAGTTGTGCGAGCTGTTTCGGTCAATGCTTCAGTATCGTACTGTTGTTCTCTGTGTAACCCATGGTTAAATGCATCTTGCACAGAACGATTAGGTGCTGTCAGGCCCAAACACGACAATACTTTATTTGCCATCAATAAACATATATCCTGTATCATGATCAACGTCTCATTGTAAATTTCTGCAGTAATTTGTAGTGTAGGATTCAAAGTTTGACAACGCACACGATGTAACACGTCCTCAGACATGTCATCCGTATATTTCATTCACAAATCTTATGGATTAGAGGAGAAACATGTCGATATTATAATCGCAAACAATGTACGAATTTGATGCAGCGCTGAAGATACGATGGAATCCTTGAGCGGATTATGCCAATGCGAATCGTTCTCGAGCAACTGTAACAGTTAACACACTTCACGGAAAGTCGTGAATGGTATTTGTATTCCATAGGAAAATCTTTCTATTTTTTCTGAATTTTCCGGGAAACTTTTCTAAATTTTTATTTAATAAGAATGTTCATCTTTCGTTGAACGTCTAATGATCAAAATTTTATCGCAATCTGTTGACCGGTTCTCAACTAATAGAGTTGAGTACATTTAGAAACACATTGAAAAAGGAACTTGGTTCAAATTTTGCTACTTTCCTTTTTAACTGTCCCTATTTTTTACTGAAAACTTTTCCAACACCATAATGAATAAAACAAAAAAATAATTACCCCTCTCCGTCGTGCGAATAGTCAGTTCTTGTTCTGATTTCAGTCAAAAACACATTGAAAAACGCACTTTCGGTTTTTCTCAAATTTTTCAATTTTAGGTAGTTTTTCCAAAAAAAAAAAAAAAAATTATTCAGACCTTGTCCTGTCAAGCCGTACTCAAGTGATGCTTTTACAACCATGTGACAATTGATTTTTATTCATAGAAAAAGTTTTTCTCGATTTTCCTCTTTTCTGGACAACTTTTCCATATGTTATCACCGTTTAAACCTTCCCTGGATCCGCACGAATATTTCAAGACTAAAATTAACCAAATCGGTTCAGCCGTTCTCGAGTTTTAGCGAGACTAACGAACAGCAATTCATTTTTATATATATGTAGATGAGTCTGTTCGTGGCAATACAAAAATCCACGGGATTGTTCCATCGCGTTTAGCAGCCGACGGCCATTAGTGTTCGTGGTGTGTGAGTTCCACATCGAACTTTTTTGCACTGAAATTGCAGGCTATAAATATTTTACCACCGAGTTGCGGTACAACTTCCATATCACAAACTCTAAGATGGCCAGAGCGAAGTTGTCAATAAATTACGGCAAAATCACTATTACTTGTGTGGTCTCTACAGCAACATCAGTCGTTTCGAAAGAATCTAGTTGGGGGTTAGGAACTCTATAATGTCGGAGATTATTCGTCACATAGATGACTGTTCCACCGCCTGCAGTCAGAGGATCGTTCCTATAGCAAGTGTAAATTGATATATTTGCTCTTCTAGGAGAGAAATGTCTATTGTCCATGAGAAATTGCCGATGTTCCAGAAGTGATGGGAAGAGTCTATCGACATTCCACGTCACTGCCAGAAGGTTTTTAACTCTTCTATTTTGCGCCACCCCCATGAACCACAGACATTGGCGAGATGGGGTGGCTTGCGTGCCTCTACGATATCCGTACTGTAGGGGCAACCACAGCGGAGGGGTATCTGTGGAGAGGACATACAAATGTTTGGTTCCTGAAGAGGGGCAGCAACCTTTTCAGTAGTTACAGGGGCAACAGTCTGGATGACTGACTGACCTGGCCTTGTAACATCAGCTAACATGGCTTTGCCATGCAGTTACTGCGAACGGCTGAAATCAAGGGGAAACTACAGTCGTTACTTTTCCCGAGGACATGCAGCTCTACTGCATGAATATATGATGATGGCGTCTTCTTGGGTAAAATATTCCGGAGGTAAAATAGTCCCCCATTCGAATCTCCGGGCGGGGACTACTTAGGAGGATGCCCTCATCAAGAAAAACAAGACAGGCATTCTACGGATCGGAGCGTAGAATGTTCTAATCGCGTAGGTAAATTAGAAAATCTGAAAAGAGAAATGGATAGGTTAAAGTTAGATATGGTATGGATTAGTGAAGTTACCTGGCAGGATGAACAGGATTTCTGGTCAGGTGAGTACTGGGTTATAAATACAAAATCAGTTGGTGGTAACGCAGGAGTAGGTCTAATAATGAGTAAGAAAATAGGAATGGGGGTAAGTTACTATGAACAGCATAGTGAACACATTATCTTAGTAAAGATAGACACAAAACCAACACCGACTACAGTACTACAAGTGTATATGCCCACTGGCTCTGCCGATGATGATGATATCGAACAAATCTATGAGGAGATAAAAGAAATTATTCAGAAAATCAAAGGAGATGAAAACTTAATTGTGATGGGGGACTGTAACTCGGTCGTAGGAAAGGGAAGAGAAGGAAATGTAGTAGGACTGGGAAAAAGGAATGAAAGAGGAAATCGCTTGGTAGAATTCTGTGCAGAGCACAATTTAATGATCACCACTTGGTTTAAACATCATGAAAGAATACTGTATACGTGGAAGAGACCAGGAGACACTGGACGGTACCAGTTTGACTTTATAATGGTAAGGAATAGATTTAGGCACGAGGTTTTAAATTGTAAGGCATATCCAGGGGCAGATATAGACTCTGACCATAACTTATTGGTTATGAACTGCAGATTAAAACTTAAGAGACTGCAGAAAGGTAGAAAAGTTAGGAGATGAAGCCTGGACAAATTGAAGGAACCAGAGGCGGTGGAGGGTTTCAGAGGGAGCATTAGGCAAGGATTGGCTGAAACGGGGGGAAAGTAATACAGTAGAAGAAGAATGGGAAACTCTGAGAGATAGGGTAGTGAAGGCTGCAGAGGATCATATAGGCAAAAGGACCAGGCCTAATAGAAATCCCTGAATAACATAGGATATACTGAACTTAATTGATGAGAGGAGAGAAAATATAAAAAAATCAGCAAATGAAGAAGGCAAAAGGGAGTACAGACGCTTGAAAAGTGAGGTTGAAAGGAAGTGCAGACTAGCTAAGCAGGAGTGGCTTGAAGAGAAATGCAAGACAGTAGAAGAATGTATAAATAGGGGAAAGATCGATACCAGGAAAATAAAAGAGACATTTGGAGACAAGAAAAGTAGCGGTATGAATATCAAGAACTCGGATAGAACACCAGTACTAAGGAAAGATGGGAAAGCTGAAAGGTGGAAGGAATATATAGGTTTGTACAAAGGAAATAAACTTGAAAGCAGTATTCTAGAAATGGAAGATGATGTAGAGGACGATGAGAGAGGATATACTATACTGCGAGAAGAATTTGACAAAGCACTAAGCCGGCCGCGGTGGCCGAGGAGACTGAGGCGCGTCAGTCACGGTCTGCACGGCCACTACGGTCGGGGGTTCGAATCCCCCCTCAGGCATGGATATTTGTGCCGTCCGTAGTGTAAGCTAGTTCATAAGTAGTTTGTAAGTTTAGGGACTGATGACCTCGTAGTTAAGTCCAATAAGCTATACAAACATTTGAACAATTTTTGAACAGAGCACTAAAAGATTTGAGTAGAAACAAGGCCCCTGGAATAGATGACGTCCCGTCTGAACTGCTGATAACGTTAGGAGAGCCAGTCATGAAGAAATTGTTCCACCTAGTACGCAAGATATATGAGACAGGGGAAATACCATCAAGAAGAATATAGTAATTCCAATTCCAAAGAAAGCAAGTGCAGACAAATGTGAAAATTATAGAACTATCAGTTTAATAAGTCATGGTTGCAAATTACTGACACGAATTATTTACAGACGAATGGAAAAACTGGTGGAATCCGACCTTGGGGAAGATCAGTTTGGATTTAGGAGAAATGTTGGAACACGGGAGGCAATACTCACATTACGACTTATCTTAGAAGATAGGCTAAGGAAAGTCAAACGTACGTTTTTAGCGTTTGTAGACTTGGAGAAAGCTTTTGACAATGTCGACTGGAATACACTGTTTCAAATTCTGAAGGTAGCAGGGGTAAAATATGGGGAGCGAAGAGTTATACTCAACTTATACAAAAACCAAACAGCGGTTATTAGAGTCGAAGGGCATGAAAGGGACGCAGAGGTTGGGAAGGGAGTAAGGCAGGGTTGTAGCCTTTCGCCATTGTTGTTCAATCTGTACATTGAGCAAGCAGTGAAGGAATGCAAGGAGAAATTTGGAGAGGGAATTAAAGTTCAGGGAGAAGAAATAAAAACTTTGCGGTTTGCCGATGACATAGTGATCCTGTCGGAGACCGCAAAGGATCTGGAAGATCAATTGAATGGAATGGACAATGTCTTGAAAAGAGGTTATAAGATGAACATCAACAAGAGTAAAACAAGGATAATGGAATGTAGCGTCAGAAACTCAGGCGATGCTGAAGGAATTAAATTAGGTAATGAGGCAATAAAAGTAGTAGACGAGTTTTGTTACTTGGGTAGAAAAAATGTTCAAATGTTTGTATAGCTTATGGGACTTAACTACAGGGTCATCAGTCCCTAAACTTACAAACTACTTATGAACTAGCTAACACTAAGAACGGCACAAATATCCATGTCCGAGGGGGGATTCGAACCCCCGACCGCAGTGACCGTGCAGACCGTGACTGGAGCGCCTCAGTCCCCTCGGCCACCGCGGCCGGCTACTTGGGTAGCAAGATAACTTCTGATGACCGAAGTAAAGAAGATATAAAATGCAGAATGGCTATGGGAAGAAGCGAAACTTGTTGACATCCAACATCAGTTTAAATGTTAGGAAGTCCTTTCTGAAGGCATTTGTCTGGAGTGTAGCATTGTATGAAAGTGAAGCGTGGACAATAAGGAGTTCAGACAAAAAGATTGTAGAAGCTTTTGAAATGCGGTGCTACAGACGAATGATGAAAATTAGATGGGTAGATCACGTATCTAATGAGGAGGTGCTCAACAGAATTGGGGAGAAAAGGAATTTCGGGCGTATTCTGACTAAGAGAAGGCGTAGGTTGATGGGACACATCCTGAGACATCAAGGAATCGTCAATTTAGCATTAGAAGGAAGTGTGTGGGGTAAAAATCGTAGAGGGAGACCGAGGGACGAATACAGTAAGCAGATTCAAAGGGAGGTAGGTTGCCGAAAGTATTCTCAGATGAAGAGACTTGCACAGGACAGGCTAGCGTGGAGAGCAGTATCAAACCAGTCTGCGGACTGATGACCACAACAGCAACAACATTTTGTGCCATCTTGAGCAAATGAGGCTGCTGGGCGTGTTTCGAATGGAACTTCGGTTGGTTGCCTGGACAGTTTCCACGATGGTGTTGACTGCAAGGAGAAAATCTCTGACTAACTTCAGCAGAATTGCAAATGCAATTAGTCCAATGGAGACGGCTGGCTCGGAGCCAGTTGTTTGTGGTGTTGGCGATGCAGGAGTAGGGATGGTCCGTGTCTGTGATCCCTGGCCCTGTAGGACTTCTGCATACTGGAGACTCTGCTGTACAGCATGCAGGCGCCATTGAGTTGGTTGTGCGGGTGCCACACGGGGCGCTGGCGGTGGCATTTCACGTTGACGACGATTGTTCTCTATCTGTCGTCTTGCTGCTCCAACAGGAGGTAACACAAGTTGTCGACGGTTGGCTGCTTTATGGACAGGGCACGCACGCCCTACTATCGCGACTTTCACCACAGTTGACACAATATGATCTGCTAGTACAATATCGGGAGATGTGGCCTGGTTCCGGACAGTTGAAGCATTGGATTGGAGCACACTTCACCCGCAACTACTCCACTGAAACTTCAAGGTTGAAGAACAACTTCATTTGGTAAATTAGTCTGTTCTCTAACGCATCAGGCAGTATAACTTCCATTAGTAGAATTAACCTCTGGGTCTCAAGCTTTTTCATTGTTGAAACTACTCTGAATGTGAAGCCGATATTTCCCAATTTTTCCTTGACTGGCACAGTCGTCATTTGGTAGGGAATTCCCCTCAGAGTTGCCTTGAATATTTTTGGTCTGACGGTAGGAAATATATAGCAGGGAATTCCCTTGTCACCTGCCTTATCCATCACTGTCACGTATCGTCTTTCACTGTTAGAGTTAATTTTTAACGGTCTCCTCTGCAGTATTTTTTCATTAAATGGCATCTTCAGATTAGCCAGTAGCCAGTCGTGAAGTGTGCTACTATCTTCTCGAAATTCCATCTCAATGGGAGGTTTAGTAGCTGTTCATGGACTTCGAGACTGTATATCTAAAGCGACAAAGTCAAAGGGATTGCGTGTCTGTATCGTCATTGTGGCAGTGTTGTTCCGCAAAGGTGGCCTCTTTTTCGGCGATTTAAGAAATACTCCACCACAAGGAAAGAATGCTGCTCTTCGTTGGCTGTAGTAATAGACGTCCTTTTGCTCCTCAGAGCTCTAGACGCTGCTTTGACTTTCATATCTCCTGAATATTCCAAAGACTGGTCAAATCGTCTTCAGGTTCCTGGCAGGTCGTCCTATAATTGTCGTCCTTCCTCCTTTGCTGCGACGTCGTCAGTGAGGCAGACAGCAGTGCCGCCGTCCTGGACAGGCTTAACACTGTCTAGAGACAAGGCCTCACAAAGGATCATGTCACTTCACACAAAGTAGGCCGTCATTGCTAGTTGACAGGGTGGTCACTGGGGCACAGCCCACTGCCTCTTAGCGGCCAGCCAGTCAGCTAACGACCGCAGCTTATCAGTGTCACATGACACGGACTGTCGTGAGGCCTTGTCTCTAGACAGTGTTGGCAGGCCCAGGCGAACAGCAGCCAGACGACTCCAAGCTTGTTGACTGCAGGCTCACAGCGCAGGTCCTTCCTCTCGGACGTCATAAACTCACTATTACTGACTGACTCTCTACTCACTACTGACTGCTTGAACTACCACTGACTGCATGGTGGCTATTAGTAAGCCCTTACATTCGTCAGCAGACGGCTGTGGCATCACTAGTGCGCGCAACGTAGCCTGTGCGGAACACAGGCAGCAACGCATACACAACTACTCGTCATAAAGGTTGGAAATAACCAACACGATCTCTAGCTCGCTGCCTGGTCGCTATGACGTAGTAGGGTGTGCCCAGCGGCCAGCCAGTCAGCCAGCGTTTGCGTTGGCTCAGTCCTACCTTGATGACATGTAGTGCTGTAGGCGCTGCATTTTCTCGTTGGCTACATGTCTGTGATACCGCCATATATGGGCCTGAATTGATTCGGCATTCGATACACCCACTTCAGCCTCATGATTTCCTGATCTCACGCCCTTGCTGAGCTGAATGACGCCGTCTCTTTTGAGGCTGTTGCCAGCGATTCTTTGATGGCTTCTTTAATTACAAATGCGTTAGTGCGAGCGACGACGGTGGTTCATCGCATTTGATGCGGTGGCCCTATTCTCAAGCACACTAAAGCACAGTACTCGGGGCATCGTGAGAGATAAAAGCTCTCATTTTCGCCAGCCGCGATGGCCGAGCGCTCTGCGGCGCGCCAGTCACGGTCTGCACGGCCACTACGGTCGGGGGTTCGAACCCCACCTCGGGCATGTATATTTGTGCCGTCCTTAGTATTGGATAGTTCATAAGTAGTTTGTAAGTTTAGGGACTGATGACCCCATAGTTAAGTCCCATAAGCTCTACAAACATTTGAACATTTGAGCTCTCATTTTCCTCGTTGTTCTCAGTTCGTACTGTTTGTCCGACATAAGGCTGGCCACACTCACTAGGTGTTCTGAGACCTGCTGCGTCTGTAGCGTGACACAATAATTGTTGTGTTTTTAGAACTTGGGTGTTATCAGCAGGCTACCGAGCGAGATAGCGTAGCGGTAACACACTGGAAATCCAATTCGTAAGGAAGGTCGTTCAAATCCACCTCCGGCCATCCAGATTTAGGTATCCCGTGATTTCCTTAAATCACTCCAGGTGAATGACGGGATAGTTCCTTTGAAACTACCGATTTCCTCATCCTTATGCAAACAATTCGAGCGTGAGCTCCGCTTCTAATGACCATGCAATCGATGCAGCGCTAAACTCTAATCTTTCTTTTTCAGCAGGCAGTTTATTTTGCCCGACATTGAGGCACAGAACGGCAAGAAATCGTTTCTACTGCTACTCCTTGTCGGTCGTCTTATTGTGATTTTTACCTGAGAACACGTGAATTACTTCACGGCCATTGTAGCCGTAATTCCTGAACACCTTGGGTAGTTGGTTCACCTCATGGGGAAGGTTGCCAGCGTTTGATATTATTCTTGCATGATGCACTAACGGCCGTAATTGGTCACTCTCTTCGCTCCACACCTAGGAAGCTGTGAACATGGCATCAAAAACACAATTGATTTTATCAGTCGAATTAACCATCTTGGAATTGCTGAGGGTGGCATTATGATTTGTGTAGTTGTAGTTGTAGTAGCTATTTAGGTACTCACTTACGTCTTCTTACTATCTGATCAAGGGCCAGTATTACGATCAGACAGACGCCGTTGCAATGAGAGGTCCTTTAACCCTAGCTATTGAAAACCGTCGTGGAGAATCTCGAATTGTGCAAAGGTGTTTCTTGCGATACGTTGGCGGATGTTCGTTGTTTGGCCTCAACATTGTGAGAAACTTGCCGAGTACTCGGAACATCTTACTAGCATTCACAATGTCATCCAGTTTATCATGGAAACATAAGATACAATGCATTGCACTTCCTCGACGACCTCGTCCACTGCAAACGAAATGGATACCTGGGCCAAAACATCTATAGACAACCTAGAAAATCTTCTCACACCAAACAGTATTTACACGTCATCGGTCATCATCACCTGGCTCAGGAGCACACTATGTTACATACACTAGTACATCGTGCAGGAACAAAAGCAGCCAACGACAACCTACCCCATGAGTTAAGCCACGTAACACAAGGCCGCGGCCAATTAGCCGAGCGTACTGGAACGCCATGCTGCGGTGCAAAATGTTTGTTAAAATGTTTGTATAGCTTATGGGACTTAACTACGGGGTCATCAGTAGAGCTCTGCATTTCGATGAATACAACCGCTCGAGCGTTTCCCGTTTCGTGCTGCTGCTCGACGGCTGGGGTAGGCCCACGCTGCGACACGGCTGCGGCCGTCTAATGCAGCATTTGTGGCCGGTCGCCCTCCGCCTCTCGGTTACCGGCGGAAGTGTCGAGCACTGCCGGGCGCTCGGGCGCTCTCGCAGTCTCGGCCGGTGACAGCGCGACCGCCGCTCGCTCAGCACTGCGGGATCACATTAGAAACCGACCTGGCTTTCAGCAACGCAGTCAATATCAGTACAATGTATACGTGGCCGAGTTTGGAGATACTCTGCACATAACGCACGATTAGACTACTGTATTACCGTTTGTCTACTGAACGGAACAAAATACTATATACGGAAATTACAGTTTTTAACGTTGCAGTTACTGGAAGACATGATCACCTCAATAGTCGAAACTCCAGTAGTTTGCAAAATAGTTAAAAATGTTTAAATGTTTGTAAAGCTCATGGGACTTAACTTGCGGGGTCATGATTCCCTAAACTTACAACATCAAACATCAAATATGACATATACAATTGTAGTATATGTGTTATAGAACTGATAGTAAACAACGAAAGACATTTGTAAAAGAAATAAGTTGTTAATATGAAGCGGTGGTCTCTCATCTCTGATATACATTAATGACTTGCCATTCAAAGTTGATGAAGGTTAGTTCTTTTTGCTGATGATACAAGTATAGTAATCACATCCAAAAATGGAGAAGTAACTGATGTAATCGTAAATAACGCCTTCCACAAAATTATTAAATTGTTCTAACCAAACGGACTCTCATTAACTTTTGATAAAACACAGCATATACCGTTCCGTACAGTAAATGGCACAACTCCAGTGATAAATATAGACTTTGAACTGAAGTCCGTAGCTAAGGTAGAATTTTCAAAATTATTCGTTCGTTTCGAAGGGAAACCAGAGATTTTCAAAAATTTTAGATGTGTGAATTGATGAGAGATTAAACTTGAAGCAACACATTGATCGTCTGCTAAAACTTTTGGGTTCAGCTACGTATCCTATTAGGGTTTTTGCAAAGTTTGGCGATAAGAATCTCAGTAAATTAGTTTACTACGCCTATTTTCATTTACTTCTTTCGTATGGCATCATATTCTGAGGTAATTCACCATTCAGTAAAAAAGTATTCATTGCACATAATCGTGTAATCAGAATAATTGCTGGAGCGGACCCAAGATCATCCTGGAGACACCTATTTAACGATTTAGATATCCTAACAGTTACTTCCAATACAGTTCATACAGATGTTTACATGTTTGTAAATCTATCGGACTCAACTGCTTGGTTATTAGTCCGTAGCTTGGAAACAATTTAAACTAAGGTAAACTAACCTAAGGACAACACAGACATCCATGCCTGAGAGGGGACCCGAACCCCAGATGGCGAACGGCCGTGCGCATCGCGCATGGCTAATCCGCCATGGCAAACCCAGTTCAAAAGTAATAGCAGTGTGCATAGGTATAACAACAGGAGAAACGATGATATTACTACGCAGGGTTAAATCTCACTTTGGCAGTTAAAGGGATGAATTATGCTGCCACAAAAGTCTTCGGTCACCTATCAAACATCATAAAACCTGACAGATAGCTAACTAGCATTTACAAATTAAAAGAATCTCTGAATGACAACTCCTTCTACTCAATGCATGAATTTTTAGATATGAATTAGTAAAACTAAAAACAAAAAATAAAAAAGTGAAAATAATCATAGAAAGAAAAAGAAAAAATAATACAAAATATATTTGTGTCGTATAACATTTTGTGTAATGTAATATCTTGTACAGACACCTTTTATTACCCTGACACGTTCCACATCATTACGAAGTGTCGTATTCATGATCTACGGAACAAGTATTAATGTAAGCAGTATTAATGTGTAAGTATTAATGTAAGCAGTGTGACGTGGTGCAGCTCCCCGTCGCTGAGTGCGCCGGTTACTGGCAACCGGCCGAGCGATTGGCGAGCTCGGCCGAGCGCTGGCTATCGGTTGCCCGCGACCGGTAGAAGAGGACGCTCGGCCGCGTACTCCCGAGCGACAGAGGGGCGAGCGGGACTCGCCGGTAAAAATCGGACATAATGCAGACCTCTAGTCATCAGCAGAGCCGTGCAGCGCGCCACATTACCCGCCCGAGCTCGCCTGTGTCCGGCCGCTGTGCTCTGCTGCCCGCACCGCGGGTAGTCGAGCCCCACTGCACCACTGTACACAGCGAGCGAGCTGCGGTGCGCCGTCGAGTCCCGACACTCGCCGGGCGAGCGGGTACCCGCCGCGCCCGTGCAACAGCGCTACACAAGGCGCTGCGAGCGGGGGAATGCAGACAGTTCTGAGCAAGACGTTGTAATACAGCGTAGGCTTCACGCACATTTTGTGTTACCTACAAAGCAATTTATAAGTTATCGATCGTTATGTCTGAAATAAGTAGCGAACAGGACAGAACGTACCAACGTGCAAGGAGTAGACGATCCGAGGAAGAAAAAAAAGACGTTTCCAGGAAACTCGCGTTTAAAGATATCTGGAGACAGCATTGTATGGGAGTATTTTATGTTGATTCTAGGTAATGAAAATAGAACTGTGGGTTTTGCAGAGTGTAATGGCTGCCGTAAATTATTGTCGTTCCGTGATGGCAGTACCACTACGCTGTTATGGCACCTGAATAGCTGCAAAGCTTATCTGAATACTGATTTGAACGGTTGTAGCAATATTCCCGTGTAAGCAAAATCTTATGTGCTGGAGAAATGTATAAGAATGTGTGCAATAGATTTGCGGCCCTTCAGCACAGTTGCGGGAGAAGGATTTCGAGACCTCGCACAGACTTTGATGGAGATAGGAGCACAGTACCCCACTGCAAGTGCCAAAGACGTTCTTCCTCATCCTCCAACAGTTTCTAGGAACATAAAAAGAATAGCAGATGAATACAGTTCGCAGACTACTGGCTTTTAAAGATTTCCTGTTTACCTTGGCAGAATTTTAGCTAGATTATTAGTTGGACAACCTTGAACAAAATTAAATATCACATCATCGTAGGGCATATAATTTTTGTCAAATACATGAAATACGTAGATTTACTAGCAACAAGAAACTGAAGAGATTTAAGGAATAATCTTGTTCTTTCTGTTAGAGCCATCACTTAGTTTAATATGAAGTGAAAGTGAAACACAGTGTAAGTAAATACTGAGCAAAGTATAAAACTACCTACAAATTTGCTGGAGCCGGCTAACGCGAAGCCAACGACTTTAACATTTCAGGCGCGAGCCGATTCGGCTACCGTTTTGCTTCTGCACCACAAAATTGGACGTTCTGCTTTTACCAGGTGCATTAATACGCACGTCTACTTTTTTTTCTCGCAACTGATAGTACACTGACAATTAAGTCAGTGAGGAAAAATCCCAAGTGTTTACAAGATACACGAGAGACTGTCCAGCGATACAAAACTGATAACTGTGACCTTGAATGTCACCTCTCGAGTAGTGGTGACTCCCTCGGGGTTGCAGCTACAAAATGTTCAAATGTTTGTAAATCTATCGGACCAACCTGCGTGGTCATCAGTCCTTAGCTTACAAACTACTTAAACCTAGGTAAACTAACATAAGGACAACACACACACCCATGCCCCAGGAGGACTCGAACCTCCACGGCGAGCAACCGCGCGCTCCGCAGCGAGACGCTTTAGACCGCTCGGCTACTCCACCGCGGCTGTGTTTCAGCTACCCCCAGCCAAAGGGAAAAGGGGGAAATATAAAATAAAGTAAAACGACAACAATGGCCCACACGCCTGATCGTGGAACAGTAATTAGTTTACTTTCCTTGGAGTGGTTAAGTGTAAGCTGTACCTTCCAACATTCTACCAGTTAATCGTTTCTAATGACCTCTATTGCAACTGTTCGTTTGTTCTCAGTTTTATTTATTTACTTATTTTTTTCTTAGTAGCAAGGAAACATCAAGTAATTTAGCGAAATGTCCACAGAAACGCTGTTCGAACACGCGCTGAATGCGTATACTTGTTATTGTAGCACTAATGCTGCTCATTAACTAGCAATTACTCATGATTTGAGACAGCTCTATTGCACTCGCGTTAATGTGTATTCTAAAATGCATCGGTCAGTAAGCTGCCCAGTATCTAACTTTTTCAATACATGATTTGTAAATGAAAAATTTAATGCTTTGTTAGAAAGCTAAGTTGCTGTACTATCAGATGTCCAAAAATCAGATTTTTTAACCCTATAGTTTCTTCAGAATCGAGTGAAAAGCATTATGAAACTAAAAACTCACGCGGAATGAAACTCAGACATGTTATTTTTTCCAAGGAAAGTAAAGCTTGTAATGAAAAACTAAGTTAATAAGCCGATGTGAAACTCTGAGAGATAGGGTAGTGAAGGCTGCAGAGGATCATATAGGCAAAAGGACCAGGCCTAATAGAAATCCCTGAATAACATAGGATATACTGAACTTAATTGATGAGAGGAGAGAAAATATTAAAAAAATCAGCAAATGAAGAAGGCAAAAGGGAGTACAGACGCTTGAAAAGTGAGGTTGAAAGGAAGTGCAGACTAGCTAAGCAGGAGTGGCTTGAGGAGAAATGCAAGACAGTAGAAGAATGTATAAATAGGGGAAAGATCGATACCAGGAAAATAAAAGAGACATTTGGAGACAAGAAA
This sequence comes from Locusta migratoria, assembly GCA_026315105.1. Classification (NCBI taxonomy): domain Eukaryota; kingdom Metazoa; phylum Arthropoda; class Insecta; order Orthoptera; family Acrididae; genus Locusta; species Locusta migratoria. Next base: position 242,730,316 of record CM048749.1, on the reverse strand, counting down.
AGTAGCGGTATGAATATCAAGAACTCGGATAGAACACCAGTACTAAGGAAAGATGGGAAAGCTGAAAGGTGGAAGGAATATATAGGTTTGTACAAAGGAAATAAACTTGAAAGCAGTATTCTAGAAATGGAAGATGATGTAGAGGACGATGAGAGAGGATATACTATACTGCGAGAAGAATTTGACAAAGCACTAAGCCGGCCGCGGTGGCCGAGGAGACTGAGGCGCGTCAGTCACGGTCTGCACGGCCACTACGGTCGGGGGTTCGAATCCCCCCTCAGGCATGGATATTTGTGCCGTCCGTAGTGTAAGCTAGTTCATAAGTAGTTTGTAAGTTTAGGGACTGATGACCTCGTAGTTAAGTCCAATAAGCTATACAAACATTTGAACAATTTTTGAACAGAGCACTAAAAGATTTGAGTAGAAACAAGGCCCCTGGAATAGATGACATCCCGTCTGAACTGCTGATAACGTTAGGAGAGCCAGTCATGAAGAAATTGTTCCACCTAGTACGCAAGATATATGAGACAGGGGAAATACCATCAAGAAGAATATAGTAATTCCAATTCCAAAGAAAGCAAGTGCAGACAAATGTGAAAATTATAGAACTATCAGTTTAATAAGTCATGGTTGCAAATTACTGACACGAATTATTTACAGACGAATGGAAAAACTGGTGGAATCCGACCTTGGGGAAGATCAGTTTGGATTTAGGAGAAATGTTGGAACACGGGAGGCAATACTCACATTACGACTTATCTTAGAAGATAGGCTAAGGAAAGTCAAACGTACGTTTTTAGCGTTTGTAGACTTGGAGAAAGCTTTTGACAATGTCGACTGGAATACACTGTTTCAAATTCTGAAGGTAGCAGGGGTAAAATATGGGGAGCGAAGAGTTATACTCAACTTATACAAAAACCAAACAGCGGTTATTAGAGTCGAAGGGCATGAAAGGGACGCAGAGGTTGGGAAGGGAGTAAGGCAGGGTTGTAGCCTTTCGCCATTGTTGTTCAATCTGTACATTGAGCAAGCAGTGAAGGAATGCAAGGAGAAATTTGGAGAGGGAATTAAAGTTCAGGGAGAAGAAATAAAAACTTTGCGGTTTGCCGATGACATAGTGATCCTGTCGGAGACCGCAAAGGATCTGGAAGATCAATTGAATGGAATGGACAATGTCTTGAAAAGAGGTTATAAGATGAACATCAACAAGAGTAAAACAAGGATAATGGAATGTAGCGTCAGAAACTCAGGCGATGCTGAAGGAATTAAATTAGGTAATGAGGCAATAAAAGTAGTAGACGAGTTTTGTTACTTGGGTAGAAAAAATGTTCAAATGTTTGTATAGCTTATGGGACTTAACTACAGGGTCATCAGTCCCTAAACTTACAAACTACTTATGAACTAGCTAACACTAAGAACGGCACAAATATCCATGTCCGAGGGGGGATTCGAACCCCCGACCGCAGTGACCGTGCAGACCGTGACTGGAGCGCCTCAGTCCCCTCGGCCACCGCGGCCGGCTACTTGGGTAGCAAGATAACTTCTGATGACCGAAGTAAAGAAGATATAAAATGCAGAATGGCTATGGGAAGAAGCGAAACTTGTTGACATCCAACATCAGTTTAAATGTTAGGAAGTCCTTTCTGAAGGCATTTGTCTGGAGTGTAGCATTGTATGAAAGTGAAGCGTGGACAATAAGGAGTTCAGACAAAAAGATTGTAGAAGCTTTTGAAATGCGGTGCTACAGACGAATGATGAAAATTAGATGGGTAGATCACGTATCTAATGAGGAGGTGCTCAACAGAATTGGGGAGAAAAGGAATTTCGGGCGTATTCTGACTAAGAGAAGGCGTAGGTTGATGGGACACATCCTGAGACATCAAGGAATCGTCAATTTAGCATTAGAAGGAAGTGTGTGGGGTAAAAATCGTAGAGGGAGACCGAGGGACGAATACAGTAAGCAGATTCAAAGGGAGGTAGGTTGCCGAAAGTATTCTCAGATGAAGAGACTTGCACAGGACAGGCTAGCGTGGAGAGCAGTATCAAACCAGTCTGCGGACTGATGACCACAACAGCAACAACATTTTGTGCCATCTTGAGCAAATGAGGCTGCTGGGCGTGTTTCGAATGGAACTTCGGTTGGTTGCCTGGACAGTTTCCACGATGGTGTTGACTGCAAGGAGAAAATCTCTGACTAACTTCAGCAGAATTGCAAATGCAATTAGTCCAATGGAGACGGCTGGCTCGGAGCCAGTTGTTTGTGGTGTTGGCGATGCAGGAGTAGGGATGGTCCGTGTCTGTGATCCCTGGCCCTGTAGGACTTCTGCATACTGGAGACTCTGCTGTACAGCATGCAGGCGCCATTGAGTTGGTTGTGCGGGTGCCACACGGGGCGCTGGCGGTGGCATTTCACGTTGACGACGATTGTTCTCTATCTGTCGTCTTGCTGCTCCAACAGGAGGTAACACAAGTTGTCGACGGTTGGCTGCTTTATGGACAGGGCACGCACGCCCTACTATCGCGACTTTCACCACAGTTGACACAATATGATCTGCTAGTACAATATCGGGAGATGTGGCCTGGTTCCGGACAGTTGAAGCATTGGATTGGAGCACACTTCACCCGCAACTACTCCACTGAAACTTCAAGGTTGAAGAACAACTTCATTTGGTAAATTAGTCTGTTCTCTAACGCATCAGGCAGTATAACTTCCATTAGTAGAATTAACCTCTGGGTCTCAAGCTTTTTCATTGTTGAAACTACTCTGAATGTGAAGCCGATATTTCCCAATTTTTCCTTGACTGGCACAGTCGTCATTTGGTAGGGAATTCCCCTCAGAGTTGCCTTGAATATTTTTGGTCTGACGGTAGGAAATATATAGCAGGGAATTCCCTTGTCACCTGCCTTATCCATCACTGTCACGTATCGTCTTTCACTGTTAGAGTTAATTTTTAACGGTCTCCTCTGCAGTATTTTTTCATTAAATGGCATCTTCAGATTAGCCAGTAGCCAGTCGTGAAGTGTGCTACTATCTTCTCGAAATTCCATCTCAATGGGAGGTTTAGTAGCTGTTCATGGACTTCGAGACTGTATATCTAAAGCGACAAAGTCAAAGGGATTGCGTGTCTGTATCGTCATTGTGGCAGTGTTGTTCCGCAAAGGTGGCCTCTTTTTCGGCGATTTAAGAAATACTCCACCACAAGGAAAGAATGCTGCTCTTCGTTGGCTGTAGTAATAGACGTCCTTTTGCTCCTCAGAGCTCTAGACGCTGCTTTGACTTTCATATCTCCTGAATATTCCAAAGACTGGTCAAATCGTCTTCAGGTTCCTGGCAGGTCGTCCTATAATTGTCGTCCTTCCTCCTTTGCTGCGACGTCGTCAGTGAGGCAGACAGCAGTGCCGCCGTCCTGGACAGGCTTAACACTGTCTAGAGACAAGGCCTCACAAAGGTTCATGTCACTTCACACAAAGTAGGCCGTCATTGCTAGTTGACAGGGTGGTCACTGGGGCACAGCCCACTGCCTCTTAGCGGCCAGCCAGTCAGCTAACGACCGCAGCTTATCAGTGTCACATGACACGGACTGTCGTGAGGCCTTGTCTCTAGACAGTGTTGGCAGGCCCAGGCGAACAGCAGCCAGACGACTCCAAGCTTGTTGACTGCAGGCTCACAGCGCAGGTCCTTCCTCTCGGACGTCATAAACTCACTATTACTGACTGACTCTCTACTCACTACTGACTGCTTGAACTACCACTGACTGCATGGTGGCTATTAGTAAGCCCTTACATTCGTCAGCAGACGGCTGTGGCATCACTAGTACGCGCAACGTAGCCTGTGCGGAACACAGGCAGCAACGCATACACAACTACTCGTCATAAAGGTTGGAAATAACCAACACGATCTCTAGCTCGCTGCCTGGTCGCTATGACGTAGTAGGGTGTGCCCAGCAGCCAGCCAGTCAGCCAGCGTTTGCGTTGGCTCAGTCCTACCTTGATGACATGTAGTGCTGTAGGCGCTGCATTTTCTCGTTGGCTACATGTCTGTGATACCGCCATATATGGGCCTGAATTGATTCGGCATTCGATACACCCACTTCAGCCTCATGATTTCCTGATCTCACGCCCTTGCTGAGCTGAATGACGCCGTCTCTTTTGAGGCTGTTGCCAGCGATTCTTTGATGGCTTCTTTAATTACAAATGCGTTAGTGCGAGCGACGACGGTGGTTCATCGCATTTGATGCGGTGGCCCTATTCTCAAGCACACTAAAGCACAGTACTCGGGGCATCGTGAGAGATAAAAGCTCTCATTTTCGCCAGCCGCGATGGCCGAGCGCTCTGCGGCGCGCCAGTCACGGTCTGCACGGCCACTACGGTCGGGGGTTCGAACCCCACCTCGGGCATGTATATTTGTGCCGTCCTTAGTATTGGATAGTTCATAAGTAGTTTGTAAGTTTAGGGACTGATGACCCCATAGTTAAGTCCCATAAGCTCTACAAACATTTGAACATTTGAGCTCTCATTTTCCTCGTTGTTCTCAGTTCGTACTGTTTGTCCGACATAAGGCTGGCCACACTCACTAGGTGTTCTGAGACCTGCTGCGTCTGTAGCGTGACACAATAATTGTTGTGTTTTTAGAACTTGGGTGTTATCAGCAGGCTACCGAGCGAGATAGCGTAGCGGTAACACACTGGAAATCCAATTCGTAAGGAAGGTCGTTCAAATCCACCTCCGGCCATCCAGATTTAGGTATCCCGTGATTTCCTTAAATCACTCCAGGTGAATGACGGGATAGTTCCTTTGAAACTACCGATTTCCTCATCCTTATGCAAACAATTCGAGCGTGAGCTCCGCTTCTAATGACCATGCAATCGATGCAGCGCTAAACTCTAATCTTTCTTTTTCAGCAGGCAGTTTATTTTGCCCGACATTGAGGCACAGAACGGCAAGAAATCGTTTCTACTGCTACTCCTTGTCGGTCGTCTTATTGTGATTTTTACCTGAGAACACGTGAATTACTTCACGGCCATTGTAGCCGTAATTCCTGAACACCTTGGGTAGTTGGTTCACCTCATGGGGAAGGTTGCCAGCGTTTGATATTATTCTTGCATGATGCACTAACGGCCGTAATTGGTCACTCTCTTCGCTCCACACCTAGGAAGCTGTGAACATGGCATCAAAAACACAATTGATTTTATCAGTCGAATTAACCATCTTGGAATTGCTGAGGGTGGCATTATGATTTGTGTAGTTGTAGTTGTAGTAGCTATTTAGGTACTCACTTACGTCTTCTTACTATCTGATCAAGGGCCAGTATTACGATCAGACAGACGCCGTTGCAATGAGAGGTCCTTTAACCCTAGCTATTGAAAACCGTCGTGGAGAATCTCGAATTGTGCAAAGGTGTTTCTTGCGATACGTTGGCGGATGTTCGTTGTTTGGCCTCAACATTGTGAGAAACTTGCCGAGTACTCGGAACATCTTACTAGCATTCACAATGTCATCCAGTTTATCATGGAAACATAAGATACAATGCATTGCACTTCCTCGACGACCTCGTCCACTGCAAACGAAATGGATACCTGGGCCAAAACATCTATAGACAACCTAGAAAATCTTCTCACACCAAACAGTATTTACACGTCATCGGTCATCATCACCTGGCTCAGGAGCACACTATGTTACATACACTAGTACATCGTGCAGGAACAAAAGCAGCCAACGACAACCTACCCCATGAGTTAAGCCACGTAACACAAGGCCGCGGCCAATTAGCCGAGCGTACTGGAACGCCATGCTGCGGTGCAAAATGTTTGTTAAAATGTTTGTATAGCTTATGGGACTTAACTACGGGGTCATCAGTAGAGCTCTGCATTTCGATGAATACAACCGCTCGAGCGTTTCCCGTTTCGTGCTGCTGCTCGACGGCTGGGGTAGGCCCACGCTGCGACACGGCTGCGGCCGTCTAATGCAGCATTTGTGGCCGGTCGCCCTCCGCCTCTCGGTTACCGGCGGAAGTGTCGAGCACTGCCGGGCGCTCGGGCGCTCTCGCAGTCTCGGCCGGTGACAGCGCGACCGCCGCTCGCTCAGCACTGCGGGATCACATTAGAAACCGACCTGGCTTTCAGCAACGCAGTCAATATCAGTACAATGTATACGTGGCCGAGTTTGGAGATACTCTGCACATAACGCACGATTAGACTACTGTATTACCGTTTGTCTACTGAACGGAACAAAATACTATATACGGAAATTACAGTTTTTAACGTTGCAGTTACTGGAAGACATGATCACCTCAATAGTCGAAACTCCAGTAGTTTGCAAAATAGTTAAAAATGTTTAAATGTTTGTAAAGCTCATGGGACTTAACTTGCGGGGTCATGATTCCCTAAACTTACAACATCAAACATCAAATATGACATATACAATTGTAGTATATGTGTTATAGAACTGATAGTAAACAACGAAAGACATTTGTAAAAGAAATAAGTTGTTAATATGAAGCGGTGGTCTCTCATCTCTGATATACATTAATGACTTGCCATTCAAAGTTGATGAAGGTTAGTTCTTTTTGCTGATGATACAAGTATAGTAATCACATCCAAAAATGGAGAAGTAACTGATGTAATCGTAAATAACGCCTTCCACAAAATTATTAAATTGTTCTAACCAAACGGACTCTCATTAACTTTTGATAAAACACAGCATATACCGTTCCGTACAGTAAATGGCACAACTCCAGTGATAAATATAGACTTTGAACTGAAGTCCGTAGCTAAGGTAGAATTTTCAAAATTATTCGTTCGTTTCGAAGGGAAACCAGAGATTTTCAAAAATTTTAGATGTGTGAATTGATGAGAGATTAAACTTGAAGCAACACATTGATCGTCTGCTAAAACTTTTGGGTTCAGCTACGTATCCTATTAGGGTTTTTGCAAAGTTTGGCGATAAGAATCTCAGTAAATTAGTTTACTACGCCTATTTTCATTTACTTCTTTCGTATGGCATCATATTCTGAGGTAATTCACCATTCAGTAAAAAAGTATTCATTGCACATAATCGTGTAATCAGAATAATTGCTGGAGCGGACCCAAGATCATCCTGGAGACACCTATTTAACGATTTAGATATCCTAACAGTTACTTCCAATACAGTTCATACAGATGTTTACATGTTTGTAAATCTATCGGACTCAACTGCTTGGTTATTAGTCCGTAGCTTGGAAACAATTTAAACTAAGGTAAACTAACCTAAGGACAACACAGACATCCATGCCTGAGAGGGGACCCGAACCCCAGATGGCGAACGGCCGTGCGCATCGCGCATGGCTAATCCGCCATGGCAAACCCAGTTCAAAAGTAATAGCAGTGTGCATAGGTATAACAACAGGAGAAACGATGATATTACTACGCAGGGTTAAATCTCACTTTGGCAGTTAAAGGGATGAATTATGCTGCCACAAAAGTCTTCGGTCACCTATCAAACATCATAAAACCTGACAGATAGCTAACTAGCATTTACAAATTAAAAGAATCTCTGAATGACAACTCCTTCTACTCAATGCATGAATTTTTAGATATGAATTAGTAAAACTAAAAACAAAAAATAAAAAAGTGAAAATAATCATAGAAAGAAAAAGAAAAAATAATACAAAATATATTTGTGTCGTATAACATTTTGTGTAATGTAATATCTTGTACAGACACCTTTTATTACCCTGACACGTTCCACATCATTACGAAGTGTCGTATTCATGATCTACGGAACAAGTATTAATGTAAGCAGTATTAATGTGTAAGTATTAATGTAAGCAGTGTGACGTGGTGCAGCTCCCCGTCGCTGAGTGCGCCGGTTACTGGCAACCGGCCGAGCGATTGGCGAGCTCGGCCGAGCGCTGGCTATCGGTTGCCCGCGACCGGTAGAAGAGGACGCTCGGCCGCGTACTCCCGAGCGACAGAGGGGCGAGCGGGACTCGCCGGTAAAAATCGGACATAATGCAGACCTCTAGTCATCAGCAGAGCCGTGCAGCGCGCCACATTACCCGCCCGAGCTCGCCTGTGTCCGGCCGCTGTGCTCTGCTGCCCGCACCGCGGGTAGTCGAGCCCCACTGCACCACTGTACACAGCGAGCGAGCTGCGGTGCGCCGTCGAGTCCCGACACTCGCCGGGCGAGCGGGTACCCGCCGCGCCCGTGCAACAGCGCTACACAAGGCGCTGCGAGCGGGGGAATGCAGACAGTTCTGAGCAAGACGTTGTAATACAGCGTAGGCTTCACGCACATTTTGTGTTACCTACAAAGCAATTTATAAGTTATCGATCGTTATGTCTGAAATAAGTAGCGAACAGGACAGAACGTACCAACGTGCAAGGAGTAGACGATCCGAGGAAGAAAAAAAAGACGTTTCCAGGAAACTCGCGTTTAAAGATATCTGGAGACAGCATTGTATGGGAGTATTTTATGTTGATTCTAGGTAATGAAAATAGAACTGTGGGTTTTGCAGAGTGTAATGGCTGCCGTAAATTATTGTCGTTCCGTGATGGCAGTACCACTACGCTGTTATGGCACCTGAATAGCTGCAAAGCTTATCTGAATACTGATTTGAACGGTTGTAGCAATATTCCCGTGTAAGCAAAATCTTATGTGCTGGAGAAATGTATAAGAATGTGTGCAATAGATTTGCGGCCCTTCAGCACAGTTGCGGGAGAAGGATTTCGAGACCTCGCACAGACTTTGATGGAGATAGGAGCACAGTACCCCACTGCAAGTGCCAAAGACGTTCTTCCTCATCCTCCAACAGTTTCTAGGAACATAAAAAGAATAGCAGATGAATACAGTTCGCAGACTACTGGCTTTTAAAGATTTCCTGTTTACCTTGGCAGAATTTTAGCTAGATTATTAGTTGGACAACCTTGAACAAAATTAAATATCACATCATCGTAGGGCATATAATTTTTGTCAAATACATGAAATACGTAGATTTACTAGCAACAAGAAACTGAAGAGATTTAAGGAATAATCTTGTTCTTTCTGTTAGAGCCATCACTTAGTTTAATATGAAGTGAAAGTGAAACACAGTGTAAGTAAATACTGAGCAAAGTATAAAACTACCTACAAATTTGCTGGAGCCGGCTAACGCGAAGCCAACGACTTTAACATTTCAGGCGCGAGCCGATTCGGCTACCGTTTTGCTTCTGCACCACAAAATTGGACGTTCTGCTTTTACCAGGTGCATTAATACGCACGTCTACTTTTTTTTCTCGCAACTGATAGTACACTGACAATTAAGTCAGTGAGGAAAAATCCCAAGTGTTTACAAGATACACGAGAGACTGTCCAGCGATACAAAACTGATAACTGTGACCTTGAATGTCACCTCTCGAGTAGTGGTGACTCCCTCGGGGTTGCAGCTACAAAATGTTCAAATGTTTGTAAATCTATCGGACCAACCTGCATGGTCATCAGTCCTTAGCTTACAAACTACTTAAACCTAGGTAAACTAACATAAGGACAACACACACACCCATGCCCCAGGAGGACTCGAACCTCCACGGCGAGCAACCGCGCGCTCCGCAGCGAGACGCTTTAGACCGCTCGGCTACTCCACCGCGGCTGTGTTTCAGCTACCCCCAGCCAAAGGGAAAAGGGGGAAATATAAAATAAAGTAAAACGACAACAATGGCCCACACGCCTGATCGTGGAACAGTAATTAGTTTACTTTCCTTGGAGTGGTTAAGTGTAAGCTGTACCTTCCAACATTCTACCAGTTAATCGTTTCTAATGACCTCTATTGCAACTGTTCGTTTGTTCTCAGTTTTATTTATTTACTTATTTTTTTCTTAGTAGCAAGGAAACATCAAGTAATTTAGCGAAATGTCCACAGAAACGCTGTTCGAACACGCACTGAATGCGTATACTTGTTATTGTAGCACTAATGCTGCTCATTAACTAGCAATTACTCATGATTTGAGACAGCTCTATTGCACTCGCGTTAATGTGTATTCTAAAATGCATCGGTCAGTAAGCTGCCCAGTATCTAACTTTTTCAATACATGATTTGTAAATGAAAAATTTAATGCTTTGTTAGAAAGCTAAGTTGCTGTACTATCAGATGTCCAAAAATCAGATTTTTTAACCCTATAGTTTCTTCAGAATCGAGTGAAAAGCATTATGAAACTAAAAACTCACGCGGAATGAAACTCAGACATGTTATTTTTTCCAAGGAAAGTAAAGCTTGTAATGAAAAACTAAGTTAATAAGCCGATGTGGGATGTTCGTTTGTAACGTGAACAGTTTTTACAGTGTGAAAATCGGAACAGTGTATTTCCCGCTAAGAGCGTAGCGGCTGGCGGGCGCGTGCCCCGGCTAGCAGCAGAGCGCCACGGCGGGCCGGGCGGACCGGCACTCGGCGGGTAGTTGGGTACCCGCGCTACCCGCCGCCGTCCGGTGGGGCTGGTGCCGGCAGGCCGGGCAGCGCGTGGCCAGGCCCGCCCGGGGGGCGTGGCTACGATCCCGGGCGAGCAGCGCAGGCTCGCTGCACGCCTCTGGTCATCAGTCCCTAAACTTACAAACGACTTATGAACTAGCTAATCCTAAGAACGACACAAATATCCATGCCCGAGGGGGGATTCGAACCCCCGATCGTAGTGGCCGTGCAGACCGTGACTGGAGCGCCTTAGTCCCCTCGGCCACCGCGGCCGGCTGCTGCGGTGCGCTCGGCCGTTCGCCACCGGGGGTTCAAGTCCCCCCTAGGGCATAAGAGATAATGAGCAGCATTGTCGCTAAATGCAGCAGTTTTTCGCGCATATCATTGTTTATGACGTCATATCCTCTGAACTATGTATCGTACGTGATTCCTACACTTACGGCGCCGTCCTCATGGATTGAAGCGTACTTGTACAAAATTTCATAAAGATTGGAACAAAACTGTAGATTTGTATGCAACACGTGCACACAAACACACAAATACACGGACACTCTGCTTTTTATATTAGACTAGCTGAAAACCCGGCGTTGCCCGGGTATTTATTTATTTATTCCTGGTATTTTTCAGGTACATATTCATTTGTATAAGGGCTGTATGTCTGCAAAATCTCTTGGGAATACAATTAGTAGTAAATAAATAATAGATTATTATAACTTGGTCCGTGATGGTGCGGTTTTCCATGAACGTTACTATTTATGTGTTCATGTCTATGAACTACGTCAAGCACTGTGGTACAATTTAGAAAGTATATGTGTGTATACTCTCTGTAAAATTTTCAGCGGCTACAATATGTAGTGTAGAAATTATAAATTGTAACGTCATATCGAATGCCGTAGTTTTACTTCTTAAACAGCGGAAAAGTAGTAAGCGAGAAACTATTTTCCTTTCATCATTTTGCTACGCTTGTCAGCGATAAAAATTCAATAAAGGTTTGAAATTAACTTTAAAGTTTGTTGCAAGTCGCTAAGTACTCTCATTCTCATACAGCGTATTTTTAAATTCTCGCCGCATTATGTGGCAGTTTTGTGTGATTCCTATGTTTCTGTCGTCACATCTCCTGAACCATGTGTCGTATGTGATTCTCAACCTTGCAGTAATTGTTACCTCACGGTAAGGAATGTGTGTACCAAATTTGGTTTAAATCGTCCAGTGGCTTAGGAGAAAATGAGGAGCATTGTTGCTAAATGTAGCAATTTTTCGCGAATTTCATTGTATATGACGTCATATCCTGTGAACTATGTATCGTACGTGATTCTTACACTTACGCTGACCGTCCTCAAGGGTTGAAGCTTACGTGCACAAAATTTCATAAAGATTTGAACAAAACTGTAGATTTGTAAGCAACACGTACACACAAACATACGGACACTCTGCTTTATATATCAGAAGATAGAAGAAGGAGATTCGATGTAATAGTCCCATATGAGAGCGGAATGGAAATTTATTTTCTTTCCATTTTCGTGCAATACTTCATATCAGCCATATTTGAATTTAGCAAAACACTAAATATTAACAACTATGGCTGGCACGCTCAGACGGCTGAAGTTCAACAAACAGGTATTACAGAGATCTATGTTGGTAACTCAAACGACAATGTCTATATCTCGATAGAGTCTGAAAAAGAGGCATACATATTTCTGGCAGACTCTGCTGTAGTAAAAAGTGTCTGCTCCAGTAAAATTATTTCGAAATATCTTTTACCAGTGGCGTTTGAAAAGTCCGTGCAAAGTCCGAGAGATGGCACCAGCAGTGCGTATCGAGGTCATGTTTAGCTAGGCTGCTGACGAATATGAGGGCGTACTAACAGCCACGATGCAGTCAGCGGTAGTTCAAGCAGTCAGTAGTGAGTAGAGAGTCAGTCAGTAGTAGTGAGTTTATGACGTCCGAGAGGAAGGACCTGCGCTGTGAGCCTGCAGTCAACAAGCTTGGAGTCGTCTGGCTGCTGTTCACTGGGCCTGCCAACACTGTCTAGAGACAAGGCCTCACAACAGTCCGTATCACGTGACACTGATAGGCTGCAGTCGTTAGCTAACTGGCTGGCCGCTAAGAGGCAGTGGGCTGTGCCCCAGTGACCACCCTGTCAACTAGCGATGGCACCCTGCTTTGTGTGAAGTGACATGAACCATTGTGAGGCCTTGACTCTAGACAGTATTAAGCCCGTCCAGGGCGGCGGCACTGCTCACTGCCTCACTGACGACGTCACAGCAAAGGAGGAAGGACGACAAGTATAGGACGACCTGGCAGTAACCTAGAGACGATTTGACCACTCTTTGGAATATTCAGAATATATGGAAGTCGAAGCAGCGTCGGGAGCACTGAGCAGCAAAAGAATGGTTATTACTACAGCCAACGAAGAGCAACATTCTGTCTTTGTGATGGAGTATTTCTTAAATTGCCGAAAAAGAGGCCACCTTTGCGGAACAACACTGTCACAATAGCGATGCAGACACGCAATCCCTTTGAATCGACACAGGACCAGAAAGCAAACACTGACTTTGTCGCTGAAGATGCACAGTCTTGAAGTCTACCAACAGCTACCAAACCGAAATTGCCTCCCATTGTGATGGAGTTTCGAGCAGATATTGACACACTTCACTACTGGCTACTGGTTAATCTTTGCATATTTGGAAAGAACACACACTAAGTTTCAGCCATGGTCTATTTCTTTCTGTTTGGTATTTGTGTGAATGAAGGAGGTCGAGTGATTGTCAAAGAATGACCGAAAAAGAATTTCGTGTGTTGATTAAACATTACCTTATGAAAGGCAGGGACTGATGACCTCGCAGTTAAGTCCCATAAGCTTTACAAACATTTGAACTTTTTTTAATTATTTTTTATTTATTTATTTTTTATGAAAGACAAAACGCCCCAGGAGACTAAATATATGCTTCATAATCATTATGGTGACTCTGCAACTTCGATTAGCCCAATTTATAAGTGATTTCAAAATTTTCGGATCGGCCATATGTGAACAAGTGAACGTTCTAGACGCCCTATGCAGTTACGACTCCAGAAATCGTAGATTATTATGTGGTAATAGAAGAGTTATGGTGCGTGAGATTCCTAGTGCTGTGGACATCTCGAATAAACGGGTACATAATATTTTGCATAAACATTTGGACATGATAAAGCTATCCGAAAGATGAGTGCTGCGATTGCTCAAGCTTGTCCAAAAATGGTATAGTGTGAAGTGTTGCAAGGAAAGTTTGCAGCTGTTCAGGAAGAATCTGTAGGACTTTAAGCGTCGTTTCGTCACTGTGAATGAAATATGGATACATTACTATACTCCTGAGACCAAAGAACAATCTAAACAATGGGTTACCAAGGGAGAATCTGCACCAAAAAAGGCGAAGAGCGGTCCTTCGGTCTGAAAGATTACGGCGACGGTCTTTTTGGATTCGCAAGGGATAATCGTCATCGACTATCTGGAACAGGGTAAACTACTACAGGTGCATATTATTCATCGTTATGGAACCGCTTGAAAACCGAGCTGTTTTTCTAACAAAGATGAAGCAAGAAGGGTTGCTGCCTATCGCCTTTCCTCTCAGACAGGAAGTTACACTCACCTGCTGATCTGCTGTCCTTGGACCGTAAAAGGCGTTGGACTTCTTCTCTTGGCATGTGTCTTGTCGCCTTATTTACGATTCATTAACTGAAAAGAGGACAGTAGGAAAGTTACAGAACAAATAGGCAGAATTGTGGTGAAATCTGTATTCATAAAGATATGACGAATTTGAGGTAGCCCTGTTGCATGTTTAATATTATTTCACAAATAAGACTATTGTGCCACGAAACTACCTTGCTGTAGGTCAATGAATTACTAACAATAGTCAAGAAATAAGCATATTTTATAGAGATACACTTGCAGTCCCTAGAGAGAGTGGAGAATGGTTGAATCAGAGAGAATGTTGCTAGCCATGAAATCGTAATACTAAAATCAGAGCAAGGGCCAAACGGCTAAGCTTACCTCACTATAAACTGAATGTTAAGTGTACCGGATGCTTCCACTCGCCCATCATTGTAACAGACGCCGCCGGTCATCACAGTACACTTTCCTAGCCGGCCGCGGTGGCCAAGCGGTCTGCGGCGCGCCTGTCACAGTCTGAACGGCCGCTGCGGTCGGGGGATCGAATCCCCCCTCGGGCATGATTGTTTGTGCCGTCTTTAATATAATCTAGTTCATAAGTAATTTGTAAGTTTGGGGACTGATGACCCCGTAGTTAAGTCCCATAAGATGTACAAACATTTGAATTTGAACACACTTTCCTAATACGACGGTAACTTCCGCCCTAGACTGTCCGCGAGGTGGATACTTCGAAGCTTTGCAACCGAATTGCGATGCGTGGCTGTTCGCCGGACACGGCACCACAGTGTGCTTCCGCTGTTCTAAAGTAGTCCCTGTAGCCAACCTTACAGGTAGGGGAGAGGAACCGTTGGAGAAGATTAGCCCTTGCGGGCGGCACTGTGTCTCGGATACTCAGGTTGGGACACCTGTTTGGAGCGCGGGACAAGGCTGGAATGACTCCGCCACGGCGTCGCTTCCGGTTGCTTTTAAATTTAACGGCTACAGGAAATTCTCCATTTTGAATAATTTCTAGATTAATTACTCTGTTCCTTCCATTCGATTGTCCTCTAAGTAAGCCATCATTCTGTAATGCTCCTTGGTAGGTGAATATTAATAAAAAGTCCTAAATTAATTGATTTAATTTTGCTACTTTGTAATTAAGGACCCCTCCGGTCTGTTATTGGTATCTGGGAGTTCGTAATTTTACTGGCAACTCGAATCCGTGGTAGGAATAAAAGATTTAATTTTATTTTGCTCTGATTTCTTTCTTATGGCACAGCCGTGGCGGCCGTGCATTCTGTGCCCTCAAAAAGTCTGTGCGTTACAACCTTAGGAGTTGTGGTCGCGCCGGCCGCGGTGGCCGAGGGGACTGAGGCGCTCCAGTCATGGTCTGCACGCCCACTATGGTCGGGGGTTCGAATCCCCCCTCGGGCATGGATATTTGTGCCGACCTTAGTCTTAGGTAGTTCATAAGTAGTTTGTAAGCTTAGGGACTGATGACCCCGTAGTTAAGTCCCATAAGTTCTACAAACATTTGAACATTTTTTTTTTTTTTTTTTTTTTTTTAGTTGAGGTCGCCAAATTATTGAAAATAGATTCCAACTCGTTTCACATCCGCCTTATTCTCCAGAATTGTCTAAGGGAGCCTACTATTTGTTCCCCAATTTCAAGAAATGGCTGGGGGGACGAAGATTTCATTCAAAAGAGGTGGTGATTGCATAAACTAATAGCTATTTTTCAGGCTTGGACAATTCCAATTATTCGGAAGGGATCAACAAATTAGAACAGCGTTGGAAAGTGTATAAGTCTGAAAGGAGACTGTCGAAAAATAAAAATGGTTTTCCCCAAACATGTTGGTAGTTGATTAAAATAATGTCGGGCGTACAGTCGGTTGTCATTGCTTACTCCGCACGATATTTGGTGAATAACTCTGTGGCCATCCTCAGGTGCTGCGTACCGAAGACTAGCGATAGCCGTTTTTTTTTCCTTTATTGTTATTTTAAAACCAACTAATTACAGTTGGCAGGTTGGCAGCAGCTGCGTTGGCTGCTCTTCAGCCCTGCGAAATACATGTTATGACATACGGTGAAGGAACATAAAACAGATGAATAAAAATTTGGGGAATTTAAAAACAATAGACAATCTGAGTTTTGAAGGACTAAACGTAAATGAACAAAGAGACAAACATATATGGGAGAACGTAAACAAGAACAATCAAGCGGTAATAAAAGCACACATAGTAAAACTGTTTAGGCCACGGCGGCGGTTTAAAAGTACATTGGAAGAGACACAAGGACAAACACGAAGACAGTTGACGGCGCACAAGATAAAACTGGTTGACGCAGATCGCGGAAGCACTGAATAAAAACCACACATGACCTGGACACACTGGCACTGTGCACGTTTAAAAAGGTCGAGACGCCCCCGCGAGAAGGGAGGGGGATGGAGGGGGAGGAGGTAGGACAGGGAGGGGGGAGGGGGGAGGGGAGAGGGACAAGGAGTGGAAAGAGGGATTGACGAGACTCTGGGCATGGGAGAGGGGTAGCCAAGCGGGTTGGAAGGAATAGGACGGGAGAGAGGGGAGGGGCGCTGATGCTACGGGGAAGGGATCAGAGTTGGTAGGAGCGGTAGATATCGGGACGACGTTCGTTATCCGGTAAGGGAAGGGTGCGGAAATTGCCCTGGGGAAGGATACGGAATATATGTAGGTGAAGGCCGGGAGGGATAGTTTGGTGGAGGCGTGGCAGAGGCCCGGTATTGGTGAGAATAGGGTATACCAGAGGGTTTTGGGACTCTATTTTTCGGGTAGTGTAACGGAGTCGGAGATGTTCGAGGTGTTGTAGGAGAGGAGGGAAGAGGATTAGGTCATAGAGGATCCGCGTGGGGGAAGGGAGTCTGATACGGTATGCAAGGCGGAGGGTGTGGCGTTCCAGGATATGTAAGGATTTGTAGAAAGTAGAAGGGGCCGATATCCAGGCGGGGTGGAAAGAACAGAGGACGGGGCGCATGATGGATTTATAGGTGTGAAGGACAGTGGAAGGGTGGAAGCCCCGCGTCCGGCCGGTAAGGAGTTTAAGGAGGTTGAGGCAGGACAGAGCTTTCTCACGGACGGATTTGAGGTATGGGGTCCAGGAAAGTTTACGGTCAACGGTAAGGCCAAGGGGTGTGACGGATTGGGCGGTTGTGGAGGGTAAGATAGAAACTGTGGAGACGGAAGGAGCGGGTAGTACGACCTATATTGCCTGGGATTTGTCTGTATTTAATGATAGGAGCCACCGGTTACACCATGAGGCGAACTCAGTGAGGTGGGACTGGAGCAAAACCTGGGAGCAGGCAAGGGAGGGGGCGAGGGCTAGGAAGGTGGTGTCGTCAGCATATTGAAGGAGATAGACAGGAGGTTTGGGTTGAGGCATGTCGGAAGAATAAAGGAGATAGAGGAGGGGAGAGAGGACTGAGACCTGGGCCACACCGGCGGAGAGGTAGAACAAACAGGAGTCGGAGTTGCAGACAGTGCAATAGGAGGGGCGGCGGGTGAGGTAGGAAGCTATGAGGCGGACGTAATTAATAGGAATGGTTCAAAAATGTTCAAATGTTTGTAGAACTTATGGGACTTAACTACGGGTCATCAGTCCCTAAGCTTACAAACTACTTATGAACTAGCTAACACTAAGGACGGCACAAATATCTATGCCCGAGGGGGGATTCCAACCCCCGACTGTAGTGGCCGTGCAGATCGTGACTGGAGCGCCTCAGTCTCCTCGGCCACCACGGCCGGCAATAGGAATGGTGTACAACTAGATCTTGAAGAGGAGACCGGATTGCCATACACAGTCGTAGGCTTTTTGGATGTCGAGGGATACAGAAATTGCGGAGCTACGGGAATTGAGTTGGAGGGAGAGGATATGAGTCAGGCGAAGGAGCTGGTCGTTGGCAGAGAAGGAAGGCCGAAAGCCACATTGGAAGTGGGGGAGAAACTGGTGGCGGTGGAGGTGCTGTTGGATTCGACGGAAAAGGATGGTTTCCAGGACGTTGCTGAACACGGAGGTAAGACTGATGGGACGGTAGGATGAGGTCTGGAATGGGGGCTTGTCGGGTTTGTGGAACATGAGAATACGCAAGGTCTTCCACAGGTCGGGGTAAAAGCCAGTGAAAAGGATGACATTGTATAGGGTGGCAAGAGCTTCATGGAAGGAGAGGGGGCATGTGCGGAGGTGGCGTGACCGGGGCGGTGTTTTGTGCGAAGAGTGTCGATGATGTCACGGGCAGTAATAGGAGTGTTGCGACAGCCGTGTCTGACCGTCACTTATATACCGTGGACTTGAGAGGTAGCGAATGCGCGTAAAGAGTACACGCCTCTTGCAGTGGCGCCACAGCCAGTAACGCCCTCGACGGTGAGACCACAACTTTAATCTGCTTTTTCGTCTATATTATGTTGTATACGATGTGATCTTTGCGTTCTTGAAACAGAAATTACTGGTTCCTAAGCTTTATTCAGCTGAAAGCCACTGTCTCTATCAATAAGTCCTTCTGCCAGTTTAATTTCGACTGATTCACGTATTACAGACTGCCAAAAACTTGACGTCTGAGCTAAAGTCTTACTAGTTGTGTAATCCATCTTATGTCCGGTTGACGAACAATGCTCAGCAATGGCAGACTTATCCGGTTGCAGAAGGCGTGTGTGTCCCTCATGTTCAGCACAACGATCTGCCACTGTTCGTGTAGTTTGTCCTATGTATTCCAGGCCGCATTCACAATTAATTCTATAAACACCCGCCTTACGCAGTCCAAGATCATCTTTGACCGAACCTATCAATGCTGCTGTTTTGGCTGGCGGACGGAAAATCATGTAAATCTGATGTTTCTTTAAAATTCTGGAAATTTTATATGTTACATTACCTACACATGGCAAGAAGGCCAATGATTTTGAAGAGTCAGAAGTATCCTCACTCTGCTTTGGTTGTTTCCGTTGGTACTTAGATTACACAAGTACTAAGATTTTAGCTCAGACGTCAACTTTTTGGCAATCTGTAATACGTGAATCAGTCGAAATTAAACTGGCAGAAGGACTTATTAATAGAGACAGTGGCTTTCAGCCGAATAAAGCTTGGGAACCGGTAATTTCTGTTTCAAGAACGCAAAGATCACATCGTATACAACATAATATAGACTAAAAAGCAGATTAAAGTTGTGGTCTCACCGTCGAGGGTGTTACTGGTTGTGGCGCCACTGCAAGAGGCGTGTACTCTTTACGCGCATGCGCTACCGTGCGCTACCGCCCAATTCCACGGTATATAAGTGACGGTCAGACGCGGGTATCGCCAGTCTTCGGCAAGGTACGTAGACTAGAAAGGTATGCCAGTTTGGGCTTCTTCACTGTCATTGGTTAGCGCTGTATTACGTCACTCGGCAGCAAGCCGCTGTATTATAAGGCGGCCGTGAACAAATTTCTCCGTCTTTTCTTTTCTCATTCGACGAAAAACATTGCTTTTAAGCAGTGGAACACGCTTGTGATATATATATATAAAGGACTGAAAAATAAAAGCTTCAAACATTATTAACAACTAGCTACCCCGTCCCGCCCCGCTACTTGGCACGGGTAATATTTAAACGTCTTTAACTCGAGAAGCACTGAACGTATCGTGATGAGGTTTGTTTTTAATTTGTAGAACCCATAAAGATCTAAAATGAAGTCCCGGAGAGCTTATGTCTAACTTTTATAATTTCCCACAATCACTATTTATGTAGTCTGAAGCCATCCGGCGCAAGCGCCTTAGGAGAGAAAAATGGTACATATGCTTCACTCGTAAAAGTTAGACATATGCTCTCGCGGACTTTTTATTAGAGCTTTGTGAAACCACAATTTAAAAGAAACCTCATCACGATACGTTCAGCAGTTCTCGAGTTATAGAAGGTTAAAGGGACAGACAGAGAGAATAGGTGCTTCTGTTTTATATAATACCATGATTAGACTCCCTTAAACTGCGAATTTCGAAATTTTACTATGCCTATAACCGTGACGCTAGCTCATGCAATAAGTTGACTAAGTTTTATCGCAATCGACTGAATGGTATTGACAGGCATAGCATACGGACAAACAGAGGCCTTCATATTTATATTTTAGTTAAAAAAAATTCGTTACAACGCAAACGTAGCAGCCGATATATGGAAACATTGTTCCCTAATACAAGAAAGCTACTTTCTATCCGAACACTTAACAGGTCACGAAAGGAGCGAGCGCAGAATACACCTTCCTGCTTGCACGTTTCGTAAGGGTACTGCGGCAACTGCTCGGCGCTTGCTGCCAGGTGACGTCACAGATGCAAAACGCGCGTGTCAGAAATTTAAACCCCCCTGAGTCTTCGGTACGCAGCACCTGAAGATGGCCAAAGAGCTATTGGCCGAAATATCGTGCGGAGTAAGCAATGACATCCGGCTGTACGCCCGACATTATTTTAATCAAGAAATTCGCCGGGGAAATTTTAAAGTACATGCTGATAGTTTTTTTATTTCTGCACGGACTTTTCAAACTCCCCTCGTATTTCCATCATTTCTTGTTCGGAGCATATCCTCGTCTACGAAAATTGGATGTCAGGACGAATCGAGGGCAACCCCGCACCTCTCGAGTAGGCCTACAATCCCCTCGGCGTTTTCACGGCGGCACTTCATCCCTTTCAGTACGAAGTCCAACATAATGGAAGGGGCCGAAAGGGCGGAGGTGGAGTGTAGACGCAGCGGTGAGCAGGAGAGACGGCAGTGACTGGAGGCTAGGCTAGGGTACGGCGCAGGCGAGGGGAGCGCGAAGCATTTGGCGGCGCGGCGCGGCGGTCCGCTTTAATGAATTTGGTCACGCGGTGAGCCCCCTCGCTCGACGTTTCTTGCAAATTGCTTCCTGCTCTCGCACGCCGGCGCGGAAGCTAATTAAATTAACAAGCGGAGCTGATCCTGCAATAACGAGAGCCGGCGGTGCTGCGTGGCCGCCGCGTCGCCTGCCCCGCAGCTCAAGGCACGTGAGGCCTCGGGGGCGGCCGGCTTCTCCCCAATTACGAGACGACCCGGCACCGAATTTGTTTTGAAAGCTTAACAGCGTCTCCTCTGCGAGCGTGTGCGCTCTTATTAAGCCGTTACCTCGATTCCAGCTGCAGTGATCTGCCAAACCGTAATGGTCACATTTTTTATGGAAATTCCTTCACCAAAGACTCAAAGAGAACGAATTAAGTATTCCCGAATGTGACCTCTATACAAACTGGATGTTGTGATGATACTGCCGGCCCTCTCATCTCAATGTTATTGTACGATACCGTCTGCGTCGGACCCGGAATCGTGTGGTTCAATAGTGATACATGTTGCGTGTGAAGTTAGTTAAAAACAAAATAGCCGGCCTAGGAATCAGTGTAGGACAGTGTCTCTGTGATACTGTGATTAAAACAAGTGATAGATTCCCTTGATTAAGAGATTCGTTTAGATGCTTTCCAGGCAGTTCTATAAACATTAGTTTCGTCATTTGTATGTTATTTAAAGACTTAAACAAAGCCGGCCGCGGTGGCCGAGGGGACTGAGGCGCTCCAGTCACGGTCTGCACGGCCACTACGGTCGGGGGTTCGAATCCCCTCTCGGGCATGGATATTTGTGCCGTCCTTAGTCTTAGCTAGTTCATAAGTAGTTTGTAAGCTTAGGGACTGATGACCCTGTAGTTAAGTCCCATAACTTCTATCAACATTTGAACATTTTGAACTTAAACAGACGAATGGTAAAAACTTTTGTATCTACATAAAGACATTAAAATAATTAGCATTGTATATGGGTTAGGCTCATAAACAAGCTGTATAGACCATCTAATTGTGTTAATTAATGTAATAGTCGAAATTTGAATATTGTAATTTCTTGTATATATTGACTGACGTGAGATTTTGAACCTATTTTGAGAATGGCCAAGATAATTGTTCAAATGTTCAAATGTTTGTAAAGCTTATGGGACTTAACTACGGGGTCATCAGTCCCTAAACTTACAAACTACTTATAAACTACTTACGAACTAGGACGGCACAAATATCCATGCCCGAGGGTGGATTCGAACCCCCGACCGTTGTGGCCGTGCAGGCCGTGACTGAAGCGCCTCAGTCCCCGCGGCCACCGCGGCCGGCCAAGATAATTGATAGTTCAATATATGTTAGGAACAGACGCCACATGTATATATATATATAGAATATGCCGGTGACGGGCAATGATCCTATCGTTAGTGGGGAGGGGTGGGCCAGTTTGAAGCCCTTACTCTTACGGGAATTAGTTTCATAACTACGAGTTTGAGTACTGTGGGCAGGGCGAAGCTGGGAATTTGTATCTGACGGGAGACGTGCTTAGGTAGTCCTTGCAGGTGCGGTGATCACTGTGTCCCCAGAAAATATAAATGTGACACCATAACAAAAATAGCCACTGTTTTAGTGCAGTTTTACAAAATTTTATGTTATTTTTGTCTGATCAGTATGTGGCAATTGTGAAAGCTGTAATTAAAAGTTTCAACTTCTTTCGCTTGCTAAAATAATACTAGTTGTAAAGAATGTGTGTATACAGTTGTCTGTCAGCAGTGATCATTTCTTTGTTCAGTTGTGCTATTCTGTATTATTTACCATATTGATGACTTGGCACTTGGCATTATTCAGACACTGAATTCGACTGAATTTAAAAAGATAGTAATTTAAGTTTGTGTCTTATGTAGTTGATAATTATTCCATAGTTACAATATGGTCAAATGCTATTGTAATAAAACTTGCCTTTCTGTGAAAAAAAAAAAAATGTGGTGTAGGGGTCAGCGCAACTGCCTAGAAAGCAGGAGACCCGGGTTCGAATCCCGGCTGGATACACATTTTCAGCTTTGCCCAATCGCAGTTGGTCATATATTCTGTGAATATTCGTAACTAAATCCTTGATTTTTACTAATCTTGTTCTTCCATCGTTCCTACTTCTGTTGCCTGAGTGTCCTGCATGAAATAGTAAATTTGGAAATAAAAGTAGAAGATTATTTAAATATACAAAAAATTGGATACAAGTAAACGTATTTATTTCTGTACAACAAAAAATTGATATGACCACAAAATTTTACCTTCGTGCAAGAAAATAAAAACACTCTGTTTAGGTACTAAAAAAGGTAACAAAATATTTATTTTTAATTCTAGAAAATATTTAATATACTCGCAAACCTTTATGATGGTACAAGAAAGTGTTGGATTAACACTGTGATGATGAAATTTTCTTTTTGTTGTACTTAGAATAGTTTTGAAATGTGGTTTACGCCCGACAGTTGAATACTAAATCCGGTGCCTCTTCCAATCCACCCCTACATTTATTTTTGGTGTCAGCATACGCTGAGATGCCTGATTCGCATCGACAGGTGCAAACAAAGAGGAGCAGAGCTCTAAAATCCTTCTCGGCTTTCTATCCACTTGCCGCACCTCCGCTCGACTAATGCCATGTTACAGTTCACGAGTAATACACTGCTCAAAACAATTAATAACTTATTAGATTAGATGACTTATCGTACACAATATGCATATGGTATTTTATTAACATGCTAGCTTATATGACCGTGCTTCGCAACGGCTGTTAAAGAGGGACCTGTGTACATCACAGTTTTTTTAGGATTCTAGGCCTAGGTCAGCAAAAACAGAATCCTTGTTTGATCGCTCTGTCAGTAAACTCAGTTCTCCTAGCCAAGATGTCAAATTTAAGTAGAAGTTATTGTCGAAAACGATGAATGTTCACTAAGTTTTTCATACAAAAAGTGAAATTAATTTATATCCGTACTCAGGAACGATGTAAACTCAATGTTAGGTTGTGTTCATAAAGTTAAGACTGCGGTGTGAAATTGTCTGTTTGGCGTAAACTTCAAACAATACTTCCATCGTTAGATGGATCTTTATTTTTACTGATCCTATTTTAAATATTGAAGTCTTTATGTAACCGCACGATATGCTCAAGTTACGTGTGAAAATCCCATGAAAATTTGTCAAGTAGTTTTGGAGTAAACGTATTCAAAGAGACAGACATGACGTTCGTAGATAAAAAAAAATCAAATTACGGTATTCTTCTTTTCCGTGATACGATTTTTATGAAACGAAGTCTGTATGTTTGCCAGAGTTACGCTCAAGTTTCCTGTGAAAACCCCACTCAAATTTAGGAAGCAGCTTCGGAGGTATGAGGTTTTTAATACTTGAACAAACAAACACGACGGTTTTTTTTTTTTTTTTTTTTTTTTTTTGTGATCCAGTTTTGATAAAATTATGCCATTCGTGTTTCCTGTGAAACCCGCATGTAGATTCGTCCAGTAGTTTTGAAGATATAAGTGAACAGCGACAGGCCTACATTTACAGATTTATTAAAATTGGTTAAAATTGTAATTTGTGTGAGGTACAATACGACATTCTGCTGTCTCAACTCTATACTTGAGGTTTACATGGCCTTACTTAGAGCGAGACACCGTGGCGCTACCATAACAGAGAAAAAGACATTCTCTTTTTCCTCTAATATGGTGTGTGATCACCTCGAACGGCCAGTAGAGTTCTACACCTGTGTGGCATGCGCAGTATAAAGTTATCAATCAGCTCTTGAGGGATATTTCGCCTTTCTTCCAAGAACGCAATATACAGCTCTGCAACCGTTGTGGAAGGTGCTGGTCTGGCTGTAATGCGTCCGCCAAGTGCATTCCAGACATGCTCAATCGAGTTTAAGTCCTGTTAACAAGCTGACCACTCCAGTCTTTCCGATCCCTCAGCTTTAAGCATATTGTCCACCAATGTAGCTCTGCGGGGACGAGCGTTATAGTCTACCAGAAGAAACCCACCTCATATGGCACTACAGTAGGACATAACAAGAGGTAGAAAGATCTTGTCTCTGTGCTGATGCAATAGCTCCGTACTTAGCTATAATTTACAACCGATCACTCAGCGAAAGATCCGTACCCAAATACTGGAAAGTTGCCCAAGTTACTCCAATATTCAAGAAAGGCAATAGGAGTGATCCCCATAATTACAGGCCTATCTCATTGACGTCGATTTGCAGTAGGATTTTGGAACATATACTTTGTTCGAATATTAACTACCTCGAAGAGAACGACCTACTAACCAGTAGTCAACACGCATTCAGAAAGTATCACTCTTGCGAAACACAGCTTGCCCTTTATTCACATGAAGTGTTAAGTGCCATCGACAAGGGATCTCAAATCGATTCCATATTTCTGGATTTCAGGAAGGCTTTTGACACTGTACCCCACAAGCGGCTTCTTATGAAATTGCGTGCTTACGGAATATCTCCCCAATTGTGCGATTGGATTCACGATTTCCTATCAGAAAGAACACAGTTCGTTGTAATTGACGGTCAGTCATCAAGTAAAACAGAAGTGATATCTGGCGTTCCACAGGGAAGTGTTATAGGTCCATTACTCTTCCTAGTGTTTATAAACGATTTAGGAGACAATCTGAATAGCTCCCTTAGACTGTTCGCGGATGATGCTGTCGTTTATCGGTTAGTGAAGTCAATTGAGGATCAAAAGCAACTGCAAAGCGATTTAGACAAAATTTCTGCATGGTGCGAAAATTGGCAATTGACACTAAATAAAGAAAAGTGTGAAGTAATACACATGACCACTAAAAGAAATCCGCTGAACTTTAATTACGCGATAAATCAGTCAAACATTAAGGTCGTAGATTCTACCAAATACCTAGGAGTTACAATTACGAACAACTTTGACTGGAGAGAACACACAGAAAATATTGTGGGGAAGGCGAACCAAAGGTTACGTTTCATCGGCAGCACGCTTCGAAGATGCACCAGCCCCACCAAAGAGACCGCCTACATCACACTTGCGTGTCCTCTCCTGGAGTACTGTTGCCCCTTGTGGGACCCTCACCAGGAGTGACTGACGGAAGACATTGAGAAGGTTCAGAGAAGGGCAGCTCGTTTTGTTTTATCACGTTACGGGGGGGAAAGCGTCACGGAAATGTTGCAAGAATTGGGGTGGAAATCATTAAAAGAAAGACGTTATTCATTGAGGTGTGATCTGTTTGCGAAGTTTCAATCACCGACTTTTAGTTCTGAATGTGAAAATATTTTGCTAGCACCCACCTACTTAGGGAGACATGACCATCCCAATAAAATAAGAGAAATCAGATCGAAAACGGAACGATTTAGGTGTTCTTTCTTCCCGCGCGCTATTAGAGAATGGAACGGTAGAGAAAAGTTATGAAAGTGGTTAATGAACCCTCTGCCAGGCACTTTAATGTGATTTTCAGAGTATCTATGTAGATGTAGATACCCCCGAGCAGTCAAAGCACCATTCTGAACGACGTGAGGTCCGCATGTCCGCCAATATCATTCCTCGACCACCATTGATACGATGTTTCTTGCACATATGCAGGATTGTTTCACGTTCTCTCCAGATGAAGGAACGACGATTGTTCGGCTGAATACGAAATGTTGTCTCATCCGTGATCAGAACCTGACGCCATTCGTTACGACTCCAATTCTATATTCCTACGCCTAGTTTCTGTGGACTAAATTGTGTCGTGCTTTTAATGTGGCATGCGGCACACACCATAGGCCCCCTTGCGAAAAAGTCACATTCCCGAAGGCGATTTCGGACTGTTTATGTTGATATTGCGTGTCGTGTTGCTGCCTGGAGAGTGCGTTGCAGCTGAGTTGCATTCAGCCTCCTATCTCGACTGGCTGTTAACCGCTCATAACTATCATCTCTTGCTGATGTTAGCCATGGACGACCTTGGCCTTGCCTTCTTTTAACGGTCCCTGTTGTCTGAAATCGCGTCCAGGTTCTGGAAATTACACTTTGGGACAGTCCAATAGCTGAAGCCACCTCCCTCTGTGCCTGGCCCGCTTCCAAACTTTCTATGGCTCTCCATTCCGCAGCTTCAGGTGAGTCACGTTGCTGTTGCATTGCACGAGAGGTGCCCCCCCCCCCCACACACACACACAAACTGCGACCAACCCCTCCCCCTCCCCACACTCGAGATATTACGTCCTGGATTCGGAATAACCATTGGTTTATTGTTCCTTATTTCACGTTTGAAAATTGTTTTATAAATCCACCCCAGGCTGCCCAAAAGTACTAATTTTTCCCTCCTCCCCCCCCCCCCGAAATTTCAATCACACATTTAGCGTCATAACCTCCACTCCCCCCCCCCCTCCCTCCCGCTATGGGCACCTCTGCATTGTACTACCCACTCACTACACTACCTATACCCAACTGCGTGTGTAATTCGTTTAGTGTAATAAACACAAGTCAACGTCGACTTCCGCTGCAGCAACTTTCTGTTATTGCCACTATCTGGGTTGCCGTAATGTTGTTGTCTCCACTCCGTATAACCGACAGAATGACATCTAACAATGTCATTTCATTCTCCATATGTCCCCTAAGGTAAGTCCTTCCACTTCCTTAAACCCCATATTCTTCCCTTTCTCATCTCCTTTCTTCCTCTTTTCCTGGCGAAGCAAGAAACGGTTGCAAAAGCTTGAATGTTTGTGTGTTTTTATTTGTGTTTGATGTTTCTATCGGTGAGGCTGTACTTTTGGTAAGTCAAACAATCTTTATTTTATACATATTTTTCCCACCAGGAAAGTCTCCTTCTATAATATTCGTTTCATATATATATAACTTCAAATTACGATATCTTTCCTTCCTCTGATCCAATTTTGATGAAATGAAGCCTATATTACTCTCCCACCAGGAAAGTTTCCTTATATATTTGCAGACTGTAGATGCAAGAAAAATTATGTTATTAATATTTAGCGTGATCATTGATAAAACAAGTATTACAATTAGAAATTGTCTTCAAGCATGTAATCATTCTCCGAAAAAAGTGCAAATTAAAGTGTTTCCTTAAAAAATGTGTCCGACGTTGGACTAATTTTCTTACGATTCATTATTGCAGATCACACAACACAAGTTAAGTTAGCGAGAGAGGGGAATACACCTATTTTATGTCTTATACTTTTTTTCCCTCCTTTACGTACTTTTTTGTCTGTTTCGCGCCAACCTGCGTTTAACCTATCGAGATACAGAGAAGCAGGATGTGGGATTTATGTTTTCTTTAATTTGTAGATTTCGAGCGGAATATATTCACGAATATCATTATTCTGCTTACACTATTTCAAAAAATATGTTCAAATGTTTGTTAAGCTTAGGGGACTTGATTGCAGGGTCATCAGTCTCTAAACTTACAAACTGCTTATAAACTAACTTATACTTTATTCAACACAAACATCAATGCCTGGGGGAGGATTCAAACCTCCGACGGGGAATGGCCTCACCAATTGGAGCATAGCGCCTCAATGCACTCGACCACTCCACCCCGGCTTCACTATTTCGTTTAGAAGCTGCATATTAGCCTTATTATATAGTTAACGTTGCGAGCTACCAACATCTACACGTGAAGCAGCAACCGCATATCCAGAAACTGCGTTTTATCCCTTTATTTTAGGTAGTATCTGATTATCATATTAATTTCGTTCAACTATAATAAGTGAATTTTGATTTTTTATTTCTATAACTGTTTTAAATTTTTGGGGCATTTTGATTAAAAATGGCGACTTTTTAAATAAATTTTGAGAACTTTCAGTATCTCCAAGTTGGCATCACTGCCCACAGCGTGACCACAGCGTTATACGCCATTGTTGCACTGTATGGTGTTTTTCATTGTATGTGCCGATTCCGTGTTCTGCTGACAAAGAATACGGGAGTCAGTACTCAGCCAAGGAGGAGCATTGAGGATTTTCAAGAGGTTAGATATTCCTTTCCATGCTACTCTCTGTGTGGTACGTAACACCTTCCACCATCCTTCCATGTCGCTATTTTATTCTGTGGTGCTGTTTCCGTCTCAGGTAAACTTTCATTCTCCGCCCGGCACTTGGCACGCACCACTGTGTTACCGTAATTGTTTCGACCAGTGTAGTACTGTTACGTTATAAGACAAAGAACCTTCTCAATGTTGTTAGAAAAACTGCAAACTCTTTGGCATGCGCGGAATTTGCCCCTGAGATCAGACGCCAGGCTGTGATAAAATGATTTCCGTTAGCAACTGGGTGCTTGGAGAAACAACTGCTCGCACCACATCCGCGTTAGACCTTGGAAAATGATGGTAATTTTCTTTGTTGCTCAGATGAAAACTATGCCCCAACGAATGCCGAATAGTTTGCCTCGTTTGGTTTTATTGTACAGTACGTTTCAAATTCCATTTTTTGGCATTGTCACCGGAGCCTCTGCAAATCTCTTGCGAAACCTAGGGTTTGGGGGAACCAGTGAGCTCAAAGATAATCTGGAGTTAGAACTGTTAATTACGAAGTTGTGAGGCTCGACGCCATATTGGTGAATATATATCTGTCATACACTATCCAGTTGTCAGTATTATGTGCTTACTAAGAAGTTAACATTCTGAAATTTCTAATAGTTTCTACTAGTTGGTTACATAGGAATTAACTCATATACAATAGGCACTATCTGCTCTGAAAATCTGAATACTACAGTATTTACAAAATATTCTAGATATATAATAAACCGTATTCCTACATCGAAACAGTAGAAAAAGACTCGAGTTGTATAAAACGTATACTTGAGTTATATTTTGATTTAGAACTAGTGTTTCTCCTGCATTGCATTTAATGAATAAATTACTAGCATAGACAACTAAATAAAGTTTAATAATGACATATTCGAATCATATGATTTAAGCATGATTTTTTCACACAGAGTACTGTATACATCCAATCCGGAAGCTCAAACGGAAATCAGTGCAGACAAGAGGCAAATATGAAACTGAACACTAAAAATACCGTCTATAGCTGTGCAATTTATTCATTAAATGAAATGTGATAGAAACACTAGTTCTGAAGAGGAATATAGGTCACATTTGGTTCTGAACTCTATTTCATTTTCTTTGACTTCTCTTACAACCATAAGCGACACAAACTTTGCTTTAATAAATACATAACAATCGTTCATAGATTATTTCAGATGACGCAAGGTTCAATACAACACAACCTATACATACGGAATTGCCAACATAACTATAATAGACTGTCACAATTTTCACAGATCCAAACCACTATATTACTGTATCCAGTGTTAATAAGGTCGATATTACCCTATCAAATTATTGGACAAAAAATTGGATGAAATATTGGTCCTTTTCTTTGACAAAGATATTGGATGAAACTCTTAAGGGACTGTTGTTGTATACTATCATCCCCATGGAGGGTAAGAACCCATATTTTGTCAAAGTTGCTTCAAAATGGCGGTGTTATGCTCAGCTGTGTTTATAATGCAGTTGCATTGTGTCTGCATTTAGAAGAGGAGAAAAAAGAAAATTAAAAGAACTTTGATGAAACCGTGGATGTCACAGCGAGATCAATAAGTGTTTGATAAAATTTGTTACAGGCACAGATTTTTTTTTTTATGTCGTTTGCAGTACAGACATGTTGTAATTCACTGCTACTTATTTTGTAAATCTCCATTCTTCACAATTTTCAATAGACTAACAGAAAAGGCTGACGCAAATATTGTATATGAATAAGATTGTAAGTTGATAAATCTAAATTGTTTATGACGTTATTAACTATGTAAGAGGGGAAAACATAGCTGATAAAGTAAAAAGGCTCTATTTATTTCCTTACAAAAATTGTCTGACATGTTTATATGTAGATATTTTCGCTTACAAACAGATGTCGATGTTTTAAATGTTGTTTCCATGAAGGTAAGAATAAACGAAGGCACTTTGATGCCACACTGTGACGCCGAGGGCAGCCATCTTGATCCGACCAAAACAATGCTGTATTTACCTTGTTAGCGTATGGTTGTTGCTTGTTTTTGGAAGGGTTTTGCACTGATATGGTGACTTGTGTGATATTTATGTGTACGAATCATTCTCATTGTGACGCGAAATTGAAGGAAATACCATTTCATGTGTAATTTGCCTCGCTAATGTATGATATTACCACTTTTATTCTGAACGAACCTATACAACATCTTTACTTGTGGCGTATTTTTCTCTTTTCGATTTCCTAAAGATAAAAGTTATTCCCACACTTAACAAGGAATAAAATATAAATTTGATTTTTATTAAGTCTGGCGTTGGTTCATTCACTCGAATTATTCTACTCGACGATCATCAGATTAGCTAAAGAAAGAACCCACGTTTGCGATTCATAATATTGTAGTAACAACTAGGCATAAACTTGAAACAACCAGTTTGAGGACGTTACATGTGTATATGTTGCAATTAGCGACTGCAAATACAGACACGGCTGTAACACACTGTCAGTGTTTTGATCAGAGTGTCATGGCAGCCATTGCTTCAAAGTGTAATGCAGCTGGGATTCGTAGCGCCACCTCCATGGTTGTTCACTTTGCAGCACTTAGCATACCTAGTCGACCAATATAATGCATTACAAAGTATGCTTTGGCTGTACATAAGATGTAGGGGTATCACTTCTTCAATTCTGATAGTATATTATGACTTCTTAAATAACAGATTGTAATTCACTTTCACTGCAGGGTACTGGGCTAATTGAATTGACATGACAGGCAGTGAGAATTGCCCTTTACGCATGTTATACAACGTCCCATACAATTTATACATTGCTATCAATTTTGTTGTTGCTGGAAAACACTACACAAACTTGCCACTAGTAGCAATGTTTATGAATACGAATGCTGTTTCAAACATTAGCCTTCAAATAAAACAGCTATAGTGGCAAGGAGGTTGTACTACTACTAGCGCTCCGAGTGGTCACATTTCTCAATGTAGGAAACAGAAGACGAGCAATTTCTTTGATCAAATCTAAGCGGAGGCCTTAATTTTTTTTGTCCTATATTTGATAGTGTAATAGGGTCAATTCATGTCAAATCAACAAGGCTCACACACTCACCGTCTTTGATTTCAATAATATTTTAGGTACAGCTTGTTTGCAGCTAGATATGAAAGTTTGCAAAGTTTCAGGTGACTGGCTTAATAATTATAAGACCTATCATTAATTGAAATATTAAACATTAGCCAAAATCCAAGTTAAAGTCATTAATATATTTTGATATAAATCGATTTCTATTTAAGATGCAGATTTGATCTTTGGCTCATTTTATAGAGAAAAATGAAGATCTTTAGTTACGGCCTTGTTTCAATATTCACAAAAAATTTCAAAATTTTGTATTATGTTTCTTCAAAAACCTACAAATTTAAAATTTTGATAAATGTGTATAATATTAGTCCATATGTGTTTAATATAACCTGAAAGTTTGAAGTTGGAATTCAAAAGGGTTTTCAAGTTGTTAGTAATTTTGTTCAAAGATAAGGTAAGGCACCTACGGTTGACAGGTCACTTAGAGTTGAAACAACATTTTATATTGTTTGAAATAAGAAAATGAAGCTTTATAGAAGGCCGTGCTTTCAACAAGCATTGTTATACATTGTTGAAGTCTGGTGAATACTGAGTCACTAGTTTTTGCAGTGTAAAGACATACTTATTGAAGAAGAATTTCAAGTTTCTAGCTATATGGCTAGGATGGCAAAAGATCTAGTAAAAAAATGGGATATTATACATTCCAAATCTGAAACATTGAGAGCATTGAGTTTAGAAACTGTGAAAGGGATCAAGACATTTTATACATTAGCAGTCACATGCCTGGACTTTGTCTCGGTAAAGGAAGATGGCAAGAGAGTACAGAAACAAAAGCAACTGTTTTTACTCTACTTAAATGAAACATGTGTATTTTAAACAGCAGCATCCACACACTACGATAGGATTGTCCAGGTTTTGCTTCTTGAGACCAAAACATGTAGACCTAGCTGGTGCATCAGATATGCATTCAGTGTGAGTATGCACCCAGTATCAAAACGTGAAATTGATGGTACAGGAGCTAATTTATAAGAACTTACTTCAGGTTCTGAAATTTAAATTCATGTAAGGACTGCCTGTCACATTTAATATGTAACCTTCCTCTACCGAAGTATTATTTTGCGAATATTATAGACGAAAAATTCCTAGCAGGAAAAATATACATATAAAAAGTAGATGAAGATTACTCACCAGGCAAAGAAGCACAGGTGGTGATAGTAGCACAAATAAAACAAACACACACAAGCTTTTGCAACCCAGTTGCTTCTTCAGGCAGAAGGGAAGGAGAGGGAAAGGAAATTATGAGGGTTTTAAGGGAGGGGGTAAGGAGCCATTCCAATCCCGGGAGAGGAAAGACTTACCTTGGGTGAAGAAAAGGAAGGTAAACAAATACACGCACACCCACACATTTACACAGACGCAAACACACCTAGGCAGATATACAGTAGAAAGCAAAGAAGTATTATTTTGGTAACTGAAGAATGTCCTGATGAACAAAAACTTAAAAATAGTATTTATTAATTGTTTAAATTAAATTTGATTCATAAGTTATAAACAATGAATTCATACAAACAGATAAACCTTAGAAACAATAACTCATTCAGCAGAAGAATTTCTTGATATTTTAACTAAAAAAACTGAAAAGTTTTGTTATGTCATTCATTCATTGCAGAAAAATAGGCAAGTTTCCAGACAGAACATTAATCAATACTCCACTAAAATGAGTGCATTGTATTGTGTGACTTTGCAGAAAATAATTCATTTGTTCTGCAAGATGAGATCCAGTCATACCGCTGGAATAATTCCCAAGCAACAATTACATCCTTTTGTGATTTATTACAAAGATATGAGTAATACTTTGAACCACATGAGCTATTTAATAATTTCTGAATATTTAACACATAACACCTCTACTGTACATCTTTTTCAACATCTGCTGTCCTGTCTAGGAAGTTAGAAAATCTAAAACATATTTATTATTTTTCCGATGGATGTGCAGCACAATATGAGAATAAAAAGAACTTCATTAATCTTTGCAACAATGAAGTGGATTTTGCAGTCACTGCTGAATGTCATTTTTATGCAAAAGCTCATGGGAAGGGTCCATGTGACGGTGTAGCAGGAACAGTTAAGTGATTGGCAGCAAATGGCAGTCTTCAGCGACCCTACAACAATCACATTATGACACCTCTTCAGCTCCATAACTGGTGTGTACAGAACACAAATGTTGGACACTTAAGTACTTAACAACCCAACAAGCATAGGGATCAAGGACCTGGCCAAACAGAATACTTCAAAAATGTGTACACGGTGTCAGAAACTCATAAACTGCATGCCTTCATTCCAATTACTTTACACAAATTAATAACAAAAATCTACTCTAACTGTGGTGAATTGAAGGAAGAAAGCTTGACGCCATTGAAAGCAGAAATCAATTTCGAAGATATATTAGGATTTGTTGCTTGTATTTATGCTGATAAGTGGTGGATTGGACGAGTTTTGAATGGTGAAGAGGATACTGACCAAGTGAAAGTAATGTTACTTTATCCTAATGGACATGCTCCATCTTGTGCCTATCCCATGAAACAAGATATTCATTTACTTAATAAGAAATCCATTATCAGCAAAGCTGATTTGCATACCACAACTGGAAGGACCTACAATATCACTATTCTAGAGACTGATATAATAATAAAACTGTTCGGATCTGTTCAATAGTTGGTAAGAATTTTTTCAAACTATTCACATTGATGTGATTATCTGGTTGTTAAAGTGTATTCACTTAAGCATAGTGAGAAAAGTTCCCCAGAGCAGGACACACTAATGTGTCATATGTAATTCCTCAGAAAGTAGAGAGAGTTCCAACTTCAAACTTGCATCATATATTCGTAATGTATAGAGCTATTACACCATTTTTTGTTGAATTTTAATTTTGTAGGTTTTTCAATAATACTAATTCAAAAAAATTAACTGCATGATTAATTAATGAATTAATGGATAATTAAATTTATATTTTATATCATATGCAAGCCTAGTAAAAGAGCTTTCAAATGAACTTTATTTCATTATTCTAGCTTAATTAGAACACGAGTTTTGAACAAATCAATATCATTCCGCAAGTGAAAATTTTGAGTTTCTTTACATTTTTGAGCACCTTGCTACCCAAGGAAGGAAGAATGTTCCCTGAAGCAAGTGTCAAGACGAGAATTACACACTATATCACAGTTAACTTTGATGTCATTAAGAAGGTACTTCATCCATGAATCGCAAAAGAACCACATGCTATTTCACGAATAGCCAGTAGAAACCACCATTAGAGTTCCAATGGAATCCCTTGGAAAAAGAAAATATTCCCATGCATTCATTCAAATAACAGACATACTTAGAGGAAATCTGTATGTATCAACATCACCAAAGGAAGGCCTCATGAACATTGAGCTGACCCTGCCTTCCTGATTTGTACCTACAACTGATACTATAAATAGAGAAAAGTAAAATATCTTCAAGCTTTGAATATCACACATTAGCTACCATAGCACAGTAGATCAAAGTCCTGTAACTTCCCATCAGTGAGTACTTTGTCTTCCCATTCGGGGCAGTCAGGTCTTGTTCAAATGTTTGTAATTCTATTGGACCAAACTGCGTGGTCATCAGTCCGTAGCTTACAAACTACTTAAACCTAAGTAAACTAACCTAAGGACAACACACACACACACCCATGCCCCAGGGAGGACTAACCTCCACGGCGAGCAACCGTGCGCTCCGCAGTGAGACGCTTTAGACCGCTCGGCTACTCCACCGCGGCAGTCAGGTCTTGTTCATGAGCAATACACACTGACTGTATGTCAGTGGTATTACTTTAACAAAACCAGTTTCAGCCACAAGTTTCATCTCATTACACTATTTGATAAAGCCACGCATTTCAATGAAATATGAGATTCTTCACTCCCTCTTACCTGTGAAGACTTACACGTACATCAAACTTCAGTAGTGAACTTTATGATACAACTTAAATATAGCAATTGGCAACAGCCAAAAATCTGGCCACTATTTTTAATTATAAATGTACTGATTAAAATGCATATTTCAGTCTAGTTTTAATTTTTTCTTCCTTATCTTCCCCTAGCCATCAATGCCGCCGCCTCCCCAAATCCTTTTCTCACAGTTGTCCACTGCACTGTTCATGTCATTTTTGTTTACTTACTTGAGAAATTTTCCAATTCATGGTGTTAAACTTATGTTCAGTGAAGGTGGAATGTGGTTTGACTAATTACAATAACTCCCACCCATTTAATTTTGTTGCCCACAATCAATATAAAAAATTTGTGATGGAGGCAGTACTGTTGTGTGTCTTGATAATACTAAATAACTAAACTTAGTGAAGAGGATTTGATTAGCATAATGTTATAATTCTTTCATAATAATTTCAGTTCCCTAAATGTTAATTAGAAAAAACACTTTTTCTTCAACTTATCATGAAATGACACTACATAACAAATATATACATTATGACGTTAATCCTCTCACAGATTGTAAGTGAAATAGTTCTAGTGATTGTGGCATATGTGCAGAATAAATAATGAATATATTTCCCTTTAACACAAACTTTATGAAACCAGGAATTAATGCAAAATACACTGAGAAGCATATGATCTGCAGAACTGGAGCCAGAAGTCAAATAGAAAACCATTTTTCAGTACTTATTTACATAGACGACATTACTGCACCAAAGATACGGTTAGGTTAGTGCACGATGGAGGAAGGCATAAAAAAATTATTTGCACAAGTAGTAGTAAAGGTCTTTATTTCTTATTTAGATTTTGTTTTACGAAGACAGTAAGGTAAAATGCCATTCTCAAAATAAATATATCTAAAATTGAATTTCATTATAAATTTTTACCAGCAGCACCTTCTTTGAATTATTTACATCCCCACTGACATACAAGATTCATTAAATGATAAATTATTGATGTCAGATATTTAAAATCCTATCACCCATTTACAATGAAAGAGGAAAATTTACCACCAGCTTTTCAAAAGTCTCAAGGCCACTTAAAAATAATGATAAAACACATCATTTTCCTTTGACAGACAAGTGTTCAGTAAGCATCTTTTCCAATTTCCTAGAATCCTCTGCGAACTTTCGGATGCCTTCCGATAGTTTTTCAGTAGCCATCTGGTCTTCATTCAACATCCAACGGAAATTTGCTTCATTCAGCGTAACTTTATCAATATCTAACTTTCGAGCTGAAAAAGAAAGAGTTACATTTCAAAATAATTGTGAAGATGCACTAAAAATTCAGCTAGTTATTTTTATCATCATAACATAGCAGCTCTGCAAATGTATGTTTTACCGTTCTGGCATATTACAACTGTCGCAGTCCTAGCACAATATTACTGTTCTAGCTAACTACTTCTCATATGCTTTCCCCAATTAATTTTGTCACAAAAACACCTGCAGGTTTTTATGTCAGTAGGGGCAAAACATTTTCCTCATACATGTTATTTAGTAATTGAGGACACTTTTTTTTTTAGATAATTTTTTTTATGCCATTTGATTGATATCCTAGCCTTTAACCAATGCACTGCAGCAAGCACTTGTCTGAAGTATGTTTCGCCTTGCCACCAACTTCGGGAATTATCCACCAATGTGGCATTCGTTGGCTAGTTTACAATTAATCTTACCAAGAACAACATGATTTTGCTACCTCCTCCATGTGCCATTACTTCAAGATAGAAACACGTCTGTTATAAGCAGAAAATCATAAAAATATGAAAGGGAAGATGGCATTTCAACAGTGAGAGGTGGTGGTCCTATTTTTTAGAATTATTTGCTCCATTTTTATTTGGATAATACTGTTTGGATTTATTCCAGAAGGATATCAATAGTATTATCTTGTTTATATTCAGATTCTTTCAATTTGTCTTGTAATTATTTGTCAAGGAGTTTGGGAGGTAAATTTTTGTTCTCTCCGAGTATGACTCTGTTTTTGATTATTGTAAGTATCGCCTATGGGATAACTGTCTTCCGAGGCGAAAGGCACTGGCGACACCCAAAGGCCAGCAGGGCCCGCGAGGGGGCGGGGGTCGCTGGCGGCACGTTCTCTGATGTTGCTTTCAAGGCATTCTGCCGACACCGCACGGAGGGCGACCACTGGCCGTCACCACCTGTGGTGAAACCACTCAGTCTGCAGAAGGATATTTATATTTGGGCTGGGCACATCTGTGGCTGACCTCAGTCCAGGTAGTTTGTTTACCGTTTCAATGCTGCTTTTGTGTTAGGAGGCACTCCGGTCACGACACACCGGAGGGGTGCCTAAATACAATGAGCAGAGGCAGTAAAAGTTGGCGTTGTTCTGGTCTACACGTGCACCCGAGGTTTTCAACGCCAGGGGCGGGCGTCTGCAATTGTTTGTGTAAATTACCAGTGGTGATTTCTGGAGAAGTTAGAGCAGCGCTCTCGCGACAGGGCGTTGGCGTCTCATCGACAGTAAAGTCATTATAGCGCCTGCAAATTCGTTCCAATGGTCCGCAAATTCAATGGATTTCTGAGAAATGCTGCTTACGTGCAGAATGCAGCATGGGACAGTTTTGTGGGGAAGGCGACTGGTGTGTTTAACAATAGCTCTCTTATTCCATTGGTTTGACCATTAAGCAAAATTTGTGATTGGCTTGACGTCATCGATGGGAGGGGCTAGAGAGGAAGATTTTGGAGATGTGGAATTTTTGCTGTGGAGCGTGAGGACTCTGGTGTCGGCGGCGCTACTGGCCGCATTGTGCTGTTTTTGGAGTCTCTGGTCTGGGCCGTGCTCCTAACCGGATCGTGCTGTTTTGAGTTGTGTAATTTTCGGTGTTAACTTTGAATTATTTCAGTGTGCTTTCTTCACAGTCAGGTGTTAGTCCTGCATGGCTACTATGCAGTAAATTGAAACTTTTAATATTCTGAAGTGCACGTTTGCTGTCAGCGACACCACTCGTAATCAGAATTTTTACCGTTTCTTGAGAGTACAGTTTTATTTTCACTTTAGTATTGTCATCGGCTTAACTGTCAAAAAGTGTTCTAATCGTATCAATACACATTCGTGATCACTGCTGTCAACACTGCACTGCCCTCAGCTGGTCTTCTCCACCTGCAATGCCGTAAAACAGAAAGACGGTAAGATTGCGCTAACGCATCTGCTGAGAAATGGGAGTTGAATGGTAGTATTAACTGGGAATTTATCGTGTGCCAGAAGGGACGTCCTTATTCTTGTAGATAAAAAATAGACTTGATCAGAGTTGGGGTAAATTTTCATTTTTGTATTTAATTTTATACTTCGTGAGTTTGTCACTTCCCTACTGTGACTTAGCCAGTCAAAACATTTCATTTTGTGTACTAACTTTAGTTAAATTTTTAATTTTCATGCAAAGTCAACCATTTAGACATTAAGTGTATTTTATTGTCTTTCAAAACTATATATATATATATATATATATATATATATATATATATATATATATATATATATATATATATATATATATATATATATATATATATATATAGTCACAAGTGTTGTTGTATCAGGCAGGTTGTAAGATAGAATTTGTGAATCCTCCTCTTTATAAGAACCTTATTTTCATCCCAGGAAAAAAATGTTGAATGGATTATCAGTTTTTCCCCATATTTTTACGTTTTTGTTGTGTACAACTGATGAAGCATTTGTCTCATTCCATGCCCTGCTACTCTCCTATGAATATAATCAAATCTTACGGAGAAGTGGAGCAAATAACAATACATATTATTTAGCTTTTAGTTAGTAGCATTTGAGTCACAAGACACCACTTTAAGCCTTGAAATACTCTATGCTTCACTCACCAGATTTCTCCGTCAACATTTCGTGCACCTCATCGGTGCTCGAGTCAAGCTCCTGCAGAAGTTTTGGGCTGATAGTCAATAGGTCACAGCCAGCTAGAGCTTTCACCTCTCCAATATTTCTGAAGGATGCTCCCATCACTACCGTTTGGTAACCAAATTTCTTGTAGTAGTTATAAATTTTTGTGACTGACTGCACACCAGGATCCTCCTCTGGCTCATATTTCTTTTGCGATGTATTTGCCACATACCAGTCAAGAATGCGGCCAACAAAAGGAGAAATTAGTGTGACACCAGCTTCAGCACAGGCAACAGCTTGGCAAAATGAGAACAACAGTGTCAGATTGCAGTGAATTCCATGTTTTTCTTCAAGTTCCCTAAAATCAGAAAAAAGTTAATCAATACATAAAATTATATTCATGTAAGTTAAGTAAATACACACTCAAAATTATAAAGCAAAACTTACAAACAATATAAAATGAAGACAAATTCTATCACAGACAGAATAAATATACATGTGGATCTGAACAAAGATTAACAATACTGAAGAATTAGTGTAATGATGTTTTACTCCGCTACTTCTTTTATGAGTGGAATTAAAATCCCTATTATTCCCACAAAACTGCAAGTAGCTTCGGTTATGTGGTCATACTTATAGTAATTTAAATCTCAACCACTAGTTTTTCAGCCAACTTACAAATAGCATTAAGTATACCAAGATCAGAATCAACTGATAATCTCTGCCCCAAATGTTAATGTTTTGCAGACCATCATGCATTTCATCATAATTTTATGGCTTTAGAACTTTCTTTACTAGTAGGGCTGCACACATGCATGTTGGCATGCCGACAGTTCTAACAGATTACTTAAGTGCCAGACAGACTTGAGCCTGGAAAATGTGCAGGGTCAGCAGAAGGGTACGTGATATCTGTACGTAAAAATTGATCCTGATCATTGGGAATTTTATCAATATATCACTGCTGATTAATGCTGTATTCCACATTCACTGATGAATAAACACTTACCTGCAAAGGCATCAATACCATGCGGAACTCACATGTTGCAGATTTAAATCTGCATGCTACATTTTAAATGGTTTCTCAGTGAATGTGTTGTGTGGCATTATGGATGGCCATCTTATGGAGTATGGGATCTAAACATTGTGAGCTAACGTTTTATTCACCTGCAACTGCCTTGTTCCCAACTGCTTTCATGTCTCCTCATAAATTAAGAAAAGGACATTTGGCCATATGACATTTTGTTCATTATTTACTTAGTTTAATTTCCTCCTTCTCCTCTTCCACACTTTAAGAGACATTCTTGTGGGTAGAAAATTTGCTGCCTGAAACATTTTGATGAAGTCCAACTGATTTCAGACAAAAAGATGGGGCAAATTTTGCCCTCAATCAATGAGAGGTGCTTTTGGTATAAAATTACCTTCCTTGAGACAAACCTGCTCTATTTTACACAATAGTTGGCAACTCGCCATAAAGACAGTTGTTGAGCTATAGGTAGGCACTTGGAATAGACAAACACATTCACATAACTTAATTTTTGGCCATAGCCTCCATCTGTGAAAGATACAGCCACAATCATTCAGATAAAACTCGTGCTCACATGACGACCATCTCTGGCCGCCATGACAACTTTGTGTCATAATGGCCACAGATGGTCGTCATGTGTGCATCACTTATGCCTGAATGATCTTTATTTGAAAGACTGTGGCCAAAATTTGAAAGTTATGTCAATGTACGTGTATTCTATGTGCGTTCCCTGGCTCGATGATTGTT
This sequence comes from Locusta migratoria, assembly GCA_026315105.1. Taxonomy (NCBI): domain Eukaryota; kingdom Metazoa; phylum Arthropoda; class Insecta; order Orthoptera; family Acrididae; genus Locusta; species Locusta migratoria. The sequence continues at coordinate 242,688,740 of CM048749.1, read as the reverse complement.
TTAGCAGTGGGCTGCCACCTACCCTCAAATTATTTAGATTCGAAGCTTGATTACTTATTGTTAGATACCTGAGAATTATTCACTGTTTCAGTAATATAGCATAGTAACAAAGGAACAGATTATTGTCATCAGTTAAGCCTGCAAGTGCACTGTTATTTCTGAAAAAGTGCAAGTACATGACTGGACTACAAAGTTTTCAAGCAAGTCACTTTATTCATACACCGTGTTTTGGTGTCGACAAACCATTTGAAACCTGTTCGCTCTTGTGCAGGAAGGAAATTTGATGGAACATGGTGTTCCCAAGGGCATAACCTCAGTATGCTTGTAATCTTTTGTGTGTGCCTTTCTGTGAATCAAGACATCTCTGATGAGTAGCAATGTATCCTTTTGAAAATGTTTAACACTTCCTGGAATTTCCACTGGACAAACAGTTTTCTACATATTGAAGACTCCAGTGTGCATTTGAGTATTGGATACTGGCATATAACCACATCTATCCTGTATAATTAACACAGTACAGTTTAAACATACTACTGCATTCTTCAGGTTGGCAGATATGGTTTGGTTCTCATTTTCCGAGTCCAGTATATTCAGTAAATATGCAGCCACGAACGAGAGGCTCCACAATAATTAAAAGCTAGAGAGCATTCTTTAGAATTTAACCCTACACTGCATGAATTTTTATTTTAGCATACAAAAAAAATTTATATGGTAGAAAATGTTCAGCAATGAAGGGGAAAGATATTGAAAAATATAACTGATTTAAAAATGTGAGAGTCATTATTCATTACCTGTTGCCATTTGGTAACATCATGCATTTAGACATAACTCACTCTCCAGTAATCAAAACTTTTACAACACTAAATAAAGCAGGAAAATTATTTACAAATGCATTCTATGAAACATACATTTTACGAGATATTTGATTTTGAATTTTACTTTCATATTATAGATCTCAGTGGCATTTGAAGCAGGATACTTCTGTGAAATAATTCTGAAAGCATTAAATACATGATATTTAGTAAAGCAGTTATTGTTGTTGTTAAGACACAGCTCCACATTACATTTTTCGCATTTAATAATGGTACAACCTTTGCAATTTTCATGTTTGCACCTCTGTTTTTTTATCTAAATAAACAGGGCAGTATCCGACCTGATCGAATCTCACATTTTTAGCTGGATGGTGTGAACCTGTCTTCTTCTATGCTGATGGTTTCTCTACACAACTTGGCCTACCTCTCTTTGGCGTAGAGCTGGAACCAATTTTGAGCAAAGTTTCAGCGAGTTCAATCCTAAAATGTGCTAATTGGAGCTTCTTAGCATGATACACTGGGTTGTGGATGCTGTTAACTCTGTGGTACAAAATCCAGCTGTTGATTATTTCTACATCAATAATATAATAAAAATATTCTAAAGTACCACTTCTTACTCCGCATTATGATTCTGTATCTGCCAATGAGACTGTCAAGGAGATCCACTCCTCCCATATGCTTATTAGAAATTTGCACAATTTTTGGACAAGATACAAAAATATGTTCCTTCCTACTTCTATCATACCTATTTACATTGCTTACAGGGTCACTTCCTACAAACGTGGATAACAACATAACTGTCTTGTTGTCCTTCCAGATTACATTTGAGATCTCTGTTCCTTCATAATTTCCAATAAACTGAAGTATTTTACCCCTTTTCTATTGGAGCAGAACCTCCACTCCTACTTGCAGTTTTAGTTCCTGCTGCAGCTACCAAGGTGTGCATTGACTGCCCAGCGCAATCAGAATCATTTGCAGACACTTTGGATTCAATAAGATCAAAAGTTTCACTGTGTGATTTCACGAATTTATTGCTGTTATTACATATTTCATCTTCATCACCACTGCCATCCTCACTTTCACTCTGAACTTGTATTGAAAACCACATTTCTTCTGTCAACTCCTTTAACCGTCCATCATCATCCACAAAATAAACTTTTTCAGCACTCAGAAATGGCAGAAATTTCGTCAGTGCCAAGTGCAAGCTTCCTAAGCAAGTACGCAACAATACTATGACTGAGTGCACAGTGTTGCCAAACTGCAACACGTTATTTTCTTCACACAGAAAATTTCTTTCAAGGAAAATATTGGTATCTAACATGTGGTTTATTCCTATTATATGTCTGTAACATAATTTTTTTTTACTTGACAGAAGTCGTATCATTTTGTAATTACTTTATGCAATTTAAGGCCAAACAGTGAGTAAAATCCATTGGAGCGCTCTTTGTTGCATTTCTCCTCAATTCATGACTGCGCTGCCATCTATGGAGGAAACTATCAACTAAATGCTTAGAAAAGACTTCAATGTATTAAATATGCACAGTGTTGCCATCTGGCTACAAGAAGTACACATGATAAATGAAACAAAAAACTTGTGTTGCCAAACGGCAACACCATGCAGTGTAGGGTTAAAGATTTCATTGGAATGGCCCACTATGTCCTCAGGAAGCAACAATCCCTGTATCAAGGATAAGCAAACATTTCAGGGAAAAGGCACAAACATTTACAGCATAATACATTAAGTGGAAGTAAGTGCCCATCTGTGTGTGTGTGTGTGTGTGTGTGTGTGTGTGTGTGTGTGTGTGTGATCAATTATTGATTTGTTCTTTCATTTTACACATTAAAGCAGATACAACTAGATTCAGTGAAACAAAATAACAAGTAGAATATCTCTGTATTTTACACAGCTCTTCCTTTACATCACAATAGCTCCATAATCTGGAGGCAATTTAGTCCATAGTTGTGTTTTACAAACTAACTTTAAATCATTTTCTGAGTTAAATGTCACTGTATCAAACACCCCATTAAAATTATTTTTGAATACAAGGAAAGCATCCATTCTCTCCTCCCTCCTCCTCCTCCTCCTCCTCCCCCCCCCCCCCCCCCCCCACTCCTTTGGGAGTAATTTTAGTACAATCTAAGACAGATTCAAAATAAATGTCTCTTTAAACAAACACTTGCTGGAAACATAATTTTACAAGTGTGTTCAAAGAGGAGTTGTATGGGCCACATGTATGATAATTTCCAGACAGTAAAATGAATTCATTAAAATGCAATAACTGTGTACACTTTCTATCACTCATGGATATATGTAAAGGGATTTAAAGAGAGTTTGATGGTATACAATCTTACTTTGCTGCCTGGATACCTTCCCACGTAGAAGCTAGTTTTATCAGGATACGGTCCTTTTTTATACCTTCCTCCTCATACAGTTCAATGAGCCGCCTTGCTTTTTTTATACTTGCTTCCTTGTCGAATGACAACCTGAAATAATTTAACAAATACTTCATCAAGAATCATTTGTAGCTACAAATGAATCAAGTGGTTTTATTCCAACTTTATTTGGGCATAGTTGTTAAAAAATGTGTATGCGAGTTTCACTTTTCATTTTAGACAAAAGTATGAAAACTTATCGGCACATCCAAGTCCAGTAAAATGTTCCTGAAAATGTAACAGATTCAGTACCATTTTATGGCCTTGTTTGCAATTGAACATAATGAATCTATGTTCCTACATTGAAAAATTAAACTTTAAGAAATCAGAGGAAAGCATGCAAGCCCAACAGCTAAATTTCCTAATATCAAAGTAAAAAGATGACAAACATAATTTGAATACTATTTTGTAAATATGTGCATTACCTTGCATCTACTTCAGTGGAAACGCGCCCTGGTATGATCTTTAAAATCTCTGCACCAAATAGCACAAATAATTTGTCTACTGCTGCTTCAACTTGGTTATTTAATGACCTGAAAATTTAAAAACCAAATTAAATGTGTGGTAGAAGTATTTGGATTTTGAAGCATAATTGCATTTCAGAAAAAGTAAAACAATTCAGATTTTTAATTCTACAAGATAAAGGGAATTAGTAAATCAATGTGAATTTGGTACCCAACAAAAGGGGGTTATTTCAGAGTAAAATAGCAACAACAATAAGTAGAATACATAATTTTTAATACCCTCTTCTTCACCCACATACTGTGGTCCAGCAGATATCTCTAAATAAAAACACACACAGAAAACAGAATAATAACCAACAACACATTTTTTTATGTGCCTGTCAACTATTCAGTATCTCTGTCATGAGTAGCAATTATTTTGTAAGTATATTATTGTCTGCCTAACATGTAACACGCACAATCAACAATTTCAAATTTGTAACTCACTAAAATTGTGGTGTTTGCATGGTTATATGAGCTTCTCCTCTTGGCTATGGTTTACTGTCAATTCTGATGAGAATAACTCTTCCTTGTTCTGCACACCAACTCTCTTTTTGCCCTGCATTTTATTGTTCATGATCCCTACTTCCATTATCTATCTCTCTTTCAGCTAATATTTTTACACTGACTAGAAATACTTTTCTTTCAAATTTCAAACAGAGACTTTTTTTTAAGTAGACAATCTTTGCATTTCTCTACAAAAATTTGAATGTTATGAGGAAACTAGAAAACATAACATTTCACTAGAGACAAACTCTTATTATATTGACAATTTCATCTCAGAAAAATGAAAGAGGAATTAATCCAGAATTGAATTTTTTTCCAATGAGGGATCATTATGACACTTTCATTAAGGGACTACATTTCTGTATAGCCCAAGAAGCAGCAATCTGGGATAGCCTGAACTAGGAACAATACTTAAAAATAAAAATAAAATTTTGGACAACATTCATTACACATTTCTGCTTTATTGTTATTACAAGCTTATATGCCCGTGCTTCACAATGGTTGTTGAAGGAGGGCTTGTGTGGATCATGGCTTTTTAGGGTTCTGGACCTCAGTCAGTAAATACAGAATCCTTGTTGGATCACTCTGTCAATAAACTCAGTTGTCATAGCCAAGATGTCAAAGTCATTGTCAGAAATTATGTGTCTTCATAAAGTTTTTGATACAAAAGGTGAAACATGCCAAAATAAGCAAAGAAATGTTAAGTACTTAATACACAAAGAGAAATCATTAACACTATGTTCAATGTTTGTTGGTATTCATAGACAAAAGATTGCTTAATTCTGTCACAGACATTCGCTTCTTTGTTGTACTACAGCAGCAGTGGTGTTTATTAGTTCTTTGGTGCACAGCAGCACCTCTATTGCTTGTTTGCTGTACTACGCAATCCATAATTCAAGCATAACCTACATCTAAAACAACTTCCCTGATTCCACTTCTATGAAACAAAGTTGCTCCGGGCAAGTCCGTGAAGTAGTTTAGGAGATTAGGTATTTCTAATAAATAAACACACAGTTACTGAAAACACTTAAGATTTCGATGTATCTTTTATCCATGATCTGATTTGAATGAAATCATGCCTATATGTTGCCACAATCTTAGCTCAAATTTCCTGTGAAAACCGCATGAGAATGTCAGTTGGTTTTTTTTAACAAGTTTGCGAAATTTGTTAGAAATAGGCATATCTTCATGAATATGATGTAGCTTACATCATACATCAGTTATATTCACCATTTAAAACATTTATTTCATGATCATTCATATCTCTGGACAATGGGCTGAGACATGGAAAGATGAAATATAATAAGAAATAAGTATTTCCTTAATGAAGTAGAAATATCACTGAAAATGATTATTATTCTTACGGTTGGCTCTCTTTCCGTTAGATGCGCTATTGTCGCTCCAAGTGCGAGACTTCCATAGCAGTTTTATTATACATTAGACTGTGATATCAGTATGTAAATATATGGATTAAACACAGCGAGTATTGTAGCAGTTTTATATTCATTGCATTTAATCACATTTTGTAGAACATAACAACCAAGAAAACAATTTTCAGAAATATGGTACGTTTGAAAAGTCAAAGAGTAAGTAGTATTTTCAAAGGGTAATAATCCGATTGCTGCCCTGAACTTCACATGAACACCTGCAGTGCTATCTATCAGTTCTTTGCTGCATTACGCCGTTCCAAGCATGAAATAGACCTAAAACTTCAAATTACGATATTTTTTACTTTCCTGGTCTGATTTGATAAAAATCAAGCCTATATGTTAACCCCAGGATATTCTCTATTTATCTGTGATAGCCCCCATGAATGTTCATTTAGTACTTTTGGAGATTACTCTCTACAAATAAACACATGCGATTGCTTTCAGAGAAATGTTTAAATTGTGATATCTTACTTTTTCTAATCCGATTTTGTGAAATGAAGCATTTCTGTAACCGCAAGATAACCTCACGTTTCCTGTGAAAAATCCCTGAAAATTTGTCTATTAGTTTTGGAAATGAAAGAGAAAGATAGCCACGACAGTTGTCGATGAGAAACATTAAATTGTGATGTTCTTTCCGTGATCTGATTTTTACGAAACTAAGGCTACATGTTGTCCAAAGATACATGGAAGTTACCTGTGAAAACCCCATGCAAATTCGTTGGTCTATGAAAACACTTTGCAATTCTATTTTGATGAAATCCTGCCTAGATCCCGAACCAATCTTTGCTCACATTTCCTGTGAAAACCGCATGACAATTCGACCAGTAGTTTTGAAGATTGAAGCAAACAGCGACAGGCCTACATTTACAGATTTATTATTAATATAGATATGTTGTACAATTGTATAATTTTGCTGGACTATATTGAAATGTATAAGTGCTGTATGTCGGTAAAATCTGTTGCGAATACGGTTAGTAGTAAAGAAGTAATATATTAAAACGTGATGCTTGATGGGGCGGTATTCTATGAACGTTACTCTTTACGTCCTCATATCTCATGAACTACATGCCGTACTTTGATACAATTTTGAAGGTACATTATCTGTATATGTGTATACTGCCTGTAAAATTTACTGTGGCTAAAATTTGCAGTGTACAAATTATAAATTGTAATGTCATACCAAATGCCGTAGTTTTACTCCATACACAGCGGAAAAGTAGTAAGCAAGAAACTTTTTTTCCTTTCATCATTTTGCTGTGGTTGTCAGAGAGAAAATGTATAATAAAGGCTTGAAATTATGTTTAAAGTTTTTTGCAAGTCACTAAGTACTCATTCTCATACAGTATACTCAAAGTCTCATCAGCCATCGCATTATGTAGCAGTTTCTTGCAATTCTTATTGTTTATGATGTTATATCTCCTGAACCACATGTCGTATGTGGTTCATACTCTTACAGAAATTGTTATTTCAAATAAGGAATTTGAGTTGAAATCAGTCCAGTGGTTTAGGAGGAAATATGCAGCACTGTTGTTTGACACAGCGGTTTTTCGCACATCTCATTGTTTATGATGTCATATCTCCTTACGTAGGTGCCATAGGTGATTCTTACCCCAACAGCGATTGTTGCGCGATATTAAGGAACATGTGTACCAAGTTTGGTTGAAATCGGTCCAGTATGTGAAACACACACACACACACACACACAGCCTATTGTATAAGATGTAAGATTGTAAATGACTCATATGAATGTCTCTTCTCAGTACTGTGACAGAAGTTGAGAACATTCACTACATTTTGCAAATTGAATATAACACAAGAGAGCTTGTACAATCAATAAGTGGAAGACACTTTACCCATGCTAATTGTTGCACAGGGCAATGAAAATACTTTATTCAGACAGGAGACATCATTGAAACACTACACGTGATTGCATTTCTCAATTCCCCCCCCCCCCCCCAAATCTTAGTTCTTACAGAATGTTCCACAAACTGATCCATAAACTGCGAAGACAGGGTTGCAGCCAACCCCGTCTTATTTTGCTACCCAGATAACAAAACTGAACTACTACTTTTGTCTCATTACTTAGTCCAATTTCTCCAGCATTGCACAATAATCTCAGAGTACATTCTATTGCCTTATGATGCTGATGTTAATGTTCATCTTTGACCCTTCTTTCAGGGCACTGGCCATTACATGCAATTGCTCTTCCAGCCCCTTTGCCGTCTCTTAACAAAATTACAATGTTGTCAATTTTAATTTCTTCTCCCTTCAAATTTCTCCTTGGTCTCCTACACAGCTTGCTCGATGTACAGGTTAAATTACATCAAGGAAAGGCTACATACCTGACTTACTACCTTCCCAACCACCACATCTCTTTCATTCCCTTCAACTCTTATTACTGCTGTCTGGTATCTGTGAAGTTGCATATAAACTTTCATTTGCCCCCCCCCCTTTTTTTTTACCCTCAACCATCAGTATTTAAAAGATTATTCAAGTTCAAAAGTTCTCTCAAAATGTATGAATATGGGTTTGCTTTTCCTTAATCCACTTTCTAAGGTAAGTGTAATGCGAGTATTGTCACGCGTGTTCTTACGTTTCTGCCAAATCTTCCCTAAGGTCGGATTCCAATTTTTTCCTCCATTTATTTGTAAATAATTCATTAAAGTATTTTGCAACCATGACTTGTTAAACTGATAGATTGGCTGGCCAATACTTACCTTTGTGCTGTACTGCTGATAGTGACACAAATGAAGAAAAAAGAAAAAGATCGAAAAATGACAAGCTTTTGGAACACAGTTCCTTCTTCAGGTGGGAGAGAAGGGAAGAAAAAAGGATGGGAAAGGGAAGGTAATTAATGACCTAGGTCATGAGGATGGCGAGAGTATCTCCGACTTCCACACTCTTTAAACACCAACCTCATGACCTAGGTCGTGAATTACCTTCCCCTTCCATTCCCATACTTTTTTTCTTCCCTTCTCTCCCACCTGAAGAAGAAACTGTGTTCCAAAAGCTTGTCCTTTTTCTTTTTTCTTCTTCATTTGTATCACTATCAGCTGTACAGCACAAAGGTAAGTACTGGCCAGCCAACCTATCTCTTTGAAAAATAAATTCTCTCCGAGGAGAATTTCCATAATTAATCAAGTTCTGTAATTTTCACACTTGAAACACTTGCTTTCTTTGGAATTGGAATTATATTCTTCTTGAAGTCCAAGGATATTTCACCTGTCTTATTCATCTCGCACTAGAGCTGGGACAGTTTCTTCACAACTCACTCTCATCAGCAGTTAAGAGGAAATATAATCTACTTCAAGAGCCTTGTTTTTATTCAAATCTTTCAGTGCTCTTTCATATGTGTTTCAAAATATTGTATCTCCTATCTTACCCTCATCTATTTCTTCACTATTGCCTGCAAATTCATTTCCTTTGTATAGCCATTCTGTATGTTCTTTCACCATTCCCTTCTTTGCTTTTTATTGGTTTTCTATCTGAGCTCTTGATATTAACACAGTTGCTTTTCTGATCTCCAAACATCTCTTTCTTTCCGTAGGTGGTATCTATCTTACCCCTAGTTGTATATTCTTCAACAGACTTGCATTTGTCCTCTAGCCACTGCTGTGTAGCCAATCTGCACTTCCTGTCAACCTCATTTTTCAGCCATCTGTACTACTTTTGCCTCTTTCATTTATCGCATTTTTATATTTTGTTCTTTCATCAATTAAGTTCAGTATCTCCTGTGTTATCCAGAGATTTCTATGAGGCCTTGTCCTACCTATATGATCATCTGCATCCATCATTATTTTGTCTTGAACCTACCCATTCTTCCTTCTACTATATTACTTTTCTCTGTTTCTATCAACTGTTGCCTAATGCTCACTTAAATTCTCAATAAGTTTAGTTCCTTCAATCTCTCCAGGTTCCATCTCTTTTTTGCATTTTTTATCTGCAGTTTATAACAATTTGTATTCAGAGTGTATATATCAACTTCAGGATATGTCACAGTTAAAACCTAGAGCCAAAAATCTAGATTTTATTGTTGTGGTGGTCGTTTTTGCCTATAGACCAGTTCATTCAGCTCTCCACCCTACCCCGTCGAGTGCAAGCCTCATCATCTGTGAAGAATGCAATTTACATCAAAGGTCTCACCACTACAAAATCAATGTGAAACCTTCCCGCCTTTCCTGGTCTCTTCCGCTTACACAACCTATTCCCATTCTTAAACCAACTTTGTGACAAATTGTGCTCTTTGCCAAATTCTACCAGGAAACTTCCTTTTTCCAATCTTTTTCCCCTACTCCATATTTATATACTGAATTTAATACAGTATTTAAGCATCTGAATTGTTAGTTTCATTGCAACACTAGTTTACAGTAATTTTGATTAAAGTTTTTATTTTATACTTATGGGAGACATTTCCTATCAATATTCTGTAGTTCAAAGAGATGAAAGTGATTACTCTAACATTGCTCATGTTTGTTTTGAAGATTTTGTGGATCTGAACAATGATGTAGAAGAAGAATGGCTAGGAGATGCCAAGGCTGGACTTCATGAAGACAGGAAAATAGAAAAGAAAGATGGTTGCATCAACAATGAAGAGGAGGTGGTAGAATAAGGAACAGGTAAGCCAAAGTGACTCAACAAAAATTTGACCGTATAAGGAAAAGGCTGAGTAGACAGGCAGGATAGTGTGTTCTTAACCGTCATAATCCCGAGTCCATTTCATTGTCTAATGGTAATCAAAAGTTTCCAGAAAGCCAAAACTATGGATTACTTTTAAAGCCTATGATTTCTAGAACATTTTTATGTACTTACTGCATATTGTTTCACTGATTTATTTATTTTTACTATGAAAGAACACAAACTATCAAAAACATTGATGGTTATAAAACACTAATGACTAAATTTATAAATCAATATGGTGGGTATGTTATATAAAGTTGAATAACCTAAGCTATATTCAAGCATATCTATTCACCATGCTGAAGAATTTTTTGTAACTTAAATTACTAAGAAAAATCATAATTTTAAAATCTCCAGTCCAACTGTACTCTGTGAGCAGATCAGCCCAGACACTGCTATCCTCAACAGCACGAGCATGCCTGCATCACGTCTACATAATTTTTTCCTTCTTTTTCATGTTAGTAACAGTGTTACTCTGAAATGTTCACTCTGTGTATCTTAAGTGTGATAACTACATCTAAGGTCAAATAGCAAGTATTTCACATGCTTATCACTAGGTCACATTACTGTTATGCAACATTGGTTACAAGGTCAAATAGCTTACCCGCCAGCCTTCTTTCCATATTCCACTGCCTTTTCTATTAGATGCTTGTATTGTGGCATGTTGGCTGCCGAAAGCATCAAAGAGGGATTTGTCGTAGCATCTGTTGGTTTATATTGCTTCATTGCTGCAAATTGAAAGTGTTGAATAATACCACCACTAAGCTTTCAGTTTACATTTTGATAAAATTTGCTGTTATTAACACTCAAAAATGAAACAAAAGTATTGAACAAAAGGTTATCTGTATCAGCATGCAAAGAAAGGAATGTTAAAAAACACAGTAATAGGAAATAATTCAGAGACTAAAAAATAAGGCCCACAAAGACTAATGTCAAAAGTAATTGATACATCAATTTAACATGTATTGTATCAACATATAAATATCAATAACAAAACAACACAGCAACAGCATACCAAGTAGACTTACAGCAGTACTAAATCAGTAATGCCTGATTCACAATACAAAAATTGTTGATTGACAGTTAGCACTTGGGTGAGAGTTCTTGAGGTGCTAGAGGAACTGTGAGAAGTGGGTGACCAGTCAGACACATTAAAGGTGGGCATCGTCAGTGTGATGACTTATCAGGAAGGCAGAAGAGTTGATAGACTTCATGGAATAGGAGGGGGTAGAACTGCTGGGACTTAGTGACATTATATGGAAGGGAAAGTGGAAAGTGAGGGAAGGTTACATACTCTATTGAAGTCGTGAACAAGAAGGCAAATATGGAATAGGTACCATAGTACAACCAACCATAGAGAAATATGTCGAAGCAGTAGAATATTCAAGTGATAGGTTGATGAAGATTTGGCTGAGGACAAGGAATGGTGTGTAGGAATTCATTACAGTAATTGCACAACAAACAAGAGAAAGAAGAAAACATCAAGGATTTCCTAGAGAAATTGGAGAGTATCATTACAGATGTTGTAGCAATAGTGATGAGGGACCTAAATGAGTAATTAGGCACGGTAAGGAGATAATTGGCCCATATGGACGAGGGAGGGAAAGTGAGGTAGGAGTGAAATTTGACATAGTAGTTTTCTGGGTGTTGTACCACATCATAATGTAAGGTGGTTATTATTTTAATAACCAACGTTTTGGCTTATGTTACAGCACGGCCTCCTGAGTGTTGCAGCCAATGTTGCAGTGATCTCCTGAGTCTATTTAAAAAAAAAAAGGCCACTTTACCATTGGCTAAAATTTCAGTTATTAAACTAATAGTCATCTTACTTTATGACACACTACAACACCCAGAAAATTATTACATCAACTGATTCTGGCTGCGGAAACCTATGCAAATATAGGAGTGAAATTTGTCGATTTCTGTGAAAGAAATGGGCTGATTGTGGGCTACATGTAGTTCCATAATAAGAACAGTCAGAAGATCAAATATGGATGGGCGATAGACTGATGAAGATAGTCATCAGTTATTTTCTGATGGAGAAGAAAAATCGTAGCCAGTTGATGGATGTAACTGAACTCCCAGGGGAAGCTTTTGAAGAGGACCATCAAGTTGTGGTGGTAAAGATGAGGTTTGATAAATTGGAAGACAGAGGAAGAAAAGGCAAAAATATATAAATAAAATAAAAAAAGTGTGGATACTAAAGAAAAGCTTGGTAGGGTCTAGCAGGTGTATATTGTGGGCTATCAAATGCGATCAACAAAGCCCATATTAAAGCAAACCAGAAATTAAGAACCAATATTCACAAATATGGCAATAGAAGCCAGTTTCCATTCATGAAGAATTAGCACGTAGTGTGGAATGTGTGTCGTTCGCTTCAGTCCAAGAGTGGGAAAAACAGAGCTTCGGACACTCACTGCTGCAGCCTTCGCTAAGGTGAGGGAAAGGGGGGGTAGTGCGGCCAACAGTGTGCCAAGGCTTCGGGAATCTCTCGTCACAACACACACACACACACACACACACACACACACACACACAGGATTTCAGACTTGCCTTCCACCACCCATCACGGGTTTCGATAGGGGGGGGGGGGGAGTGTACTGTCATTGGATGTCCCCCTCAACACTTAACATTTGCCGGATAGTGGGGTGGGGAAGGAAGGCAGTGTTTCCAGCATCTAGTGAGCTGCATCTTGTATGAAAAACAGTGAGCATTAGCAATTGAGAAACAATTACAACTGAATGGTGGTTAACTCCTGCCACTCTTTAATTGTTGAAAAGTAACATAAATCAAGATTATAATTCAACTAAATTTTCATCCCTCCCCCCCCCCCTCCACCAGTTTTGCTTACGTTACTATTACAGCCTCCTGGCAAGGCACTGTACATTTCATTCAATAGCAATTTGAGTCCTTTGCTGTGTGTGGCAGAATTCCAATGTCATTGTCTAATACCTTATCCAAATACCTTTAGTTTTGTGTACTGCTAGTTTAATATATAGACTTAGTATAATATCCACAAACGGTCTCATGCTATGAAAAGTTGCAACAAGATATCAACATGAAGTTAGTTTAGAGCTTATGCTACTGCTTTTAGAGGATTTCTTTTTCGTGCCGACCATGAAACAGATAATTTATGCTCTTCCTGCTCTATAATTGACAGGTTCTCAATGTACCCTAGTCTGCTCAATAAATTAACTGTAATCGTCACAAAAAAATTCATAACAAAACATTCGGAAAAAGAACATGGCTGCTGTACTTCACGTGCAGCGGCCGTAGCCAACATCACACCGCAAGAAGGACTGTAAAATTAAGCCGCTTATTGTTAACAACTGTTACTAAAATTTACTATAGTTTGCAGACAATAAAATGTTCCCAAAGTATGAAGCCAAATATGCAGGTAGTACAACAAACAAAAATACTTGTCAACAAGACCAAGGAACATTTAATGCAAACAAGGCGAAAATATATCACTAAAAATGACATGCTGTCCTAGTGGCACTGGGTAATTTAGAAAGTGCTGAGTTTCTAGGATTCACAATCAACAGTAGTTTGTGAAGTGCCAACTCAACTTCTGAGGTACCAAGCGACATTAGAATAGAGCATACTTACATTTTAACATCTTACACCACAGCTGTATCACTATGGGCAGCCACTCAGAGCCATTCTGGAGGAGTGTGCTGTTAAGAACAAATGGTCACTGTAATCCAATCTCAGGGAGCAACCGATCCATTCACATACAATCAAACACATGAAAGATATCAAATCCAGTACACAACAATCTGAAAAAGGGAACAGGTTAACTGACCAAATCAAGATTCCCCAACATAGGTCTTGAAAATAGCCATACTGCAGGTGCAATTACAGTGGAGGGGTGTTTGTGGAGAGGCAAGACAAACCAGTGGTTCCTGAAGAGAGGCAACAGCCTTTCCAGAAATTACAGAGGCAACAGTCCGGATGATAGACGGAGCTGGCCTTGTAACATCATCTAATATTACTTTGCCACACAGATACAGCAAACGGCTGAAAGCAAGGGGAAACTACAGCTATTACTTTTCTCCCCTCAGGACACACATCTCTACTGTGTGAATATATGATGATGGTATCTTATTGAGTAAAATAGTCCGCCATTCTTACCTCCGAGCGGGGACTACTCAGGAGGATAGTAAGTCATCAAGGAAAACAACACTGGCATTGTACAGATCAGAGTGTGGAATGTTAGATCACTTAATCAAGTAGGGAGGTTAGAAAATTTAAAAAGAGAAATGGATGGGTTGAAGTTAGACATAGTGGGTGTCGGTGAAGTTCAGTGGAAAGAGTATCAGAATTTCTGGTCAAGCTAGTACAGGACTATAAATAAAAAATAATTTTGGGGTATTACAGGAGTAGGTCTAAAAATGACTAAGAAAATAGGAATGCGGATAAACTATGAGCAGCACAGTGATTGTATTATCGTAGTCAAGATAGATACAAAGTCAACAACGACCACAATAGTAAGAGGTTTATATGCCAACTAGCTTTGCCAACAATGAGGCAATTGAATGAATTTATGAGAAGGTAAAGGAAATTATTCAGACAATTAACGACGGTGAAAACTTAATTGTCATGTGGGCATGGAATTCAGTAGTAGGAAAAGGAAGGGAAGGAAAAATAGTAGGTGAATACGGACTGGGAAAAAGGAATGAAAGAGGGGATCGCCTGGTAGAATTTTGCATGGAACATAGTTTAATCATAACAAACACCAGATAGATTTTATTTTGGTAAGACATAGATTTCGGAACCAGGCTATAAACTGTAAGACATACCCAGGAACAGAAAGACTGACCACATCTTGTCATGAACTGTAGGCTGAAAAGGGGGAAAAAAAAGAAAAAAACTGCAGAAAGGTAGGAAAATAAGGAGATGGTATCTGGATGAATCGAAGGAACCTGAAGTTGTTGAGAATTTCAGAGGGAGCTTTAGGCAACAATTGACAAACAGAGGGGGGGAGGAGAAAAATAGTAGAAGAGGAATGGGTAGAACTGATAAATGAAATAGTGAAGACAGCAGAGGACAAAATACTATGTAGAAAGGCAAGACCTAAAAAAAAATCCCTCATGATATCATAGGAAATACTAAACTTAATTGTTGAAAGGAGAAAATATAAAAGTGCAGTAAATAAAACACGCAAAATAGAGTACAGACAACTAAGAAATGAGATTGACAGGAAGTGCAAAATTACTAAGCAGGTGTGGCTAAAAGGCAAATGCAAGTGTGTAGAAGAATTTATAACCAGGTAGGAAATAGATACCACCTACAAGACGAGGAAAACAATTGTATGAATATAAAGAACTCAGATGGAAAAACCAGTTCTCAGCAAAGAAGGTAAAGATGAAAGGTGGAAAGAGTACATAGAGTAGCTTTACAAGGGAAATTAACTTAAAGACAATATTGTAGGAAGGGAAGATGAAGTAGAAGATACTATACGAAGAGAAGAATTTTACAGAGCATTAAAGAACTAAGTCGAAATAAGGCCCCAGGAGTAGACAACATTCCCTCAGAGCTACTAAAGTCTCTGGGGGAGCCAGCCATGACAAAGCTATTTCACCTGGTAAGATGTACGAGACAGGTGAAATACCCTCCGACTTCTGCATTCCAAAGAAAGCAGGTGTATGCATGTGTAAAAATTACAGAACCAACATTTTAAAAATGTCATGGTTGCAAAATACCAACATGAACTATTTACAGAAGGATCGGAAAGCCAACCTTGGGGAAGAATTTGGATCCAAGAAAAATTTAGGAACACGGGATGCAATCCTCACGTTACAGCTTATCTTAGGAGACAGGGTAAGGAAAGGCAAACCTACATTTCTAGCTTTTGTAGATTTGGATGTAGTTGATTGGAATACCCTCTGTCAAATTCTGAAGGCAGGAGGAGCAAAATATATGGAATGGAAGGTTATTTACAACTTGTACAAAAACCAGACATCAGTTATCAGAGTCAAAAGGGCATGGAAGGGATGCAAAGGTTGGGAAGGGAGTAAGAAAGATGTAGCCTTTTCCCAATGGTCAGTCTGTACAGTGAACAAGCTGTATGAAATACAAGGAGAGATTTGGAAAGGGAATTAAATTTCAGGGAGAAGAAATAAAATCTTCACGATTTGATGACGACATAGTAATTCTGTCAGAGACAGCACTGGACCTGGAGGAGCAACTGAATGGAACGGACAGTGTGTTCAAGGAAGTTTATAAAATGAAAATCAACGAGAGGAAAACCAAGGGTAATGGAGTGCAGTCTTAAAAAAAATCTGGCAATGCTGAATGAATCAGATTATGTAATGAAACAATAAAGGTGGTAGAGGAGTTTTGTTACTTTGTGTATACGAGTTTTTGAAATAGAGGAAATTGTAAACATCAAATATTAATTTACATGTAAGGAACTCCTTTCTGAAGGCATTTGTGTGGGGTGTTCCCTCATGTGGGAGTGAAACACGGATGACAAACAGTATGAACAGGAAGAGGACAGTGGCCTTTGAAAGGTAGTGCTACAGAAGAATGTTTAAGATTAGGTGGGTGGACCACATAACTAATGAGGAGCTATTGAAGAGATGGGGAGAAAAGGAATTTCTTGCAAACCTTGACTAAAAGAAGGGATCAATTGATAGGATACATTCTTAAGACATGTAAGAATCATGAATTTATCGTTGGAGGGAAGTGTCTGGGGTAAAAATCACAGAGGGAGACCAAGAGATGAATACAGCAAGCAGATTCAAATGGATGTAGGTTGCCATTTTTATGAGGAGATGAAGACACTCTGTCAGGATAGAGAAGGATGCAGAGCTACCTCAAAAAGGTCTCCAGACTGAAGATCACAGCAACAACAGACAATTTACTTGCCACGTAACCTATACAGTTGCAGCGTTATTTCTGTAATTTAATGCAGAACAAACGCAGCCCATGTAATCCTGGCACATTAAGTAAAACTGTACATTGGTTACATAAATAAATATCCATGCCACTTTTGTTCTATAATGTATGCTGGCCTATTAATATCAACATTTCTTGGAGTAGTAAAAAGTGCACACACACACACACACACACACACACACTTGGGTTTAAGCTAGAGGAGAGTGTTGCCACTGTTGATTATATACAATGCTCCAATTCTCTTCTGTAACTTCCAGAAATTATTTCGAATAACAGGTTTACACAAGTTATTCCGATACATTAGAAATGAAAATTTTGTTAACAACATTCGTAAGTCACTAGGAATGTAGGTATGTCACTAACTGAAAAAAAAAAAAAAAAAAAAAAAAAATTAGGCCTAACTAAAAATAAAAAACAGATGCGAAAAGTATCCATCAGAATTTTTTTAACTGTTGCGTTTGGCCTAATTCCGGTATCGATCTAGGTATCATTTCACGTAACCTAGATGTAATGTGTACTTTCACTGGCGCGCCCCAGTATTTCGAAAGACAGCGTAATTGCAGCAGCCTGCTGGTGCCCCAAGGCATTTATAAGGTTTACCTTTTCTCCTGCTATAAGTAGAAAAAACTGTTCAAGATTTATTTGTAGTCCATAATATACTTATATTTTCTACATCTCCTTTAATGTTAACTAACTACAGAAGGAAAGTCATGCAAAATACATTTGAATAACATGACATGCAGAATTGCAATTGAATTACCTTCGAAGTCACCGGTATCGGCGACTACAGTAGTATACTTCTTCAGTTGAGCAAGTGAACTTGCCATTTTCGCCTTCTTTGCTTGCGGTTCTGACATTTTCAGCAAATACCGGCACTTAAATACTACAAACTTCTCACCAACGCCACCTTGCACGATAGCAACAAGTAGGGGAACACTTTAGTAGTGGGGGTAACATAAATTATGACAGCGATAACGCCCCCTCCCAGCGAGCTATCGATAGTCGAAAAAGACGTAAGGTTTATGACTGTCCACACACGCAACGAAAAGACGAAACACACATTACAGATCGTTGCGTTTGGACCATGTACTACGTTTACATGCAACACATCTTCCGGAAGACGAAAAGCGAATTTTCTAAACCGTTTTTCGCTGTCATGTTTACATGGTATAGCCTCAATCGGATTTCCTAGCCCATTTAATAAGGCGGCTGAAAAAAAGTTGTTTCAGTTCTTGATTTAGTCAGCACAATCGTTATTTTTTCTTTAGGTTCGTTTAAGCAGCTGCCAGCGAGCTACTCGCGCATGCGCAGAGCACAAATTAAGTTCAAGCAGCGCCTTCGCCTGCTTCTGGCTACTTGCCGAGCAGCTGTTTGCTGTTTAAACAGTAACCGCAAGCTACCAGATTCTACCCGGGAAAATATTTCTGGTGCGCTCAAGCTGACAGATTCGCACATGCGCAGAACTGTCTGAGTTGTAGTGGGAGGGCGTTCCACGTGATCTGTGTTTACGTTTCGTGATTGTTTCATTTGTTTGTATTCGTCTACAAGTGTTTTGTCATATGAAAACAAAACGAATTACTGTGACTGGGAAGTGTTAGGTGAATTAATTCACAAAATCGCTGAAGGCTAATAAAATAATATGACAATATTTCAGTTTTCTGATTTTATTTCCATGTTATTAGCAGAGATCAAGCATTGAGTTGATCGTGTAATTCATACCTGACGGATCATTCTATATATATAGCTGTTAAAAATTGTGCGATGTACATGAGTGCCATGGACTTAATCTATAATGAAGATGTTCATTCAGTGAACGAAACTGATATGCTGTATTGAAAAATGTGTAATTTATAAAATAACCACCACGCGGAAATGTCTATTATTGTTGCAATATTGTAGTTATTTGGACACATGACTCATTATCGAGTGTTCATACAAGATCAAGAATTATTCGTTCCGGAGAACATGTAAGTTATTTTTGTCGGTTTGCGAAAAAATTTGGCTTTTTTCAATCAACTACAATAAACTGTTCTTTGCACTAGAGGCGTCAATTTATTTGGAAGAAACAATATTCCAGACGGTTGCCTATTTTAAACTGTTCGCTGTGTTTTAAAGAACTCGCGTTTTATTTTATAATGCATATACTCTTAACAGTTTTCATATTCTGCTATAAAGGCGAATAGTGGTTCGAGTAAGGTTACGAAATTGATACTCTTGGCTTATCCTCGGATGTGTTGTTTGTTTCATGAAACAATGTAGGATCTCTTATTGCTGCACGTACGGGTATTAGTAAATGTTTACTTGAAGGTTAACACACAGGCGATTTAATCAGTAATTGAGAATAAAATAAATACCTATATTGACAGCTTAATAAGAAAAAATGTATTCTTTTAGGCACCCACTATCCACGAAATAATGTTTCATGTATCTGTGGTATATTCTCTAGGCTTCAATATGTGTTTTTTTTTTTTTTTACGTTTTAAATTTATAGACTGACATTCATTGGCATATTACTGAAACACACTGCCAACAAATCATTCACTGTTTTATCACTGTATACATTTTCGTTACTTTGTGCGTATGATGTATTACATGAAAAGTTTTGATACCCTTGTCATGGTTTCATAAAGTCGCACTAATAAAACCGAAAAATGAACCATTGTTGTTCTGCATAATTGCTCAGCATTATATAGGAATACCAAAACAACAAGGTCGCAGTTCAGTTGTTCCACTGCTACGCATGAGAATCCTACCTGAATTGGGACGAAAAACGTTCAAACAGTGCAAGCTCCAAATACGTCATTGTAGCTGTGCATGCGCAGTATCGCCTACTTGCATGCGCTTGAAAGTAGCTTTCTGGCAGCTGCTTAAACGAGCCTTTTATTTATATACAGAGATTTATGTTCACTCTAATATATATACTTTTATGTCACATTAGAAAATATCACTCTTTGCATATGTGCCAAAAATTCTTAATAAGAAAACGCTATCTGACAAGCCAAGAACACTTCAAAAACGGTTGCGTTTACATGGACACGAAAACCGATTGTGGAACTGGAAAACCGCTTTAGAGAATCGGATTTCCAGAATCGATTTTGGAGTGTTTACATGACCTACCAAAAGGGGAATTGAGAAATCGGTTTACGAAATCCGGTTTTGGGAATCCATGTAAATAGGGTTATGCTTTTCTATTGAAAACAAAGATTTCTCGCTTAGAATCCTATGTGAGTATTGTCCTCGTTATGTAAAGCCACTAAATTGACAGTCACATAGCAGTATATACATAGATGTGACGTACATTTCATCGATTGGAACAAATATTTTATTGGAGCTTCCTGGCAGATTAAAATTGTGTGCCGGAACCGGGACTCGAACCTGGGACCTTTGCCTTTCGCGGGCAAGCGCACGACCGACTGTGCTATCCCGACACGACACACGATGCCGCCTCACAACTTTACTTCCGCCAGTACCCCGCCTCCTACTTTCCAAACTTCACAGAAGCTCTCCTGCAAACACGCAAGACTAGCACTCCTGGAAGAAAGGATATGGTGGAGACATGGCTTAGCCACAGCCTAAGGGATGTTTCCAGATACATATTTTATTACCACAGCTACGTTATTCGCCAGTGTCAATGTTACGAGGTAAAGTTTATACGAATATACAATAGAAAATTCAAAGAACTATGTATCATTCACAGTGAGAAATTTTCATCGATATATAATATCAACAATGACCTATGAACTGCAATTTTCAGTAAGGGAATGTGCACTTGATTCACTTAATAGTACATTGTTCAGTAAATCCAGTTTGCTTAATACGCTCCATATTGAATGGGATGGACAGCACCTGTAATATAGTGTAAGACTGACGAAAATTCCAGCAGCTTTGTTTATATCTTTTTAATTAATAAAGCGATCGGTTTCGATCTTTCACAAGCACCATCTTCAGGCCCCCAACGAAAAAAGAGAAATACAACACTTACAATATTGTCATAAAATAAAATTACAATCACGTCAATATATAATAAAGTATTGTCAAGTAATAAACTTGTCATACGGTTACTATACAAAAAAAACTGATTATGAAGTTAATTTACATAATAGCTACAATGTGTAAAATGCTGAATTAACTGTTTTAATTGTAAGGGGTCATTATAACAAAAACAGAGGATAATAACAGAAGATGCATAAAGTACCATGTGTAATTAAAGTTATAACCTAACACAATTTAAAAAAAACATATTTATTATCACAGTACATTAGTAAAATGGCCTGTCATTGCAATATTCAAGAAGAAACAATGATTAATAGGCCCTTATGCTATATCGGTCTATCAAATTTAGAAAGTATTATGAAAATGCCTGTGCTAAGGAACATATCTCTCAAACGTTAATAGCCGTACAGGTAAGGGATCACAGCCAAAGTTACCAATAATATGGTTCGATTACATAAGTGTGTATTAATTTGGAAACAGAGGTCTCTGAGGAAACTTAAGATTTCTTGGATCGATTGAAGTCCGAGATACAACCCATTGGCTTTGACCAATAATGTCATGTCTCAGTTAAAGACAATACTGGTAGATTACGATTTTGTGTTTAAAAAGTGATCTGTAGATTCTCTCTGAGAGGTGTAGGTTAAAAAAAACAGAGATTTTTTTCCCGCAAGTGAGTGTTGAAGGTGCAAACTTTTGGACTGAGACCTTTGGTCGATGGTAGATTCTGTTGTGGTAATCTGTAATTTACGAGGATAATCACAGATTATTTTTTATCTACAATACATAAGTATTACAACATTATACTGTATGGCGTTAACAGTGGTTTTTTTTTTTTTTTTTTTTTTTTTTTTTTTTTTTTTTTTTTTATTGCTAGGTGGTATATCTACATAGTGTATATTTCAAGACTTAGATATGACATCGTTGGTCAGAGCCAATGGGTTGTATTGTGGTCTTCCATTATGCCGGTTTTTTCACTATAACCAGTAAAATTAAGGGTGTTTGTAATGTAGGAAAGATATATGCTATCAACATTATTTAATCCATCAAATCTATCAAAGTAACTACAACAGCTGTAGCTAAAGGAAAACACTCACAGATGTGGACAGACACAAACAAAATCACACACAAACAAGCCCTCGCCACCGCCGGTCGCCCCCTTCTCTCCCAGGAAAAGAGGAAGGAAGGAGAGGAGAAAGGGAAGGATACAGGCTTCAAGGAAGTGGAAAAAGGGCCGCAGTGGAGTAGCCAGGCGGTCTAAAGCGTCTTGCTGCAGAGCGCGCAGTTGCTCGCTGTGGAGGTTCGAGTCCTCCCTGGGGCATGGGTATGTGTGTGTTGTCCTTAGATTAGTTTACCTAGGTTTAAGTAGTTGGTAAGCTACGGACTGATGACCACGCAGTTTGGTCCGATACATTTACAAACATTTGAAGTGGAAAAGGAGTCATCCCAATCCCAGGAGTGGAAGGACCCACCCCAGGGAAAAAAAGGAAGGCAATCAAACACACACACACTGACACACATCCAAACACAAACACTCCCAGACAGACATTTGTAAAAAGCCAAATTCACTGCTTTTGTTAGTTGTTCCAGGTATCTTGAAGGATTGCTGTAGCAGAGGCACAACAGAATGGTAACCTGAGAAACTTCAAGAGACCCTAGTGAGTATTGAGAACTAGAATTTTATGTGATTGCTCATAGAGCGCAAGTTGCAGATATTCATCCTGAAGATCAATTTTAGAAACATATTTGTCAGCTACTAATCTGTCCACAAGCTCGCGAGGGTGAGGCAACAGAAAAGTGTCGATCACTGTTAGAGAATTCACAGTGTGCTTACAGTCCACACAAATTCTGAATTTGTCAGATGGTTGTTTGACAATCACTAAAGGAGAAGCCCACTGGCTTGCTGAAACTTTGGGTTTGCCACTTTGTGACTGCCCATGCGAGTTGATGACACAATCCAAAAGGAACAGTGTGTGCTCTCCAGAAACGTGGTTATGCAACATCTTTTAATGTCAAATGCTCGGAAAAATTAGTTGCCTTTCCAAGTCCGCTGGAAAAGAGTGTAGGAAATTCGGCACACAAGTTAGTTATACATTCACTTGAGTCGAATGGCAGAACATTTCCAGTGATGCTAAGACCAAACAAATCAAACAGATCCAAACCAAAAATATTTGCACTGTCGTAGGATTGAAAAACGAAAAGAGAAACCGTCTTATGTATATCTCCATACACTGCAGGAAAGCTACAAGTACCTAGCAGTGGTATGTTTTGTCCTGTATATGTTATAAGCAAAGGTTCGCAACTGAGGTGCGCCTACCATTTCATGTGTGGCACGATTTATTAACGACATTGTAGCAACCGTATCAATCAAAAATTGCACTGTTTTGCCAGCAATTTTCAAATGTACAAACAGTTTATTTGCATGGAGTTACAAAGAAGTGTCCTCACAATCTTTAGTTACCAGAATACTAGAGTCTGTCTTAGTGGCAACAGACTTAGAATGAATAGCAAAAACAGAGTCTTCATATTGTGTGCGTGAACTTTTCAAGTGCTTCTACCATGGAGCAGTCATAAGTTACGTACACACACTTTGAACATGGTGTTGTTGGAAACAAGAAAAACAAATTGCATTATGTTAAGGTCACTTATTTCGTCTATGCTGAAGACGCAAAATTGGGACAGGACTTAAAATTAGCCGGCCGCGGTGGCCGAGGGGACTGCAGCGCTCCAGTCACGGTCTGCACGACCACTGCGGTCGGGGGTTCGAATCCCCCCTCGGGCATGGATATTTGTGACGTCCTTAGTATTAAGTAGTTCATAGGTAGTTTGTAAGTTTAGGGACTTATGGCCCCGTAGTCGAGTCCCATAAGCTATACAAACATTTGAACTTAAAATTAGCTTTCGTGTCCTGAGGCTGGCGCTGTGGCTGTTTACGCCACGCACGACGTTTCTGGGCGTGTCGTGAGCGCCGGTCATCTGCTACTAGGCAGAGACAGTACACTTTCCT
Source organism: Locusta migratoria (assembly GCA_026315105.1). Lineage (NCBI taxonomy): Eukaryota > Metazoa > Arthropoda > Insecta > Orthoptera > Acrididae > Locusta > Locusta migratoria. Next base: position 242,664,478 of record CM048749.1, on the reverse strand, counting down.
TGTCTCACACTACAGCACACATACGGGTATTTTGAAAACTACTTGCTGCAAAGTCACATGTGTACTGATACTCAGTAATTTAAGCACTTGTTCAAGTGAACGATCAGAATACTTTAAGATTTATTCACAGGTGCAAGAGTCTGACACATTCTTAGTAATCACATCTCATGTCATTAAATCTGAACAGTACTTGCCACACTCACAATGAAATTGATACTTCCTAGTTAAACCTTGCAGTCAGTCACCCACTGCCTATAGGATTGCCCTGTCTGCCTATAACAGTTATACAACTGAAATCTAACTGCCGCTACAGTCAATGTTTGTTCATAATGGTTAGTAATCGCCTGCACTAATTCCTAAATGGCAGTGGTTCTGGGCGAGTTGTGGGGAAGAGTTTTACACAGAGCCGATAAATGTTCACTCCTACTTGAGACAAGAAATAAGGAAGCAACATAGTACCCTGTATTTTATGCTCCACTATGTGGCTCCAGAACTGTGCTAAGTATTCTGCCCAGTTCTACATTTTGTCATCAAACTGTCAAATTGGCAATAACACTGCGGGGTGTGAAGCAGGCGATGGCGCGGCGGTTGATTCCTGTTGTGCGGCAGCTGCTGCAGATTGCTTCTGCCCTTCAGTGTAAGACGTTATCAGGTTTGTGAGTTGTTGAAATGACTGCGTCTGAAACTGAATAATTTGTGTTAGTTTATTTGGGAATTGATATAGCGAATGAGGCGTAAGCAATGGGTTTGCTGCAGTAGTTTGCTCAGCAATACAGTTCGTCACAGGGGGTGGGGCAGTCATAATGCAAGCAAAAGGAGAACAATATACAATTTACAAGCTAATGTAGTACGCCATCCGAAACAAAAATTTTACACCGGCACACAGGTAACAAAAGTCCTGCAACAAGTTCAAAAAACCTCGTCGCCAGTGAGACGTCCTGTCTTGCACTCTTTCTCTGCCCCCACCCCACCCCTCCCCCGCCGGTCATCTCTGTTTCCTCTGTGTCACTTTGCTGGCGTAAGTGCGGATCGATCTTTCTCTGGTTTCACTGTTCATGTCACTGTACTGACTCTCAAGTCTCACTTGTTTTCTAGTATACATCATCATTGCCGTGAGTGACGCTATTAGTACTGGCGTGTGCAGTTATGAGTTGTCAGTTGGGGCAGTTCGGCTATAACTTGAGAGAGAGACTGTCAGTTGGGCTCTTGGAGGCGATACGAGAAGGACAGTCTGGGCAGCGGCTTGGCGCGTTGAGTGTTTACATCGTTCTTCCACTTGTGATGCGGCCGGAGGCCTGTTGTCCATTGGATCCGACTGTAGTTCCCTGCCTGGTGCTTCCATAGTCAACATTTCCTACCTGTCCAGGCCAGGCTTATGGCCTGAGCGCTTTTCCACTGTGCGAGCCGCATTCCCGTGTATTCGCTCCATGGACCTCATCTCCATGATTTTTGACTGGGAGTCTGTTGGTAATGTGAAAAGAGGACTTCATCATTTCCGTCCTTACTGGGACAAGCTAAGTACTTTTATATTGGTGGTTCTGTCTCGCAAAGAGATGGGGAAGTTGTGTTTGTGTATGCTTGTCTTGAGCTGACGTCTGGGTCGGTGGGCATTACCCCAAGACGATGCCCTCTCCTATGTCCTTGTTTTCAGTGTTTCTTACCATTGCTTCAAGCTTCCAGTTTCTTATTTCAACTCTTTTCACTACCTTTGCCTTGTGAAAGTGTTCTTTACCTTCAAACTAACTCAGTTTGGTTAGCGCCATTGGGGTAATTTACTTGGTTTGTGCCCCTCCAATGACTCGTATCTGCACAGGCAGTGGTTGTACCAACTTGCAGATTACTTAACCTCCGCATGGTATCGCCGGCCCCGCGGTTGTAATTCGGCGTTTATTCTTTGCATGAAGTCCCAGATGAAGTCCCAGCTCGGTAGGGCTGTAGTTCCTATATGGAGTCATTTCACATGTTAATAAGTTTGGCGATATTCAGTGCTGCTTGTAACGAGTAACTTGTTTGAACTCTTGTTGCTGATTGAAATTTAGTTTTCTCCTGTGTTAAGTTACAGGGAGCTGTTTGTTTTAAGCTAATTTACATTTTTATGATATTTACTTACTCTGTATCTTGTTGGGGCTTCACCACTGTTAAGATTGAATTTGGATATTGACACCTGGTACCATATCCTGTTTGTATCTATTGTGGGGTGGCAGTTTACTGCTTGCAGCATGCCTTGGTGACACTTTAGGGTTTGAGAGGCATTGGCACTTGGTTATTACTTTTTTTTAATATTTCTTGGAGCAACATTTGTTTGGAGTTTTACATATTAAGTTACTGTAACTGGTTTCCTGCAGCTAATTGCCTGCTTTGGTTTTTAATTATTCTAATGCTGGAAGAAAGTGCATTTCCCAGGTTTTAGCTATTTTCTTAGAAACTGTCACCAGTACATGTGTGTAATTTATTGTGGTTGTCCCTCATTTTATTTGGAAAGTTGCCAACACATCAGTACTATTTATTGTGTCCTTCAGCCGTTTCTTTATTGCCAGTACGTCGGTGGTTTTAATTGATGCTTTCAGCCATTTCCTTTATAATCGTTATTATTGAATTGGTGTAAAACTGAACTGAGCCCAACTTTCTTTAAGATTTTGTGTGAGGCGTTAATTTAAATTTCTTTTGCATTGTTCTTAGTTTAATAAATCATTTTTGAGGAATTTGAATCGAATCCTTGGACCCATCCTTCCTTCCTTGGCTTGCATCTTTGTGAGAAGCAGTCTGCCACCCTATCAGCCAGTTTTTTTTTAGTTCTGGATGCAGTATGGGAGGAAGTGAACAGTGTCTAGCAAGGATGTGGACCTAGGTCTGAAACAAAAAGAATTGATTACTCCTCATAATAATATTTATTACCTCCATGAAATAAATACTTAACTTTGATGTGCTTGTATTGGTACAAATCTCTTCCTAGCAATACAATTCTGCAATGTAATACTACTACGACATCTGGCAATAAGAGTGCTGGCTCTTCTCTGTTGAACTTATGGATCGAAACTGATGAACTGCGTTGAACTGTCCCATACTGTCTGTCGTTGCTGTGGTGCGCCGGCATATATAGACGAACCCACTTGTTTCTATTGCCCGGTGCATGAGGCAAACAAAGGTGTACCTTGACTGTGGGCGCCCACGGCGGGCGAAGTACTTTAGAGAGACTCTATCGCTTTTTCTAGTGGCATGGCGACTTGTATGTACCGCCAGCATTGTGGGAAATAGCAACGCCATAACATCTGTGCTATTCATTACCCCTATTACAACTTCTGACATTGTGTCTCAGGAACCTTTTACCATGAACCTATGTGTCACAGTCCTTTGCCACGTCCACAGTGAGTTAAAAATGAGACAAGAAATCTACACCTAAGACTGGTTGTAAAATATCCGCAACTATGAAATTTCACTTTACAATGAATAAGCAAACTGATATCTATGGTTAGTACTTTATAAACGTATGTGTTTATAATTGAATTGTCCACTGCTGACAATCTAAAAGGCCCCTGCTTGCATTCCTTCCAGAAGCTGTTAGCCAGCAGGGTACTTAGGGGAAGGTCAGGTAAGTTGACGAGGAGTCTAAGATGACGAATTTTCAATTTCCCCGATATCTCTACAGACTGTGCAACGTGCACTATAGTATTGCTTCCTTAGCGCGCTCTGCAGGCATGTGTTTTGAAATAGAACTGCTTCCTCATTATGTTTTGTTGACAACAGAGGTTCAGTAGTTGATGCTATTCTTGTAACAAATTTTCCTGCGGTTTAAATAAGGCTCGTTTATGTAATACTGCTGCATTTATGAATATGAGTTGATTCCTCTTAAACCTTGTGGATTTACTGGTGTTTTAATAATGGTTTAATGAATTTATTGTGTAAGACTGTGTGCATGTAAAAATCTGAATACAAAATGTCAACTGCAGTTAAGATGATTATGCAGTTCATAAGGAAGACAGGGTAACAGAAATGGAGCAAAGAATCATTGAAAGAGGCTATGCAGCGTGTAAGAAAGGCGTCGCTAGGAAGTTTGACTTCCCTGAAGCTACTTTGTAAAAAAGACGTGTTGATGAAGTAGGATCTTCTCAGTGTATGGACTTAAATTACAGGTATCCAGAGAAGAAAAGTTACGTTTGTGTTTCTTTTGATAAGTATATAAGCACCAATAAAAGTTTTTGTTTTCTAAATAAAGTGTTTGTTTCGTCATCTTACCCCACCTGCAGGACAAGTTGACGAATAGTACTATCACTGGCCAAGCTAAAATATCTTCAGTCTTACGAAACGTTTAAGAGTTTTATTACAAACAAGATACATGAAGTAATCGTTTTTCCATACATTAAGAATCTGATTTCAACGTAACAGCATAAAAAATATAATATACCTCAATGTCGCTATCTTATCCGACTTTCCCCTACATCTGAGCCTTTGTCTATCAGGAAGTTAGAGTATCGATCACTTGTAACCTGTGTGATGTTAGCTTATCCCTCGAACTCGTCACAGAATGACAAAAAGGAATACTATAAAGCATGATTCCATGTGCCTTACCATGGAAATGCGTGTTTCTGCTTACCACTGCCGCCTGATTCTTCAATTTGCTTTGGCGCCATTTGTGAGTGATGCAGCCTTTGGCGCCTAGAGCGGGCTGCCCTTCCCATTCGGGTATCCACAAGGTTTTGTGCATCTCGTTACTCGTGGGCCAAACCGCCTGTGCTACCAGCAAAAGTCGTTCGTGTGGGTGTGATCCTGTTTGGAGTGTGACTGCATCTTGTTATTAGTGGGTGCCTGCAGTTCCAAGTTGTTTAGTCGAATGGCCATCTTTTCCATCGTGACTTTCAGCCATCGTACCCCTCAGAAATGTTTGGTTTTTTCTCATAACTTGTGGCTGTGCATTCTAATTTCATTTCCTGACAACTCTGATGAGCCATGGTCGGCTTCCATTGCAGGAACAACAGCTGGTGTCGTTGCAGCAGCTATTGCTGGCGACTGTACTGTGGCAAAAGTTATGTCAGCTGTCTGCAGTAACATGTCAAGAGATTGTTCTTCATATGCAATGAATGTCAGCTGAAGTTGTTGGGGAAGCTGTTGTCACAAGACGTGCAGTCACAAATCACCGGATATTATGCTTGTGTCCACTATAGCACGTAAATGTCTCCGAAATTCAGATGTACTTGTATTCCCTTGTTTCTCTTGGTACATCAGCTGTGAAATTCGCTGCCAGGTAATTTCATGCAGCGATCAATTAACGATGTTTTAAAATGTAGTGTACGAGTCTCGGAGCGGCGGATGTACTATTACATCGGAGATGATGGTAGTTGCCTGCTGATCGAGGTTGTTAGTTGGGAAAGTGAATTTTTCTCAGTCTTCATTTAAGTGTTGTTGGTCTAAGATGTTCTCTGGCATCCCAAACAATACGTCGGGTTGTGTAGGCCTGAATGGACGTGCTCTTGACTACAGCCATGGAATAGTTGATAATGACATTAATGCACAAAAAATCTTCGTCATGTACATATGCTCATGGTGTATCCAGTATTGATGGAGCTTCTTTGTTCATGGAATCCGTGTTGCTATTATCTTCCGCTGTTGCGAGTTCCAAAACTTCGATCTGCTGCTTTATCCATTGTATCTCTTCGTTTGTGACTTGCAGAATATAATTAGTTTCTTCAATATTAGTTTACTCGTCGCACAATTCTATCGTTTCTTTTTTTCTCGGGGTCACAAATTATGTGTGTAACAAATTTAACCCACATATAAAATCACTAACAATGATACTCGTTATTAATTTCTTGAACCATCAGAAAGAAAGAAAACAGAGTAATTGTACAAAGACAAAAGACAAATAATAAAAAATTAAATTTAAAGGTCTGCTGCACTTCCAAAGAGTAAACAGGGGACACCTCACTTGCACTTTTCATGTTCCCACAAGTTGAAACATGTCCATAGAAAATGTATATTGCTGAATTTGTAAGAAAATGTCCAATATTGTGCCTCCTGTTTTGTGTCGAGTAACTTGCTTGCATGAAAATGTATAATAACTTATTATATCTCGGGCCCACAGTGTTAGAACTGTTCTATATTGACATAATGCGAAAGGATAGTCCAAAACACTGTAATTAATTACTTATTTATATATCGCACAAGATATCTTTTGGCATTAAATGCCATCGTCAGATGTTTGGTATTTAGAGGTTGTAAGTGCTTCAACTGACTGTTTATTAGGTGATATTTTACATTTGTTTTTACGAATTGTAGCCAGTTACAGCATCTTTCAATACGTGGCTACAATTCGTAAATCAAATGTTAAGCCCTTTTTAAACGATGAACGAAGGTGAACAAGACAGATAATAGTCTACTGAAGCGCTCCTAGCGTACTAGCCCTGAACTACGAACTCATGCAAGATCTTGTGGCAGCGTGTTTAGACGATAATCGTAAACGAACAGTAATACCCGATGTTGAAAGTGAGGTTATAACAGGCGATTTGTTATGTAGGAAGTCATAGTTTAATATTGGAATTGAAGAAACAACGCTAAATGTTATTGACGGCCAAAGAAAACCTTGCAATCTATGTTTTTGGTCAACTTAGTGTGGTAAAGTTCTGGGAAGTGAAACTACATTTCAAACATTTCAAAACATTCAGATCTAATTTCAAAGCAAAAAAAAAAAAAAAAAAAAAAAAAAAAAAAAAAACAATATTTATAAGAGCATAAACAGACTTTTACTTTATCTACTACGATTTGCCCACTGACATTGTTAGTAACGTCATGCACAACTGAATTTTTGTCTTTCATTTGGACTGACTTTTTCATTTAAAATGCTATTTAATGAAAATAGCATCATCAAATTACAATCTCATTCAAATAAACAATAGGCTTCAGTCTTTTCTGTTACGATATTGCAAAACATAAACCATTTTTTCGGTTTCAGATGTACGACCTCGCTTTTCGGTGGACAATAATTGAGATAAATATTTAAGTCGTCGTGAAACATTTGCAATTTACCGCTAAACCAAAGTATAATAATAAACTTATGATTTGCGTTCAAACCATGTAATTATAGATTACAATATGAAAATCGCGTGACGAAAGTAGGTTAACTTCCGATGTCAGCAGACGACCTTTCAATCAAAACAATCTTCTTGAGAAAGCTTAACGTGACGTTGACGTTAGGTGACGGTCTAGTGACGGACAGTGTGAATGCCGTCATTAGAAATACATTTTGTACTAATTCTGATCATAAACGTCGACAAAACGCAAAATATACGTAAATAGGAAGGAAAATGGCGGACTAACTGGAGCGGTGACTGCAGCTGACAGCTACTAGCTCGCGCATGCACAGTGAACCCACTAGTACCGAATTTAGAACTGGGCCTATTTCTTTATCGCTACGATTATAGCGCTTCGATACTAGCATGATCATACCAGTGCAGCCGTTCAAACGACAGACGGCAGCCATTAACGCAACTTGTTATCAATCTATTACATGTTCGTTGATCGTTTAAAACTGGCTTAAAATATCACATAATAAACAGTCAGTTGAAGCACTTACAACCTCTACATACCAAACACCTGACGATGGCATTTAATGCCGAAGGATATCTTGTGTGATATATAAATAAGTAATTAATTGCAGTGTTTTGGACTATCCTTTCGCATTATATCAATAAAATGTATTGCCTCTACTGTATGTATCGATATGTGTACACATATCTGTGAAGTTTCATCTTTGGCAAAGATTATGTATTGCATAGCATTGTAGCTCGTGCGGAAAGACAGAGAGTCAGACTTTTGGTTCAGCTCTCTTAGAGAGCACATTAAGAAAGTGGTCTGTGTTTTTAATATCTTTCTCACAGTCAAATTTTTTGAGTATAGTCAGTGTGTGTTTCATGCAGCTTACATGTCACAGCTGTTTTGCTAAAAGATCCGTTATGCACATAATCAGTTTAATGCACTGTTTCTCATTGAACAGTATATGAATCAATATCAGGACCGTAATTAAACCAAATTACGTGTTCAGTTAAATTTTGATGACTTAGTGATCTTGACTGTTAAACATCAATATATGACAACTATTTGGACTGCAACTAATATCAGATCAGGTTTTGAATGAGTAACTTCAAAATAAACTACTTTTGTTGTCTGATTAAACAATAGATTCAACTTTAAACATCACGTACACCTTTTAAAGTATTACCTCATGAATAAGTTGTTTATACCACTGTTTCAGTTTCTTTCTGTTTTGTTTGTATCCTCTTTTACATTTCTTTCTCAATTATTTATGTTATTTCGATATTGCCTGTGACAAAAAAATTATACTGCAGCAGGAAGGCAGCAGCAAACCCAGGAGAGCTGTGATGATAATGACATACCAATGTGGTTGCATATGCAAGCAATGGAAGGGGGAAGAACATCAACAGCTTTCATGTAAGTGCTACTCTTCAAGTGCCACTAATGATTATAAGTAATCTATGTTACACAATTTATGTCTACTTTTTTATTACAGCTGATATTATCGATGACCTAGAGCAAATTGATACACTGGTGCAACAACATATGAGTAAAAACCTGTTACCAGAGGATAGCCTAGATCGTTGGCTCAACACTGAAAACACACCAGATCAGCATACCGTGCTGGCAGAGGAAGAGGCATCGCAACAGTGCGCTGAAATTGGTAAGTTTAATCCCCCCCCCCCATAATCAATGATAGAACTGTTTTATTTATTTATTTCAAAAACATGTTAACATTGTTCAGTGGTATAAGCAGTCGAGTGTATAATGTCATTCATTCTTTCTCTGTACCCTGGCGCAGCACCTCAGAGGTGCTGTGAAGATGCGATGAGGCGAGCTCTGCTGCTAATGGCGCCTGTAGTGCCTGGCTTGCTGCCACACAAGAGTGCTGTCACCAGCGCCTCGTAAGGCGTGGCCAGTTGCTACCCCCAGTACCACAGCACAGTCGCTGCAGACGACCACCAGACCACGCCAGTAGGTATGCAGCATCTGTTGGCAGCCACACCCACACGAGCCACATGCAGCGGACAGACAACATTTCGGCGCACGTCATGAGCACTCGTCTCTACAGTCCTCATCCGCCAATAGTAATAATATTTAAATGACTGGCAGCGGTCCTCTCTCCCACCCTTTTGCTACCAACTCACTACATCAGGATTTAATCGTCATGCCATCGATAAAGTACTCGCCGATTGACCTCGCATTTAACAAGAGGATCTTGGTTTCTCCCATAGGGAATCCTGCTGTTGTCAGATATAAAGATCTGGACAAGTCACCAACTACAAAATTTTGTTGTTTCTTCCACCACATGTTATGAACTAAATCATGTAGATAGAGCCAGTCAATTCAGCCATCAAGGTCGTTCGTTGCTCGTCCCCATGGGGGGCAATGAGGCACTGGGAGTCATCCTTGGCCAGCCTGCTACGAGTTTGCACTGTGCTCGTGAAACTCGTAGACCCGTAAACCTCATAAAAATTCGCAGCACTCTTGAGACTCACAGTCTTGTAATGCTCATTGGAATTCACAGCGTCGTTTCTTACAATGATGTCGAAAAAGGACGTTCTGTGAGTGTTACCAGACGGAAAGTACATTTTTGTTGGTCAGGCCTGGAACAAGCCTTGGTGTTCCTGCTGGGATAATTTTAAGGTACTAATTTACTAAGAAATTAGTGTCATTTCATGTTAGATGAGTGTGGTGCACGGGTTGATATAACCGATTTTTCTGAAGTTTATTTTTATAGTCACTTTAAACAAGAGTGCTGAAGATTTATTTTAATTTACGTACCTTAGAAACTGTTACACATTAAACTTGCCGTAATTATGATATTTAGGCGTTCAGTTTGTTTGAGAATGTTGTCATAGATGCGCATGTTGTGCGCTCATAATGTATATTCTTTACAAGTAAGAGATCCTAAATATAAATATTGAGTTTTTAATTTTGGAGTCTTTGGAATAAATGTCTTCCATGCGCTCAGCTATAGTTACATCCACGTATGTACATACTCCACACTCCAGCATGGCGGAGGGTACCTCATCCCACTACTAATCATTGCCTTATATATCCCACTCCCAAATAGAACATGGGATAAACGAATGGCCATATGTCTTTCTGTGAACGCTAATTTCTCTTATTTTACTCTTGTGGTCGTTATGTGAAATGTAAGTAGGTGACAGTAGAATCGTTCTGCAGGCGGCTTCAAATTCTGGCCCTCTAAATTTCCTCAACAGTGTTTACTCCTTGTGGTCATTTCCTCTGTTTAGGACGTCTTAGGAAAGGTACGATTTTTATTTAATATTGGATATAAACCACCTCTTTATCACAAGTTCAATTATGACTGATTAGTGACGCATTTCGCTGATTGTGCAGTTTTCTGATGAGGCATCAGCTCCACTTAAATGAAATAGTATTAAAGAGCCTCCTACTAAAGAATGCATTTTCTATAGAAGGTTCTGCGCTAGTGGATTAATAATATTGTGGTGAGCTGTGCTACATTCCGTTTTTTTTTTTTTTTTTTTTTTTTTTTTTTTTTTTTTTTTTTTTGTACAAGGCCATCACAATTTGGAAGCTGCACTCGGTTTTAGTGATTTCTTTAACGTGACCATATTAATTCTAGGGTTTATAACACGAATGATGCTAGATTTCCAGAACGTTGGACATACAAATTACACCCTCCGTACGTAAATCTTTGCCAAAAGTAGATTATTTCTCCACTCACAAAACATAATTGAGATTGCTCATAGATAATTAGTTAATGAAAGTCATACATTTCACTACACAATCCCTAGGAAAAGAAGATCTATATAATGTTCTTTGGGTATGTTACTGTCGCTGACATGAGTATTAGATACTTTGACATAAAAATAAAGTCGAATTGATAGTTCAAACTATCATACAGACACATTCTGTAGTTTCTTTGTTAGCCCAACTGGAGTAATGTCTTTTCAGAACAAAAGATTTGATATTACATTAAGAACAATGAGTCATGAAAGACATCTCCAAAAATGTTTTACAGAAATCCAACTAATATAGTTCAAAGTTAAGTGAACCAGTTAACAATCAGAAGATTGTTTGAATACCGTTGTGCTTGACCAACCACAGACATGTTAGAGGTGGTATGCCCTTTGCTTTTCCAATCTTCCTACTGACTTAACTAGCCATTTAAAGGATTCCTAAGCATGTTGTGTTCGTATTTTTCACGTTTACAAACATTACCAAAGGTCCTAAATGAAATTTTCACTCTGCAGTGGAGTGTGCACTAATATGAAAAGGCAAAGGTTCCAGGATCGAATCCTGGTTCCGGCACAAAATTTTAATCTGCCAGGAAGTTTCATATCAGTGCACCCTCCGCTGCAGAGTGAAAATTTCATTCTGGACCTCTGGTAATGTTTGTAAATGTAAAAATACCAAGGCACAACATACTTAGGAATCCGAATTTCGTTGTAGGTCCTCCTGTAACTGGCTGGTTAAGTCAGACGAATATGGTTGGAGACATGGCTTAGCCACAGTAAAAGGAATGTTTTCAAAATGAAATTTTCACTCTACAGTGGAGTACGTGCAGATATGAAAAATCAAAGGTCCAAGGTTCGAATCCCAGTTCCGGCAACACTTTTAATCTGCCAGGAAGATTTATTTCAGTGCAACCTCTACTGCAGAGTGAGAATTGCTTTCTGAAAACATCCCTTAGTCTGTTGCTAAGCAATGTCTCCACCATATCCCTTCTTCCATGAGTGCTAGTCCTGCTAGATCGCAAGAGAACTTCTTGTGAAGTTTGGAAATTAGGAGGCGAGATACTGGCAGAAATAAAGTCGTGAGAATAGCCCGAGAAGATAGCTGGGATAGCTCACATGGTAAGCGCTTGCCTGTGGTAGGCAAAGGTCTCAGTTTCGAATCCCAGTTCCTGCACACAATTTTAATCTGCCAGGAAATTTCAGTGCCAGAAATGCAAGAGGTCAAAAGCGAGGGATAAAAACGCTAGGAATGACCAGGATTCGGACTTACGATCTTTACATTTGTTATTCGGAAATTTACCAGTTAACCAGTAAGTGCTGCCTAACATTGCTTTAGTCTATGTATGTATTCTCTTTGAGAAACAAATTAAATAAATGCCAATTACTTTATCTTTCTGATGTTTTACAGACTTTCCTGTTGACTGGAAATAAATGGAAATTTTTTCAGTCGATTAACAGAAATGAATAATCAGCATAGTTGCAAACGTTTCTCAGAATTTCCTCAAAATTAGTATAAATCTGTAGATTTGTATGCAAACACACACACACACACACACACACACACTGGACATCATACATAAGATGTTCCTATTGTAGTTCCAAATTATTCTGAAGTCATTCTTGCGATGTTTAGATCTTATAAAAGGAGAGCAATGAAATATTGTCCTTCAGATGTGACCGGTTCTTGTGGTCTATTTAAGTGAAAATGTATTGGTTGCATTCTACAACAGTGGATTTTAAAAAAAGCACTGACGCCACTAATCTCGCTAACAAATAATGCAATTGGGTAATATGCAGTAAAGAGTACTATTATAATTTATAAAAAGATAAAACTAAATACATTACTCGTTAGAGCCCTGAGCAGATCGATATCAGTACTAGCAGACAATCAGACAAAATATTGCCATTTTCATTTAGCTAGTGTACCACTATTGTTTTTTTCTCTCTGCTGTCATTCATGACCATTCAGTCATTGTCTTTTGTAACACTGATTACCGCCATATTTTTACACAGAAGGAATATTTTCTCAGGAGTTATTCTTTTATAATACGCAGTACAGCTGTTAAGAGTTTATAATGTTTACTATTATTTTTTTTCATATGCCACATTCCAATTGGCGGTACACCACACTTGGCCAATTTCCCTTCCGCTACGGGTCTGACCAAGTCGCCTCTCTCATGAATGCCAGTGCTGGTGCTATGAGCTGCTCGCTGTGCTTATCCCGAGCAGCGGCCATGCCTACAAGTAACAAGCAATATTTTTGCGCCTGCTGATGTCTCTACATGTAGTGGTATTCAGCTAGCTATATATAAGTGGAGAAGATATTTTTAAAATTATTCAGTTTTGGTATGACTGGTAATGAGGTTGGCGATATAATTTGTGAATGCTGGTTGCTTATATGTGATGTGCTGGAAACTGCAGTGCCAATAAGCTTTAACAGTTTCATTACATTATTAGGTTAGAAATAAAAAGAAACTTGTACAGAGCTTGAGGTTTACATATACATGATTTATTCGGTAGTTAAATGTTGAGTGTACAGTATCATCAGGGGTTCACTATTTATCTTAACATTAGTGTAAAATATGTAAACATAATGTCTTTGTGTAAGCAAGAAATCCAGCATGTATGTCTGTAGCGCTTTTGAGTGTTCAAAACCTTGGGTTGCAACCGTTCACAGATGTTGTTCTAAAGCATTCAAATGCGCACAGTTCACACGGCGATCCTTGGTAATTTCTCTATACACTGGTTTAACACTCGGTAGCCAACTGTTCAGTCTTTCCAGCATATGGAAGAGAGCCAGCTGTTGTCCAAACAAATGTATGACTGATGACTGCTGTAGGTAAATGTCATAGTCTCTAGATTTCACACAAAGAGCCACTTCATCATACCCTGTTACAGAGGATATAGTTAGAGCAATGCAGTAAATGACCAGATCAGGCCAGTGTTCAGTAGTCACCTGCTGTTTGATTTAATCTTCTCAACGATGCAGTTCCACCTATTTCAGTTCCATGAAGTGCGGTTTAACATTCTTCACAATCTTCTCCAATTTCACCATAACACACCACTCGTGATCCACCGATGCTTCTGTACCAATATTTAAAAGTTTTGACCCACTTCCAGGTAAACTGTACCTAGTGGTGAAAGGCAGTATGGCTGCATTGCCTTTGGCTGGATGCAGTTACTCATCTACAACGTCCTGTCCATGCAGTAGCACAGGGATGTTCTGCAATGGGGTATATGTTGCTAGCCAGTACAGAGCACCAGTACGATCATGTTGGAAACCGAGACACTTATCACCCTTCGATGTGCTGCATTCGTTCGGGTGTTGAGCGTTTTCTAGATTGATTGCCACAAGGTTCGGTCTTGGGCCGTTTGCTGTTCTTAATATATATTAATAACTTGCCATTCTATATCAATGAAGATGCAGAGCTTGTTCTTTTTTCTGGTGATACAAGTATAGTTATCACACATGACAGCCAAGAACTAACTGAAGAAATTGTAAACGACATCTTTCAGAAAATCATTAAGTGGTTCTCAATAAATGGACTATCATTAAATTTTGATAAAACACAGTACATATAATTTCATTTCATTTGGGTCTGCAGCATTGTGTATGTCTTTTAAGGACATATTGTTAATCTATGAAATGCCAAAATGCTGCTTCACTTTATAGATGTTAAAAAACTGTTTATTATCGCAATAGGCCTATTTCGGCTCTGTGGCCATCATCAGGCTATCTGTGGACAAATATTTATGATTACAATGAGTGAAATAAAGATACCTACAATTTTAATACATTTTCTGTGACATGTTATTTCAGACTCACTTTCATATAGCATCGTGGAGGTATAATTGATTATAATGACTGCAATGATTGCAGTATACATGTTCTTTAGATAGTATATATATTACGTAACTCAGGTCTTAATTCTTTACAGCTAATCTGTCAGTTTGACGTATCCTCCAGCGATGCTCTATGGTTACAGTTTGTTTATGACTGCATATAGTGTGATCTTTGATAGTGTGCTATGATCTTTATTATTTGATGGTATTATGATGTATATCTTTGATTTAGCTCGACTCGAAAATTTTAATAAAGTTGTCTAGATAATGTTTGTGTTGTAGTTCGGTTTGTTCATTTAAAATTTCGTCAGGGCTTTCTTTCAAATGTGTATAAATTTCTATCTCTTCCAGGATGTTCATATGATAACCTTTTGGTGAGATATGTAATATTTCCATTGCGTCTGTAATTCGATCGGTTTCGTGATTTTCTGTTTTCAAATGATTGAAGAAAGCTGAAATATTTTTTTCGGAATTTCTTGTATGTTCTTTGTATCGAATTTCGAAAGTTCTGCCAGTTTGTCCTATATAAAATTTCTGACATTTTAAAATTTTAAATGAACAAACCGAACTACAACACAAACATTATCTAGACAACTTTATTAAAATTTTCGAGTCGAGCTAAAACAAAGATATACATCATAATACCATCATATAATAAAGATCACAGCACACTATCAAAGATCACACTATAAGCAGTCATAAACAAACTGTAACCATAGAGCATCGCTGGAGGATACGTCAAACTGACAGATTAGCTGTAAAGAATTAAGACCTGAGTTACGTAATATATATACCATCTAAAGAACATGTATACTGCAATCATTGCAGTCATTATAATCAATTATACCTCCACGATGCTATATGAAAGTGAGTCTGAAATAATATGTCACGGAAAATATATCAAAATTGTAAGTATTTTTATTTCACTCATTGTAATCATAAATATTTGTCCGCAGATAGCCTCATGATGACCACAGAGCCGAAATAGGCCAATTGCGATAATAAACAGTTTTCTAACATCTATAAAGTGAAGCAGCATTTTAGCATTTCATAGATTAACAGTACATATAGTTCCGTACAGTAAATGGAGTGACACCATTAATAAATATAGACTTTGATCAGAAATCTGTAGCAAAGGTCGAATATTCAAAATTTTTAGGTGTATGCATTGATGAGGGGTTGAACTGCAAAAGACACATTGAAGATTTGCTGAAACGTTTGAGTTCAACTACTTATGCTATTAGGATAATTGCAAATTTTGGTGATATACATCTCAGTAAATTAGCTTACTATGCCTATTTTTATTCTATCCTTTCGTATGGCATCATTTTCTGGGGTAATTCATCATTAAGTAAAAAAAGTATTCATTGCACAAAAGCGTGTAATTGCTGGAGCCCACCCAAGATCATCCTGCAGACATTTATTTAAAGAGCTAGGGATCTTCACAGTATATATATTAACTTGTGAAATTTGTTATTACCAATACCCTGGCTGTGGTGGCCAAGTGGTCTGCGGCGCACCAGTCACGGTCTGCTCGGCCACTATGGTCGGGGGTTTGAATCCCACCTCAGGTATGGATATTTGTACCATCCTTAGTATTAGCTAGTTCATAAGTAGTTTGTAAGTTTAGGGACTGATGACCCTATAACTTCTACAAACATTTGAACATTTTGAACCAATCCCATCGAATTCAAAAGCAATAGCAGTGTACATAACTGCAACACTAGGAGAAAGAATGATCTTAACCATTCAAGGTTAAATCTAGCTTTGGCACAGAAAGGGGCGAATTATGCTGCCACAGAAGTCTTTGGTCACCTACCAAACAGCATTAAAAGCCTGACAGCCAACTATCATTTTAAAAAAATAAAAGAATTTCTGAATGGCAACTCCTTCTACACTATAGATGAATTTTTGGATATAAATAAGTAAATCTGAAAAAATTAAAAAATAAAATAAAATGAAAAATAAAAAATATAAAAAATTGTGTCATGTAATATTTAGTACAAAGTAATAATTTGTAAAGACACTTTTCTTTAATCTGACACGTTCCACATCATTATGAACTGTTGTATTCATGATCTATGGAACAAGTACTAATCTAATCTGATGAGTAATGACAAAAGTTCACTATCGGTCCATGCAGAGGCCGCTGGTGCATCCGAATAGACTGAACTGCCAGACCCATGCTCCTGAGTAGGGTGAGGAGGCGGTAGCATGTCCACATGACCTACAGTGTACACGACATTAAATATGATATATATATATATATATATATATATATATATATATATATATATATATAGAATATTAGAGTAATAAGCGATGTGAGATATGTACATGCTCGTTTCTTCCCCTTCCTAGCTTGCTGCAGTGCAGGAACTGTGCTGGATGACGATGATCCGTGCTGATACTTCATAAAGGTCTCACTATCTAGAGCTTATATAGTCCTCAAATTAATCACATGACTAAATAGTAGTCTCCCATTAGCTATCACTGTTTTCATTATCACTATCTATGTTTATGGTATGCACTACTTTCTGAAGCACTGGCGCTAGGACATGCTGCTTTTGCTGTATTCGTCTTTCAAAGTACTCATGATCCATCACATGTTGCTGTCACTCACCTCTACGAGCTGCTGCATAAGCAATTCTCAAGGCAATCATTCAGTGTATTTCTTTATCGGCAGTATTAGAGTAGACCTTTCTCCCATCGACACTCATATTCGACTGATTGTGCCAGCACATGAAGTAGTTTATTTATCTGCATCATTTCAATATTGACATACAATGGAGTTTCCTGTTGTAATACAAACTGTATGTCTATAATTAATAAATACATACTAAATACAATTGATGTGAAAAAAGATAATCAGGGGCCAATTGCGCACAGGCAGGTGGATCGCAAATACGCGACTGTTGGGGGCAGTGGCAGATTGCCCAGGGGTGGACATGTCTCGACTTGCTGGAAGAGCAGGTCCCCAGACTTATGGGAACGGTGGAGGTGGAGAAGTCCATATTTTTGGGGGTGGCAGTGAGGCAAGTCTGCTGTAGGCGGCAACAAAGCAAGTCTCAGCCTGTAATAGGAGCATGCCCCAAAACAGCCGCCATCTTGAATTCTGCCGCGGTTCCGTCCTGGGGTGGGGTGGGTTTTTGCCGTCGCCATCATGAATTTTGAGGCTGGCTCCACCTTTCATAACTACTTATAGTGCTATAAGATAACAACAATGTTATATTACGATGTATAACAAAGCTACTATTTTGTTTGCAGTTAGTACATAGACATATTTTCTCGTTTTGTAATATGAAGTGAAGAGCTAGGATAACCAAAATGAGTAAGTAGCATATTCAGTTCAAAACAAATATTAATAAAGGAAACTAAATGAGATTTGAATGTTTGAAAATTAAAAAATGTTAAAATTTAAGGTTAGTGTAAGAACAGTAGAAGGCACAAGTAGGAAAAGAATTTCAAAATGACTAGAGAACCCATAAATTTTTTTCATGCTTAATTGATAGAACACTACTTTGGTAGCATCAGAAAGAGAAACACTGTTGACTTTTTTTAATAAATGGTGTACTGAAAATATTTTTTTCTTACTGTTGTTGTGGTAATTGTTTTTTCATACTCCTGCGTCCATTCTGAAGTAGGAAATGACTTAAAATCTTTAGCCATTCTCATGACAGGGCTTGTCTTATTTTGAAAGCAGCTTTTGCTACATTTTTGCTCCTTTATCGGTATGAAACATTTTCAATTAGTTGTTGTGGTATTGTGAGCCTAATACTATTCATTGGAACCGATGGCTCTTGTCATAAGGGAGACAGGACAACCGAGAGCACAGGAAGACGGTATTGCCAAAACAGCAAATGAAAAGTTTAGTAACAAAAGGTCAAAAGTTGAAAACATATTTAATTATTATTTTTAAATCTTGCGCGGAAAATAGGATCTAAATGTTAATTAGAAGTAGGAAGGCAGTTAATGGAATTTAATCAAATTGAAATTCCACCCGCCTCTCCCTATAAAATTAGGAAAATAATTAACTCTCTCAAGAGTAAAAGTTCACATGGAATTGATGGCGTTTCCAGCAGGGTGCTATAAGCTTGTCACCAAGAGATAAGTAGGATTCTTAACCATATATGTAATAGTTCTCTGAAACAGGGTATTTTCCCTGATAGACCCAATCTCATTACTCACAGCTTTATCCTAAACATTTGAAAAGTAATATATTCTGGAATAAATTTATTTGTATCTACAATAAATAAAAATAAAATCAAACAAAATGTCAGTTTGGTATTCAGAAAATGCTATATACTTTGACAGATGAAATATTAATTGCTCTGAATAACCGAAGATCACACACTGGGACTATTTTATGATCTCTCAAAGGATTTTGATAGTGTAAATCATAGAATTCTTCTAGATAAGCTTACATACTGTCATGAGTGGGACAGTGCACAAATGGTTTAAATCATACTTAACTGGAAGAGTGCAGAAAGTTGAAATAAGAAGAACACACAATATGCAAGAAAAAACTAATTCCTTTAACTACAGACCTAACAAAAATGGGGTCCCACATGTTTCAGTCTTAGGTCCTTTGCTGTTCTTAATATATATTAATGACTTGCTATGCAATATTCACAAAGATGCTAACCTAGTTCTTTTTGCTGATGCTACAAGTATAGCTATCAAGCCTAACAAACAGGAATCAACTGATGAATTTGTAAATGATGTCCTTCAGAAAATTATTAACCCTCCAGCAGGTGCGTCAACTTTCATGATGCCACTAGTCGCAATGTATCTCCTGGATACATGCGATGATTTTTGTGGTTGTGCCTTTGTTCACATCTATTTTTCTTTTGTTTTTGTTTTAAACTGCAGTTATCTTTATTGTTACAGATTTGTCATATCCATAAGTGAACATTAGGCTCATTAAACTTTCAAATTAACAGAAATATTTAACATATTGTAATGGAGAAATACATGAAACTCTTTTACAAAGTGACTTCATTATAGATACAAATAAATTATTGAACTAATCAGAGCATGTCTCTGTGTATGGATTGCTCTCTACAGAAGACATTATTCACAAGTTAGTTTTGCGTGCTTTTGCAAACAAAGATGTCTACCGCATTTTTCACACGCATGCTTGCTGAGGCAAGTATTTTTTGTCTACCTGTAACATGACTGACATCTTTTTCTTTTCTTATTTCTTGAGTGCAAAGATAGTTCAGTGTTTCCTTGCTCTTTTCCTTGAGATTTGTACTTTAGCAGCATCTGGTAGAGTTATAATAACAGCTATTCTTTTGAGGTGAACTTGCAGTAGAGTCAGAGCCAAAGTTTTGAGGTACTAGCGCCTATTTGAGTATTTATTCTTGTTGCCCAAGAAAACTACTCTTCAGTTGATGCCTGCAATGTTTATTATTATTACAACTGAAAACATTTTAGTTGTCTTTTTTACTCACCAGAAGACAAATGTTCACTTTCTTGCACTTTATTATTTTCCTCTTCATCAAAATCATGATCTGTGACTGAGTCTACAGATCTTGTTTAGAGTACATCTTCGGTTTCCGAATCAGTTTCTACAAGATCATCTTCAATTGATACCTCACTGTTGAAAAGAAGGCGATATACTATTTCCAAATCCTTAGGATTTTCTAAATGATATTGTAGCATTTAAATGGAAGCGGGCTTAACAACTGAACACAGCACTTATACTGGAAGCAGGTTTATTGCGAACTTAACATACCCGCAGCACTGACTGCTTCTCGGGCAGAGTGCTCTGCTTTTTATACACAGACAGAATTTACCAGAAATTAGAAGAATAGTATACATAAGAAACAAGTAGAATTTACAGTGAACATAAGAAAGATGTAGAACATTCTGGAATTGTTAATTACAAAGAAATAAATTATTGCCTTGGGCGGGATTGAGCCGGCGACCTTCAGCATCGCAGTCTGTGACGCTATCCCCCGCGTCATGCTGGCAGTCGGTGTACGTGGTGTCTCGCGGCATTGCTCCCTCTCCTGGAAAAACGGCGACCCGCTGTTATGTTCCCTGTGGAGCCAGCTGCAATGTCCTGGATCTTGACATTCTCATGGGTCGTCTGTATGGCACTTCAAGAGAATCTCTCCCTTCTCCACGATTATCGAAGACAGACATTCCTGTCGTAACATTACCGTAGTTAGAGTCCTTGAACAAGAACTCATTGTCGTCTACCTGCTCTTCAAGATCGTAGTAATGCTTCATGCGCAGGATGTGAACAATGTCTTTTGGTTTTTGTCGTTTCGACGACGGCTCATAATCCTCAGCTTCGTATGTGACGTCTGATCTTCCGTACAGGGGTAAAAATCCATACACGATCTCCTGAGCTGTACACAACAGGTCGGCGCTTGTCGTTATACCACTGACGGTCCTTCTCCTGGGCGCCCAATATCCGTATGCGAGCCAACTGTCTTGCTTCTTCGATCCTGCTGATGAGCTGTGTAACATAGTCATCCTGATTGTCGTCCGGTTGGAAAGGGAACAGTGTATCAGTTGTCGTCTCAGGTTCACGGCCATGGAGCAGGAAAAACGGAGTGAAGCCTGTGGTGTCTTGTCTTGTAATAGTGTAAGCAAGTGTCACGACTGGCAGAATTGTATCCCAATCCTTCTGCTCAACACTGACGTACATCGACAGCATATCGGCTAAGGTCTTGTTAAAACGTTCCGTAACACCATTTGTCTGAGGACAGTATGCAGTTGTCATTCTGTGGACAATGTCGCACCGTGACATTACCTCTGATACTAGTTTTGACTGGAATACTTTTCCACGATCAGATATCATGACACGTGGTGCTCCATGCTTCAAAATAATGTCTTCTACAAGGAATTTTGCGATCTCTGGAGCTTTTGCAGTCGGCACAGGTTTGGTGACAGCATAGCGTGTGAGGTAGTCAGTGCAGACTATTATCCGTCGGTTACCGGTTGTAGACTTCAGGAACTTCCCTAAAAGCTCGATCCCAACTCGGTGGAATGGAGCTGCTATAGGTGGAATCGGTACGAGATGGCCTGGAGGTAATTACAGCACATGCTTCCATCACTGGCACTTTTTACAGTGACTCACATAGTGCTTGACAGATAGGTAGAGACATTTTTGCGTAATACCTGCGTCTGATTCTGCCTAGGGTCTTCATGAATCCCAGATGACCAGATATTGGAGCATCGTGGAAATATTTGAGAATAGCTGGCTGGAGATGAGCTGAAACGACCAGTAGCCATTTGAGTCCCAGTGGATCGTAGTTACTCTTATACAATGTTCTGTTTATAAGTTGAAACTCTCCATTGGTCGGTTCCCCTTTATCCAAGTCCTCTATAGTTTTTAATAGTGCTGGATCTTCCCTCTGTTCAGCTGTAACGTCATCTAATTCAGTGAGGGCTAAAATTTCATTAATGCTGTTGTATTCCACTAATGGATTCCTCGAAAGGCAGTCAGCATCCTTGTGTTTGCACCCATTCTTGAATACCACTGTGACATCGTACTCTTGGTGTCTTAGTGGCCATCTGGCTAGTCGACCTGATGGATTCTTCAAGCTAGTTAGCCAACAGAAAGAATGGTGGTCTGTCACGATGGTGAATGGTTTGCTGAAGAAATATGGTCGGAACTTGTTGATAGCCCAGATAACTGCGAGGCATTCTTTTTCAGTTGTAGAGTAGTTTATTTCGGACTTTGAGAGTACTCTTGATGCATAGGCTATCACTTTTTCAGCACCTTCCTGAACTTGTACAAGCACTGCACCAATTCCATAACTACTGGCGTCTGTGTGAAGTACCGTTTCTGCATTCTCGTCGTACAAGGCTAGCACTCGTGCGGAAGTTAGAGCCTCCTTAAGTGCCCGGAAAGCTCTTTCTTTTGTCTCATTCCAGTAAAACGTGTCGTCTCCCTCCAGAAGTTCTTGCAATGGACGTGCTTTGTTACAAAATCCTTTTATGAAACGTCGGTAGTATGAGCACAGCCCGAGAAAACTTCTCACATCACGAATGTGCTGAGGAGTTGGAAATTCTGTGACTGCCCTTACTTTTTCTGGATCAGGACGGACACCATCTCCGTTGACTAGGTGCCCCAGGATTTTTAGCTCTTTGGCGACGAAGAGGCACTTCTTTGGATTGAGGCGGAGTCCTGTAGTCTGAACACACTTCAACAGAGTTGAAGTGTGTTCATGCGACCTTTGAATAGGCGACTCAGATGTTCTTCAAATGTTTTCGAGAAAACGACAATGTCATCTAAATAGCAAAGACATGTCGTCCACTTAAGGTGTCGAAGCAAGAATGAAACTTTCACTCTGCAGCGGAATGTGCGCTGATATGAAACTTCCTGGCAGATTAAAATTGTGTGCCGGAACCGGGACTCGAACCTGGGACCTTTGCGTTTCGCGGGCAAGCGCACTACCGACTGTGCTATCCCGACACGACTCACGATACCGCCTCACTACTTTCCTTCCACCAGTACCTCGCCTCCTACTTTCCAAACTTCACAGAAGCTCTCCTGCGAACCATGCAAGACTAGCACTCCTTAAAATTTTAATCTGCCAGGAAGTTTCATATCAGCGCACACTCTGCTGCAGAGTGAAAGTTTCATTCTGGAAACATCCAATAGGCTGTGGCTAGGCCATGTCTCCACCATATCCTTTCTTCCAGGAGTGCTAGTCTTGCATGGTTCTCAGGAGAGCTTCTGTGAAGTTTGGAAAGTAGGAGGCGAGGAACTGGCGGAAGTAAAGTTGTGAGGCGGCATCGTGAGTCGTGTCGGGATAGCACAGTCGGTAGTGCGCTTGCCCACAAAAGGCAAAGGTCCTAGGTTCGAGTCCCGGTTCCGGCACACAATTTTATTCTGCCAGGAAGTTTCATATCAGCGCACACTCCGCTGCAGAGTGAAAGTTTCATTCTTGCTTCGACACCTTAAGTGGACGACGTGTTTTTGCTATTTAGATGACATTGTCGTTTTCTCGAAAACATTTGAAGAACATCTGAGTCGCCTGTCGAAATGTCGCCTGAACACTCTTCAACTGTGTTGAAGTGTGTTCAGACTGCAGGACTCCGCCTCAATCCAAAGAAGTGCCACTTTGTCGCCAAAGAGAAGGAAGTTTTGTGTCGAAGCAAGTTGTCCATCATACGTTCGAATGTGGCTGGACATTACATAAACCAAATTCCATTACTTTGATTTCATAGAGGCCGTCAGGTGTAACAAAAGCCATCTTCTCCCTGTCAGCTTCGTCAACCTCGATTTGTCAGTAATCTGTCTGCATGTCCATAGTTGAGAAGTATGTAGTGCCTTTAAAGCAGTCTAAGGTGTTGTCAATGCGCGGCAATGGGTAGACATCTTTCTTTGTGCTTGTGTTCAGCCGCCGATAGTCGACACAGAATCGCCACATGCCATCATTCTTCTTTACTAGGACCACTGGAGACGACCAAGGACTCTCCGAAGGTTGAATAATGTCATCTCGCAACATCTTCTCCACTTCCTCCCGAATTATCTGTCTTTCAGCTGGCGACATTCTATACGAACGCTGGCTAATTGGCAGATGATCCCCAATATTGATATGGTGCTTTATCGTGGGCCGTTTCGTCTGACTTTTCCTCTGATGAGGTGTGAATGCACCTGAAAATTAGCGTAGTATACCTAACACCCGCTGATGTTTTTCCTTGGTCAGTCCAGGCCCTATTGGCAGTTCCACATTTGTTTCCTCCATCGTGTTGTTTCTACTAACAGCACGGTATGAGCCTTCATTGATGACGTTGAGCTCACCGTCCTGGATTGGTTCAGCTGTCCCAATGCACATTCCCTTGGGGATAAGTTGAAATTGCTTGTGACAATTTGTGAGCCAAATCTCTCCTTGACCACCGGTAATGCTTATGATAGACGCTGTTATGTAAATTTCTTTTGTGAGCCTGATAAACTTCTTACTATCTACAAGAACTTCACAGTTTAACCGGACCGAGCGAGGTGGCGCAATGGTAATGCACTGGACTCGCATTTTGGAGGATGGTGGTTCAAATCCACCTCCGGCCATCCAGATTTCGGTTTTCCATGATTTCCCTAAATCACTCCAGGCAAATGCCAGGATGGTTCCTTTCAAAAAGGCGCGGCCTATTTCCTTCCTCATCCTTACCCAAAACTCCGAGCGTTAGCTCCTTCTCTAATGACCAAGCTGTCGACGGGACGTTAAACCCTAAGCTTGCTACAGTTTAACCGGTCATCTGTGTTTGTGACTTCATCTCTTCTCATTGTCAATGGCGGTATCGTCACATTGTCAACGACAAATAACTTCCTAGAAAATTCTGTATTATGTGTATCCGACGGAATGCTTCCTCAATTTGCAGCTCAGATCTTCCACAGTCAATGATAGCTTGGGATGCTTGAAGGAAGACCCATCTGAGAATGACATTATTACTACATTCTGTTAAAACGACAAATTCAAACGGCTGGGTCCTGTTGTTGATGGTTATTCTTGCGACACAAGTTCCTGCTGGCTGGACGTACTTTCCATTTGCGACCTTCAGCAGAGTGGCCCCCATATCACAATACATTGTCTTCTTTAGTGTGCGATGGTAATTATACGACAGTACTGAATCAACCAGTGCCCGGACAGGTTGGCCGTCGATTATGACGTCGATGAGAGTCCCCGACATCTTAGCGACTGTCGTCCATGGAGAATTTTCATCTGCGGAGGCCTCATCTTCGTAGATGGTCGCCTCGCTTACTTTTCCTGGGCGCAGCAGCTAGGGGAGCGGCTGGTACCTCTGTACAGCGACGGTGAACGGCAGCGGCGCGTTGGGGAACGACCTCGTCCAGGGTACAGTGATGAGCTTCTTCCGATAGGTCGACTGAATTCATCAGCAGGTGACTGCCTGGGATAGAACTGCTCCAACGGCTGACGTCTTGTGACAAAATAATCGTCGAATACTCGCCTCCTCTCTCTGCAGTAGCGTACGACATGTCCAGGGCGGAATACCTTTCATTACGTGCATGATTTTGTCGGCCTCAGTCATATTCGGAGTCACTATGTTACACAGGGCCAAGACATTCTGTATGTACGATTGTGTCGGCTCACCATGTGGTTGGGCCCGGTTCTTCAGTTGTTCTTCTGCCGAGCGGATTTGTCGCTGGCGGTCTCCAAACGTCTTCTTGAGTTCCGGCTGGAACGTTTCCCAGCCATTCAACTTGTCTTCGTTGTTTTCAAACCATTGCTGGGCTGTTTGTCCAGGTAGAAATAAATGTTGACCAACCACATCGTATGATTCCACCCTCGGTTGAACCCTTTTAGGCATTTGTTGGGGTCCTGTCCATCGTCTCCAGAGAACACCAACAGGTGTCTGATGTGCAGCTGGCTTACCGCTGGTTTCGTGTCCATGGTTCTTTTGATGATACAGAGTTTTGGAAGGATGTAGTCGGTAAGTCCCTTGTATTCCGGTTCCAGTCCGTGTAAGCGACAGCTCTTACATTGCCTAATCGGAGCCACGATTATGCAGCTGTTGTACAGGATACCCGGTGCCTCCACCAAACAATGTCGCGTTGAAAGGGAAGCAGGCTTGACTTCGAAGGCAACTGAACACAGCACTTATACTGAAAGCAGGTTTATTACGAACTTAACATACACACAGCACTAACTGCCTCTCAGGCAGAGTGCTCTGCTATTTATACACAGACAGAATGTACCAGAAATTAGAAGAACAGTTAACATAAGAAATAAGTAGAATTTAGAAGTGAACATAAGAAAGTTGTAGAAACTTCTGGAATTGTTGATTACAAAGAAATAAATTTTTGCCGATGGGCAGGACTGAACCGGCGACCTTCAGCACCACAGTCGATGACGCTATCCCCCTGCGCCATGCAGGCAGTCAGTGTATGTGGTGTCTCGCAGCAATGTCATCAACAGGATCCAAACCCATGCCTGAATGGATATCCCCCTGAGTAGCTGATCCACGTTGACCTTTCTTGCAGAGCTGTTTGACTGAAGCTGATCGTACCACATGAAGGCAGGTACCAGCCCAACATTTGTTTGGCTTGTTGCAGATGCCATTGTAACAAGGTCACTCTCCATATTGTAGCCCCTGTTCCTACCAATACTGTTTTCTGCTCCACCCACTAGCACAACATGCTCCTGCTTTGTAAATCCCTTGCACAAGGAACCTATATCCTCTATAACCTTGCTAAGACAAGCACTGGCCTTGAAAATATGGCCAAACCTCTTCCATCACTACTACCATCAGCACTTCTGTTCTTTTTAATTATTTTTTAACTGTTTATTTCCTAGTGAAGATCTGTTGCATCGTAATTACACCTACTTCTACTGGAGCCTCTTCCTTGTTTAACTGTGGTAGTAACTCAAATCTACTGTTGTAAAGAAGCACTGGCCTTGAAAATATGGCCCAAACCTCTTCCATCGCTAATACCATCAGCACTTCTGTTCTTTTTAATTATTTTTTAACTGTTTATTTCCTAGTGAAGATCTGTTACATCATAATTACATCTACTTCTACTGGAGCCTCTTCCTTGTTTAACTGTGGTAGTAACCCAAATCTACTGTTGTGTCCCATGAAGAAACTCTTAGAAACCACAGATCATATGGTCCGTGTTAGAAATGGTACTCTTTCTGTCGACCCTCTTCCTTGCTACCATTTCCCACTTCTCTTCACCCTTCCCCCTCTCTCTTTAACCTCATCATTTCCTCTCTGGCACTATCCAATTCAGCGTGAAGGGCTCTAATCTTCTCTTCCTGTTCCACTATTTTATTGTCCCGTGCTCAGGATCGAGATGACTGAAAATCTATGATTTAAGAGGCCAAGGTCCTAAGAAGACTGTAGTGCCATGGAGTGAGTGAGTAAACTTATCTTGCTAAAGAATGGAAGACCCTCCTTTGCCACAAACTCACGCCACTACATTCTTCCCAATGAAGGGCAATTCACACTGGCCGTCACGTCAACGTCACGTCACGGAACCGTCACGTCAAGTTGTATTCACACTGTCCGTCCGTGTCCATCACGTCAATTCGTCCATCTCAATACGCGATGTTGAAAGTGAGGTTATGAGTGGCGATCTGCTATGTAGAAAGTCATAGTTTAATACTAGAAAGGGAGAATAACAACGCTAAATGTTATTAACGGCCAAAGAAAACTTTACAGTGTATGTTTTTGGCCAACTTACTGGGAACTGAAACAACATTTCAAAACATCGACATCTATTTTCAAGCGAAAAAATAAACATATGAAGACATCAAACCATACTTGTAAGAGCATAAATATCGCCTTTATACTTTAACCATTACGATTTGCATGCTGACATTGTTAATACGTCGTAAACAACTGAATTTTTGTCTTTCATTATAACTGACATTTTCATTTAAAGTGTTATTTAATGAAAAATGCGTATTCAAATTACAATCTTATTCAAATAAACAGTTTGCTTCAGTCGTTTCTGTTACATTGTTACGTAACATAAACCATTTTTTGGTTTCAGATATCCGACCTCTATTATAGTGGACACTCAATTGACAAAAATATTTAAGTCGTCATGAAACCTTTGAGATTTACCCCTAAAACGAGGTACAACAACAGCACAAAGATGAATAAGACACATTTTCATATAAACAGTGCAATCGTCGATTGCAACATGTAATTCGCGTAACGAAATTAGGTTAACTTTCGATGTTAGCAGACGACCGTTCCGTCAAAACATTCTTTTCGAAAAAGCTTGACGGACGTTGACGTGACGTGACGGTCCGGTGACGGACAGTGTGAATGCCGCCATTAGAAATACATTGCAGAATGTTATGACGGACGGTGACGTGACGTGACGGGACGGACATTGTGAATTGGCCTTGAAACTACTGTACAATACCCTCGAGCTAACTTTCCTGTGGCAGGTCAATGGTCGATTACAGTAATCAGCAAGACGATAACGATAAAATTCAATTAACGACAGATGTAAGAAAACACTAAAGTTAATTATGTCGCAATGGTTGTATATAATATTAGTAGACTGACGTAAATTCACTTAAAATTGCGTAATACTGCCAAACCTATACACCAGAAATAGCTTAAGCTCACTGTGAGTAAACAGGTAAGAATAAAGGTTGTGGAGAAGCAAATTAATTGTTGTTTCAACATAAAACCCATTCCTAAATAAAGCATTTACGCTTTCTTCATACTATTGCAGTTTTATCTCAATCTAAAACACTAACCTAAATGACATCATCAATTGTTTGAGCACATATTGCCTGCCATGCAACTAGAATCATGATAGGATTTAATGGAAACGGAGGCGCACTGCGGTACTCGCGTATGATACATTGTAATTATTCATTTGTTGTTAATTAGTCTGTGTATATATTACCGTTGACGCGTAATTAAACACAATTTATTAACGATAGCATCTATAGTTTTGATTTGTTGTTTGTGTGAACTAAACTTCTTGTTACTAATAATGACTGATGTTCTTAGAAATAATTGGAGTATCTGTCCGTTGAACTTCTATGAGTGTTTGGTGCAATGCTTGGCGGATTGTTTTGTTGGTGTTCTAAACTGTGGTTGTGACATAAGTCGCAATAAAGTAAACAGAGTGAAGACAATATAAAATAATCGAGAAAATGTCTTTCGGCTTTGGAAGTCAAGCTACCACAACCACTGGAACAGCCTTCGGGTTCGGAGCGAAGTGAGTAAATGAAGTTATTACATACTAAAAGTAACTTTTAGTTTTACATAGAGGCCCTTTGATCCTCACTCGTCATTAATTTTTGGTCACTAGCTTTTTTCACAGACAATGTCTCATTTCGAGTAAATTTTTTTGCGTTCTTTTACGATTGATAGCTATATCATTATTCTGGCATTAGAGTGTAATTGTTATTGTGCATTGACATCTTAGAAGTAAACAATAAAACACATGCGTAAGCTGTATTTTGGGTTCCGGATTACTGTTGGAGTAAGTACACTACATCGTAAAAGCCATGCTGTCGTATTCTCCATTCATGATACGGTAAATATGAAGAAAAATTCTTCATTATCAACTGCTCAATCTGGGCATAACGGGGGGAGGTTATCGTTTCTGTGAACGTTTGAACACGAACAAAATAAATCGTACGTTTGATTGAACGCTCATTGAAACAAGGAAGCGACGTGAAAGATGCTTCTCATAAGATAAATTGCGATATAGACCTAGTGAATGTGGAAACGTTTATCACGTTAAACTTAAAATTGTGTTTAGATGTTAGTAATAAAAGTAGGCTTACACACACACACACACACACACACACACACACACACACACACACACGGCCAGGAAGAAAATTACTTTCTGTGGTGACAACGTAGTGTGCTGGCATTGCTAAGAACCATTGAATACTCTTTGAAAACCCAATAACTTATTATGAGAAAATAATCTTTTGTATGCTGTTCCTGTTCAATAGAAGCAATACATGTTCCCATATGCCCCCATGTCTGGTAAGTAAATTAGGCTAATTACCCTCACAAGGCAAACATTTAGTTGCCAGCATTAGCTCACTAAGCCACCACGGCTGTAATTTGTTAAATTCGTGCTGTGAAACATTCTTTAACTTTCTGTGTAACTTTGACATAAATTTTTATCAGTAGCAGTTTCTTCTTTCTTTGTTTTACACCTCGTTAACATCTAGGCCTATTTTTAATTTTTGTGATACATTTATTATTGCAAAAATATTACAGAGCAGCCACTTCTGTAATACCTACGTTTACCATTTTTACAATGTGTTGAACATTTCAATTCACCTTTTCTGTTTTTGCAATGGATCCAGTTTTGTAGGCATAACTGAAGACTGGTATACCACCTGCCAGCTTTGACACGTCATCATGTTAGAAACCTGTATATGGGATAATATCTTAATACTTTAAATTTATTTAAATGCAAGTTGTATAACAGACTAGTGGCTAAACCCTTGTATTCTGTTAATGAATTTTTTGAATGTGACTCTCTTTGAAATTTCTGTTAACTTATGTATTATTATTAATATTGACTTTGTCTATTGCTTGCAAAAGTTCAATGACAATAAAATTCATATTATTATTATTGTAGATAATAAATAATCGGGTAATTTCCAAGGAACTTTGTGCATAGAATAAAATGGCGGTGCTATCGATTATATCGGGCCTTCGACTCTTGCTCCGCTAGCAGTCACAGGAAACTAACATGGAGAAAAAGGTTATTTGTGTAGCTAATACCAGTGTTGAATCTTGATGTTATAATTCTATGAAATTTCTTGCCCGATAAAAATTGCGAACAGATCGTGAATTGAAAAATTAAATCAGTTCAAATCACTACAGGGTTGTAACAGTTTTGCACTGTAAATTGACCACATTCACATAATGAACAACAAACATTCGTAGTCAATGAAAACAGAATTTTCAGCCAGAGCTATATAATTAGAACAAACGATTGCTAACGAAAGCAAATCTTAAGAGTTTTACGAATATGTCATGCGTTTATAGGATGTGGTTAGGCGGGAACCCAAGAGTACAGCTAGTTCACTCACAAGTTAAGCTATACTCTTAGGTTCCTGTCTAACCACATCATGTAATATCATGACGTATTCGTAAAAATCATATCATTCGCTTTTTCACTCAAAACAATTTAAGCTGTACTCTTAGATTCCTGCGTAAAAACATCCTTCAAAATCGTGACTGTGGTTATCCTTGTAAATTACAGATTCTGCTTGTAAACAAACTTGCATCTTTAATTCAGCCACCAAAGAAGTAGAGTGATTTTCAAAGAATTGACGAAAAAGAATTTTGTGTGGTGATTAAACATTACTTAATGGAAGGCAAAATGCCTCAGTAGACTAAAGAGAAGCTTCGTAAATATTATGGTGGCTCTGCACCTTCGATGTAAGTCGTTCCAAAATTTTTGGAGTGGCCATATGAGCACAAATGTCGCTGAAAGTTATGGATGCCCTGTGGAGGTTACGACTCCAGAAATCTCTTATCTATATAAAAGCGAAAGGACACTCATTCAAACAGTTACTCACTCACTGACTAAACACAAAATCTCGAAAACTACTTCACCTGTGAAGCTTTAATTTGGCAGGGATGTAGTTTATAGGTAGAAGACATCAGCTAAGGAAGGATTTTGCGATAGGGCTGACAGTTCAGGAGATATGACGTCATAAACAATGAAAACATCCCCGTCTTGTGGCACGTGATAGTGGACTTTATCAGTACATTATTTGGGAAGGAGAGCACTTAGCAACTTGAAATAAACTTTAAACATAAATTCATACCTTTAGGAAACTTATCGCTGACAACCTCAGCGGAATGGTGAAAGGAAGAAAGTTGGTTGCTTACTGCGTTTTCGGTGTTACTCGTACAATATTAATTGTATTCGCAAGAAGTGCGACAGACAGTATACGCACATACCACTCAACGTATGTTTGAAATTTTGTCATTCTACAAGAAGTTCACGACCCCCCAGGGGGCCCACAGCTGTTTTGTGGGTACATGTGTGGTGCGCACGGGACCCCGAGCTGAAGCAGCCTTTCTTCCTCTTTCCCCCCCGGTTTGTGCCTTCGCCTGGAGAGAGGCGTTTTCATTCATTCGGTCAAAGGTTTTTTTTTCCCCTCTTACTCAGAGACTTATCCTTTTCTTGGTCCTCTTCCTTTCCTGTTCTTTCGCCTTCCCCTCTTGCTCCTTTCTCCTCGGGGTTTGACCTTCCATAACAAAATTGTCCGATAACGTGTGAGCCAATTGGGGAAGAACTCCCGACCTAGCCCCTACGGCGTGGGTCCTATCCTTTCCTTTCCACTTCCTTTCCTCGCTGTAGCCCCATCCTCCACTAGGTCCCCAGCACGTGTAGCCAGTCCGTATGGGGGGGGGGGCTGTTACGTACCCTTTGGCTGAACCCCCTGACACCACAGGGATCACACTACTGGTGTCTGAGCTGCGACCTCTCCATACAAGCCAAGGAGTTGATGCCCATCCTCGGGGGTATCAGAACTCCCAGCAATGGCCATCGTGCCAGGTGGCCTTTGCTGAGGCTGGGTGGCGCCCATGGAGAGAGCCCTTGTTTCGGAGTGGGTGACACCAGGGCGGACATCTAGCACTATGAAAAGAGTTAGACTCCAAAATGGTGGTGCATCAGCCGTCTCTCAAGACAGGAAGAGATCTTTTAATGCTACTACTGTGGATACGAGAATGTTTCCCTCCCTCGCTACCCCTTGGGAGGAAGGCCAGGTTTGCCGGTTAGGAACAAAACCATTTCCTCGCTACCTGGTTTACACAAGGACTGGTGGAGGAACTCTTACTACCACTAAACCGCTGTTCTTTGTTGAGACCATAAAGGACAAGTTTGGTGAAGTGGAATCTATAAGTAAACTTAGATCTGGCTCATTGCTCATTAAAACAGTCTCGGCAGCCCAGTCTGAAGCTTTGCTCGCCTGCACCACCCTTGGCGACATTCCAGTAACAATACTCCCACACAAATCCTTTAATATGGTACAGGGTGTGATATTCCACCGGGACCTCCTCCTTCAAACTGATGAGGAGCTTAGGGCCTATCTCGAGCGGCGTGGTGTACATTTTGTTCGTCGCATTCAGAGGGGACTTAAAGACAACCGCGTCGATACTGGGGCCTTTATCTTGGCCTTCGAGGGGGACACACTCCCAGAGAAGGTCAAGATAATGATATATCGATGTGTAGTGAAGCCCTACATTTCACCTCCCATGCGATGTATGAGGTTTGGTCATATGTCCTCTCGCTGTACAGCAGTCCCAGTATGCGGTGATTGTGGACGCCCACTACATGAGGGGAGCCCCTGTATTCCTCCGCTGGTGTGCGTCAACTGTCATCAACACCACTCTTCACGGTCACCAGATTGCCCTATGTTCAAAAAAGAAAAGAAGATATAAGAGTACAAATCCCTGGAGCGTTTGACGTACCCTGAGGCCCGCAGTAAATATGAACGTCTGCATCCCGTGCAAATGGCGACGACCTTCGCTACGACGTTATCGTCTAGCCTTTCACCCTCCCCTTCTCAATCCCATCTCCCCCCTACACCCCGTCCACACCCCTCCCTCACATCTCCCTCTCCTGTAGCTCCTGTAGCCCTCCCTTTGTGTCCCACCCCTTCCCAGCCGGAGAAGTGCACCCCTTCTCCGTCGCCTGCCGGTGACAGTGCCCTATCTCAGGGCCTTCCGTCCCAGCGTTCCCCAGATCGGAGATCTTCGACCTCCAGCCGGCCATCGGACTCCCAGTCAGTGAGTTCAAAGGTCGCCCGATCCTCGTCAGTACCAGACCTAACTGACAAAAGTCCTCTCTCGGGGGTGGGTCCTGCCCGTCCCACAAGAAAGAAGGAGGAGGAGGAGAAGAAGAACAAGAAGAAGAAACCAAAGTTACAAGATAAAGCCCCTCCGGTACCACCGGAGGTGCCGACTGTGCTTTCGCAACTCGCTCATCCCATTGAGCCCGAGGCTGATCAGCTATTTATGGATGTTGTCCCTTCTTCTTTGGTGACGGACGCTGACAAAGCAGCGTGACAGACGTTATGCCATTCGCTTCCCGCCTAGATCCTCGTGATGTGATCATCCAATGGAACTGTAATGGTTACTACCGTCACCTCTTGGAGATTAAACAGCTAATCTCTCTCTCTCTTCTGCCGCCTGTGTCGTCCTGCAGGAATCGAGGTTTATGGATGCACATTCACCGACCCTCCGTGGGTTCCGTGCTTTTTGTCGGAACCGGGTTCGTCCCCTCCAGGCGTCTGGTGGGGTTTGTACTTTGGTCCGGACAGATATTGTCAGTACCTGGATTCCTCTCCAAACTCCATTGGAAGTGGTTGCTGTCCGGGTTCACTTGGACACTCCATTGACCATTTGCAACCTCTACCTTCCACCTGACAGGCCACCTACACTCACGTCCCTAGTGGCCCTCCTTCAGCAACTCCCCCCTCCTTACCTCATCCTTGGGGACTTCAATGCCCACCATCCTTTGTGGGGCAGTGCTTATACATCTAGCCGGGGCCGCCTCGTAGACCAGTTTATTGCTGACCACAATCTGAGCCTTCTCAACGATGGTTCCCCAACTCATTTTAGTGCCGCTCACGGCACCTTTTCTGCCATAGACCTCTCTCTCGCTTCTCCTTCTCTCCTTCCTTTATTTCACTGGTCGGCGTATGACGACCTCTGCGATAGCGACCACTTTCCGTTGATCCTTTCACTTCCCTCACGCCTACCACGAGCCAGGGTACCCCGCTGGGTATTCCGTCGTGCTAATTGGCCGCTATATACATCCCAGGTTGTGTTCTCATCTTCCCCCTCAGGCTGTATAGATGATAGTATAAGCCAAATGACCAACATGATCACCCAAGCTGCCAACGCCACTGTTCCCCGGTCGACAGGCCCTCCTACTCGCCGGCCTGTCCCTTGGTGGAATGCAATGTTGCCGCAGCCATTCGTGAGCGCCGTAGGGCCTTGCAACACCTTAAGCGCCACCCATCGCTCGCTGGTCTAATAAATTTCAAACGTCTGCGTGCCAGAGCTCGTTACTTAATCAAACAAAGTAAGCGGACATGCTGGGAGCATTTTGTCTCCTCGTTGGGTTCTTCTGTCCCTTTGACAAGAGTGTGGGCTATGCTCCGATCTATCCAAGGTAGCTGGCGGCCGTCTTCCGTCCCTGGTCTTGCCCTGCCTGATGGGGTCTGCACGGAGCCATCTGTTGTTGCAGAACATCTTGCAACTCACTTCGCCAATGTCTCAGCGACAACTTCATATCCGGCGACCTTTCTCCTTCAGAAACACCAGGCCGAAACCTTCAAATTAGGCTTTACTTCTCACCAGGTGGAACCATATAACGAACCTTTTACTGACTGGGAGCTGTCGCTGGCCCTCTCCTCTTCTCGTGATTCAGCACCTGGCCCTGACGATATCCATAATCAATTGCTGAAACACCTTAACCCCTCACAACGACAATTTCTCCTAAAAGTTTTTAACCGTATTTGGCTTCAAGGGGTGTTCCCCTCCCAGTGGAGGGAGAGTATTGTGGTGCCTGCCCTCAAGCCTGGCAAGACCCGTCGGCGCTGGACAGTTATCGACCAATAAGCCTGACAAGTGTCCCCTGTAAACTACTTGAGCAGATGGTAGCCCGCAGATTATGCTGGGTTCTTGAATCCCGGGGACTTCTCTCACCTTACCAGTGTGGGTTCCGGGAGGGACGATCCCCTATTGACCATTTACTTCGACTGGAGACAGGCCTTCTCTAAAAGACATCATCTGGTAGCAGTCTTCTTCGATCTGCATAAGGCGTACGACACTGCTTGGCGTCATATTTTACGTTCTCTTCATGACTGGGGCCTCAGAGGCTCCTTACCAATTTTTATCCGTCAGTTTTTATCCCACCGCCTGTTCCGTGTCAGAGTTGGCTCTTCCTTTAGCTCCCCTCGGACACAGGAGAACGGTGTCCCCCAGGGCTCAGTGTTGAGTGTTACACTTTTTCTAATCGCCATCAATGGGTTGGTGAGCTCTGTTGGGTCACTGGTAACCCCGGCATTGTATGTCGACGACTTTTGCATATGGTACAGCTCCTACTCATTAGCCTCTACTGAACGTCAGCTCCAGAGCGCCATTCGGCAGGCTTCAGTGTGGGCTACATCCCATGGTTTCCAGTTTTCCTCATCAAAAACGAGGGTGGTGCACTTTTGTCGTCGTACTACAGTTCACCCTGATCCAGAACTGTTCTTGGGTAATCAGCGCCTGGAAGTTGTAGCACAGCATCGTTTCCTGGGTCTTCTCTTTGACAAAAAATTGACTTGGGTCCCCATATTCGCCACCTAAAGATTAGTTGTATGAGGAAACTCAATGCCCTACGTTTCCTTGCTCATTCATCTTGGGGTGCAGACCGAACAACTATCCTCCGTATCTATCGGGCTCTAATCTTGTCCCGATTGGACTATGGGTGTCAAGTTTATGGCTCGGCAGCTCCTTCTGCCCTGAACTTATTAGACCCGGTTCACCATTATGGTGTCCGCTTGGCTACAGGTGCATTCCCGACTAGCCCGGTCGACAGTCTCCTTTTTGAGGCAGGAATCTGCCCTCTTCAGGTCAGGCGGCATCAGCTTCTGGCGTCTTATGCCATCGCCATCTGGCAATATCCTGCTCATCCCGCTTACCAGGTTCTTTTTGCATATGAAGGGCTTCGACCCCCTGATACCCGGCCGCGGGCGGGCCTTCCCGTCGGACTGCGGCTTGCCTCTCTTTGCCGGGATTTCCATTTCCCTTCGCTAGATTGCGCCCCCCATTTTACTGCACGCACACCTCCGTGGATGGTGCCGCGACCACTAATTCGGACGGATCTCTTCCAGGGCCCAAAAGCTTTAATTTCCCCCATGGTCTTTCGGCGTTTGGTGCGCCCAGTACTAGAAGAGTTTCAGGGAGCCTCTATCTTCTACACTGATGGCTCGAAAACAGCGGGCCACTCCGGATATGCTTTTACATCTCCTGTTGGGGCGGAATGCCATTCTCTGCCAGAGGCATGCAGTGTGTTTACGGCAGAGCTGATGGCGATTTATAGAACCCTCTGTTTTATTAAACATTCTGCCGTGGAACGTGGTTTAATCTGTGCTGACTCCATGAGCAGTCTGCAGGCCATTGATCGTTGTTTCCCCTCCCATCCTTTAGTTATTTCCATCCATGAACTCCTTGCTGACCTTCATCGTGCTGCCTGCTCCGTTACCTTTCTCTGGGTGCCAAGCCATGTTGGTATTACAGGGAATGAAGTAGCTGACCAGTTGGCTAGATCGGCAATTAGTCGCTGCCCGTCTCCCTTTCAAATTCCGGGTGCAGATCAGATCTTTGCTTCACTCCTCATGGGATAGCAGTTGGGAAGCTACTGCCCCTTCCAATAAACTCCGCACAATCAAAGATACGACTGCAGCTTGGAGTTCATCTTTACGCCCTTCCCGGAGAGAATCAATTGTCCTCTGTCGCCTCTGTCTTGGACACTGCAGGCTGACCCATGGATTTCTTTTACAAAATGACAATCCACCACATTGTGATTGTGGAGCCGTACAATCCGTGTCTCATATTCTGACTGAATGTCTTCTCCATTCGACACTTCGTGGTGACTATGGCCTACCGCCTGCATTGCCTTCAGTTTTGGCGGATGACCCACGGATGGTTGATCGCGTCCTTGCCTTCCTCCGTGAAAGTAGATTTTATTGTCAGCTCTAGGACTCGCTTGGTCGGGGTGAGTGGGTTTGTGATTCTTGGCTGATTGTGGAGTTTAGAGCCTTATCCCCATCAGCCCCCCCCCCCCCCCACTCTTTTACATTTTAATGTAGTTTTATTTGTCCCTGCTCTGGAGCTATGATACGTTGACCACTGTGCCATTAGTACCTTGTGGTTTAGGCTAGAGGTCGCTTCCAGAGCTGTGGGATCGGACACTGTAGCATTTGCTGCCCTGGGTTGGTCTTAGTCTTGTTGGCGAGTCGATTTTACTTCCTAGTGTAATGGTCTTTTGGCTTTCACCTATTTTTCGTTGGGTTCTGTGGCGTATAAAATTTGGGGTTGAAGGGACTGATGACCTCGTTGTTTGGTCCCTCATGTCCACCACCACCATCAGTCGGCCATCGGATTCCCAGTCAGTGAGTTCAAAGGTCACCCGATCTTCGTCAGTACCAGGCCTAACTGACAAAAGTCCTCTCTCTGGGGCGGGTCCTCCCCGTCCCACAAGAGAGAAGGAGAAGAAGAAGAAGAAGAAGAAACCAAAGTTTCAAGATAAAGCCCCTCCGGTACCACCGGAGGTGCTGACTGTGCTTTCGCAACTTGATCATCCCATTGAGCCTGAGGCTGATCAGCTATTTATGGATGTTGTCCCTTCTTCTTTGGTGACGGACGCTGACAAAGCAGCGTGACACACATTACGCCATTCGCTTCCCGTCTAGATCCTCTTGATGTGATCATCCGATGGAACTGCAATGGCTAATACCGTCACCTCTTGGATAATAAACAGCTAATATCTCTTTCTTCTGCGGCCTGTGTCGTCCTGCAGGAATCGAGGTTTATGAATGCACATTCACCGACCCTCCGTGGGTTCCGTGCTTTTTGTCGGAACCGGGTTCGCCCCTTTCAGGCGTCTGGTGGGGTTTGTACTTTGGTCCGGACAGATATTGTCAGTACCTGGATTCCTCTCCAAACTCTATTGGAAGCGGTTGCCGTCCGGGTTCACTTGGACACTCAATTAACCATTTGCTACCTCTACCTTCCCCCTGACAGGCCACCTACACTTGCATCCCTAGTTGCCCTCCTTCAGCAACTCCCCTCCTCCTTACCTCATCCTTGGGGGACTTCAATGCCCACCATCCTTTGTGGGGCAGTGCTTATACGTCTAGCCGGGGCCGCCTCATAGACCAGTTTCTTGTTGACCACAATCTGAGCCTTCTCAACGATGGTTCCCCAACTCATTTTAGTGCCGCTCACATCACCTTTTCTGCCATAGACCTCTCTCTCGCTTCTCCTTCTCTCCTTCCTTTATTTCACTGGTTGGCGTATGACGACATCTGCGATAGCGGCCACTTTACGTTGATCCTTTCACTTCCCTCACACCTACAACGAGCCAGGGTACCCCGCTGGGTTTTCTGTCTTGCTAATTGGCTGCTATATACATCCCAGGTTGTTTTTCCATCTTCCCCCTCAGGCTGTATAGATGATATTATAAGCCAAATGACCAACATGATTACCCAAGCTGCCAACGCCGCTGTTCCCCGGTCGACAGGCCCTCCTACTCGCCGGCTGGTCCCTGGGTGGAATGCAACTGTTGCGACAGCCATTCGCGAGCCCCGTAGGGCCTTGCAACATCTTAAGCGCCACCCATCCCTCGCTGGTCTCGTAAATTTTAAACGTCTGCGTGCCAGAGCTCGTTACTTAATCAAACAAAGTAAGCGGACATGCTGGGAGCATTTTGTCTCCTCCTTCGGCTCTTCTGTCCCTCTGACAAGAGTGTGGGCTATGCTCCGATCTATCCAAGCTAGCTGACGGCCGTCTTCCATCCCTGGTCTTTCCCTCCCTGATGGGGTCTGCACAGAGCCATCTGTTGTTGCAGAACATCTAGCAACTCACTTCACCAATGTATCGGCAACAACTTCATATCCGGCGACCTTTCTCCTTAAGAAACACCAGGCCGAAACCTTCAAATTAGGCTTTACTTCTCACCAGGTGGAACCATATAACGAACCTTTTACTGACTGGGAACTATCACTGGCCCTCTCCTATTCTCGTGATTCAGCACCTGGCCCTGATGATATCCATAATCAATTGCTGAAACACCTCAACCCCTCACAACGACAATTTCTCCTAAAAGTTTTTTACCATATTTGGCTTCAAGGGGTTTTACCCTCCCAGTGGAGGGAGGGTATTGTGGTCCCTGACCTCAAGCCTGGCAAGGACCCATCGGCGCTGGTCAGTTATCGACCAATAAGCCTAACAAGTGTCCCCTGTAAATTACTTGAAAGGATGGTAGCCCGCAGATTACGCTGGGTTCTTGAATCCCGGGGACTTCTCTCACCTTACCAGTATGGGTTCCGGGAGGGACGACCCCCTATTGACCATTTACTTCGACTGGAGACTGCGATCACACAGGCCTTCTCTAAATGACATCATCTGGTAGCAGTCTTCTTCGATCTTCATAAGGCGTACGACACTGCTTGGTGTCATCATATTTTACGTTCTCTTCATGACTGGGGCCTCAGAGGCTCATTACCAATTTTTATCCGCCAGTTTTTATCCCACCGCCTGTTCCATGTCAGAGTTGGCTCTTCCTTTAGCCCCCCTCGAATACAGGAGAACGGCGTCCCCAGGCTTGGCAGCTCTTTCTGCCCTGAAATTATTAGACCTGGTTCACCATTATGGTGTCCACTTGGCTACAGGTGCTTTCCCGACTAGCCCGGTCGCTAGTCTCCTTGTTGAGCCGGGAATCTGCACTCTTCAGGTCAGGCAGCATCAGCTTCTGGCGTCTTATGCCATCGCCATCCGGCAATATCCTTCTCATCCCGCTTACCAGGTTCTTTTTGCATATGAAGGGCTTCGACCCCCTGATATCCGGCTGCGGGCGGGATTTCCCATCGGACTGCGGCTTGCCTCTCTTTGCCGAGATTTCCATTTCCCTTCCCTAGATTGCGCCCTCCATTTCACTGCACGCACACCTCCGTGGATGGCGCCGCGACCACTAATTCGGGCGGATCTCTTCCAGGGCCCAAAAGCTTTAATTTCGCCCATGGTCTTTCTCGTTTGGTGCACCCAGTACTAGAAGAGTTTCAGGGAGCCTCTATCTTCTACACTGATGGCTCGAAAACTGCGGGCCACTCCGGATATGCTTTTACATCTCCTGTTGGGGCGAAATGCCATTCTCTGCCAGAGGCATGCAGTGTGTTCACGGCAGAGCTGATGGCGATTTATAGAGCCCTCTGTTTTATTAAACAGACTGCCGTGGAACGTGGTTTAATCTGTGCTGACTCCATGAGCAG
The DNA here is from genome assembly GCA_026315105.1 of Locusta migratoria. Lineage (NCBI taxonomy): Eukaryota > Metazoa > Arthropoda > Insecta > Orthoptera > Acrididae > Locusta > Locusta migratoria. The sequence goes on along the minus strand of CM048749.1, from coordinate 242,623,386 downwards.
TCTGCAGGCCATTGATCGATGTTTCCCCTCCCATCCTTTAGTTATTTCCATCCATGATCTCCTTGCTGACCTTCATCGTGCTGCCTGCTCCGTTACCTTTCACTGGGTGCCAAGCCATGTTGGTATTAAAGGGAATGATGAGGCTGACCAGTTGGGTAGATCGGCAATTACTCGCTGCCCACCTCCCTTTTTAATTCCGGGTGCAGATCAGATCTTTGCTTCACTCCTCATGGGATAGCAGTTGGAAGGCTACTGCGCCTTCCAATAAACTCCGCACCATCAAAGATACGACTGCAGCTTGGAGTTCGTCTTTACACCCTTCCCGGAGAGAAACAATTGTCCTCTGTCGCCTCCGTATTGGGCACTGCAGGCTGACCCATGGATTTCTTTTACGAAATGACAATCCACCACATTGTGATTGTGGAGCCGTACAATCCGTGTCTCATATTCTGACAATGTCCTCTCCATTTGACACTTCATGGTAACTATGGCCTACCGCCTTCGTTGCCTCTAGTTTTGGCGGATGACCCACGGATTGTTGATCGCGTCCTTGCCTTCCTCCGTGAAAGTAGATTTTATTGTCAGCTCTAGGACTCGCTTGGTCGGGGTGAGTGGGTTAGTGATTTTTGGCTGTTTGAGGGGTTTAGAGCCTTCTCCCCACCAGTCCCCCACTCTTTTACATTTTAACGTAGTTTTATTTCTCCCTGCTCAGGAGCTGTGATACGTTGACCACTGTGCCATTAGTAACTTGTGGTTTAGGGTTGTGGTCGCTTCCGGAGCTGTGGGAGCGGACACTAGCATTTGCTGTCCTGGGTTGGTCTCAGTCTTGTTGGTGAGGTGATTTTAATTCTTAGTGTAATGGTCTTTTGGCTTTCCCCTATTTTACGTTGGGTTCCGTGGCGTGTACAATTTGAGGTTGAAGGGATTGATAACCTCATTGTTTGGTCCCTCATGTCCACCACCACCATCAAGCCACGCTCTGTGTAGCCGGTGACGGGGTAAGGCGTAACTCCCCGCCCCGGGTAGACATGTAGGGCACATACGTACCCTCGGTAAAGGTTGGGCCCAGGGAGGGGTGATTACCCGAGCTGGTACCTTCCGACCATGCCAATTGGTCCCTCTGTGTGTTTTTCGGGAGGTGTGACCTGAGGTGCGAACAGTAACCTAAGGCGGGTGCGCCCTCAGTGAGGGCTCCCACAAGGAAGGAGCACGCCATGGACATGCCGGGAAACATGTGGGACACTTCCGCTATGAAGCCTTCCAAATCTATTATAACCCTGACCCAAAAACAGAAACATGACGAATCTCATTCAAAGAAAGTCTTGCCTAACATTCCCAAGTTCCTCGTAGTATCTCGTACTGATGATCAGGATTTTTTTTCTGTGAATCCTTTTCGTATTCAGAAGGGTGGCGATGCGATCGCAGATCCCTTGAAGACCTGCTCCAGACAGCGCAATGGGACATTATTGCTTGAAATTGAGAATGCCGTTTAGAGACAGAAATTACTCCGGGCTACGCTTGTGCATCCTTTTCCTGTAAAAGTGGAGGCTCACCGCACCCTCAACTGTTTGCGGAGGGGTAGTCTTCACAAGATCGCTGGATGGGTTATCCAACGAGGATATACCCAACTATATGTCCGATCAGGGAGTTACACCTGTTCATCGCGTAATGAAAAAAGTTAACAAGGATCTCGTACTGTCTTCTTGACTTTCGACAGGGTTGACCTATCATCTAAGGTGAAAGCGGGCCATGAAGTCATTTCCGTTCGCCCGTATATACCCAATCCTACACGCTGCTACCATAGCCAGAGATGTAATCATACTAGTAAATCTTGTCCTAATGTAGCCAAGTGCGCCACCTGTGGCAGGGACGCCCATGAGGGTGAATGTTCACCTCCATCCCCTCACTGCATTAACTGCATGGGTGACTATGCTGCTTCTTCACGGGACTGCCCTGCCTATAAAGAAGAGTGGGTCATCCAGGAGATTCGCGTCAAGGAAAAGGTTTCAACCTCTGCCGCTCGGAAGTTATTAGCGAGCAGGAAGCCCGCTGTACTACCAGCCGGTACTTACAGCCAGGTCCTCACCACCCCTTAACCAACTAAGGAGGTAGGCACTCAGACCTGCGATTTCACCTTCTGTGACACTGTTGTCAGATCGGCTAGCCTGAAAATTGCTCTTTCCACCTCTCCAATCCCTTCTGCCCGTTCTACAGTGCATTCGTCGACCAGTTCCCACACATCCCGGGCACCTAAATCCGCTGCCTGGAGTTCTGAAAAAGAACCCGTTCGTGATGATTTCCTAAAAACTTCGTCTTCTCAATCGTCATCCTTTTCTTCTACCCACCATGCCTCTAAAAAGGCTCACAAAAAGACCCCCCCCCCCCTTCCCTGTGACTCTGCGGTCTCGCCATCCAACAGTAGCCAGCCTCGGCCATCTTCTGTTTCACTGGAACGCTCTGTCAGGCGGGCACCCGGCCCTTTATCGGCGGTGGAAGCTGCCCCTCCTGATCAACTCGGGGAGGTGGCAGACACGTCAGTCGAACCCATGGAACTGATCCTCTGCCTCTAGATAGCGATAGCAGTGCTCCCTCGAAGTCCGGTCCTCAGCGCCCGTCGCTGCCCAGCTTGCTTGTTCCTTCTTTTCTTCTCTCTTTTTTTATCATGGCTCTCCTTCAATGGAATACTTGTGGCTTTCGTTCCAATTGGGAAGAATTAAAACTACTCCTTAGATTGCACTGCCCGCTTCTAGTTTGTCTCCAAGAAACTAAGTTACCTCCATGTGATCATGAAGACTTCCCACACTACACCTCTGTATGTTTCGACCTGCCCCTGTGGAAGGTACTCCAGCCCATGGAGGGGTTCCGAAGCTTATTCGGGACAACGTGTATTACCATCCCATTTCATTGCATACTCACCTACAGCCAGTGGCCGTCCGCATCACTCTCTCCACCTTTTTCTTTTCCTTCCGTAATATCTATTCGCCTTACTAGGGCAGATGTGCTACACCTTGTTGACCAGCTCCCTTCACCTTTCGTGTTGGTAGACGACTTCAATGCCCACCACCTCGCGATATGCACTCCTCAGCTTTCTCGTCAGTTCGAGTGGTACGCACTTTCTGACACGTACTCGAGTGATCATTTCCCTTGTGTAATCCACCTGTTGCATCATACTTCACGCACCTTCCACCGCCACCCAACGTTGGAGAATTGCATCAATTATAAACGACTGCGAGTGCAATGTCGTGTTATAAAAGACAGCAGAAAAGCTTGCTGGACTGTTTTTACCTGTTGTTTTAACCGATTTACTCCCTCTTCGGCTGTTTGGGTTGGCCTATGCCGTTTATCTGGCATCAAGGTCCACTCTCAGATATCTGGTCTGAAAGTCGAGAACGCAGTCCTTGTGGACCCCGCTGATGTTTCCAACACATTGGGGCGCTCCTTTTGCGGAGGTTTCGAGCTCTGCCCATTACCACCCTGTCTTCCTCCCTCGCAAACAGGCAGAGGAGGCACGGCAGCCTTCTTTCCTTCCTTCACCATGCAGGAGCTAGACCGTGCTCTCGCCCTGTCCTGCTCTTCTTAGCACCTATAATCGCATATGGACTGAAGGTCAGGTTTCCACAAGTTGGCGTGAAGCCATAGTTGTACCCATCCCCAAACCAGGGAAGGACAAACATCTTCCTTCCAGTTATCGCCCCATTTCTCTCACGAGCTGCATCTGTAAGGTGATGGAATTCATGGTTAACGCTCGGTTGATCTGGCTCCTCAAATCTCGACGCCTCCTGTTTAATGTTCAATGTGGTTTTTGTAGACAGTGCACTGCTGCTGATCACCTATGGGGCCTTCGTGGCCACCTCCCTCTCTTTATTCAAGCGTTTTTTGCGGATTGCAGGTTCCGGGTACGGGTGGGCTCTGTTTTGTCAGATACCTTTCGCCAGGAGAATGGGGTGCCACAGGGCTCTGTCTTGAGTGTGGCTCTCTTTGCCATCGCAATCAATCGGATCGTGGATTGACTTTCAGTCGATGTTTCTGGATCCCTTTTTGTAGAAGATTTTGCAATTTATTGCAGCGCCCAGTGGACATGTCTCTTGGAGTGTTGTCTTCAACGCTGTTTTGATGGCCTATATTCCTGGAACATTGCGAACAGCTTCCGCTTATCCACTGAAAAAATGGTGTGTATAAATTTCTGGAGATAAAAGGAATTTATCCACCATCTCTGTCTCGGCCCCATTGCTCTCCCATTCGTGGAGACAACCCAATTCTTGGGGCTAATGTTGGATCGGAAACTTTGCTGGTCCCAACACATGTCCTACCTGGCTGCCCGTTGTGCCCGATCCCTTAATGTTCTTCATGTCCTTTGCGGCACATTGTGGGGATTGGAATGAACCGTCCTACTTCACCTTTACCGGGCCATTGTTCAGTCGAAGCTGGACTACGGAAGCTCTGTATACTCTTCTGCATGGTCGTCCCTTCTCCGCCGTCTCAACTCCATTCACCATCAGGGATTACACCTGGCGACTGGTGCATTTTGTACCAGCCTTGTTGAAAGTCTTTATGCCGAAGCTGCTATATTACCCTTGACATGTCGGCTTGACATACTCTTGTGTCGATATGCATGCCGACTGCTGTCGATGCCCAGCCATCCATCTTACCCATTATTCTTCAAGGACTCCCTTGATCGCCAATATCGGGTGTCTGCGATAGCCTTGCTTCCACCTGGAGTTCGCTTTTGCCGCCTGCTTCAGCAACTCGATTTCACCCTTCCTTCCACCCTTCGGTTGAGCGAGAGCCCATTGCCACCGTGACATTAGGCACAGGTTCGCACCCACCTTGAACTTAGTTCGCTCCCCAAGGAGAGCACTTCGGATTTGGTATATTGCTTGAGGCTTGTCGAACTTCGTTCGCAGTTCGATAATGCCATATTTATCTACAATGATGGTTTCAAAAGCACCGATGGTGTCGGATCTGCCTTCGTCGTCGGGGACGACCTATTCCAATACAAGCTCCCTGACTGGTGCTCGAATTTCACGACTGAGCTTTTTGCCCTTCACCAGGCTGTTTTGTACATCCGCCGTCGCCGCCATCCCTTTTATGCCATCTGCTCTGCCTCCCTTAGTGCCCTGCAGAGTTTTAGGGACCCTTTCTCGACCCATCCTGTCGTGTATTGAATCCAACGCTCCCTTCAGTTGCTAGCAGATAACAGTTGTCACGTTTGTTTTCTGTGGGTTCCCTGGCCACGTGGGTGTGCCCGGGAATGAGACTGCCGATATTGCAGCCAAGGCAGCAGCTCTTTTGCCTCGCATGGCTACCTTTTGCGTCCCATCAGATGATATTCAACAGGCTCTATGCAGGTGTATTGTGTCGTCCTGGCACAGTTCGTGCTTCTCACTCCATGACAATAAACTAAGAATCGTAAAACCGATCCCGACCGCTTGGAGGACCTCTTCACATCCCTCTCGGCAAGAGGAGGTTATCCTGGCCCGGTTGCGGATCGGTCACTGCCGATTCAGCCACCGTCATTTGCTAACCGCTGACCCTGCACCGCTGTGCTCCTGTGGTGAATTGCTGATGGTGCGACATGTTTTACTGTCTTATCTTAATTTTAATCATCTCTGTGTAGCCCTTAATTTGCCATCTACTCTGGAGGAACTTTTAGCTGATGACACACGAGCAGCTGCTCGAGTTTGATGTTTTATCAACATGGCTAATTTATCAAAGGATATTTAACCTTTCCATTTGATATTTTCTATCTTTCTGTTTTAGCTTTCTGTTGATACTCTTTCTGGCAGTTATCAATTTTTTCGAGATCTAGCGAATCTCTGTTCCAATCCGGGCGCTAATGACCTGAGAAGTTTTGCGCCCTGAAACCACAAATAAATTAATTTTTATTTTTAAAGTTCACGAGATACGACATCATAAACAATGAGATGCGAGAAAAACTGCTACATCACGCGACAATTTTGCTAATTTCCTCCTAAACCACTATACCGATTTCAACCAAATTTGAGACACACATTCCTTACCGTGAGTTAACAGTTCCTGCATGGTTAAGAATCACATACGACATATGACGTCATAAACAGTCGGAATCGCAAAAAAAAAAAAAAACTACAAAATGCGACGAGACTATTCATACACTGTATGAGAATGAAATACTTAGTGACTTGCAACAAACTTTAAAGATAATTTCAAACAAACCTTTATTATACTTTTTCTTGTTGACAAACACAGTAAAATGAAAGGAAAAAAGTTTCTCGCTTACTTCTTTTCTGCTGTTTATGGATAAAATTACAGCATTTGGTATGATGTTACAATTTATATTTTCTACACTGCAAATTGTAGCTGTAGGAAATTGTACAGGCAGTTTGAACACACATAGCTGAAGGTACCTTTGAAATTGTATCACAGTAAGACTCATAGTTCATGAGATATGAGCACATAAACAGTAGCGTTCATGGAAAACCACCCCATCACCCACCAAGTTTTGAATCTATTACTTCTTTACTACTAATTGTATTCACACCAGATTTTACAGACATATAACACTTATACAAATGAATATATGCTTGAAAAATTACACATTTGTGCAACATGTGTAATATATAAAAATGAATGTTTGTGTGTTCGTATTTTATGTGCGGCCTTACCATTCAACCGATTGTGATGAATCTTTGTCAACATACTGCTCGCACTTTCGTGGTCATAGGCACCATTAAATGACTGTATGACACATAGAAACTTAACAAACAATGAAATGTGTGGAAAAGTGCTGCATCATATGACTCTGCTTCTAAACCACCGTACACTGATTTCAGCCAAATTTGGTACACATATTCCTTCCATGAGGTAACAATTGACTTAGGAGTGACAATTGCTTATGCCATATAGTTAAAGATATGATGTCGTAAACAATTATATGGTTGAAAACCTGTGGCATCATGCGACATGAGCATTTATTTATTCCTCCTAAAATGTTCATGACATTCTGGACCCATGACCTTCAAAACAAGGGGAAGGTCACTGTCACATAAATTGTGGGATGGTGCATGACGGAGGATACTTTATGCATGGACTTTGTTAGATTCTACGGTTGTATTCCGATCCTGGTGAAAGCTATACCAATAATAAATCTTAAATGTAGATCTATCGCTATTCACTTCAGTCTTCAAAACTACTGGACGAATCCCCATGCGGTTTTCACAGGAGACTTGAGAAAAGTTTGGGTCAGCATATTGGCATAATTTTACCTAAATCAATTCTTGGGAAAAAAGATATCGTAATTTTAAGTGTTTTCAGTAACTGTCGTGTCTGTTTCTTCAACTATTAAAAACCTGTTAGCTCTAAAACTACTTCACGAATTTGCATGGGGTTTTCACAGGTATCTTGAACGTAACTCTGAAAAACATAATTATAAACTTTGTTTCATAACAATTGGATCACAGAAAAAAAGAATATCGTAATTTGAAATTTTTTATCTACGATCGTCATGTCTGTCTCTTAGAACACGTTTATCTCCAAAACTAATTGACGAATTTTCATGGGGTTTTCACACCTAACTTGAGCATATCATGCGGTTACATAAAAACTTCAATAATTAAAATCGGATAAGAGAAAATAAGGATATCATAATTTGATCATTTGTTTAAAAGCCACCGGGTATGTCTATTTATTGAGGATAATCTCCAAAAGTACTGCACGAACTTTCATGGGTTTCCATAGGTAAATAGAGAATAGTATGGAGAGTAACATAGGCCTTATTTAATCAAAAACGGATCAGAGGAAGGAAAGATATTCAGTACCAGCTGTTGTCACTGCCCCATCGCCCATAGCGCTAAGTATCATAATTTAATTATGTGAAATGTTGTTGCCAGTTAATTTCTTAATTATCGTTAGTGCTTCTGATTTTGAGAGGTTTCTTGTCACCTTCTTGGCAGATTAGTTTGTGTTTCTGTTTTAAGAGTTTATTCTCATGTATTTTGATAAATACTGTGTGTGTAGTTTTCGTCTGCTGCAAGTTACGTGATTTAAGTATCTTATTGTCACTTCCTTATTCTGTGTTCTGCTTTAAGAAAGCTTATATTCCAGCGCATTTGATAACAGTATATTCCATAGATTTTCTTGCTTATTTTGAAAACTGCCGGACTCAGTTTTGTTGATTTGACAGTGTAGTTACCACTGACCACAGTTCAGTCAGCTGCCACCCGCCTTTATTAAAGCACTAGTTCAGTTAAAAGTTGATTATTAGTTTTCTACTTTCTAAAGTTAATTGTATCGATAGGATGGGTAGGATGTGTGCCTGCTGTGTACGGACGCAGGAGGAGTAGGCCACAGTTAGGGAACAGCTGAGCCGTCTTCAGGCTGCTGTCTCGGGGTGCAGCGGTAGTGGGAGTCTTGTGCATCGAGTGGGATACCACGGGTGTCTCATGCTTCACCCTTTGTCCCTGCTACCGAGGCACCTTCTGGTGTACCGGTCGCGATCGAAACACAAGGGAAGTGGTGGGTTGAACGGTGTTCGCGTCGCTCGAGATGAAAGGCCAATGTGGAGGCTGGCTGTCCGTCCACGCCCGTTCGTCCAGTGAGTGGATGTGTGGCCACTCTTTCAGTAGGGTCCGAGCAGGTGAACGGGGGAATGGGTTATTAGTTATTGGGAGCTCCAATGTTAGGCACGTGATGGAGCCCCTTAGGCAGATAGCATCAAAATCCAGAAAGAAATCCAACATGCACTCGCTGTGTCTGCTGCGGAGCCTCATTCGAGATGTGGAGGCGATCTCGCCGGCAGCTATCGAAGGTGTGGTCGACTGCAAGTCGTGGCTCACATCCACACCAATGACACTTGTTGCTTGGGTTCTGAGGACATCCTCAGTTCTTACGGGCGGCTGGTGGAATTGGTGAAGGCTGCTGCCCTTGCAAGTGGGGTGCAAGCAGAGCTGTCGATTTGTAGCATTATTCCTAGGGTTGATCGGGGTCCTTTGGTTTGGAGCCGTGTGGAGGGTCTGAACCAGAGGCTTTGCCGACTCTGTGACAGTTATGGCTGCAGATTTCTGGATCTGTGTTATCGGGTGGGGAATTGTGGGATGCCCCTAGATAGATCAGGGTGCACTACACTAAGGAAGTGGCTACTCTGGTAGCAGAGTACTTGTGAGTGCACATGGTTTTTTTAGGCTAGGCCCTACCTGTCATGAGCACTCGCGTGTGAACGTTTGGACAGTGAATTCAGGCTGCGTTTGACTAAAAAATTCGACTATCAAAATATTAGCTGCAAATTTAGAAAGTATTAGAAATATAGTTCCCGAATTTGCTGCAATGCATGGAAATTATTGTGCTTGGATAGTTTTAGGCACCGAAACCTGGCTAAATCATGATGTGGCAAGTTGAGAAATATTTAGCGAGGTGGGGAATGTGTATCGGAAAGATAGATCAGACACAACTGGAGGAGGAGTGTTCATTGCTGTGGACAAAGATGTTTCTACTGAGATTGAGGTTGAAAGTAACTGTGAAGTTATCTGGGCACGTATAACAGGTCTAAAAGATTTAAAGTTAATAGTTGGGTGTTTTTACCAGCCCCCCAGTGCTGCTGTAGCAGTTTTAGAGTCATTCAAATAAAGTCTACACCAGGTAGTGCTTAGGTATTTGAGCCATGCAATATCAGTCGGGGGAGGGGTGGGGAGGACTTCAACCTTAAAGAGTATAGACTGGGACATTCACCGAAAACTGTCTTGAGCAGTAAAACCGGCAATCCACGCCCAATGGAAATATTTTAGACCTTATAGCTATGAACAGGCCTGAACTTATTAACGATGTCTGTGTAGAGACAGGAATTAGTGATCGTGATATCGTCAATGGTGACCAAAGTTCATAAACCAATCAAGAAGGCTAGGAGCATGTTTTTGTTGGGAAGATCCGATAAGCAAATGTTAGGATCACACTTAGAAAATAAATGGGCATCGTTTAGTTCCAGGACTATGGATGTAGAGGAATTTTGGACTAAATTTAAGTGTATTGTACATAAAGGGTTAGAGAAATGTGCCTGTAAAGTCGATTAAGGATGGAAAAGATCCATCATGGCATAATAATGATGTTAGAAAGGTACTGAGAAAGCAAAGACTGTTGCACTCTATGTTCAAAAAAGAACACACAAATGATCACAGGCAAAAGTTAGTAGAGATTCATGCGTTTATAAAAAGATTGATGCACAAAGCATACAATAATTACGACAGCCATACCATACAGGACATAGTAATAGGAATTTCTGGTGTTGGGAAGGAATACCATTTCGGTTTTACAAAGAGTATTCTGCGCCGTTGGCCCCTTATTTAGCTTGCATTTATCGCTGAATAGCTTGCTCCCATTGCAGATCAATTTTCTCTTGTATTGTTGAATGCAAAGTAGTTGGATACAGCTGCAAAGATCATGTTCATAAAGAAGATACTGAAGACTTCCTCGTAATTCAGCATGTATGTTGTCGTGACCATTCTTTAATTTTTGCGACATTTATATGTATATATTTCATCGTAAAAGATGTTTTAATAATAATGATTCATCAGATTAACATTCTTAAACCTTTATTTTGACCTTCCAGAAAGAAGGGCAGTATTGCAAAGCTAATATGGGTGATTGAAAAAAAAAATAATTACTTGCTGTCTGGGTTAAGCAGGAACCTACACTTGTTCACATGTCCCCTAATGTAACAAGATGTAACTTGCTCCATCATACATATGCAAATAGAAAGGGAATAAGATGCACACAATTACATGGTCAGCCACTGCCTCACCAGCCTCTTTAGATTCCGATCACACCTATGTCTTCCATAATCCATTTTCAGGAGCTTCAGGAAGCTTCCTTAAACCAATTAAAAGAAACTCTTGGAAAACCATATACCACCACTAGGAGGTTCTACATCGATAACCAACTTACCGGGACCTAGGGCAAGGGCTTTGGATGTTGCCTCTATGAGACCTTGACCAATTTTTTAGTTGGAGTCATCCAAAACATTGTACTCGGTGTTACATTGTTTGCAGTAGCTTTTTTGAATTCAAGAGCCCAATAAAGGCTGTTTATTGGTGAATAACATCATGATACTCTATCTCTTCTCCAGTCTTAAAATGATTATGAGGCAAATACAACTAACTGCATGGACATTAGGAGACTGGGCCAGTAAAACTGGTTTTAGGAGTTCATCAGAGAAGACTGTGTCAAGTCAGTTTTAACCCTGTTTGCCAAAGTTTAGAGTACTGGAGCATTAGCTGATTAGAGGGTGGGGGCACGATTTTCAACTTTTAAGGAGAGCATGTGCTTCATGGGACTACTATTCTGCTTGTATGGTAGTGAATTGGTAACTGAAAAATAGGAAGTTTGAAAAACTGTTAGTGGTGGTAGCCTGAAGTGTACCATAGCCAGAGATAGAGGTTCTACATCTACATACATACCCTGCAATCCATACAAAGGTGCATGGCAGAGGGTACCTTGTCCCACAAATAGTTACTTGCTTTCCTGTTTCACTCGCATATAAACAGAGGGAAAACGAATACTTGTATCTTCGTGGTCTTGCATGAAATGTAGGTTGGCGGCAGTAGAATCTTTCTGCAGTCTGCTTCAAATTCGAGCCCTCTAAATTCCTTCAACAGTATTTCTCGGAAATGTTGCCTTTCCTCCCATGACTCCCATTTTGAGTTCCCAAAGCATCTCAGTAACATTGATTGAATCTACTAGTGACAAAGCTAGTGGCCTGCCTCTGAACTGCCTCTATATCTTGCTTTTAAGCAATCTGGCGAGGATTCCAAACACTTGAACGTTATTCAAGTCAGAGTTGCACAAGCATTTGATATGCCATCTCCGTGACAGATGAATTGCATCTTCCCAAAATTCTCCCATTAAACCAAAGTCGACAACCACCTTCCCCAACGAAAGTTCTTATATGCCGTTGCATTTCATATCGCTGTGCAGTGTTATGCCCAAATATTTGAAGTGACGGTCAAGCAGCACACTACTAATGCTGTATTTGAACATTATGGGATTGTTTCTCCTACTCATCTGCATCACCTTCCATTTTCATACATTTAGAACTAGCTACTATTCCTCACACCACTAGATATTTGGTCCAAGTCATCCTGCATCCTACTACATTCATTCAATGACTATAGCAACGTCAGCAAACAGCTGCAGATTGCACTTACTCTATCTGTCTGACCATTTATATAGGTAGAAAATATTAACCGTCTTGTACCTCCGTGAACCTGGCACCCGACTTAAAAAAATTGTTTTTTACTTCATCCTATCTTAAAGAGCTTCGTTTGTAGTGGATTGTAGTGCAAAAATTTTCGTTTGTAGTTTTTCGGAAAAAAAGTTATAGGTTACTCAAAAAATAGCCAGCACCCCACTTTTAAGAAATTAAATTCTAATGGATGATATGGGTAGGGAATCGTTTGTAGTGGTTTGTAGTGAACGAATTTTCGTTTGTAGTAACTTGTATATCCCACAAAACGTGTTCAAAATGGAAGGCGCGAGGCCCATCCATACTGCTGTGCACTGAACCCACTAGCAGCACCCCACTTTCGAGAAATTTAATTCTAATGGATGATGTGTGTATGAAATAGTGTGTAGAGGTTTGTAGTGAACGAATTTTCGTTTGTAGTAACTTGTATATCCCACAAAACGTGTTCAAAATGGAAGGCGCGAGGCCCATACTGCTGTCCACGGCACCCACTGGCAGCACCCCACTTTCAAGAAATTTATTTCTAATGGATGATATGTGTAGGAAATATTGTGTAGAGGTTTGTAGTGAACGTATTTTCGTTTGTAGTAACTTGTATATCCCACAAAACGTGTTCAAAATGGAAGGCGCAAGGCCCATACTGCTGTGCACGGCACCCACTGGCAGCACCCCACTTTCAAGAAATTTAATTCTAATGGATGATATGTGTAGGAAATAGTGTGTAGAGGTTTGTACTGAACGAATTTTCGTTTGTAGTAACTTGTATATCCCACAAAACGTGTTCAAAATGGAAGGCCCGAGGCCCATACTGCTGTGCACTGAGCCCACTAGCAGCACCCCACTTTCGAGAAATTTAATTCTAATGGATGATATGTGTAGGAAATAGTGTGTAGAGGTTTGTAGTGAACGAATTTTCGTTTGTAGTAACTTGTATATCCCACAAAACGTGTTCAAAATGGAAGGCGCGAGGCCCATACTGCTGTCCACGGCACCCACTGGCAGCACCCCACTTTCAAGAAATTTATTTCTAATGGATGATATGTGTAGGAAATAGTGTGTAGAGGTTTGTAGTGAACGAATTTTCGTTTGTAGTAACTTGTATATCCCACAAAACGTGTTCAAAATGGAAGGCGCGAGGCCCATACTGCTGTCCACGGCACCCACTGGCAGCACCCCACTTTCAAGAAATTTATTTCTAATGGATGATATGTGTAGGAAATAGTGTGTAGAGGTTTGTAGTGAACGAATTTTCGTTTGTAGTAACTTGTATATCCCACAAAACGTGTTCAAAATGGAAGGCGCGAGGCCAATACTGCTGTACACGGCACCCACTGGCAGCACCCCACTTTCAAGAAATTTATTTCTAATGGATGATATGTGTAGGAAATAGTGTGTAGAGGTTTGTAGTGAACGAATTTTCGTTTGTAGTAACTTGTATATCCCACAAAACGTGTTCAAAATGGAAGGCGCGAGGCCCATACTGCTGTGCACGGCACCCACTGGCAGCACCCCACTTTCAAGAAATTTATTTCTAATGGATGATATGTGTAGGAAATAGTGTGTAGAGGTTTGTAGTGAACGAATTTTCGTTTGTAGTAACTTGTATATCCCACAAAACGTGTTCAAAATGGAAGGCGCGAGGCCCATACTGCTGTCCACGGCACCCACTGGCAGCACCCCACTTTCAAGAAATTTATTTCTAATGGATGATATGTGTAGGAAATAGTGTGTAGAGGTTTGTAGTGAACGAATTTTCGTTTGTAGTAACTTGTATATCCCACAAAACGTGTTCAAAATGGAAGGCCAAGGCCCATACTGCTGTCCACGGCACCCACTGGCAGCACCCCACTTTCAAGAAATTTATTTCCAATGGATGATATGTGTAGGAAATAGTGTGTAGAGGTTTGTAGTGAACGAATTTTCGTTTGTAGTAACTTGTATATCCCACAAAACGTGTTCAAAATGGAAGGCGCGAGGCCCATACTGCTGTGCACGGCACCCACTGGCAGCACCCCACTTTCAAGAAATTTATTTCTAATGGATGATATGTGTAGGAAATAGTGTGTATAGGTTTGTAGTGAACGAATTTTCGTTTGTAGTAACTTGTATATCCCACAAAACGTGTTCAAAATGGAAGGCCCGAGGCCCATACTGCTGTGCACTGAGCCCACTAGCAGCACCCCACTTTCGAGAAATTTAATTCTAATGGATGATATGTGTAGGAAATAGTGTGTAGAGGTTTGTAGTGAACGAATTTTCGTTTGTAGTAACTTGTATATCCCACAAAACGTGTTCAAAATGGAAGGCGCGAGGCCCATACTGCTGTCCACGGCACCCACTGGCAGCACCCCACTTTCAAGAAATTTATTTCTAATGGATGATATGTGTAGGAAATAGTGTGTAGAGGTTTGTAGTGAACGAATTTTCGTTTGTAGTAACTTGTATATCCCACAAAACGTGTTCAAAATGGAAGGCGCGAGGCCCATACTGCTGTCCACGGCACCCACTGGCAGCACCCCACTTTCAAGAAATTTATTTCTAATGGATGATATGTGTAGGAAATAGTGTGTAGAGGTTTGTAGTGAACGAATTTTCGTTTGTAGTAACTTGTGTATCCCACAAAACGTGTTCAAAATGGAAGGCGCGAGGCCAATACTGCTGTACACGGCACCCACTGGCAGCACCCCACTTTCAAGAAATTTATTTCTAATGGATGATATGTGTAGGAAATAGTGTGTAGAGGTTTGTAGTGAACGAATTTTCGTTTGCAGTAACTTGTATATCCCACAAAACGTGTTCAAAATGGAAGGCGCGAGGCCCATACTGCTGTGCACGGCACCCACTGGCAGCACCCCACTTTCAAGAAATTTATTTCTAATGGATGATATGTGTAGGAAATAGTGTGTAGAGGTTTGTAGTGAACGAATTTTCGTTTGTAGTAACTTGTATATCCCACAAAACGTGTTCAAAATGGAAGGCGCGAGGCCCATACTGCTGTCCACGGCACCCACTGGCAGCACCCCACTTTCAAGAAATTTATTTCTAATGGATGATATGTGTAGGAAATAGTGTGTAGAGGTTTGTAGTGAACGAATTTTCGTTTGTAGTAACTTGTATATCCCACAAAACGTGTTCAAAATGGAAGGCCAAGGCCCATACTGCTGTCCACGGCACCCACTGGCAGCACCCCACTTTCAAGAAATTTATTTCTAATGGATGATATGTGTAGGAAATAGTGTGTAGAGGTTTGTAGTGAACGAATTTTCGTTTGTAGTAACTTGTATATCCCACAAAACGTGTTCAAAATGGAAGGCGCGAGGCCCATACTGCTGTGCACGGCACCCACTGGCAGCACCCCACTTTCAAGAAATTTATTTCTAATGGATGATATGTGTAGGAAATAGTGTGTAGAGGTTTGTAGTGAACGAATTTTCGTTTGTAGTAACTTGTATATCCCACAAAACGTGTTCAAAATGGAAGGCGCGAGGCCCATACTGCTGTGCACGGCACCCACTGGCAGCACCCCACTTTCAAGAAATTTATTTCTAATGGATGATATGTGTAGGAAATAGTGTGTAGAGGTTTGTAGTGAACGAATTTTCGTTTGTAGTAACTTGTATATCCCACAAAACGTGTTCAAAATGGAAGGCGCGAGGCCCATACTGCTGTGCACGGCACCCACTGGCAGCACCCCACTTTCAAGAAATTTATTTCTAATGGATGATATGTGTAGGAAATAGTGTGTAGAGGTTTGTAGTGAACGAATTTTCGTTTGTAGTAACTTGTATATCCCACAAAACGTGTTCAAAATGGAAGGCGCGAGGCCCATACTGCTGTGCACGGCACCCACTGGCAGCACCCCACTTTCAAGAAATTTATTTCTAATGGATGATATGTGTAGGAAATAGTGTGTAGAGGTTTGTAGTGAACGAATTTTCGTTTGTAGTAACTTGTATATCCCACAAAACGTGTTCAAAATGGAAGGCGCGAGGCCCATACTGCTGTCCACGGCACCCACTGGCAGCACCCCACTTTCAAGAAATTTATTTCTAATGGATGATATGTGTAGGAAATAGTGTGTAGAGGTTTGTAGTGAACGAATTTTCGTTTGTAGTAACTTGAATATCCCACAAAACGTGTTCAATATGGAAGGCGCGAGGCCCATACTGCTGTGCACGGCACCCACTGGCAGCACTCCACTTTCGAGATATTTAATTCTAAGGGATGATATGTTTGGAAAAAGTACGTAGAGGTTTGTAGCGAACGAATTTTCATTTTAGTGACTTGTCGTACCCACAGAACTGCATTAAGCAAGAGAAAAGCATGTGTAGCTCTGAGAGGTAAAAGCCTCAGAAAATTATATCGGCCGTAGAACAGGGCCTTAATCCCTGTATATCGCAGGAGATTCTAAACGCAACTGGTGAAAGGAGAAAATGTAAAAAATGTAGCAAATTGTTGCACGTAAAAAGGAGTATAGTCGGTGGAGATATGACAATGACAAGGATTGCATATTGGCTAAGCTGGAGTTGCTAGATGACAAATACAACTTCGTAGAAGAATGTATAAGTAGGTGAAAGTTAGATGTTGCCTAGAGGAAGGTAAGAGACATTTCGAGACAAGAAAAGGAGCTGCATGAATATCAAGACCTCAGATAGAAATCCAGTACTAAACAAAGAGGGGAAATCTGAAATGCGACAGGAATATTTAGAGGACTTATACAAAGGAAGTAAACTTGAAAGTAGAATTCTAGAAACGGAAGATAAAGTAGAGGAAGATAAGAGTTATGATGCTGAAAGAAGAATTTGACAGAGTACTGAAAGATCTAAAAAAAAAAAGGCTTCTGATAATCCCTATCAATTGCTGATATCGTTAGGAGAGCCAGTAACGCAGAAATTGTTCCACTTAGTAATCAAGATGTATGAGACCGTGGAAATGCCCTCACCCTTCGAGAAGAATATCGTAATTCCAATACCAAAGAAAGCAAGTTCAGCCAATTACAGATCTATCAGGTTAACAAGTCATTGCTGCAAAATACTAACACGAATTATTTGCAGACGAATGGAAATTGGTTGAATCCGACCTTGGAGAAGATCTGTTTGGATTTAGGAGAAATGTAGGAGCACCGGAGGCAATACTTACATTATGACTTACCTTAGAAGGTAGGTTAAGTGAAGGCAAACCTACGTTTATAGCATTTGTAAATCTGTAGAATGCTTTTGACGATATTAACTGGAATACACTCTTTCAGATTCTTAAGGTAACAGGGGTAAAATACAGGGAACGAAATCCAGACTGCAGTCAAAGTTGAAGTGCATGAAAGGAATGTAGTTTTTGGGAAGGGAGTAAGACAGATTTTTAGCCCTTCCCCAATGTACATTGAGGAAGCTGTTTAGGAATGCTAGGTGAAATTTGGAGAAGAAATTAAAATTCAGGGACAAGACATAAAAACTTTACGTTTGCCGATGACACTAATTCTGTCAGAGACAGGAAAGAACGTGAAAGAGCAGTTGAACGAAATGGACACTTTTGAAAGGAGGGTATAAGATGAACATTAAGAAGAGTAAAGCACGGATAATGGAATTGTAGTGTTAGAAAAACAGACGATGCTGAAAGAATTACATTAGGTAATGAGACAATAAGATTAGTAGATGAGTTTTCTTATTTGGGTAGCAAAATAATGTCAGATGGCCAAAGTAAGGGAAATATAAAATTCAAAATGGCTGTGGGAAGAAAAGAGTTTCTTGACATCCAGTAGTAATATAAATGTTACTAAATTTCTAAAAGCATTTGTCTGGAGTATAGCATTGTATGAGAGTGATACTTGGAGGACAAGGAGCTCAGACAAAAAGTTGATAGAACCTTTCGAAATGTGGTGCTACAGACGAATGATGAGAATTAGATGGGTACATCATGTAACTAATATGGTGCATAAGAGCATTGGGAAGAAAAGAAGTTTCTGGCATGTCCTAAGAGAAGGGATCGGTTGGTGGGATACATTCTGAGACATCTACAAATCTTAAACATTAGCATTAGAAGGACGTATGGGGTATAAATCATAGAGGGATACCGAAGGACGAATACAGTAAGCAGACTGAAAAGGATGTAGGTTGCCGTTCGTATTCTCAGATGAAGGGGCTTTCGACAGTGTAACGTGGAGAGCTGCATGAAGCCAATCCATGAACTGAATGTTCGAATGTTTGTTAAGCTTAAGGGACTTAACTACGGGGTCATCAGTCCCTAAACTTACAAACTACTTATGAACTACCTACAACTAAGGACGGCACAAATATCCATGCCCGAGGGGGGATTCGAACCTCCGACCGTAGTGGCCGTGCAGACTGTGACTGAAGCGCCTCAGTCCTCTCGGCCACCGCGGCCTGCCCGTGAACTGAAGACCACAGCAGCAACAACAATGAGAACTTGAGGTATATTTGGTCATTCTTCCAGGAACGCAATAACTAGGTCTGCAGCCGTTGTGGGAGGTGCTGGTCTTACTGCAACCCATCTGCCAAGTGATCCCAGACATGTCTATTCCTGTTCAAGTCAGGTGAAAAGCCGGCCCTCCATTCGTTCAATTACCTCAGCTTCAAAGATGTTGTCCACCAGTACAATTCTGTGGAGATGAGCATTATCGTCCACCACACCAGAAGGAACCCATATCCTATGGCACCAGTATAGGGCAGAACATAGATCGATGGATCTTGCCTCTGTGCGTTTGAACAGTCAAAGCGCCATTCTGAATGACAGAGGTCCGATGTCCGCCAATACTGACTCCTGTCCACACCATTCGTCCATCACCATAATATGGTGATGTTTCGTATACATAAGCAAGATTGTTGCAAGTTCCACGTTCTCTTCAGATGAGGGAACGACGATTGTCCGGCGGAAAACATCTTGACTCATATGTGAAATGAACACTGCTCCATTTTTACGGTTCCAATTCCGATGTTCCTCCGCCCAGTTTCTGCCGGGTTCCTGGTTTGAATGGGACACGCACCATAGGCCTCTGTGTGTAGAAGCCACATTCTCGAAGGCGATTTCCGTACTGTGTGTTGATATTGAGCGTCCTGTGGTTTTTGGAGGGTGCGTTGCAACTGAGTTGCATTCAGCCTCCTGTCTCGACGGGCTGTTTGTTAACTGGAGATAATAGTTCTCTCTAGCTGATGTTACCCGTGGACGACCTTGGCCTTGCCTTTTTTTAGTGGGTCTTGTCTGAAATCGCGTCCAGGTCATGGAAACTACACTTTGGGACATTGCAATAGTTGCAGCTGTGGCTGTTTCGCTTCGAAATTTAGCGACAAAATTGCTACTTTGGTCACCCTGGACGTATGCACGTAGCCGAGTAGAAAATGACAATGTTTCCGTCACCAAATTATTTTCGCCTGTTACCGGTACATAAAAGAAAGCCCACCCTTGGCACGCATTCACGCATTACATATGTTTCTTAACGTTTCAGATATTTCCTTTTTGAATACTTTGAAATTATTCATAAAAGTAGACTTCTGAACTTCTTGAAGAAGGAAAGACATGTTCCTGGCACTTTAAAAATAGAATAAGAAATGGGATCCAGAAATTCTTTGTTGCAAACAGGTCTTTAAATAATCCCGCCAGATGGCTTTCGAAATCCCGCGGTTTTACAATAAAAAGCTCTAAATTTTTAATTCAGTTTTTGTAATAATAGTAATATGAAAAAGAGTAATTTCCTAGTTGATGCGGGTACAACGCTGACTGTGCAGCTGCTCGTCTGAGTTCCTCAGTAGTGACGTCACTAACAAAGCTATCGCGTACAGTAATGCACAGAAATGAGTATTTTTGATAGTGAAAGCTTTGGAAAATGGTACATATATACTGATTTACCTTACTGTGCCGTTTAACCGAAGTTACGTCCAGAGTCCTGAAAGTCCTGGCATAGCGATACAGATTTCCGAAAGCTTGCCATAGCGAAAATACTTCCCAGTCGCCGGGTGTACTACTGGTGAACGAAGATACCAAGGCAAGAAAAGTATTTATTTAAAATTGTTTTCTCCAGAACCTCGAGCTGGAGTCTTTAATTTGCATTTCGCTTAGCCACTTATTCCGAAAATATTGCTAATATTGAGGTGCCATATGTTAAAATGTTATAAATAAAGAGCACAATGGTATTGTAAATACCGTATCGCACTACATATTGTAATATTTAACACTGTCGCGTAACACGTCTTTCTGAGAGTAACACCCTGTAAAGAAGTAAAATAAATGTTAACTAGCGGAACCCCCGCTGCTTCGCATGCGTAGGCTGGTTGGTCTGCACCAGTTGTTTCTTTTTAATCCTGATGAAGAATCCATATCTTAAGTTTCGTAGTTATAGCTTGAAATTTGAGTTAACAGCACCATATTTTTGAAAATCAATTTTTGCATCTCGTATTTCACCCCCTTATTGGTCGAATTTTCAACAATACCGTAACACGTGTCATTTAAATTTGAACCCCGAATCCAAATCCGAAAATTTGTAGTTCTAACTTCAAAATTGCCTAAATAGCAACAGATTTTCGAAAAACACCCCCTCTCCAATTTAATCCCCTTGATGGTTGAATTTTGAAAAATACCTAAACACGTATTTTTTAAATCATAACGAACAATACAAATACCAGTTTTTGCAGCTATAGCTTCAAAATTGTCTTGACAACAAAGCGTTTTCGAAAAGAATTTTTGATCCCCTCTTTTACCCCCTTAGTTTTTGAATTTCCAAAAATACCGAAACTCGTGTCTTTTTAATCTTGATCAAGAGTCCATATCCTAACTTTCGTAGTGATAGCTTGAAATTTGAGTTAACAGCAACATATTTCAGAAAATCAATTTTTTGCGTCACCTACTTTACCCCCTTATTTGTCGAATTTCAAAAAAAAAAAAAGCCGAAACACGTGTCTTTTAAATTCGAACCCTGAATTAAAATCCAAAATTTTGTAGTTCTATCTTCAAAATTGCCTAAATAGTTATGTATTTTCAAAAACCTTTCATCCCCTATTTCACCCCCTTACGGACGGAATATTAAAAAATCGCTTCTTAAATGACGCCTACAGAATAAGATCAACACCCTCCACAAATTTCAAGTTTCTATCTTCAGTGGTTTGGGCTGGGCGATGATGAGTCAGTCAGTCAGACAATCGGGACACTTCCTTTTATATATAGAGATTTCTAATAAAACACAGTCTTGGTTGCAAAATTCAAATGTTCAAATGTTTGTAAAGCTTACAAACTACTTATGAACTAACTAATACTAAGGACGGCACAAATATCCATGCCCGAGGGGGGATTCGAACCCCCGACCGTAGTGGCCGTGCAGACCGTGACTGGAGCGCCTCAGTTCCCTCGGCCACCGCGGCCGGCTCTTGGTTGCAACGAATTATTTTTAAACGCTTTTCGCCTTTTCGAGATACCTTCAGAATCTGGAAATTTTGTTTGGGGATACTTTACAGTCTTATGTACAGCGATAGTACGAAAACAGATTATTACTGACGTTGTAATAATGCTTTACATCGCGCCAAAGCCTAGCAGCGACAGTATTTGGTTATGGGCATCCGTGAAATTCAAATGTTTAACTATGTTTGTCATCAGTCCCTACACTTAAAAACCATTATACTGACTTAAAGTAACTTATGCTAAGAACAACAACAAACACGCATGTTCGAGGGAGGACTAAGCTCCGATAACGGGCAGCCGTGAAAATCCTATATAAACAGCAAAATAGAAGACAGCTTAATCACGTAAAATATTAGACAGCTGCAAGTGTTCAATTTTTACGGTCTGAATAAAAACATACCAAGATTACGTTTTATTATTGTCCGATTGCTGGAATCGGCCAGTACTAAATTTACGAAAATACATTAAGGATGAAACATGATGTCATTTAAGAAACATTAATTGAACGTGGAGGAACAAAGAATACAGTCTATTACTCTCATCAACAATTCTGTGTGTTCACAAGATACTGATATTCAACAGATGAACAAAATTCCGAATCGTATAATGTTCACTCCAATAGATAAGATTTTAACTAAATATTTCCAAACTACTCAAAATGATTCTGTGGCTACAAATATTTATAGCCCGTTCTCCATGAACTATAAACTTCCATATAAACAACTATCAAACATCTATATCTATTTAGAAAATTAATTATAAACAAAATCTTTAATACGAAGAACGTGTCGGGCCACTTCTAGATTCCCTAGCCAGTGAAGGAGGCAAGCTACCCTATACCTAGAGGCCTGCGCGGATAAGAAAAGTGTTATCCGCACCACATCCGCAAGACACATATCCGCATCCGCGGCACTTTATCCGCATCCGCAGACATTAAAGTTTTGAATGGGTAACAGTAACAGATGGCAGTATTTAAAACCATGATATAATTATTGTTAGAGTGTCATTTCTGTGACAACTATTTCTGACTTCTCGAATCATGGTAACTGTTCCATACCTACTCCAAAACAGGCTATTCCAAACAGGAGCCGCGGCGGAGCGGCCGAGCGTATTGAGGGGTTACGCTCGCTGTGCGAGGCCGTTCCCCGTCGGGGGTTCGAATACCCCCTTGGGCATGGATGCTTCTGCTCTCATTAGTATCAGTTAGTTGATAAGTAGTTTGCAAGTTTAGGGACTGATGACCCCACAGTTAAGTCCAATACGCTTAGCAAACATTTGAACATTTGAATTCCAAACAGGAAAACATTGGCGCTCCGGACACACACAGTAGCGCTTCGGAGCCCGTGTGGCCGGAGCACTACGTCAGGCATTTTCATAAATTTCAGTGGTTAAGACTGATCGGCATAGAGGAGATTTTACTGTGTTTGCCGCGCGGGAGTAGCCGAATGGTCTGGAGGGTCACGTTGCGGATTGCGAGGCCTTCCGCGCCGGAGGTTCGAATCCTCCCTCGGGCATGGATGTGTGTGCTGTTCTTAGGTTAGTTTACCTTAATATAAGTAGTAACCAAGCAATTGAGTCCGATAGATTTACAAACATTTGAATATTTACTGTGTTTACATTTAAAAAGAAAGAAACGGTTCTTTCGGAGTTTTACAAAAGGGACACTTGTTTTTCCCCATATTAACACACTAGAGGATATGTGACACAAAGCAAAGCATGTCATTTCAAGTGTTAAAACTGCCGTCTACTTGTAACTGGTAACTGTCAGCAAAAAGAGACTAACAGCTGCAACTACGTCCAGCCTATACAACTAACATTGTGTATCTTCCTAAATATGTTTCTTTGACCGTACACCGTATCTGATTATGAAAGTTGCAATAAGATGCTATTGTCAATCTTTACTACCTATGTCACCGTTTCTCTAACACAGAAATGTTAAGGTTTGTATGTTTATGCGCGGCTGTACAGTTCATTCGGTTGCGATGAAACTTTGCCAACATATTGCTTGCACTTTCGTGACGGTTATTGGCATATTTAAATGACTATAAAACACATAGTGCATCAAATATGCCACCACATCTATAGGAAACTGCCCCTCACGAGAAACCCAGATCCACACGCAACTTAGAACGGTAAAATGCCTTTGTTGACAAGATGCATAACTTTTTCGGTCGCGGTTGTCTTCATATTTGGTGGAACTTCAGGAACTTTTGCATCTGTCATGGGATTTTAATAACTAATTACGCTTCTTTGTCCTGTCTAACACGAATGTTACACGTAATTTGAAGTTCTACTATTGTGCCCAGTGTAAGAATATACTTTTTTACACGCAAAACAAGCTACTTTGTCGTTGATCTTTCCCATGCCATCAAATAAGTATCCAATTTCTTTTTCCAACTTCACGATTTCAATTTGTTTTACTTGAGTAATGCCGAATCACCTCTTTTCACTTTACTCGATATAATATCCATTGATATGTTAATTTTAAGAAAGAACTGTCACGGTATTCCTTGCAATATACGTTGTCACTCAGTCACTACAAAGCACTAACAGAAGGCACGGAAAATTTGGCATGGCATCTATAGTAGGCAGTGGGCCGGTTTGCCAACCAGAAAGCACTTGGCAGACCCCAGGTAAGACACGGTCACGGAAACGGATAAGGCGCAGGTCCCTCGGGTACAGCTACTACCGCTGTGGCACAGAGTAACATATTTGTCTGTGGCTGTGGCCAGGAGATGAGGACAACAGACTTCTGCTCTACCTGAGCCCTGCATGGATTCCGAGAATATCCATTAACATTTCGACAGACGTACTGGGCAGAACCTCGCTCTTTATCCCCAGATAACACGAGATCCGCATCCGCCCAGACGTCTACCTATATCCTCCACACAGACTGCATGCTTTCGCATGCACTCTCTATAACTGGCAGAAGAGTCCAGCGCGACTTCTCTATCGAGGAAGAAAAGAATAAAAGCCGGACAGTCAAAAAAGACCTATACACACAAATACGTTCACTCCAAAAATTGCATACGATACCAACACAACCCAAACATTACACTTAATTTATTCAAAACGGGAAGCAGGCTATTTCTGAGTGTAAGGTTATTTCGTAAAACTATATGTAACAAAATTAAATACATTCAATCAAACACAATCGAAACGTAAATATTCAAGCTAATAAAAAAAAAAAAAAAAAGAAAAAAAAAATCTTCCGCAAGTGTAGGTACCCAGCAGCACGCTGATCATGAAGTTCTTGTAATGTGGGTTATACAAGTTACTACAAACGAAAATTCGTTCACTACAAACCTCTACACACTATTTCCTACACATATCATTGATTAGAAATAAATTTCTTGAAAGTGGGGTGCTGCCAGTGGGTGCCGTGGACAGCAGTATGGGCCTCGCGCCTTCCATTTTCAACACGTTTTGTGGGATATTCAAGTTACTACAAACGAAAATTCGTTCACTACAAACCTCTACACACTATTTCCTACACATATCATCCATTAGAAATAAATTTCTTGAAAGTGGGGTGCTGCCAGTGGGTGCCGTGGAGAGCAGTATGGGCCTCGCGCCTTCCATTTTGAACACGTTTTGTGGGATATACAAGTTACTACAAACGAAAATTCGTTCACTACATACCTCTACACACTATTTCCTACACATATCATCCCTTAGAATTAAATTTCTCGAAAGTGGGGTGCTGCCAGTGGGTGCCGTGGACAGCAGTATGGGCCTCGCGCCTTCCATTTTGAACACGTTTTGTGGGATATTCAAGTTACAACAAACGAAAATTCGTTCACTACATACCTCTAAACACTATTTCCTACACATATCATCACTTAGAATTAAATTTCTTGAAAGTGGGGTCCTGCCAGTGGGTGCCGTGGACAGCAGTATGGGCCTCGCGCCTTCCATTTTGAACACGTTTTGTGGGATATACAAGTTACTACAAACGAAAATTCGTTCACTACAAACCTCTACACACTATTTACTACACATATCATCCATTAGAATTAAATTTCTCGAAAGTGGGGTGCTGCCAGTGGGTGCCGTGGACAGCAGTATGGGCCTCGCGCCTTCCATTTTGAACACGTTTTGTGGGATATACAAGTTACTACAAACGAAAATTCGTTCACTACAAACCTCTACACACTATTTACTACACATATCATCCATTAGAAATAAATTTCTTGAAAGTGGGGTGCTGCCAGTGGGTGCCGTGGACAGCAGTATGGGCCTCGCGCCTTCCATTTTGAACACGTTTTGTGGGATATACAAGTTACTACAAACGAAAATTCGTTCACTACAAACCTCTACACACTATTTCCTACACATATCATCCATTAGAAATAAATTTCTTGAAAGTGGGGTGCTGCCAGTGGGTGCCGTGGACAGCAGTATGGGCCTCGCGCCTTCCATTTTGAACACGTTTTGTGGGATATACAAGTTACTACAAACGAAAATTCGTTCACTACAAACCTCTACACACTATTTCCTACACATATCATCACTTAGAATTAAATTTCTTGAAAGTGGGGTGCTGCCAGTGGGTGCCGTGGACAGCAGTATGGGCCTCGCGCCTTCCATTTTGAACACGTTTTGTGGGATATTCAAGTTACTACAAACGAAAATTCGTTCACTACATACCTCTACACACTATTTCCTACACATATCATCCCTTAGAATTAAATTTCTCGAAAGTGGGGTGCTGCCAGTGGGTGCCGTGGACAGCAGTATGGGCCTCGCGCCTTCCATTTTGAACACGTTTTGTGGGATATACAAGTTACTACAAACGAAAATTCGTTCACTACAAACCTCTACACACTATTTCCTACACATATCATCCCTTAGAATTAAATTTCTTGAAAGTGGGGTTTTGCCAGTGGGTGCCGTGCACAGCAGTATGGGCCTCGCTCTCCATTTTGAACACGTTTTGTGGGATATACAAGTTACTACAAACGAAAATTCGTTCACTACAAACCTCTACACACTATTTCCTACACATATCATCCATTAGAAATAAATTTCTTGAAAGTGGGGTGCTGCCAGTGGGTGCCGTGGAGAGCAGTATGGGCCTCGCGCCTTCCATTTTGAACACGTTTTGTGGGATATTCAAGTTACTACAAACGAAAATTCGTTCACTACATACCTCTACACACTATTTCCTACACATATCATCCATTAGAATTAAATTTCTCGAAAGTGGGGTGCTGCCAGTGGGTGCCGTGGACAGCAGTATGGGCCTCGCGCCTTCCATTTTTAACACGTTTTGTGGGATATACAAGTTACTACAAACGAAAATTCGTTCACTACAAACCTCTACACACTATTTACTACACATATCATCCATTAGAAATAAATTTCTTGAAAGTGGGGTGCTGCCAGTGGGTGCCGTGGACAGCAGTATGGGCCTCGCGCCTTCCATTTTGAACACGTTTTGTGGGATATACAAGTTACTACAAACGAAAATTCGTTCACTACAAACCTCTACACACTATTTCCTACACATATCATCCATTAGAAATAAATTTCTTGAAAGTGGGGTACTGCCAGTGGGTGCCGTGGACAGCAGTATGGGCCTCGCGCCTTCCATTTTGAACACGTTTTGTGGGATATACAAGTTACTACAAACGAAAATTCGTTCACTACAAACCTCTACACACTATTTCCTACACATATCATCACTTAGAATTAAATTTCTTGAAAGTGGGGTGCTGCCAGTGGGTGCCGTGCACAGCAGTATGGGCCTCGCGCCTTCCATTTTGAACACGTTTTGTGGGATATTCAAGTTACTACAAACGAAAATTCGTTCACTACATACCTCTACACACTATTTCCTACACATATCATCCCTTAGAATTAAATTTCTCGAAAGTGGGGTGCTGCCAGTGGGTGCCGTGGACAGCAGTATGGGCCTCGCGCCTTCCATTTTGAACACGTTTTGTGGGATATACAAGTTACTACAAACGAAAATTCGTTCACTACAAACCTCTACACACTATTTCCTACACATATCATCCCTTAGAATTAAATTTCTTGAAAGTGGGGTTTTGCCAGTGGGTGCCGTGCACAGCAGTATGGGCCTCGCTCTCCATTTTGAACACGTTTTGTGGGATATACAAGTTACTACAAACGAAAATTCGTTCACTACAAACCTCTACACACTATTTCCTACACATATCATCCATTTGAAATAAATTTCTTGAAAGTGGTGTGCTGCCAGTGGGCGCCGTGGAGAGCAGTATGGGCCTCGCGCCTTCCATTTTGAACACGTTTTGTGGGATATTCAAGTTACTACAAACGAAAATTCGTTCACTACATACCTCTACACACTATTTCCTACACATATCATCCATTAGAATTAAATTTCTCGAAAGTGGGGTGCTGCCAGTGGGTGCCGTGGACAGCAGTATGGGCCTCGCACCTTCCATTTTGAACACGTTTTGTGGGATATACAAGTTACTACAAACGAAAATTCGTTCACTACAAACCTCTACACACTATTTACTACACATATCATCACTTAGAATTAAATTTCTTGAAAGTGGGGTGCTGCCAGTGGGTGCCGTGGACAGCAGTATGGGCCTCGCGCCTTCCATTTTGAACACGTTTTGTGGGATATTCAAGTTACTACAAACGAAAATTCGTTCACTACATACCTCTACACACTATTTCCTACACATATCATCCATTAGAATTAAATTTCTCGAAAGTGGGGTGCTGCCAGTGGGTGCCGTGGACAGCAGTATGGGCCTCGCGCCTTCCATTTTGAACACGTTTTGTGGGATATACAAGTTACTACAAACGAAAATTCGTTCACTACAAACCTCTACACAGTATTTACTACACATATCATCCCTTAGAATTAAATTTCTCGAAAGTGGGGTGCTGCCAGTGGGTGCCGTGGACAGCAGTATGGGCCTCGCGCCTTCCATTTTGAACACGTTTTGTGGGATATACAAGTTACTACAAACGAAAATTCGTTCACTACAAACCTCTACACACTATTTCCTACACATATCATCCCTTATAATTAAATTTCTTGAAAGTGGGGTGCTGCCAGTGGGTGCCGTGGACAGCAGTATGGGCCTCGCGCCTTCCATTTTGAACACGTTTTGTGGGATATACAAGTTACTACAAACGAAAATTCGTTCACTACAAACCTCTACACACTATTTCCTACACATATCATCCCTTAGAATTAAATTTCTTGAAAGTGCGGTGCTGCCAGTGGGTGCCGTGGACAGCAGTATGGGCCTCGCGCCTTCCATTTTGAACACGTTTTGTGGGATATACAAGTTACTACAAACGAAAATTCGTTCACTACAAACGTCTACACACTATTTCCTACACATATCATCCATTAGAAATAAATTTCTTGAAAGTGGGGTTTTGCCAGTGGGTGCCGTGCACAGCAGTATGGGCCTCGCTCTCCATTTTGAACACGTTTTGTGGGATATACAAGTTACTACAAACGAAAATTCGTTCACTACAAACCTCTACACACTATTTCCTACACATATCATCCATGAGAATTAAATTTCTCGAAAGTGGGGTGCTGCCAGTTGGTGCCGTGGACAGCAGTATGGGCCTCGCGCCTTCCATTTTGAACACGTTTTGTGGGATATACAAGTTACTACAAACGAAAATTCGTTCACTACAAACCTCTACACACTATTTCCTACACATATCATCCATTAGAAATAAATTTCTTGAAAGTGGGGTGCTGCCAGTGGGTGCCGTGGACAGCAGTATGGGCCTCGCGCCTTCCATTTTGAACACGTTTTGTGGGATATTCAAGTTACTACAAACGAAAATTCGTTCACTAACAAACCACTACAAACGATTCCCTACCCATATCATCCATTAGAATTTAATTTCTTAAAAGTGGGGTGCTGGCTATTTTTTGATTAACCCATAACTTTTTTTCCGAAAAACTACAAACGAAAAATTTTGCACTACAATCCACTACAAACGAAGCTCTTTAAGATAGTATGAAGTAAAAAACAATTTCTTTAAGTCGGGTGCCAGGTTCACGGAGGTCCGTCTTGTCACACGTCCCTCAGGCACTACCGACGATATTCTAGTCTCTGATAAACACTCTTCATCGAGGACACCGTTCTGGGTTTTATTACTTAAGTAGTCTTAGAGACACTTACATATTTGTGTACCTATTCTATATGCCCATACTTTCGTTATCCTCCCCAGGGGGTCCCACAGCTCTTCTGTGGGTACGTGTGTGGCGTGCACGGGGCCCCAAGCTGAAACAGCCTTCCTTCCCGCCCCAGGCTGCTTCAGTCCCCCCCTTCAGTTTATGCCTACGCCCGGAGATGGGTGTCCCGTGTGAGTTGAGGTGGTCTTATATACCAGCTTTTTTCTTTTCTCGGTTTCTCTTCTCCTAACCTTTGCTTCCGCCTTTCCGGCCTTACTGTACTCTTCTAGCTTTCCTGTTTTACTCTTCGCCTCGGCATTTGAGACTTAACCTCTTCCACTTCCTTATTCTTCCCCTCTTTCCTCTTTCCTTTCTTTGCGTAAGTCCCAGCCCCAGGTTGGCATGTAGGGCCCGCATGTACCCCCTGGTAAAGGCCAGGCCCAAAGAGAGGTGATTACCCGAGTTGATACCTTCCGACTGTGCCGATTGGTCCCTCCATCCGTTTCTCGGAAGGTGTGGACAATCACCTAAGGCGGGTGAGCCCTCGGTGAGAGTTTCCCATTAGGAAAGGAGTGCGCCATCGGAGACGCCGCTAATCATGGGGGACAACTTTGCAATGACTTCTTCTTCCTCTTCTTCTACTTTGATATTTACTCAAAAAAGGAAACTAGATGAAGCTAAAACCAAGAAGGTTTTGCCTAACATGCCAAAGTTTCTTGTCATTTCGCGAACTGATGGCCATGATTTCACGTCAATGAATCCTTTTATAATACAAAGGGGTGTCAATGCATTTGCCAGTCCTGTCAAAACTTGTTCCCGTCAACATAATGGGACACTGTATCTGGAAACCGAAAGTGCCTTCCAGGCTCAAAAGTTTCTTCGCACCATGCTGTTGCACACTTTTTCAATCGAGGGTGAACCTCATCGTACCCTAAACTCATCACGGGGGGGGGGGGGGGGGGGGTTAGTGCTCTCACGATCCCTTGATGGCCTGTCAATGAGCAAATTCAGGACTACCTTTCCGATCAGGGCATAAAAGCTGTCCATCGTGTGTTGAAAAGGGTTAACAACAGCCTAACACCAACCCGAACTGTTTTTCTGCCTTTTGACAAAGTTGACCTTCCTTCCTAGGTAAAAGAAGGCTACGAAATCATATTTGTTCAGCCGTATGTTCCTAACATTACCCGATGTTACCACTGTCAATAGTTCAACCATACTTGTCAGTCTTGCACAATGCAGCGAAATGTCACCTGTGGTGACTGCCCACCTCCATCCCCTCGCTGCATCAACTGCATGGGCGACCATGCCCTGTGTTTAAAGATTAGCGGGTCATCCAAGAATTCATAGTTAAGGAAAAGGTTTCCACCTCTGCTGCTTGGAAATTATTAGCAAGTAGAAAGCCTGCTGTGCTTCCAGCAGGTGCCTACGGCAATGTCGTTTCCTCTCCTCGACCAACAAAGGAGATGGGTATGCAGATGTGCGATTTTATCTTCAGCGACACAGTTGTCAGATCAGCCAGCTCAGAGATTGCCTGCTTGACATCCCAAATGCATTCTGCTTACTCCAAACCCCGGTCCACATCTGTTCCACAGAAATCAGTCAGAAACCCGGACTTCGAAAAAAGATCCTGTTCACGAAAATTTTTCTTAAAACTTCATCTCCCCAACCATCAGCTGCTCTTCAAACAGAACTGCCTCCAAATAGGCACACAAAAAGAGAAGTTCCTCTCCTTCTCCGCCATGGTATGACTCTTCGGTCATGCCTCCAGCATTAGACGGCCCCGGCCATCCTCTGTCTTGCCAGGACGCTCTACTGCTTGCCGATCTGCCAGCATTTCACCGGCGGAGGAAGCTACCCCTCCCACTTAATGCAGTAAGTAGACAGAACAGACGTACAAACCCATAGAACATTACTGTTGATTGCAGTAGCAGTGCTCCATCGCAGCCAGGCTCTCAGCAGTGTCGAGGTGATCCCCTCTTGCCTTCTCCCTTTTTCTTCTTCTCTTGCTTTCTTCATGGCACTCCTTCAGTGAAACATCAGAGGCATTCGTTTCAAACGTGATGAATTAAGACTACTCCTTCGACTGCACTGCCTGCTTATAGTCGGTCTACAAGAAACAAAGCTCCGTCCAAACAATCATATGGATTTCCCACAATATACCTCTGTGCATTTCGATTTACCTCTTGTGGAAGGTATTCCTGGCCATAGAGGTGCTATGTTGCTCATTTGGGAAGATGTCTATTATCATCCCATCCCACTGCAAACTTCCCTACAGGCATTTGCCATCCATATCACCATTTGTAATATCTATATCCCATCATTGTCTGCTGTTCTTAGGGCAGACGTACTGCACCTTGTTGCTCAGCTTCCTATGCCATTTTTGTTGATTGACAACTTCAACCCTCTATGGGACTCTCCCACTTCTTGCCAGAGGGGCTCTCTTTTGGCAGACCTTTTCAACTACCATAACCTTGTCTGCCTAAATACTAGCAAACAAACTTTTCTATCTGACACGTCGCATACCTATTCCCACTTGGACCTCGCAATATGCACTACGCCACTTGCGCATTGTTTTGAATGGTATGTTCTGTCCGTTAGGTATTAGAGCGACCATTTCCATGTATAATTTCTCTACTACTTAATCAGAATTCCCCAGCTGTGACAGTCAAGTCAAGTACCTCACACATGCCATCCTCACCACTGCTGAATATTGCATACCTCAAACTTCCACCTCTCCAAGTAGGGTCCTAGTTCCCTGATGGAATCCAACCTGTAGTGACGCTACTAGAGCCCGGCGACATGCTCTATGTCTGTTTCAACGCTGACCTACTTTTGAGAATTGTATTAATTACAAAAGACTACGAGCGAAGTGCCACTGTGTCATTAAAGATAGCAAAAAGCCTCCTGGACTGCATACATGAGTTCCTTCAACAGATTTACTCCTTTATCTGTAATATGGGGTAACCTACGCCATCTATCTGGCACTAAGGTCCATTCCCCAATCCCAGGCCTGAACACAGCAAATGAAGTCCTCGTGGAACCTGTTGCTATATCCAATGCTTAACGCCGATCATTCGCTGAGGTCTCAAGCTCAGCTTATTACGACCCAGCCTTCCTCCCCTGCAAACAAGCAGAGGAGGCACGACCGCCTTCTTTTACATCTCCCAATTGTGAAAGTTTAATGCTACTTCCACCATGCAGGAGGTAGAATGTGCCCTTGCCCTCTCCCGGTTTTCTGCCCCAGGGCCCGATGCCATTCATATTTAGATGCTGAAGGACCTCTCCCCTGCAGGTAAATGGTTTCTTATTCGTACTTAAAATCACGTCTGGGGTGAAGGTGAAGTTCCCACTCATTGGCTTGAAGCAATTGGATGTCCCCATACCCAAACCAGGGAAGTACAAACACTGTCCTTCCAGTTATCACCCCATTTCCCTGACAAGCTGCATCTGTAAGGTAATGGAGTGCATGATTAATCCTTGGCTGGTTTGCATACTCGAATCTTGATGCCTCCTCACTAATGTGCAATGTGGGTTCCGAAGGCATCGCTGTGCTATTGATCACCTCGTTACCTTGTTGACCTATGTTATGAATAAGTTTTTGCGAAAGCGGCAGACGGTGGCTGTTTTCTTCGATTTGGAGAAGGCTTATGAAACTTGTTGGCGGGCGGGCATTCTCCGCACCATGCTTACATGGGGTATTCGCGGCTGCTTCCCCTCTTTATTCATGCGTTTTTAAAAGATCGAATTTTCAGTGTATGAGTGGGCTCTTATGTCAGACACTTTTCGCCAGAAGAATGGGGTGCCACAGGGCTCTGCCTTGAGCATAGCACTTTTCGCCATTGCAGTCAACCCAATAATGGATTGCCTCCAAGTTGATGTTTCAGGCTCCCTGTTTGTGTACGACTTCACAATCTATTGCAGCACTCAGAGAATGTGTCTCCTGGAGCGTCGTCTTCAGCATTGCCTTGACAATATCTGTTCCTAGAATGTCATAAATGGCTTCCATTTCCCCCATAAGAAAACGGTCTGCATTAACTTCTGGATGTACGGAGAGTTTCTTCCACCACCTCTCCATCTTGGCCCTGTCGCTCTCCCATTTGTGGAGACGAAGACATTTTTAGGGCTAACGTTGGATAGGAAACTTTGCTGTTCTCCACACGTGTCTTCTATGGCTGCCCGCTGTACTCATTCCCTTAATGTTCTCCGTGTTCTTTGAGGTACATCATGGGGCGCAGATCGTACCGTCCTGCTTCACCTTTATTGGTCCACTGTCAGATCAATGCTGGATTACAGGAGCTTTGTGTACTCTTTTGCACAGCCATCCATTTTACGCTGTCTTCACTCAATCCACCATCGGGGTTTACAACTGGCAATAGGAGCATTTTACACTAGCCCTGTTGAAAGTCTCTTTGCCGAATTGCCTTTGACCTATCGGCGTGACATATTGCTGTGTCGATATGCATGCCGTCTGCTGTCAATGCCCCACCACCCATCGTATCACTCATTCTTCAATGACTCCCTTGATGGCCAATATGGGCTGTCTGCGGCTGCCCTGCTCCCTCCTTGAGTCCATTTTCATCACTTGCTTCTGTGGCTCGATTTTACCCTCCCTTCCACATTTCAAATAGGTGAGAGCCCAGTGCCACCTTGGATTCAGGCTCAGGTTCGCGTTCACCTTGAACTCACCTCACTCCTGAAGAAAAGCACTTCGGTTTCTTGAACTTTGTGCGCAGCTTTATAACTCCCTATTCGTCTATACAGATGGCTCCAAGACCAATGAAGGAGTCGGCTGTGTGTTTGTCGTCGAACATGACAGTTTTCAGTATAGGCTACCTGACTATTGCTCGAAACTCACACGCTGAGCTTTTTGGCCTCGTATCAGGCTGTACTATATATATCTGCCGACACCATTATCCTTCCTATGGCACCTGCTCTAACTCTCTGAGCGCCATCCAGAGTTTCAGAGACCACTATTTGGCCCATCCTGTTGTGCACCGAATAAACCCCTCCCTTCAATTGTTAGCTGCCGACAGCCCTTACATGGATATCTGGCCATGCAGGCATGCCTAGTAATGACTGTTGATGCTGCGACCAAGGCTGCAACATTCCTACCTCGTACAGCTGTGTCTGTCCCATCGAATGATATTTGAGGAGCTCTTTCTGTCGCATTGTATAGTTGTGGCATCGTGTGCCGTCCTCGCTTACAAATAATAATATTTGAACCATTAAACCGCTCCTGGTGCCTTGGTAGACCAACTCACGCCGCTCGCGACAAGAAGAGGTCATCTTGGCCTGGTTGTGGATCAGACATTGCTGGTTCAGCCACTGCCACTTGTTAACTGGTGGTCCTTCATTGTTATGTTCTTGTGGTTACCTGCTGACGGTGCAACATGTTTTATTGTCTTGTCCTAATTTTACTTCTGTTTGTATTGCACTGAAGCTACCGAATACCCTTGAAGAAATTTTATCTGATGACGCACGAGCTGTTGCTAGAGTCTTTGATTTTATCAACTTGACCAATCTATCAAAGGACATTTTGTTCTTCCTTTCATTGTATTGTTCCCTATGTTTTCATATAGGCTTATTATCCTTTGGTAGACCTCGGCAGTTGCGTGCCCTAAAACCACAAAAAAAAAAAAACACTTTCGTTATCAGTCTGTGGCGCAGTGCCATGTGGAACACCTTTCAAAAAATCGCTCTGACGTGTTTTACGGCCCACTTTATATTTGTAGTTTTATAAGTTTTTGCAAACATTTTGGACCAAAATAATAATCTAAATAATAAAAAATTAATTAATAAGTGTATTTGAAACCCTTTTAGGGAAAAAAATTAGGTTGTGGCAGGTTTCGAACCACTGACCTTTACGTCGCACTCCAACGCGTTGCCCTCAACACTACAGCTAACAGCTATGATTTGTGTTCTTTGATTTCATACTATTCATGGCCGTTGTTAACTGATGCTAATATGGCATTTGTAGACACTAGATTATCATTTATCATACGAAGAACGACGTGTTTTTGTTAATTCTTCATTGCACCATTGCTTTGAAATGGCAACATGTAAGTTACAATAAGAAAATCGTCAAATATGCTACGCAAGATGGCGTATGCCACAGAGAGTTCTGGGCGAGGAATGTCACGTGACACCTCCGAACGGCTGGTTTTCGTAAAATCAATGGACGATGTCAAGTCGCCATTATTTTTGCAAATATCTCTCAAACGATATGAGATATGGAAAAAAAAAAAACATAAGAGAGCAAAGCTGTAGAGAATTTTCTCCTCTACAAATTTGGTTATTCAATTTTCGTATCAGGTGAATGGTAAAGCCATTATTTTCATTTAAATTTCGAGCTGTCAAAAGACGATCGCAAAGCCCACTCTTTTACTACCGATTGGTTTCCCACAATCAATGCTTCCTAAAGCTGTGCTAGTGCCTCAAATAAATTTACTATATTAGAACTAAGAATATCTTCATGAATTCTACAGCAAACTCATGTTAATGATATTGGTCTGTAATTATGTGGGTCCCTTCTTTTGCCTTTCTTATACACAGGATCACCACCTGTGCCTTTTCACAGTCACTTGGAA
The DNA here is from genome assembly GCA_026315105.1 of Locusta migratoria. Lineage (NCBI taxonomy): Eukaryota > Metazoa > Arthropoda > Insecta > Orthoptera > Acrididae > Locusta > Locusta migratoria. Next base: position 242,587,037 of record CM048749.1, on the reverse strand, counting down.
CTTTCTGCTGGATCAAAGATTTGCGATAAATACAAGATAAGTAAGGATCCAATGCCACAGAGTACTCTTTGTAAAACCGTATTGGTACCCCATCCGGACCTGGCAACTTGTTTATTTTGAACTATCTCAGCTGTTTCTCAACACCAGCTATGCCTATTGCTATGTCCTCCATTTTGGAGTCAGTGCGATCATCAAATGAATATGTTTGCCTGGCCCTCCTGTGTGAACGATTTCTTACTTTGACCTTCATTTTGCTGTCTTCTATCAAAATGATTGATTGACTGGATCAAGGCCTTTGATCTGCTGACTGGTTTTCATAGGACCAGAATTTTTTCGGGTTCTAGGCAAGATCTTTTCCTAACGTATGACAGTGGTAGTTACTGAATGCGTTGCACATCACTCTTTTTATAGACGTACAAATCTAGACTAATTTTTATATGATTTGATTTGCTTGTCGTCTTTGAACCAAGAGTGCAACTGCCTTTGCTTTCTGAGCATCTTTCGAATATTATTACTAAACCATGGTGGGTCCAGTTTTCCTATCCTTAATCCACTTTATCAGGCACATATTTCCCTGGCGCTTTATTTGCATGCGTTTAAATTTTATCCATAATTCCTCTACATCCACTGTACCGGAACTAAATGGTGTCCATTCATTCCTTAAGTGGGACACTAACAATTGCTCATCTGCTCTTTTGCTATGATATCATGATCACTAATTCCTGTCTCTACAGTGACATCATTGACAAGGCCTGTCCTGTTGGTAACTATAATGTCTATAATATTTCCATTGCATGTGGGCTGACAATGTATCTGCTCAAAGCAGTGTATGGAAAACATGTTAAACAGTATTTCGGAAGACTGCTTGTCTTTACCACTTATAGTGAAACTATAGACGTCCCTCCTGAGCTTAAATTTTCTTTGAATGACTCTAGCAGTGTGATGGTGGGAAGCAAAAATTTGGTTCCGATTTGGCGAATCCAGTGAATGTGTAAGCAGAAAACCTGGTTGGGGTAAAGCGTGTTGTGTTAAAATCCAATATTTGAAACTATTATACCCCTATTAACTACACAAATCATATGTTCCAACGTCTTAGCTTATGGCAAGCTTTACCAAGATACACTTAAAGCTAAATATGTGGATGGCCCTTTATAAAGTTTTGACACTCGTGTTTCGTGCAGTTTTGTAGGGCAAACATTCAGATTACAGCAGTGGCGCTTATGGATCAGTGTGTACTTCCTACCTCAAGGTGTTAACTCATTGTAGTCCACCATGAAGGATTTTAGTTATTGACTGTGGCCTTTTATACAAGCTTGTTCAGAGAGAGTGTGTGTGTGTGTGTGTGTGTGTGTGTGTGTGTGTGTGTGTGTGCAGAGGCTAATGAACCACCACTACAAGTCTGACGGGTCTTTAAAATTCTTATCTTAAGGCATTGCCATTCAATGTCCTGGGTTACCCTACTTTGAGGGGCTACCCTACTTTGAGGGGCTGTTCAGGGGTTGGTCCTATTTGATGAAGGTATTCGGTATACATATGTAGACTGCTTCACAGATCTGGATGTATCAGATGCGCTTGGTTGTCAAATGTTCGTAAATCTATGAGACTTAACTGCTTTGTGTATTAGTCGCTGGGCTTACAAAGTACTTAAACTAACCTAAGGATGACACCCCCCCCCCAAGCTCGAGGGAGGACTCGAACCTCCAATGGTAAGCAACCACACACTCCACAACAAGGTGCCTTAGAACACTTGGCCACTTCACCGCAGCAATATCTTATGTCTTCAGAGGCCCAAATAATTTTAAGTCTGATGCAGTGGTAAGAAACTTATACTACAGATTGTTTTTAGAATTCTGCATCACAGTTTTATCATTGTACTTTTTCATGCAAATTAGTATGACTGCCTCAAGGACTGAAGGGTTGTTTCATTAGTGATTCATTTGTCAGTTATCATAAGAGCTGGCAGGCAGGCAGTAACTGTGCTGATTGTGGTTTAACATGTGAACAATGTTGATAACATTAATTTTAGAGTACAGTTACACCCACTGATAAGCCCCCCAGGGGGCCCACAGCTCTTTTGTGGGTACGTGTGTGGCGTGCACGGGGCCCCGAGCTGAAGCGACCTTTCTTCCGTCCCAGGCCGCATCCCTCTTTCCCCCCGGTTTGTGCCTTCGCCCGGAGACGGGCGTTTTTAGTCAGTCCAAGGTTTCTTTTTTTGTTTCCTCTTACTTCCTCTTTTCTTGGTCCTCTTCCTTTCCTGTTCTTTAGCCTTCCCCCCTTTCTCCTTGTCCTCGACCTGCCCTTTTAATCTCCGCCTCGGCGTTTGAGATTCTCCCTCCTTTATCCCTTTCTCTCCTTTCTCTTTTTTCCTCCCTGTGTGTGTCTGAAGGTCAACCCACACTCTGCGTAGCCGGTGACGGGGTAAGGCGTAACTCCCTGCCCCAGGTAGACATGTAGGGCACATATGTACCCCCCGGTAAAGACCGGGCCCAGGGAGGGGTGATTACCCGAGCTGGTACCTTCCGAACATGCCGATTGGTCCCTCCGTCCGTTCTCGGGAGGTGTGACCTGAGGTGCGAACAGTCACCTAAGGCGGGTGCGCCCTCAGAGAGGGTCCCCACAAGGAAGGAGCGCGCCATCAGAGACGCCGGTAATCATGGGGGACACCTCCGCTATGAAACCTTCCAAATCTTCTCTACCCTTGACCCATAAGCGGAAACATGATGATTCTCAGCCACAAAAAGTCTTGCCTACCATTCCTAAGTTCTTGGTGGTATCACGTACTGACGATCAGGATTTTTCTGCTGTAAATCCATTTATCATTCAGAAGGGTGTCGATGCGATTGCCGGTCCCTTGAAGACCTACTCCAGACAGCTCAATGGGACCTTGTTGCTTGAGATTGAGAATGCGTTCCAGGCACAAAAATTACTTCGGGCTACACTTGTGCATACTTTCCCAGTAAAAGTGGAGGCTCACCACACCCTCAACTCTTCGCGGAGGGGTAGTCTTCACGAGATCCCTGGATGGGTTATCCGATGAGGAAATACTCAACTATATGTCTGATCAGGGAGTTACAGCTGTTCATCGCGTAATGAAAAAGGTTAACAACGACCTCGTGCCAACTCGTACTGTCTTCTTGACTTTCGACAGGGTTGACCTACCATTTAAGGTGAAAGCAAGCTTCGAAGTCATCTCCGTTCGCCCGTATATACCCAACCCTATGCGCTGCTTCCATTGCCAGAGATATAACCATACCAGTAACTCTTGTCCAAATGCAGCCAAGTGCGCCACCTGTGGCAGGGACGCCCATGAGGGTGAATGTCTACCTCCATCCCCTCGCTGCATTAATTGCATGGGTGACCATGCTGCTTCTTCACGGGACTGCCCTGTTTATAAAGAAGAGCGGGTCATCCAAGAGATTCGTGTCAAGGAGAAGGTCTCAACCTATGCCACTCGGAAGTTATTAGCGAGTAGGAAGCCCGCTGTACTCCCATCAGGTACTTACAGCCAGGTCCTCACCTCGACCAACTAAGGAGGTAGGCATTCAGACCTGCGATTTAACATTCTGTGACACTGTTGTCGGGTCGGCTAGCCCGAAAATTGCTCGTTCCACCTCTCCGATCCCTTCTGCCCGTTCTACAGTACATTCGTCGGCCAGTTCCCACACATCCCAGGCACCTAAATCCGCTGCCCGCAGTTCAAAAAAAGAACCTGTTTGTGAAGACTTCCTCAAGACTTTGTCTTCTCCATCGTCAACTGCTTCCTCTGCCCATCATGCCTCTAAGAAGGCTCACAAAAAGAATAGCCCCTCCTCCTTCTCTGCTGCGGCGCGACTCTTCAGTCACGCCGTCCAACAGTTGCCGGCCTCGGCCGTCTTCTGTTTCACCGGGACGCTCCGTCTGCCGGGCACCTGACCCTTTACCGGCGGTGGAAACTGCCCCTCCTGATCAACTCAAGGAGGTGGCATGCGCGTCGGTCAAACCTATGGACCACGACCCTTTGCCCCTAGACAGCGATAGCAGTGCTCCCTCGAAATCCGGTCCTCAGTGGCCGTTGAGGTCACCCCGCTTGCTTGTTCGTTTTTATCTTCTTTTCTTATCTCATTTTTTATCATGGCGCTCCTTCAATGGAATATTCGCGGCATTCGTTCCCATCGGGAGGAGATAAAACTACTCCTTCGATTGCACTGCCCACTTCTAGTCTGTCTCCAAGAAACTAAGTTACGTCCAAGTGATCATGCAGACTTTCCCCACTACACCTCTGTGCGTTTCGACCTGCCACCTGTGGAGGGTACCGCAGCCCATGGAGGGGTTCTGATGCTCATTCGAGACGACGTCTATTACCATCCCATTTCATTGCATACTCACCTACAGGCAGTTGCCGTCCGCATCACTCTATCCACATTTACCTTTTCCCTCTGTAATATCTATTTGCCATCGTCATCTACCCTTACTAGGACAGATGTGCTACACCTCGTTGACCAGCTCCCTTCACTTTTCGTGTTGGTAGGCGACTTTAATGCGCACCACCCCCTATGGGGCTCTCCAGCACCTTGTCAGGGAGGCTCCCTCTTAGTGGACCTTTTCCACCACCTCAATCTTGTTTGTCTCAACACCAGTGCGTCGACATTCCTTTCTGACACAACACATACTTACTCCACATAGACCTTGCGATATGCACTCCCAGCTTGCACGTCTGTTAGAGTGGTATGCACTTTCTGACATGTACTCGAGTGACCATTTCCCTTGTATCATCCACTTTCTGCATCATTCCCCATCTCGTCATCCCACCAGTTGGAAAATCTCCAAAGCCGACTGGGGGCTTTATTCTTCCATGGCTGTTTTTCACAATCGGAATTTTCCCAGCTGTGACAGTCAGGTCAAATACCTCACAGAGGTTATTCTCACCGCTGCCGAACATTCCATACCTCATACATCCTCTTCTCCACGTCGTGTCCCGGTCCCTTGGTGGACTGCAGCCTGCCGCGACGCGCTTACAGCCCGGCGCCGTGCTTTACGCACCTTCTGTCGCCACCCAACTTTTGAGAACTGTATAAATTATAAACAAATGAGAGCGCAATGTCGTCGTATTATAAACGACAGCAAAAAAGGTTGCTGGACTGCTTTTACTAGTTCTTTTAACCGCTTTACTCCCTCCACGGTTGTTTGGGATGGCCTACGCCGTTTATCTGGTGTCAAGGTCCACTCCCCAATTCCTGGCCTGAACGTGGAGAACGCAGTCCTCGTGGACCCCGCTGATGTTTCCAATGCATTGGGCCGTTTCTTTGTGGAGGTTTCGAGCTCTGCCCATTACCACCCTGACTTTCTCCCTCGCAAACAGGTAGAGGAGACACGACCGCCTTCTTTCCACTCTTTTAATCGTGAAAATTATACCGTGCAGGAGCTAGACCGTGCTCTCGCCCTGTCCCGATCTTCAGCTCCCGGGTCCAATTCCATTCATATTGAGATGCTGAAGAAGCTCTCTCCTGCGGGCAAGTGTTTTCTTCTTAGTACCTACAATCACATATGGACTGAAGGTCATGTTCCCACAAGTTGGCGTGAAGCCATTGTTGTCCCCATCCCCAAACCAGGGATGGACAAACATCTTCCTTCCAGTTATCGCCCCATTTCTCTGACGAGCTGCGTCTGTAAGGTGATGGAACGCATGGTTAACGCTCGGTTGGTCTGGCTCCTCGAATCTCGACGCCTCCTAACAAATGTCCAATGCGGTTTTCGTCGACACCGCTCTGCTGCTGATCACCTCATTACCTTGTAGACCTTCATTATGAATAACTTTCTAAAGAAGCGTCAAACTGTAGCAGTGTTCTTCGACTTGGAGAAGGCATACGATACCTGTTGGAGAGCGGGCATTCTCCGCACATTGCACACATGGAGGCTTCGGGGCTGTCTCCATCTTTTTTTTCAAGCTTTTTTGGCGGATTGCAGGTTCCGGGTATGGGTGGGCTCTGTTTTGTCAGATACCTTTTGCCAGGAGAATGGGGTACCGCAGGGCTCCGTCTTGAGTGTGGCTCTCTTTGCCATTGCAATCAATCCGGTCGTAGATTGCCTTTCAGCCGACGTTTCTGGATCCCTTTTTGTAGACGATTTCGCAATTTATTGCAGCGCCCGGCAGACGTGTCTCTTGGAGTGTTGTCTTCAACGCTGTTTTGACGGCCTATATTCCTGAAACATTGTGAACAGCTTCCGCTTCTCCACTGAGAAAACGGTGTGTATAAACTTCTGGAGATAAAAGGAATTTATCCACCATCCCTATGTCTCGGCCCCGTTGCTCTCCCTTTCGTGGAGGCAACAAAATTCTTGGGGCTAATGTTGGATCGGAAACTTTGCTGGTCCACACACATGTCCTACCTGGCTGCCCATTGTGCCCGATCCCTCAATGTTCTTCGTGTCCTCAGTGACACGTCATGGGGAGCGGATCGTACCGTCCTGCTTCACCTTTACCAGGCCATTGTTCAGTCGAAGCTCTACTACGGAAGCCTTGTATACTCTTCTGCACGGCCGTCGATTCTCCGCCGTCTCAACTCTATCCACCATCAGGGATTATGTCTGGCGACCGGTGCATTTTATACCAGCCCTGTTGAAAGTCTGTATGCCAAGGCTGTTGTATTACCCTTGACCACTCGGCGTGACGTACTCTTGTGTCGGTATGCATGCCGCTTGCGGTCGATGCCCAACCATCCATCTTGACGACTCACTCGATCACCAATATCATTTGTCTGCGATAGCCTTGCCTCCACCTGGAGTTCGGTTTCGCCGCCTGCTTCAGCGGCTCGATTTTACCTTCCTTCCACCTTTCGGTTGAGCGACAGCCCGTTGCCACCGTGGCATCAGGCCCAGGTTCTTACTCACCATGAACTTAGTTCGCTGCCCAAGGAGAGCACCCCGGATTTGATATATCGCTCGAGGCTTGTCGAACTCCGTTTGCGGTTCGATAATGTCATATTGATTTACACTGATGGTTCCAAGAGCATTTACGGTGTCGGATCTGCCTGCATCGTCGGGGACAACCGTTTCCAACACAAGCTCCCTGACCGGTGCTCGAATTTCACGGCTGAGCTTTTTGCCATCCACCAGGCCGTTTTGTATACCTGCCGCCACCACCAACCTTTCTATGCCATCTGTTCGGACTCCCTTAGTGCCCTGCAGAGTCTTAAGGACCCTTTCCCGACGCATCCTCTCATGTATCGGATCCAACGCTCCCTCCAGTCGCTAGCAGATGACAGCTGTCACGTTTCTTTTCTGTGGGTCCCTGGCCACGTGGGTGTGCCCGGGAATGAGACCGCCGACATAGCAGCCAAGGCAGCAGCTCTTTTGCCTCGCATTGCTACCTTTTGCGTCCCATTGGACGATGTTCAACGGGCTCTTCGCTGGAGTATCGTGTTGTCCTGGCACAGTGCTTGGTTTTCACTGTACGACAATAAATTGAGAACTGTAAAACCGATCCAGACCGCTTGGAGGACCTCCTCACACCCCTCTCAGCGAGAGGAGGTCATTCTGGCCCGGTTGCGGATCGGTCACTGCTGTTTCAGCCACCGTCATTTGCTATCCGCCGACCCTGCACCGCTGTGCTCCTGCGGTGAACTGCTGACAGTGCAACATGTTTTACTGTCTTGTGTTCATTTTAATCATCTCCATGTAGCCCTTCACTTTCCGTCTACTCTGGAGGAAATTTTAGCTGATGACACACGAGCAGCTGCTCGAGTTTTGCGTTTTATCAACTTGGCCAATTTATCAAAGGATATTTAACCCTTTTTATTGTTTTTTATCTTTCGTTTTTAGCCTTTTCTTGATATTCTAACTGGCAGTTACCAATTATTTTGAGATCTAGCTAATCTCTGTTCTTGTCTGGGCGCTAATAACCTTAGCAGTTGTGTGCCCTAAAACCACAAAAAAAAAAAAAAAAAAAAAAAAAAAAAACCACTGATAAGCTTCAGCCATTGGAATGGGTTTGCATGGTGGTTTGAAGGGAAGCTGGGACGGTGTTTTGATGGATTGATTTACAACTGGAGTTCACTGTATCAATGGTGCATAATTGCTTTTGACATTGGTCTGTGAAACATTCCGATACCAGTAGGCTAGAGTTTGGATGTCAGTACAGTACAGGCACACATCACGGTCAGTGCATTGTGCGAGCAATGGTGGTCAACAAATTATTTTCCAGGGACAATATCTAGTCATATGTTCTATTTCTTAAGCTGTCAGGAAACACTGGAAATTTTGCTTGCAGCAAGATTAATATCACATGTGCTTAAGCCCATGCGAACAAGGCTTCCTGGAGTGAGGGCCATTAGTTACAACATGAGGTCGCATTTGATGTTTCTGTAGGCTAAAGTAACCAATGCCTGATTACTATCTGTACTACTGGCATTTATTCAACAAGGAAGTGATGTGCTTTTGTAGCAGGACAGTGCAAGCGTACATATAGCTTGTTGTGACTCATTATGCTCTTTGTAAAGTACAAAAATTCTTTTGGCAGCAAGATCATCAGATAGATTGTTGGAGAGTACCACTGGATGCCATGGTCCGTGTATCCACAATAAATGAAGTTCATGCCAGGGTGAGACTGGTGCAGGAGCGTTTGTCACATTCTGATTGCTCGCAATGTGCCAGGCCTCTGCTCTTACTACAGTTTAATGTTTTGCAGTCTTTACTTGAATGTGTGTGGGTTGCTGGAACTAAACAGTGTGCTGCCTTTCATGGCTGTAGCTTTCTAAACACTTGTAATTTTGAGTTCAATAAATTGTTGCTGGTAAAATAGTATTCTTGGTGACAAGATTTGTTTTTGCATGTTTTTGTCATTCGTTACAGATATAACGGCAACTGCAGCTAGATTTGTTTAGGCAGGTGGTTGCGACCTTACATGACACTTCCTCCATCATTGCCCAAGTCTAATGTGTGGTGAACGGGGTCTAGGACCCGCAAGGCAGAAGGGGCTGCTGAGTCATAAACCAAGCTCCCGTAGTCTAGCCGCGATTCAATAAGGGCCTTGTATAGCTGAAGAAGGGAGGAACGTGCTGCTCCCCAATCAGTAAGGCTGAGGCATCAAAGAATATTCGAATGCCGCCAGTCACTTCTGTCTCAGCTGACGTAGGTGTGGCACCCAAGTCAGCCGGGCATCAAAGACCATGCCCAAGCGATGTGTTTCCTCGACCTGAAGTAGTTCACCACCCAGGTAGAGCTCTGGGTCAGGGTGAACTACTCGACGACGACAGAAGTGCATCACGCGGGTTTTCTGCACGGAGAACTGAAATCCGTGAGTAGAGGCCCATGAGTGGGTCTTTCGGATGGCACACTGCAGCCGCCGTTCTGTTGCTTGTGTATGGACGCCGGGCCACATGAACGCATCAATAAGCTGGCCAAGCAGGCCACCATTTCACAGCCCCAGGATATTGGCCTCCCAGCCTCAGACCTCCGATCCCAGTTGACTCGCAAGGTCCTTCGGGTTTGGAATTCTGAATGGGCAGAATCGACCGAACCCAATAAGCTCCGTGTTGTCAAGCCCTCTACCGCTGTGCTCACATATGGTCACCTTTTGCGTCGCGAGGACCCTCCTCAGTGTCGATGTGGTGCCCCTTTGACAGTTGTGCACATCTTACTTGAATGCTGCAATTTAGCCGAAAAATGGCGACATTTTAATATCCCTGACACTTTGCAGCTTGCTTTAGCCGACAATGCCTCCGTGGTTTCTTCTGTTTTAAATTTTATCCGTGAGTGTGGATTTTACAAATCCATTTAAAGTCTGTGTGTGTTTGTCATACTCCATCCTCCACCTGCCTAAGTCTTCTAGGTAGGTGTTTTTAATGTGTCCCAGAGTGGCTGGATGTGTTACTTATATTTCTGTGATCACCCAGCAACAAAACTCTTGTATTGTTTTTGCCCTTTTATCTCTTCTTCGTTGTAACTTGTATCCCTTCTTCATATTTACCTGTTCCTTTTAAACTTTGACTTGTTAACACATCTACTTTGGAACGCTTAACAAAATGTTTTATCTCTAAGACTGGAACAAGGGACTGATAACCGTCGCTGTTTAGTCCCTTCCAAAAACCAACAACCAACCAACCAACCAAACCTCCCTGCTCCCATGCTACAAACTTTTCACAAAGCTAAGACAGACTGGGACTTGTGTGCATCGCATCTGCAGCAGCATTTTTAAGCATTGAAGGTAGTAGACCCCAAACTGCAAAAGTCTTTCTTCTAGTTGTGGATGGAACTTGTAGGCCTACTTCAAATTTACTTAGAAAACTTGCTCCATTGTTGGACCTAGCAGAGTTGTTTTTTTCCTTATGTCTGAATTACATACGTCTTACTATCATCAACAAATCCACAGAGTTCTTTCCTGTATGGATTTACAGCAAAGCAAAACGAAATCAGGACAGTCTTATCATATTGCAGGACTCGGAGGCTGAGTTGTGTGGTTTTGCATGTTCAAATTGTCAAGTCATATGCCATCTCATTAATTTGCAATGTTGTCATCTATTCTACTCCAGATAAGGCTATGTGTCATAATGCCTTATATTTTCAGGATCCGACCCTTGACAAGGTTTTGTGTATTGCACAGGTGTTGGAGTTGTCTAAGGATGCAGATCAGTTTGACAGTTTGAAGGAAGCTATGCATGTCACTCGTCTCCCTTCCCTCCCGTCATTTAATTCTTGTTCACTGCATTTTTCTGCAGCAGTTAAGCACAAAAGGTTTCCTCTTCTTGGTCTCATTGTTTTTGTTTGTATGACTACACTAGCTGCTCATTCCAGGTGTGTGTTTCATGCTGTAAACAGGGCCACACAGCAGCTCTTTGTCACAGCGTTGCACACACACTCGGATGCTGCATTCTGGCACAGAACTACTGGAGGGGAATTGTTTCTTGGTGACCACCTTATCAGGAATTTGTTGCACCCTCGAAGATCTATATCACATTTCACATTCAAGAATGGCCTTTTAATTTTCAGGTTGACACCACTGCCTCTTTGTTTCTTGCAAGCTGGATACATATTTTGCACTAGGGAAGCCATCCCTTACTCCCACTACTTGCCAGCCAGTTCCAATTAGCTGCTAGTTCAGGATCAATATGGAGTATAACTGTCACATGAACAATTTCTGTTTTGGTCATCACATGTTCATATTCCAAAAATATTTCTGATCTCAATGTGTTCATGGCATTTGGATTTTGTATTCAGGATAGTGTGCTACTCGTGTTGGGCTCAATTCCATTGTGTGAGCTAGAATCCCTTTTCCATGTGTTTGGGTCACTCTCAACTGGATTGAGAATAGCAGTTGGTTGAGGCTCACGACATGCTCAAATCCACAGTAGTCCTGGAATTGTTTACACACAGCCTATTCTATTTTTGATCCACTCATATGGAAGAACTGGGTAGGTTTCAATCAATCAAAGCACTTCCTTTCAGTCTATGGGTTGTCCTCCTCTGGGTAGTCTACTACAGTGTGCCATTTGGCACCATTATGTTTCTTTCCATGCAAGAATACATGCCTTTGTTGTCACCGGGAGAAGTGGGGTGTACACTGTAATTAATAAAATGGATAACACCCATTACTGAGGCATGTGTTTTATTTTTTCTGAATTTATCATACACCCACATAGTGAATAACTACCTGTCACCTCACTTGTCAGTAGAATGCCTCTGTCCTGGAGGTGGTTGCCTTTTTTGTGGCAATGTGTATATGAATGCATTTGTGCAAGAGATTGCACTCAATTGAGCCACTGCTTCCCTGAAATTTTTATTTATTTATTTATTGTTTTTTATAAAGTACACTTGTCAAAACAACATATGCAGTCTTAAGGCAGTATGACTGCACTGGATCTATTCAGATACAGCACATTATAAGGTTTCTTCTCTGTCCTGACTAAAGTGGTGGTATTTTTCTGGGTACCTGAACACATTGAACTACAGAGAAACAACTTATTAACCAAAAAAGTGTGTATGGATGGAGTTTTACATTGATATAGCACCTTCTTGCACACCAGAAACTCATTTGCAGACAGAGAACTTGTGCATCAGTGGGAAACAGAATGTTTGGAAGTGGCGGTCAACAAACTGTGGTTACTCAATTTGGAGAAGTAGGTTGACATTGTGTATCCAGTCATTTCCATACTCACCAATCTAACACAACCATGATAAATAGCCATTGTGAAGTGATTGTTGTACATGGTCACGAAGTTGTTCCTGAGCCATCATGGACATTGTCAGATACTCTTTCCACTCCTAAGAGGAAAGCAATGGGTAGCACTTTATTTAATGCAGCTAAACAAATTATTATGTCACTGAATGTTAGAAACTCAAGAGCAAACATAGAGTTGCTCCACTTTTTCTCACCTTATGAGACAATCAATAACTTACACAAAAGAAAGTTGAGTTCTGTCAAAAGAATTGGAATTTTTGTGCAGGTAATAGTGGGAAATCACCAGAAACTACCTGCAAAAGAGGTACATTTCAGTTTAAATAATGGAAAGTCCATGTTGGAATTCAACAACATAACAACAAATTAAAAAACACAATTTTGTGTGTGTTTCTGTTCTTGTTGCAAAAATATATTGTGGATAAAGTCATTCACATTTTCACAAACTTCACTGTCAAGAAGCACATCGAATTCACACGGATGTAACCTCAACGTAAGAGCTGTGGGGACAGCGGTACCATTTCTTGATTTCTTCCTTAATCCACGTAAATTTTGCGACTTCAATGGCTTTTCTTGCAGCTGCTGACGTTACTCTTGACCTTTTTTTTATTGATTTGATGTTCTACCAAGAAACGACCGAAGAATCGGCCAAAAAACAGTTTACAACTCACCATAAAGACCTAACAACCAGCCGTGACAGGCACATAAAAAAAAAAAAAACCCCAAGGCTGCAGCCCTCCTCCATGAAAAAGAGACCATACCATAAACCACTGCCTCCTAGTTTTGCTGTTGGCACTATACACGCTTGCAGATGACATTCACTGGACATTCGCCATACCCACATCCTGCCTTTGGATTGCTACACTGTGTACAATGATTTGTCACTCTATACACTGTTCAGTCGTCCAATGTTGATGCTCCTTGCACCAAGCGAGGTGGCATTTGGCATTGACCTGCATGAGTGTGGCTTATGGGCAGGCACTCAACCGTGAAATCCAAATTTTCTCATCTTACAACTAATTGTTGTAGTACTTGGAGTGGATTCTGATGCAGTTTGGAATTCCTGTGTGATGGTGTGAATTCTTCATTTTCAGCTAAGAGTCCCAGTTACTTAACTACTTTTAAAAAAATGTCATCAAAGATTTTGCATTGTTTTCATAAAGTACAGGTAAGGAGTGAATGTTTTTTTTAAACGTCTTGGTTTTCTCGATTTTCCAATCACCAAAAGCTTTTCTTTACATGAAATATTTACAGCCACAAATGTTTTATGCACCTCGAGATTGGTTTTCCTTACAGCTGTATACTTTTAACAATCCCATGCCTCAATAGAAAGTACCGTGAATAAAATTCCCTTTGTAGGCTCTGTTGGGATGTCGGTTTGTTCCACTCTAAAACACTTTCTTCTTTTTTAGAATACCTAGTTTTTCTCATTCACAACACTTTTATTTTCTGGTCTACCAGAACTTTAAACATTATGCAAATAAATCTGTATTCTGTTGTTTTTAGGGTTCTGTAGGCATACCTTGGTTGGTAAAAGCATAATTCTTATAGGATCACTTTGTATCTCTCTGTCAAGACCCTTTCTTTTTCCAGGAATACCTAGAGGAAGCAAATTGAAATTGTCAAGTGCTGAGGTTTTCAGGAACTTGGTGGTGTAAAAAATTAAAGGTTTTAGTCAAGCCAGCCAAATTGCGTACCATATTTACTCAAATCTGAGCCGCACTTGTTTCCCTGTTTTCGGGATCCAAAATACTGTCTGCGGCTTAGAATAAAGTGCGAAGCAAAAGGAACTTCTGAAAAATGGCACCACAACTAATGTTTGCTGTCAAATATAAGCATTGCTAGGCATTCTTTGCAAACTCAAAGACAAATAGGCTACTGGCACCAAACTTCTGCACTAATAGAAATACAGAACATATGGCAGAATATGAGTCCACTTTTTCCTAGTTTCAGCCAATGAACCAAAGCAATGCAACTGACTCAATGTAACAAATGAAAGAGAAATTCAGTATTGCTGATTCAAATAAACGTAGCAACAAAAAATAAATTTCTTGACATAAATACCAACAATGCAACAATGCTTTAGGACTTGTACGAGTTGGTAGTTGTGAATATTTCATGATTTTCGAATATATGGTTATGCAGGAATCTAGCAGCACAGCTTTAAAATAGTTCTCAGGAATATTCGCATGTTTTACTACATATTTCACATAATTTATGATGGGGGCGAGAAAATATGGAGTGAATTAATAGCTGAAATTGAAGCGACTGTTTGGTTTGGTGTTTTTGACTTGCATATTGGCAACTATTGTAATTCCTTGTGATTATGATGACAATACAAAGTGATCCACTTAAGGTCACCCTAAGGTGGCCAACTTTTTCAAATCCTAGTGTGAGACATTTCTAGGATGTGGATGGAAAGTATAAACACGTGACTCAGTGGCGCACTGGGGCTGTTGGAGGCCCAGGTTGACAAAACAAAATGAGGTCCCCCAGAACAAGAGGCCGAGGGTCGTCCAAAAAAATTTAAAAAGTGCGTTTGAGATATATGGAACCCCCAGAGGCGAGAGGTCCAGGGGGGTCGGAAACATGGGCGACAAAAACACTCATTTACGTTCAAAATAATATATCTGATATAACTGATGTTATGTCTAGATCTTTATTACTGTTTCATAAATATTTTCACAATTGCCTATATTAAGTTACTGAGTCTGGCAGATGGCCAAAGTTAGTGTAAGACTTTTACACATGTGGTTAGGAATCGAGGGTAGGTGATCATGTAAACTGATTGTGCAACAATAAGAAATAAAAGATAATATATTTAATTTTCATTTATTTTTAAATCATATTTTTGACATGAAAAATTTTTTTTAACTGAATCTTTGTTTTGGTTTAGAATTCCCATATTGAATTTTACCATCAGAATTGCTTGTAGTATCTCAACTTTTATTGAACTCTTTTCTGATGTCCACTTAGTATTCATCAACGAAAATACTCTATCTGAAGGTGTGTTCATCCCTGGTAAGCTGAGTACATACTGGACGATGGCCAGGCAGTTTGTTTGTGGTATGTGCTGTACATTAAGATTGTTGAACATCCCTATACAACATACCTGTGTGCTGCCCTTCATATTTTCCCATCTGTTGAGAACATTGTGGCTGATGTAATCTGAAATGTAGTTTACCTCACCAAAGAATATTGTACTTGCCGTTGTTGACATTAGCACAATTAATTGTTGGCATGTCTGCTCCACATCAGTCCAGTCAAGACTGTTTTAACTCAGTCCAGTCATATTCTTTGAATTCATTATACTGAGGTACATATTTCTGTAGATACTTAAATTCTCAAGTGATGCGCTTTCATGCATATGGCAATTCATTTTTTCTGATCACACCTTATACCAGTTCCAAACAGAACAATCCACAACCTCAGCCACCTAATTCATAACCTATACATCAACTCCACCAATGAACACACCTGTCAACTCCTAATCCAATCAAAATCCTCAACCTTGCCACTCCCACATCCACACCTACGGTTCAGAACATCCTCTTTCAGGCCAACCGCAAATGGGAACAGCATGCCACCCTCTCAAGTCAATCCCATTGCACAGAAACCCAGTCTCTCCCATCTACTCAATCTCCCACTTCCAGCTCCTCTCCCCCCCTCCCCCCCAAACCTCTAGATTCTAATCTTGAACCACAACATTCCAATTCAGTAGTCAACCTCTCTTCTAAACCTCTCTCCCAATCTGAAACCTCTGTCCTATCCAGAGGCTTCACCTTTAACCCTATTCCCAAATTCAACCAAACGGCCCTTGTCAAAGATTTACTATCCTATACTCGTGGTCTTTGCTGGAAATATCACTTTGCCATGAAGAAAAATAATCCTACTCCTAATGATCCATTTCCCCAAGACATCATTCAAATTGAACCCTGCCTGGAACAGTTCCGTCCTCTGTCACAGCAAGACCCAACCCCTATTCCTCAAAATCATCCTCTTAAAACCTTCCAGGAATTTCTCACTTTCAGCCTCACCTCCCAGTCTTTCCTGAGAAACCTTAATACAACTCCCAACATTACCGCAGCTGAATCCCAGGCTATCTGTGATCTGAAGGCTGACAATTCCATCGTCATTCTCTCGGCCGACAAGGGATCCACGACCATGGTACTTGATCGGTGGAAGTATGTGGATGAGGGACTGTGCCAGCTTTCAGACAACACTACCTACAACGTTTCTCAAGTCAATCCCATTCCTGGTGTCCAGGCAGAGCTTCAAGGAATCCTCAGATCCTTAGGCCCCCTACAAAACCTTTCACCTGAGTCCATCAACTTCGTGACCCCCATTGACACCCCGCACCCCCACCCTCTACCTACTTTCTAAAATTCACAAATCTAATCATCCAGGTTCCCCCATTGTTGCCAGATAGCAAGCCCCCACAGAACTAAGCTCTGCCTACATAGACCAATATCTTCAACCCATTATGTGCAGTCTCCCATCCTTCATCAAAGACACCAACCACTTTCTCGACCACTTGAAAGCATTACCCAACCTGTTACCTCCAAAAACCATCCTTGTAACCATTGATGCTACTTCCTTATTCACAAACATCCCGCACGCCCAGTGCCTTGCTGCAATGGAGTACTTCCTTTCACACCTACCACCTGCAACCCTACCTAAAACCTCTTTCCTTATTACCCTAGCCAGCTTCATCCTAACCACCAACTTCTTCACCTTTGAGGGCCAGACATACCAACAACTAAAGGGAACGGCCATGGGAACCAGGATGGCCCCCTCTTACGCAAACCTATTTATAGGACACTTAGAGGAAGCCTTCTTGGATACCCAAGCCTGTCAACCCAAAGTTTGGTATAGATTTATTGATGACATCTTCATGATCTGGACTCACAGTAAAGAAACACTCCAGAATTTCCTCTCTAACCCCAACTCCTTTGGTCCCATCAAATTCACCTGGTCCTATTCCAAATCCCATGCCACTTTCCTCACTTGCTCTCTAGCAAGGATACAACTTCCTTAAATTCTGCCCTGAAATGAGATCCAACCCTTATGACATCTTTCCCACTCCACCAAGTGTGTCTTTCTGCCACCCACCTAATCTTCATAATCTCCTAGTTCATCCCTATGAAATCCCCAAACCACCTTCCCTACCCTCCAGCTCCTATCCATGTAACCGCCTCCATTGTAAAACCTGCCATATGCACCCTTCCACTACCACTTATTTCAGTCTCGTAACCCGGAAGGTGTACACGATCAAGGGCAGAGCCACTTGCTATACCACCCACGTGATTTACCAACTGACATGCCTGCACTGTGAAGCATTCTATGTTGGAATGACCAGCAACAAACTGTCCATTCGCATGAACGGTCACAGGCAGACATTGTGTGTCGGTAATGAGGATCACCCTGCACCTAAGAATGCCTTCGTGCATGGCCAACACATCTTGGCTCAGTGTAACACCACCCAGATTATATAGATACTTCCCACCGACACCAATCTTTCAGAACTCCAGAGATGAGAACTTGCCCTTCAGAATATTCTCTCTTCCCGTTGCCCACCTGGCCTCAACCTTCGCTAAATTCAAATTCCTGCCCACCATTCTATAATGTCTTTGCCTCTGTTCTCTGGACAGATCTCTGTCCAACTTCTTTGTTTTTACTGATGTTTGCCTTGGTGTGTTTGCTTGAATGTGTGTGTTTGTTTACCTTTCCCTTTTTCTCCTAAGGTAAGTCCTTCCACTCCGGGATTGGAATGATTCCTCATCCACTCCCTTAACTCCTGCATCCTTTCCTTTTTCCCCTCCTTCCTTTCTGTTTTCCTGATGAAGCTACAAATGGTTGCGAAAGTTTGAATTTTTGTGTTTGTGTGTGTTTTATTTGTGTATCTGTCAACAAGCCTGTGCTTTTGGTAAGTTAAACCATCTCTATTTTATATATATAATTTCACTAAGCATTTGACATAATCAACATTCAAATGAAAAAAATTGAATTAAAAATGTTTATTGCTAAAGTAGGTATTATATTTCATTTCTTTCTCCAAAACCAGTCTCATAGCACACTACTAAAAGATGGATTATTTATCATACTCTACCAACACAGGAGTGGAGCCATGGGTTTAAGCTAGTTACATATAAAATAGACAGAAATGAACACATGTAACTCACATGGTAAAGTGTAAACATTAGCCACTGTGCTAAGCTTGCTTGTTTGAACCTTCACTGATGTTATGGAAATAGCCAGTAGGCATAAAACTTCAACACTTAATTTTTTCTGCAATTATGGGTATGAAAAGCCCTTAACTAGATACTCGAACAATATCATTTTCAATACTCGTAAGACTCATCAAAATCCCCGGTTAGCGATTCCTTATAAGACAAAAAATTGTGTGTGTGTGTGTGTGTGTGTGTGTGTGTGTGTGTGTGTGTGTGTGTGTGTGTGTCAAGTACAATGTTTTATGAAAAATGTGTTTGGCTTAGTTTTCATATGGGTGTTTTTCTTTTTTTCCAGGCCAGCTACACCAGCTTTTGGTCTTGGTACTGCGACTACAACTAGTTCCCTTTTTGGTACACCACAGCAGCAAAATGCAACTTCAGGGCTATCATTTGGCACTCCTGGTGCAACACAAAGTACTGGCTTGTTTGGGACTGCAACTACTACACAAGCTTCAGGACTTACGTTTGGAACACCTACTACCCAAGCTTCAGGACTTACGTTTGGAACACCTACTACCCAAGCATCAGGACTTACATTTGGAGCACAAGCCACAACTGGTCTTGCATTTGGGAACCAACTACACAACAGTCCCAACCAAATGCCGCATCTACTTTACCATTTGGAACTCCTGGATCATCTGCACAGCCTACAATTAATTTTGGAACTCCCACCACTACAACTCAGACAGGGCTCACTTTTGGAAGTGGTGGACTTTTTGCCACCCCATCTACCTCTGCTTCTGCTCAGTTTGGAACACCAGCAACAACTAGCCAGCAAACATTGACATTTACTTCTATGGCAACTACCTCAGCTCCAGTTGGTTTGTCATTTGGCAATCAGGCAGCCACTTCAACTGCTGCAACACCAGCTTTTGGTTCTGGTGGTTTTGCCTTTGGAGCATCAACTACCACAGCAGCGGCAACAACAACAACTAACATTCCTACACTTTCAGCAACTACTACAACAACAACAACAACCACTGGAACAGCATTTGGGGCTCCAGCATCACAGTCACTGACATTTGGGTCTTCCTTGTTATCTACCTCTACTTCAAGTACTCTCTTTAGTACACCTACTACTACAAGTGCAAGCTTAGGGTTCAATATTGGCACAGCAACAAGCAAGCCAGGAGGACTGTTTGCCACAACAGCAACAGCAACTGCAACTACTACATCTGGATTAACATTACCAGCTTTTGGTAGTACTGTGACAACAACTAGCAGTTTATTTTCTTCATTTACAAAACCTACTACCAGCACGGCAACCACAACTAGTTCTACATCTTCCATCGGTCTAGGTGGCCTTGACACAACACAGAGCAAAGGGCTAGCCAGTACCATAACAGGTAATTGAACTCGGTCATTTTCAAGACTTCTTTATAACATTTACTTGTAAATTATTGTATATTAAGTAGTGTAAGATAGCCACTTCAGAACCTCACAGTTTAAAATATTTTAAACATCTGAAACTAATGTAATTATTAAAGTATTTTTGCCCTTCATATCAGTCACACCACCCTATTCTGGTTAGTATGAACCGAAAATAAGTAATGTAAGACAACCAAATACAAATCTAAGAGACATATGACGCAGATTATCAAAAACATTACAAGTCTATGTCATTCTCTGTTTTATTGGTATTGTGATCACAGTGTATCTAGATTCATGATTTCAATTTGTTTACTAATTTAACATAAAACTATAACTTCTTAGGATTTTATATCAAGTGTGTGCATAAAAATTTACTTCTAATTCTTTGAACGCATCACACATAGCCCCCCTTATGCTAATTTTAGCATCCTTTCGTTTTTGCTTGTCTGTGAGGTTTTGGCTATGTTTAAATTTACAGCGAAGCTCTCCTAAATTAAATTTCTATTTGCACTCATCTTTTTTTATGCTATACTGGTTAATGACCTTACAAACAGTTTCCATGTTCTACACAAACTGAATCAAAAAGTCGAAGGCTGTGTGTATCAGCAGGTCTAAGATATCATCCCCACGAGTCGATTTTCTATTTAATACACACATACAGTCTATTTTATAAGATGTATAGATTAAGATGCTGTTGTATTTTAGGATTGTGCAGTATGTTTGTCACTGCCAAGAAAATGTATTTTGTACAGTTTTAATCATCATTTTATCATGTTGAGTTATAGGTGCTACAGCCAATCGAGGAGAGTCAAAAACTGTGAAGGAAACGGCTGTTCCTAATGAACTACTGCAAACAGTGGAAGGTTTCAAGTAAGTGACTGTTTTCTTTTCCAACTAATGTTGATACAAGGCTTTTTATGCTGCACATTTCATTAATGTATGGGTGCTATTCCAGTAACAAAATATAGATCAATGTTTAGTCATTATGAGAACTTCCAAGTAAAAAATGAATGTTGCGAGGGGTAACAGCTGTACTTATAAAAACATCCCCATTTTTTGATAAGAACAACAGTTACCATTAATTTTAACTTTTGGTATAAAAGTGTCATGTAGTACTGCTTACAAATGTGTGACACAGAATGAAGCAGGGCATTTAAAGATATGCAGCATGGTTTCAGTGGCGACATGTGTGCATGTGGTAACTGCTATGGTAACCCTTCTGTGGGCTGTGGGGGATTTACTGCCCACTAATGGCATTCTTCTACTGCATTCATGTGAATAAATATTACTGCTTCTGTACGTTCCTGGTACCTAGTGGTAGTCCACTGCACTGTTTCTGGTTTCCGTTTGCTGTGAAATACAGCTTTTAGGGCTGTCGGAAGTATATATCCCACCCGGTGCTGATGACATAGCTGTTTAGTGCCCTAAAACTTCAATCATCATCAATATCATAATGTATCTTACCAAATAATGGCGTTTACAGGGTTCTGGAAAAATATGCGTACCATAAAAGTTGTTACTGAAAGGGGCTTAGGAAATATGCATATCACAATGTCTTCTATGCTCCTTAGGAAACATACTTACCACCAACGTAAGGGTAACCCAAAGCTTCTGGGTATACGTTTTACTACCTCTGTATGTGCCTGACATCTTGCAATAGTATACTATACCAAGTGCATGAAAACTGCTACAACAATCAGTTTGTTTTTCGCAGGATCACTACTGTTGTTGGAAGAGATTGTGATGATCATTTGAACGCACAATAATGGACTGTCCAGTTTGGAATTAATAATATCATAATGAGGACAGTTTACAACTCACCGCAAGGACGTTACTAAGATCTATGACAGGGGCATGTAAAAGACACACACATACAACACTTCAGCTATCGGCCATGGCCTTCTTCAGAAAACAGGAACATTCACGCAATCACACAGGCACACAACACTGTCACACAACTGTCATCTCCAGCTGCTGCAGTCTGAATCAGATTATGTGATGTAGAAATAGGAGAAGGGACGGGTGGTGAGGTGAGGTGGGGTAGGAAGGTGACACAACCTTTCTATCTCCCCTCCCCTATTTCTTCTCTAAAGAGTAGGATTCAGATTGGATATGATGAAAGAAGAGACTGGTAGAACCACACATGTAGATGAGCACATATCATTAGGAGTCAATGATACATAGGAAACAGGTGTGTGCAGAGTCGCTGAAATGTTAAATAAGCAATTCATAACTGTTAGTGAAAAGGTCAGGTTCCAGGTTCAGAAGATGCTGCTATGGAATATCACACACCAGTCAGATATGCAGTATACAGCATCTTGTTTTGAGTTGCCCCTCAGGGGCTCAGCATTAATTTGCTGAGTACGGGCTTGTCGACCCCGAGGTCCTGAGCTGTGGCCTGTGTCTCACCAACAGTCCGCTACTCTGTAAGCTCTGTGTGTGCTTAAAAGACCATCGTTCGGTGCGACGGTGGAACATTGTACGTTTAAGAGCCCAGGGATCTTGGCTTAATCCCCGGGTCGCAAGGACAGTGCAAACCTCTATTAAAATCAATCTCAAGATGTGCTATGTGCTGAGGAGATGCATGGCTGTTCAGGTTGAACAGTCACTAATGAGCAACCTCTGAGGAACCTGCCGCACCTCAGTTGTATAAGGTGCACGCAGGCAAGCGGGGCTCTGCCTGGGTGGACTTTTATTACCCTAGCTGCTCGTGGGAGCACCATGAAACGATCTCGAAATGTTGGCAGATGTACAATCGTCATGTGAGGAAGGCCTGATTTAAATGCTGCTGCGTATGACCCCCACTCCTTCGTGCAGTCGATCACATTCATTCCTTTCCTGGGGAGTATTTTCCTTGTTTGCAGTGACTCCCTAAGCAGTCTACAACCCATGATCAGTGCTTCCCTCGCCATACCTTGATTAAGGCTATCCAAGAATCCCTATATATCATTGATCTATGTAGGCGGTCAGTAGTATTTCTCTGGACTCCAGGGCACATTGGGATAGGTGGAAACAAGATGGCTGACAGGTTAGCAAATGAGGCTACCCATCAACCAACCGTAGATATAGGTATCCCAGCTACTGACATCCATTCAGTGTTATATAATCATGTTTTTGGCCTGTGGAATACAGAATGGCGTACCCTAAGGACACCCAACAAATTGAGACTAATAAAGGAGACAATGAATGTGTGGAGGTCCTCTATGCAGAATCATAGGGATTCTGTAATCCTCTGTTGACTCAGTATTGGCCATACTTGGCTTACGCGCAGTCACCTTCTCTGTCGCGAGGACCCTCCTCACTTTTGCTGTGGTGCGCCTTTGACAGTCGCCCACATCTTACTGGAATGCCCAACTTTCGACGCTCAAAGGCAGACTTTTAATCTCCCTGACTCCTTAAACCTTGTTTTAGATGACAATGCCTCTGTGACTGATGCTGCTTTAAATTTTATTTGTAACAGTGGATTATACAATCCCATCTGACGTTCATTGAGTATGATTTATCTATTTCATCTGCACCTGCTTAACATTTTTAGGCAGGTGATTTTAATGTGTTACAGAGTGGCTGGACGTTCTACTTTCATTTCTGTGAACACCCAATCTAGACACTCTGGTATTCTCTTTTAAATCTCTTCTTTCTTCCATTTCGTTTGTTTCTTTGACTTCTAACATCTTGCATTTATGGTTTGATGTAACTTAACACGTTATGTCCCATTTTAGCAATCTGTTGTTGGCAAAAGGACTGATGGTCCCTTTAAAACACCAACCAACCATGTTATAAGTTGACACCATTGCATATGCTCAAACAGTGTAAAGTGACCACAGTGTACAATTGACAAACAGTCTTATTTTTATTTATTTAGCCCCTGGGACAGCTTTCAGGCTGTATAAGGCAAGATTTATAGTTACATACAAGTGTTATACATGTTGACATAAAGTTTGATAGCCTAGTATGTGTTTTACACAAAAAAATAGTGTACAGGTTAAATTTAATTTGTGGTAAACATTCAACAGTTACATATAGGCCTATGTGGTAAACCTATTGTAATGCAGTATGAAGTTCCAGTTGATATACTGTCAGTATACAATTATAATTTTACTTTAATGTATAATACATATAATGGGATTGTATAAATTCTTAAGTTTAAAACACAAAGTCCTCATTTTTAGCCTACATTCCAATAATAGCTATCTGACATCACTGTTTATGAATTCCTCGACTGTGTAGAAGGCCTTTTCTCTCAACCAAGATTCTATAGTTTTTTTCTGAATTTACTAGTTTTCATCTGCCCTATCTCAATGGGTAAATTTTTAAAGAAAGATTTTCGTGCATAAATAAAGATTTTTTTGGATTTTTGTTAATCTGGTCCTGGGAATGTCCAACGTGTTTCTGTTCCTGGTTTCATAAGTATGAATATCAGATCTGGTTTCAAGCTTGTCCAGATTGAGTCTGGTGTGCATGAGAGCCTGAAATATATAAAGGCTGGGGACAGTCATTATTTTGTGGTGAATAAAATGGAATTTTAATGGAGTATTGGCTCTTATACATGCTTTGAATTGCTTTCTTCTGCCAGAGGAAAACTCCTCTGGCTCCAGCAGAATTACCCCACAAGATTATACCATAGTTTAAGTGTGTGTGAAAAAAGGCATAGTATGCTAGGAGTAATTGTTTCTCACTGACACAGGTTTTTAATTTTCTTATTAAGTACAGTACGCAAGATAGTTTGCTACATAAATTGTCTGTATGTGCATTCCAGTTCAGTTCAGTGTCAAGGTGGATTCCCAGTAGTTTGACTGAGTGATTGCCATATTGCTTATTCCCTGCACCATTTAGGGAGAATACTATACTCTGTTTTGTTATTGTTTAGTGCTAATTCATTTGTGTGGAAACAGTGGGAAGCAATCTTAATCATTACTTCATTCATTTTCTCCATTATGTTTTTGTCTGTGTGGGAGGTGATGAAAGTAGTGTCATCCGCATGGATGATAGGGATACATTAGTAGACCCTCAACCTGTGAGTGTGAAGATGAGCAACAATGTCTCCACACTGAAGAAGCTTTAAGGCTAACCAACTTTAATGCCTTGGACATAGACCATTTCTGGCTGAAAACAATTTAATGTGTGTTAGTTAGTGTATCCTAAAATGTATTAATGGATGTTTTTGTCTTTTTTCTTGTGAACAAGTTAATGCCTGTTGTTTAGACACTTTTTATTATTTTTCTTATATATAAATGGTAAGCTTTCTGATACTTCCTTTGTTATTAATGCCTTTGAAATAAATTTAAAAAAGCTGGTTTGTGACTAAATTGACTAACAGGCAATGCATTAAATACTAACAGTAACATTGTAGAATTAAAACTGCCAAGGAATATACTTACAATTTTACCTGTTGCACATAAATGCTACAATTTCCTTCTCCAAAAAATGAATTTCTGTGCATACAACAGACATGTCAGTATCATTATAATGACTGACAAATATCAGTTGGTTTTCACTCCTCAAGGAATCATGATAACATCTGTTTCTCAATGAGCTGAACATCTCTAATTCCAGGACTGCCAATTTTCAGAAATCCTCTTTGATGCCATCTGAATTGAGTCCAGAGGTCAATGAAGTCACTGTGGACATCTTGAAGTCAAGAAAACAACCGAATGTGCAGTTGGTTCACAGATTTCTGCCACACAATGGCTTCCCAGTCAGGTGGATTACAGAAGTGCTTCGCCACTTCCAGCTATAATACAAACTACTGGGAAGCCATTGTGTGGCAGAAATCTGTGGAGCAACTGCAGACTCTTCCAATGTGCATGGTGCCATTGTTGCCCTGTGGACTCAATCCAGAGGATTTCTAAAAGTTGGCACTCCCAAAACTTAGAGCAGCTCAATTAATCAGGAAGAAGATGCCACAAAAATAATTCTATCATAAAATAAAAAATATATACAAACAAACAAATTACATTGAAACAATACATTATATGATTCAGAGGAATACATGAATTGCTTGACCAGTAATTTCTCAGAATTGATTTACAGACAGCTGTTATTGTATAAGAATGCAACTTCCTCTAAGAACAAGATTGTTGTTCATATTCATTCACATATGGGGTTTTTAAGAGACAAGTTACTGAAAGCTATGTCTAGTAATTACTACTTGATTCCTCAGGCTGTGCTTGAATTGGTTGGTGAAACTAGTTCCAAGCAGCAGTTCCTCTAAAAATTTTGAAGCCGGGATGTTTGATCATGTAAGAAAAGAGCTGCTTTGAGATGCAGCTCACACACTACTGTTTTACAACCATGATATGGTAAATTCAACTGCACGAGTCTTGTATCACAAAACATAAATTATTTTTGTGACATTACTAAAATTTGTCGTTCCTTCTTTGACCATTAACAGAAATCAGTTAATGAACACCATTAGAAGTACCACTGACTTTTGTTGCTTCACTTTATAACTGGATAATGAAAATCACCTTACATGCTTTTCAAGAGTAATGATATTCAGAAATACGTTTATTGTTCCTAACACTACTTGTACTGTATTTCTTTCCTTTTTTGTGACAATAAATAAATTTACTGTTGAAATGAAATTCAAATTTTTCAAATTATTTTTTCATCTGTGTTGTAGGGATTTTGTCAAAAAACAGAAAACGTATTGTTCAGACATTGCTAGAAGTTCTCCTAAAACTATGCATAAAGTACAAGAGGATTTAGAGTTGCTGAAACAGATGCTTGCATCTGAAGTTAGTGACCTTCAGAGAAATGTCACATTGTCAAGCAGACTGAAATCAGACACTGATAAGGTAAGATATCCTATCTGTCTCTCTCTCTCTCTCTCTCTCTCTCTCTCTCTCTCTCCATAATTCTGCAAAATAACATTTTTCAATAATTTCATCTAAAGCTCTTCAAGATTATATTAATGAATTCTTCATTTTTATGCTCATCTGAGAAGTTTCTCAGTGTTTGTGGTGTAATCTGCTTGCCTGGCAGATAGTGATGAGGAAAGGTAGAATCAAATAATTTTGACGACTTGTACATATATCTGGCATTTATTCCAGTATTGCAATGTCAGCATGCCAAACACATTAATATAGATAGAACTTACAATACATTCAACTGACTAAAGAATATCACTGGCACTGCAGAGCATGTCTATATGTAGTTTCATAAACAGTACATTTATTATTACACATTTTCACACTTTGCGTAAAGTTCTAGTTACATTTGTAATTTGTCTCATGATTTCATAAGAATATATATTGTCACACAAATAATTATTTGGAGCATCTTCCTATTACTTCTTTAGAAATTACACATTATTCTATAAAATGACAGTGCTTATCACAGTTAATGAAATATCTAATAAATTACAAAATAGAAACTTACACTAACATTTACAGGAAAACTGTGTGTGAATAGCTATTGAATCGTTGTCAGATCTAACTATCATTTTGTATTCTGTGAAAATTGGAATGTGTACATATTGAAATTATGGACAGAATATTAATTACAGTGCTTACCCAGGTAATGCATTGTAAGCAAACTGTTTGTTGTCAATACTTCCATTATTTTACATGTTAATCTCAGGTATATCGTAAAATTGTAGCAAGTCCATAACAATGTCAATAGTTTTATTCATCATTTTCCAAAGCATGTTATTGTTTATTTATCATCCCATCATGCAGTTCTTGCGTAAATGTTATCATAACAAACTAGTATTAATAGAAGAGTTTTGACAGATCTGATTACACTAAAAATCTTTGTATAAACAACATGTCATCTGTTGGTTGTAATCAATTAAAACAGTTGCATAGCCTATATTTCCCACTCGTCCTTCATCCATATATTATGCCTCCCTCACAACATCCCTACAACAACCCCATCCAGTTTCATGTACATTCCCTCCGTAAACATGCTTTCTCCCTAGCCAAATTACGCTCCCACATTCTTTTTATGCAGGCTTGTCTGACATTTGGAATCACTCCCAAGGGCCTCAGACTAAAAGTTCCCATCTCTGGCTGTAACCCATCCTTTCATCCTGCCCTATACCAATTCCAAACTGAACAATCCATAGCCCGGTCTCGCCTAATCCTCAACCTACATATCAACTCCGCCAATGAACACACCTGTCAACTCCTATCCCTAATCAAAATCCTCAACCTTTCCTCTCCCACATCCACACCTGCTGTTCAGAACATCCTCCTTCAGGCCAACCACAAATTAGAACAACATGCCACCCACCACCTCAAAAAAC
The DNA here is from genome assembly GCA_026315105.1 of Locusta migratoria. Classification (NCBI taxonomy): domain Eukaryota; kingdom Metazoa; phylum Arthropoda; class Insecta; order Orthoptera; family Acrididae; genus Locusta; species Locusta migratoria. The sequence continues at coordinate 242,559,040 of CM048749.1, read as the reverse complement.
TACCCAATCTCCTGGTCACCCACCTCCGGAAAGGCAATACTCTCTCCCTCAACAATCTCTCCGATAAACCTCAACCTCCTCTTATTGCACACAAACCCAGTCTCTCCCATCTACTCAACCTCCCACTCCCAACTCCTCTCCCCCCTAAACCTCAAAACTCCAATCCACACAATCTGGAACCACAACATCCTAATTCAGTAGTTAACCTCTCCTCCAAACCTCTCTCACAATCTGAAACCTCTGTCCTATCCAAAGGCCTCACCTTCAGTCCTACTCCCAAATTCAACCAAACAGCTCTTGTCAAAGATCTACTTTTCTATACTCGTAGTCTTTGCTGGAGATACCACTTTGCCACGAAGAATAACAATCCTACTCCTAATGACCCAGCTCCCTAAGACATCATTCAAATTGAACCCTGCCTAGAACAGTTCCGTCCTCGCCCTCAGGGGCTCAGCATTAATTTGCTGAGTACGGGCTTGGCGAACCCGGGGTCCTGAGCTGTGGGCTGTCGCGCGCCAACAGTCCGCTACACCGTAAGCTCTGTGCGTGCTTCAACGACCATTGTTCGGCGCGACGGTGGAACGTTGTACGTTTCAGAGCCCGGAGATCTTGGCTTAATCGCCCAGGTTGCGAGGATGGTACAAACCTCTCTAAAAAAAACCTCAATCTCAAGGTGTGCTACGTGCCGAGGAGATGCATGGCTGTTGAGGTTGAACAGCCGCTAGCGAGCAACCTCTGAGGAACCTGCCGCACCTCAGTTGTATAAGGCTTACCCAGGCAAGCGGGGCTCTGCCTGGGTGGACGTTTAGATCCCTAGCTGCTCGTGGGACCACAATGAAACGAGTAACAGCTAACGTTGGTGGACGTACAACCACCGTCTCAAAGCATGGGAAGTTTCGTGCTACTTATTATGACCCCAAGTCGTTCCCTTCCTTGGCTACGCCCTGGGAGGAACGCAGGGCTGCTAACAACAATGAACCATATTCGCCTAAATATCTTGTATGTACGAGGACTGATGGGGAATCATTTACAACAGTGAAGCCTCAGTTCTTCGTAGAACATCTGGAGGAGAAGTTTGGAGAGGTGGAGTCCCTCTCCAAGATGCGTAATGGCTCTGTCTTGATCCTCACCGCATCCCCAGCCCAGTCGCGGGCGTTGCTTGCTTGCGATAAGCTGGGAGATATCGCGGTCAACATTGCGCCACATAAGTCGCTCAATCTGGTCCAGGGCATTATTTTCCACAGAGTTCTCCTCTTACAATCTGATGAGGAGCTGCGCGCCAACCTCGAGCGGCGAGGTGTTCACTTCGTCCGGCGCATCCATCGTGGGTCTAAAGACAATAAGGTTGCCACCGGTGCCTTCAAATTGTAGCCTTTGAAGGCGATACACTGCCGGAGAAGGTGAAGGTGATGTGCTACCGGTGTGATGTAAAACCCTACATCCCTCCTCCCATGCGATGCTTCCAGTGCTGGAAGTTTGGGCATATGTCATATGTCATCCCATTGCCCTTCCAGCGCCACTTGCCGGGATTGTGGACGTCCAGCCCACCCGGACGCACCATGTACTCCGCCGCCCATCTGCGTGAACTGTGGCCAGGAGCATCCTCCCTGCTCATCACAATGCCCTATGCTCCGGAAAGAGAGAAAAATTATTGAATACAAGACCTTGGACCGGTTGACCTATATTGAGGCGAAAAAGAAGTACGAGCGCTTGCACCCAGTTGCCATGACGACTTCTTTTGCAGCAATTACATCGTCAGCACCATCTGTGGTGACACCCATCTCTTCTCATTCTTTTTCTGTGGCCCCCCAGGGCCACAAACCTACATCTGCCCCCAAGGTGATTGGGGGCTCCCTTCCTTCTTCTGCTCCCAAGGTAATTGCCTCGGGAGCAACCTCCACCCTTCTGCCGGAGGCACAACAACCCTCTCCGGCACCCCTCGTTCGGAAGGGGTCCCTTGGGACACTACCTTCCGAGGGTTCCGCCTGTGTCGCTTCTGACACACGCCAGCAGCAGGCAAAACCGAAGGCTGCTGGACGCAGGGCCTCATGCTCCTCCTCAGTCCCTGAGTCTGAGAAGCCAGCCCTGCCGGCGAAGCCCCCGAGGGGCAAGAAGGACTGGAGGAAAAAGGTTGAAAACGACGTGAAGGATACCACGGTGGCTCCCGAGCCACCTCACCACTCCACCTCGACCTCTGGGGACGAGGTGGAAATTCTAGCGTCCCCAGACGACCTCGCCGTCGGGGACATCACAGACATAATGGATACTGAGCCAGAACAAAGGCAGACAGCGGATTTGAGTGACGCTGATTTGTAATCACCATGTCTTCCCAGTTAGCAGACAGCATTATCCTCCAGTGGAACTGCGGCGGTTTCTTCCCCCACCTGGCCGAGCTACGACACCTTTTAAGCACAACACCTGCCTTCTGCATTGCTTTACAGGAAACGTGGTTTCCAGCAATGCGGACCCCAGCCCTTCGTGGCTACAGGGGATATTACTGTAACCGTAGCTCATATAACCGGGTCTCAGGTGGTGTGTGTGTGTGTGTGTGTGTGTGTGTGTGTGTGTGTGTGTGTGTGTCCTTACCTCTGTTCATAGTGAACCTGTGCCCCTTCGTACACCACTAGAAGCAGTGGCTGTCAGGGTAAGGACAACACAAGAGTTTACCGTCTGCAGCCTTTATCTCCCTCCAGATGGTGACCTCTCTGTGAATGATTTGGCTGCACTTATATCGCAACTACCCCCGCCTTTCTTCTTATTGGGTGACTTCAACGCCCATAACCCATTGTGGGGTGGTACTTCGCTTTCTGGCCGAGGCAGAGTAGTCGAGTCTTTACTTTCTCAACTCGACCTCTGCCTATTAAATACTGGTGCCCCCACACACTTTAGTGTGGCACATGGCACGTTCTCGGCCATTGATTTATCAATCTGCAGCCACAGCCTTCCACCATCTGTCCACTGGAGAGCCCACGACGACCTGTGTGGCAGTGACCATTTTCCGCTTTTTCTGTCACTCCCACAACGTCAGTCCCCAGAACGCCCCCGTAGGTGGGCTTTAGGCAGGGCTAACTGGGAAGATTACACGTCCACTTCTATTATTCAACCTCCCCCACTCGATTCCATCGATGTGGTGGTCGAGGGCGTCACTCACACCATTGTTTCTGCTGCAAAAGCTGCAATTCCATGCTCCAGAGGGTGCCCACGGCGTAAGGCAGTGCCGTGGTGGTCGCCGGAAATAGCTGAGGCTATTAGAGGTCGTAGACGGGCCTTACAGCGCTATAAGCGTCACCCCTCTCAGGAGCATCTCATTGATTTTAAACGGCTTCGCGCTCGTGCTCGCCAGTTAATAAGAAGACGTAAACAGGAGTGCTGGGAGAGGTACGTTTCCACTATTGGGACAGGCACCTCAGCCTCTCAGGTCTGGAGTAAGATCAGGCGGCTACAGGGATTAGACACACCAGTGGGAATCCCTGGGATCTCCTCAGATGGAGTCGTTTGTACGGACCCGCCTACTCTTGCAGAGATGTTTGCCGAGCATTATGCTCGTGCCTTTGCCTCTGCAAACTATCCACCGGCCTTCCGTACATTGAAGGAGCGGGTAGAACGACAGCACCTCTCCTTTCGTACCCGCCGCTCTGAATCCTACAACAGTCCTTTCACTGATTGGGAGCTCCTCAGTGCTCTTCGACAATGTCCAGACACGGCGCCAGGGCCTGATAGCATCCATAGCCAGATGCTGAAACATCTCTCAGCAGTTAGTCGGCGTAACTTACTTGCGGTCTATAACCGCATTTGGTGTGATGGTGTTTTCCCGTCACAGTGGCGTGAGAGTATCATCATCCCCGTACTTAAACATGACAAACATCCTCTGAACTTGGATAGCTATCGGCCCATTAACCTGACTAACGTTCCATGCAAACTGTTGGAGCGGATGGTCAGTCGGCGGTTGTGTTGGATTCTTGAGACTAGGGGATTATTGGCTCCATGCCAGGGCGGTTTTTGCCAGGGACGATCTACCACCGATAATCTGGTGTACCTCGAGTCTGCAATCCGCACAGCCTTTTCCCGGCGCCAACACCTTGTTGCCGTCTTCTTCGATATGCACAAAGCATACGATACAACTTGGCGACGACACATCCTCAACACTTTATATGACTGGGGCCTCCGGGGCTCCCTACCGATTTTTATTCAGAATTTTTTAGCCATCCGTATCTTTCGTGTTCAAATTGGTGCTTCCCTGAGCTCCTCTCATATCCAGGAAAATGGGGTTCCTCAGGGTTCCGTTTTAAGCGTCCCATTATTTTTAATCGCCATCAACGGTTTAGCCACAGCAGTTGGATCGTCGGTGTCCCCCTCACTTTATGCTGACGACTTTTGTCTCTCTTTTAGTTCCTGCAGCACCCAAGTTGCCGAGCGCAGGTTGCAAGGCGCTATTCAGAAGGCGCAGACCTGGGCGCTTGCCCACGGCTTTCAGTTTTCTGCCTCCAAGACCAGAGTGATGCACTTCAGTCGGCGTCGGACTGTCCACCCGCACCCTGACCTTTATATTAATGACGAACTACTTACTGTAGTTGAAACTCATCGTTTTTTAGGACTGGTCTTTGACGCCCGGCTGACATGGATCCCCCACATTCGTCAGCTGAAACGGAAGTGCTGGCGCCATCTCAACCTTCTCAGACACTTGGGTCATATGAACTGGGGTGCCGACCGCTCCACACTGTTGCGGCTTTACACGGCGCTGGTGCAGTCCCGTCTCGATTTTGGGTGCATTGCCTATGGGTCTGCGGCACCTTCGGCACTGCACCTACTGGACCCCATTCACAACTGTGGGGTCCGCATTGCGACGGGCGCTTTCCGCACCAGCCCGGTGAACAGTTTACTAGTGGAGGCTGGGATCCCACCTTTGGGGATCTGCCGCCAACACCTGCTCGCGGCTTATGCAGCGAACGTATATTGCTCCCCAGGCCACCCAAACCGTCGTCTTCTCTTTTCTAATGTGGTTGTCCCTCACCATCAGCGATGCCAAAGGTCAGGTCATACGATAGCCAATAGAGTTTGGTCCCTCCTCTTGGAACTTGAGTCTTTGCCCCTTCCGTCTCCATATCGGGTCCAGGTGCATACACCTCCATGGTGTTTGACAAGGCCGTCTATTCGGCTGGACTTGGCCCATGGGCCTAAAGACTCAGTACCACTGGAGGCGCTCCGCCGTCAGTTCTCGGCTGTCATAGCGGAGTTCCGTGGTTATGACCTGATCTACACCGATGGCTCAATGGTGGATGACCGTGTCGGATTTGCCTATACACACGGTGACCATGTGGAACAGCACTCTCTGCCGAATGGCTGCAGTGTTTACACTGCAGAGCTGGTGGCCATTCACAGAGCTCTTGTGCATATCCAGTCTTGCTCAGGCGAGTCTTTTGTTGTTTGCAGCGACTCCCTGAGCAGCCTCCGAGCTCTGGAGCAGTGTTACCCACGGTGTACCCTGGTGTTGGCCGTTCAGGAGACACTTTATGCCATTACACGGTCCGGGCGATCGGTGGTGTTCATCTGGTCTCCGGGTCATGTTGGTATCCCGGGCAATGAACGTGTTGACAGGCTTGCCAAGCAGGCTGTAGGTATGTCCTGTCTAGAGATCGGCCTCCCGGCTTCTGATCTCCGTTCATTGTTGCGCCGGAAAGTAGGTCAGCTTTGGGATACTGAGTGGCGTAGCCTGCGCACGCCCAACAAGCTCCGGGTGGTCAAGGAAACGACAGTTGCATGGCGCTCCTCCATGCGCGGTTCACGACGGGACTCAGTGGTTTTATGTCGCCTCCGCATTGGGCATACGTGGCTCACCCATGGACATCTCCTTCGGGGTGAGGACCCAGCCCAATGTCGGTGTGGCTCCAATTTGACAGTCGTCCACATATTGTTGGACTGCCCCATTTTAGCCGCTTTGCGGAGACATTTTAACCTCCCTGCTGTTTTATCGGAAGTTTTAGGTGACGATGCCAAAATGGCAGATACCGTTTTACGTTTTTTTCGAGCAGGGGGATTTTATCGTTCTCTCTAACTGGAGATTTCTTTGTGAAACCGAGTGGTTGACTTTTCCTTTCTTATTCTTATGGTCGGTCAACCACGGCCATCGGTTTCTTTGTTGTAAGTTGTCTTCGTGTAACCGTCTTTTCGTTTAGTCTTGTTAGTCTTGATGACGTTTTATGGACTAGTGGGACTCCTCTCCCACTTCGCTATTTTAAACTCAAGGCGTCTTATCTTTTACGTGTTTGGATTTACTTTTGACACCTAGAGATGGAATGGGGGACTGATGACCATTGCAGTTTTGTCCCCCTTAAACAACCAACAACAACAACAACAAGTTCCGTCCTCCGTCACAGCGAGACCCATCTACTCTTCCTCAAAATCACCCTCTTCAAACCTTCCAGGAATTCCTTACTTCCCACCTTGCCTCTCAGTCTTTCCTGAGAAACCTTAATCCTACTCCCAACATTACCGCAGCTGAATCCCGAGCTATCCTTGATCTGAAGGCTGACCATTCCATCATCATTCTCCCAGCCGACAAGGGATCCACAACCGTGGTACTTGATCGGCGGGAGTATGTGGCTGAGGGAGTGCGTCAGCTTTCTGACAGTACCACATATAAAGTCTTTCATGGCAATCCCATCCCTGATGTCCAGGCAGAGCTTCAAGGAATCCTCAAAACCTTAGGCCCCCTACAAAACCTTTCACCTAACTCCATTAACCTCATGACCCCACCGACACCCCGCACCCCTACCTTCTACCTACTTCCCAAGATTCACAAACCCAATCATCCTGGCCGCCCCATTGTGGCCGGTTACCAAGCCCCTACAGAACGAATCTCTGCCTACATAGTCCAACACCTTCAACCCATCATGTGCAGTCTCCCATCCTTCATCAAAGACACCAACCACTTCCTCGATCGCCTGAAATCCTTACCCAGCCTGTTACCTTGAGAAACCATTCTTGTAACCATTGATGCCACTTCCTTATACGCCAATATCTCACATGCCCAGGGCCTTGCTGCGATGGGGTATTTCCTTTCACGCCGACAACCCACTTCCCTACCTAAAACCTCTTTCCTTAATACCCTAGCCAGCTTCATCCTAACCCACAACTTCTTCAGTTTTTAGGGCCAGACATACCAACAACTAAAGGGAACAGCCATGGGGACCAGGATGGCCCCCTTGTACGCAAACTTATTTATGGGACGCTTAGAGGAAACCTTCCTGGACACCCAAGCCTGTCAACCCAAAGTTTGGTACAGATTCATTGACGACATCTTCATGATCTGGACTCACAGCGAAGAAGATCTCCAGAATTTCCTCTCCAACCTCAACTCCTTTGGTCCCATCAAATTCACCTGGTCCTACTCCAAATCCCATGCCACTTTCCTCGATGTCGACCTCCATCTATCCAACAGCCAACTACACACATCCGTCCACATCAAACCTACCAATAAACAACAGTACCTGCATTATGACAGCTGCCATCCATTCCACATCAAACTTTCCCTTCCCTACAGCTTAGGTCTTCGTGGCAAACGAGTCTGCTCCAGTCCTGAATCCCTGAACCAATACACCAATAACCTGATAACAGCCTTCACATCCCGCAGCTATCCTCCTGATCTGGTACAGAAGCAAATTGCCAGAGCCACTTCCACATCCCCCCAAATTCAGAACCTTCAACAGAACCCCAGAAGTGCCCCTCTTGTCACCGGATACTTTCCGGGACTGGAGCGGACTCTGAATGTGGCCCTCCAGCAAGGATACGACTTCCTAAAATCCTGCCCCGAAATGAGATCCATCCTTCATGACATCCTCCCCACTCCTCCGAGAGTGTCTTTCCGCCGCCCACCTAAACTCCGCAACCTCCTAGTCCATCCCTATGAAATCCCCAAACCACCTTCCCTACCCTCTGGCTCCTACCCTTGTAACCGCCCCCGTTGTAAAACCTGCCCTATGCACCCTTCCACCACCACTTACTCCAGTCCCGTAACCCGGAAGGTGTACACGATCAAAGGCAGAGCCACTTGCGATAGTACCCACGTGATCTACCAACTGACATGCCTGCACTGTGAAGCGTTCTATGTGGGATTAACCAGCAACTGTCCATTCGCATGAATGGACACAGGCAGACAGTGTTTGTTGGTAACGAGGATCACCCTGTGGCTAAACATGCCTTGGTGCACGGCCAGCACATCTTGGCACAGTGCTACACCGTCCGGGTTATCTGGATACTTCCCACTGACACCAATCCTTCAGAACTCCGGAGATGGGAACTAGCCCTTCAGCATATCCTCTCTTCCCGTTGCCCACCTGGTCTCAACCTCCGCTAAATTCGAATTCCCACCCACCATCTTAACATCTTTGCCTTGGTTCTCTGGACAGAGCCTCTGCGTCAAGTGGCATCTCTGTCTAACTTCTAACTTCTTTGCTTTCTACAGTTCTACAGTATGTCTGCCTAAGTGTACTTATGTCTGTGTAAATGTATGGGTGTGTGTGCATTTGTTTACCCTCCATTTTTTCCCCCAAGGTAAGTCTTTAATGTCCCGGGATTGGAATGGCTCCTTACCCCCTTCCTTAAAACCCTCATCATTTCCTTTTCCCTCTCCTTCCCTTCTGCCTGATGAAGCAGCTAGTCTGCGAAAGCTAGCGTTTGTGTGTGTGTGTGTGTGTGTGTGTGTGTGTGTGTGTGTGTGTGTGTGTGTGTGTGTGTTTATTTGTTGCTATCACTGCCTGTGCCCCTTCGCCTGGTAAGTGTACTTCATTAGACGAAGATTACTCACCAGGCGAAGGAGCAGCACAGGTGTAACAGCGCATCACAAATAAATAAATGAATACACACACACACACAAACGCAAGCTTTCGCAACCCAGTTGCTTCTTCAGGCAGAAGGTAAGGAGGGGGAAAAGGAAATGATGAGGGTTTTAAGGAAGGGGGTAAGGAGCCATTCCAATCCCGGGAGAGGAAAGACTTACCTTGGGGGAAAAAATGGAGGGTAAATAAATGCACACACACCCACACATTTACACAGACACAAGTACACTTAGGCAGACATACTGTAGAACTGTAGAAAGCAAAGAAGTTAGAAGTTAGAGATGCCACTTGAGGCAGAGGCTCTGTCCAGAGAACCAATTCAAAGATGTTAAGATGGTGGGTGGGAATTCGAATTTAGCGGAGGTTGAGATCAGGTGGGCAACGGGAAGAGAGAATATGCTGAAGGGCTAGTTCCCATCTCTGGAGTTCTGAAGGATTGGTGTCAGTGGGAAGTATCCAGATAACTCGGACGGTGTAGCACTGTGCCAAGATGTGCTGGCCGTGCACCAAGGCGTGTTTAGCCACAGGGTGATCCTCGTTACCAACAAACAATGTCTGCCTGTGTCCATTCATGCGAATGGACAGTTTGTTGCTGGTCATTCCCACATAGAACGCTTCACAGTGTAGGCATGTCAGTTGGTAGATCACGTGGGTACTATCGCAAGTGGCTCTGCATTGTTTTTGTTTTTATTTTTATTATTCATTTTTTATTTATTTACATTTTACATATCAGTTCCTTTCTATATATACGAAAATTATAGAGGGAAACTTTCCCGGTGGGATAAATGAAAATAAAAATAGAAAATAGATGACTTACCAAAAGGACCGGCTCGTCGATAGAAACAAATAAAATAAATAAAATCACACACACACACACACACACACACACACACACATACAAGCTTTCGCCACCACTGGCAGCTTCTTCAGGAAAAAGAGGAAAAAAGGGGAGGAAAAAGGGAAGAATATGGGTTTTTAAGGAAGTGGAAAAGGAGTCATTCCAATCCCAGGAGTGGAAGGACTTATCTTAGGGGAAAAAAAGGAAGGTAAACAAATATACACACACACTCAGACATATCGAAACGCATACACAAAGCAAAGCAAAGCTTTTTACAAATGTCTGTCTAGGTGTGTTTGCGTTTGGATATGTGTGAGTGTGTATTTGTCTACCTTCCTTTTTGTCCCCTAAGGTAAGTCCTCCTTTTTCCTCTTTTTCCTGAAGAAGCTGCCAGTGGTGGCGAAAGCTTGTATGTGTGTTTGAGTGTGATTTTTATTTTTATTTATGTCTATCGACGAGCCTGTCCTTTTGGGTAAGTCCTCCGTTTTCTATTTTATAGAAAGGAACGAACACACACACACACACACACACACACACACACACACACACACACACACACACACACACACACAAAATATATACGAGAGAAAGGCAGGGAAAGGGGGAAAAATGAGTAATGAATAAGTGAGTTGAGGGTGGAGGAGGTTAGTTTAGGTTAGGCCAGGAGGATGGTGGGTGTAGAGTATGTGTTGGAGGGCAAGTTTCAGTCTATGTTGCTCTGAGGGACTGGTGTCATGTGGTACTATCCAGATGGCACATGTGGTGTAATGGTGTAACACAGGGTATCGAGTGTCCCCAAGATGAACAGTCTGTCTGTGACCATTCATGTGCTCAGCCAATTTGTTGGTGGTCACACCAACAAACAAAAAAGGGGGGGGGGCTGAGCAGTTAGTTGGTAGATGACATGGTTTGTTTTGCATGTGGCCCTGCCTTGAGTGGGTCAGGTTTTTCCTGTGGTAGCACTGGAGTGTGTGATTGTGGGATGGTGTATGGGACAGGTTTTGCTGTGGGATCAGTTACAGGGGTAGGAACCATTAAGTAGAAAGGGTGGTTTGGGGATGATGTAAGGTGTGATGAGGATGTTGCGGAGGTTGGGAGGACGGCAGATGGCTATTGTGGATGGTGTGAGATGGATACCTTTGAGAGATTATCGCATTTCAGGGCATGACTGAAGAAAGTCATAGCCTTAGGGAGAAATTTGTTAAGGCATTCCAGGCCAGGATGGTACTGGGAGACTAAGGGGATGCTTCCGGATTGTTCAGGGTTAGGAACAGTTTTGCTGGAAGGGGAGGAATGTACTGCTCAGGAGATCTGCTTGTGTACAAGGTCTGTAGGGTAGTTGCAGAAGAGAGAAGAGTTGGCCAGGTTGTTGTTGTAGGTGGTGAAGGATTTGTCTCTGGAGCAGATACGATTCCCACTGATGCCTAGGCTGTGGGGAAGGAATCATTTAATATAGAAGGGATGGCCGCTACGAAAGTGGAGGTACTGTTGTTTGTTGGTGGGTTTAATATGGACTGAGGTGTGCATGTGAGACTCAACAAGGTGAAGGTCAGCATCAAGGAAGGTGGTTTGAGTTCTGAAATTCACCTGGTCCCTTCCACCATCCCACACTTAGCTTTTCAGTTCACTTCTCTTCTCTCCTCTCCTCTCTACTGGTTGATCTATCCTCTTTGGTTCTCTATCCTATATTGTTTGCTATTGGCTCAGATCAGTACTTGACATACAGTATTTTGACCTCCACACATCACCCATCGCCACCTCGTGGCCTAAGTCATGAATAACCTTCCTTCCTGTTCCCTTTTTCTTCCCTCCTCTCCTACGTGTTCAAGAATCACAGTTCCAAAAGTTTGTCCTATTATTGTGACTATCAGTAGTACAGAGCAAATCTTTCTTTTGAAGAATATGTAAATAATAACTTCTGTAAGTATAAAAACAACAGACAAAACCACATGGGTCAGGGAGTTTCCAAAATCTCAGACCCAGTGTAAGTGGGAAGTGGTGTTTCTGGGTTGAAAATTTGGCAACTTCGATTTTTGTGGGTACAGGTATCATGTGAGTAGCAGAATGTGGTCCATGCCTCTGAGTTGTCTCCCCCTCTGCTTCTTCCATTGTAACTGTCAATAAATAATTAATTATTTTCAACAGACTATAACTTTTCTAAGCTCTCAACTGACAGTACCTGTGTGTGTGTGTGTGTGTGTGTGTGTGTGTGTGTGTGTGTGTGTGTGTGTTTTACTTCTGAGATGGGGTTTGTCTGAAATATATTTCCAGTATTCTTGCCAATGTCACACAATTGTACGCAATTCCAGAAGACGTCAGAAAGTACTAATTGAGTTAAACAAGTTTCATTTTGAAAGAAATTGTTTTGTGAAATTATTAGATTACAAAAAACGTTTTTGTTGATATTAAGCTTTTAAATGAATACTTTTACATATAATCTCCTGCCTAGCAGAACCTCTGATTATATGCTTAATATTATTGTTTTGATGAAGTGTGAAAATATAATAAATTATTAATAGTGTCTATTTCTTTTGTAGGGCCTGCAGACAGTGGAAATGGCTCAGAAAACACAGGACACACCTCCAGGATTACAGTTTGAAAATACAGCTCCTGATAAATACTTCGAGGACCTTGTCACTCGTTTTGAAAATCAAATTCAGGTGTATAAGCAAGAAGTTGATAAAATTGAAGCCCATGTAAATGCTGTCTTGAGTCCAAAACCTTTGACATCACAAGGTAACACTTCAGCTAGATGTTAGTTTTACTACAGTGACCGTATTTTAAATGAAGACATATGGTATTAATTGTGACTTGCTTTCCATTGTGCATCTTTCTCACAGTTCAAAATATGAGTAATATGCTGGAGTAAGAGTACAATGCAAAACCTTGCCTTTCCTAAGCAATTATTTTGACTAACTTACCTACCCAATCACAAATCAGTACCATATTTTGCAGCTTCAATCCTAATACCTCTCCCTTACTTCCAAAACTGATTGTAGTTCAACAATACACATTGTAAATATTGTTCAAACGAGATAGAATGGCTGGCCAATACTTACCTTTGTGCTGTACCACCAATAGAATCACAAATGAAGAAACAGAAAAAAAGGGGACAAAAAGGACAAGCTTTTGGAACACAGTTCCTTCATCAGGTGGGAGAGAAGGGAAGAAGAGAGGATGGGAACAGAAGGGAAAGGTAATTCACGACCTAGGTCATGAAGGTGGTGTTTCAGAGTGTGGACGTCAGAGATACTGCATGTACGTATTGAGCCAAGCCAGAGAGGATATATAACCAAAGAGAAAGATCAAGTAGTAAAGAGAAGAGAAGAGAATGATGCTGAGGGGTGTAGGAGGGGCGGGGGGTTGTCTAAAATGTTTTTCATTAACAGGGAAAGATGCGCACACACACACACACACACACACACACACACACACACACACACGGGGGGGGGGGGGGGGGTTGAGAGAGAGTGGGAGGAAGAGGGAGAGAATGGGAGGGAGAGAGAGAGGGAGAGGGAGGTAAGGAAGGGATAATGAATAGGTGAGCTGAGGACGGAGGAAGGGGAGTGGTTAGCGTAGATTTAGGCCAGGGGGTGGCGGGAGGAGAGGATATGTTGGAGGGCAAGTTCCCACCTCCGTAGCTCTGAGGGACTGGTGGTGTTTGTTGGTTGTATCCAAATGGCATGTGTGGTGTAACACGTGCCCAGGTCCCTGGAGTTATGCTGGAGGGCATGTTCTGCCACAGGATATTGGGTGTCCCCCAGGCGAACAGTCCGTCTATGCCCATTCATCCGCTCAGCCAATTTGTTAGTAGTCATACCAACATAAAAGGCTGAACAGTGGACACATGTAGGCTGATATATGATGTGTGTTGTCTCGCGTGTGGCCCTGCCTTGAATCGGATAGGTTTTTCCTGTGGTGGGGCTGGAGTATGTGGTAGTGTGAGGATGCATTGGACAGGTTTTGCAGCGGGATCGGTTGCAGGGGTAGGAACCATTAGGTAGGGAGGGTGGTTTTGGGATGTTGTAAGGTTGGACGAGGATGTTGCGGAGGTTGGGAGGACGGCGGAAGGCTACTCTGGGTGGTGTGGGAAGAACAATTTGGAGTGATGATCTCATCTCAGGGCATTACTACTTGATCTTTCTCTTTGGTTATATATCCTCTACGACTTGGCTCAGTACATACATGCAGTATCTCTGACTTCCACACTTCCGAAACACCACCTTCATGACCTAGGTTGTGAATTACCTTTCCCTTCTGTTCCCATTCTCTCTTCTTCCCTTCTCTCCCTCCTGAGGAAGGAACTGTGTTCCGAAAGCTTGTCCTTTTTGTCCCCTTTTTTCTGTTTCTTCATTTGTGTTTCTATCGGTGGTACAGCACAAAGGTAAGTACTGGTCAGCCATTCTATCTCGTTGTAAGACACACACACCAGAAAGAAAGTGTAACATGGAAATAGGGCCAAGGCTAAGTATAATTTTATCACTCTACAATTGCTTGTTTTTAGTGAGTGAGCAAGCAGCAAGGTTCTGGATTAGAGTCCCAGCTGAGCATGAATTTTAATCTAACAAGACTCTTCAAACAGTATCTCAAATATTTTTTTTTGCAGGGTGTAAAATTTCATTTTGGATTTAGTGTCCTTTATTTTATGTACTAAATTACCAAAAGTATGACCATAATTTAAGCGAAATTTAAATGCATCTGAGCTATAATTCAGTAAACAGTTTTACTTGGAGAAAGATGGCACTTGTTATAAAAATGGTACCACTTTTTTTCTGATAAAATAAATGTAAGGCAAACTGATAATATTAGTTAAGTGGTAAATTTACTACACAGTATGTTACTTCTGTGACAGTTGATTTGAGGGTACAAATTTCAAGACTGTGGCTGATAAATTCTCCCCAAGTTGCGCCAGTTGTAGCATGATGTTTCTTTCATTGAACTCAAATCATGATTAGGACAGTCTCCACATTTAAATGTATAACTTCCTCAGCAATGGTGGAAGCATTGTATCACACTTGGCTGGGTGTTTTCTGTTGACAACAATGTTTTACTGAACTGGTGGTGTGGATCCTCAGTATCTTGTTTTGAAGTATACCACTTTTTTTATAACAGACTTGATTTACAACCATGCTAATTTTACTGCTGTGGAAAATGGTTTCACCAGCTAGATGTCTTGTACGGACTCAATATTGAGGTAGCTTCTCCAGATACCATTCACATTTTAACAGACATGAGCCGTCCTTTCTCACATTATTGTAGATGATTTACTCACACCACTTAATCAACCAGTATACACGCATGCTGTTGCTCAGGGACCTGTGCATTGTTGACATCCCAGTGGTGCAGCGAATATAATTGGTCCCCCCCCCCCCCCCCGGCCCCTTCCAGAGGCACCCAGAGAAGGACACTCCATGGGTGTCTCTCCTTTCCCCTGTGTGACTTGGGCAAAACATTTTAAGGCTATGTCAAACAGGGACGGGCAGTGCGTAAGAGCATTGTATTGCATTCAAACTTACTGCCTTGGTTACACAGGAAACAGTTGCACGCACTGCCCGCCGCATGCAGTGGGCAGATAGATTTTTTACAGTGACCACAGTGGGCAAGCGGGAGAAGTGTGGTGGAAAAACAGACAAACTTAATTTAGTGCACCCAAAGCCATTCTTATATGGCACATGTGACCCAGAATACAAAAATGTGTCTAAGAGGGCAGAAACATGGAAGGAACTAGGCACAAGTCTGAATCTGGCAGATAGTAATTTATTTTTCATAACTCCAAACTAATGTATACCTACTTGTCTAATCCAAACTATTACATGAAAATGAATTCAAGCAAAATATTGAAAATTATAGTACATTTCTGGTTGTGTTGTGTAAAATACAGTTAAAAACTTTAGAAAAACAATGTGGTTAGACAAATATTAACACAGAAATGCTGCAGAATGTACTTGTTGGCTGCAAACTATACATACAACTTTATGCGAATACTTTGTAACTGGATGTTAACAAAATATGCAAGAAATTGGTCTCCCACAGCGTAATAAGTAGTACTCAAACTTTCTTTTAGTCTTGGGGTATTCAAAAATGCATTAGCCTGTAGGTTATCAGTCTGGTTCTCTTGTTCAGTAGGCATGTAGCTTGCATTGCTGTGGAGGAAGTTACGTAGACAGCTCACTGCTTACACATCATTCACAACAGTTTGTAGGTCTATTGGTCCTAAAGACACGCCACTTCTGAACAACAATTTCCACTACTTGCCATGTCTTGCAGAGGCATTTATTGTAAATGGCCTTTTGAGGGTCTTCCAAGACTGCAGCTTTAGGAAAGGGACATATCTAATAATCCTGTAATTTAAACCATCACTTATTAACATGCAAGACACACGGGTACTTGTACCTGGCAATGGCTTTGGAGGCAGAAAATTTTCTCCTTGTTTAAGTTTGTGGAAAAATTCTGTGTTTCAAAAAAATATCACTGTCTCTGTGTCTGCAATAGCTGCCTACATCAACAACCACAATGTTGTAATCGTGATCTGTTGATCATGCAAGACAACTGATTTTTTTTATAACAATAACAGCTTGAGCCACTCCTTCCTTGGACATTTTATCCACATATGCTTCCTATCTAGCTGCCAATTCAGTTAATGAGACATTCAAAGTCTTTGAAGCAAGTGAAATGAGAAGTAGACATTCATCCCCGTCTGAACTACTGTTCATGTCTATATACTCCGCAGCTGACACACCCATTAAAAGCGTCATTCAATGACTGGAACGATGAGTGCTGACTGGGCTGTGTCTGTTGCAGAACATGGTGGACAACAGCGCATTCTGTCCGTGCAACCTGCCCGTGCTCTGTTTGACGGAGCCTCCTTTCCCCTTTGTGACTGGGGTGAAACAGTGTAATTACCACTCCCCATCCCCACTGACTCTGCCCCCACCCCCCTGCACTAACAAACTGAAACACATTTTTTTTTTTTAATTTACTTATTTTAAGAATATATGAATGAAAATGACTAAATTGCTCCAGATAATTTCCAGAATGGTGCCTTTCAAGGGGTATGGCTGATTTCATTCCCTGCCCTCAAGCAAAAACAATCAGACTTGTGTTCCATCCCCTATGCTCCACAGTGTTGAGGGGACTTTAACCCCTAATCTTTCATAATTGCTTTTATAGTCGGGCTGCTGAAACATGTCACTTGACAGTTTGTACGTAGTTCGCACGTAGTTGGCTATACTGCGACTGCGAGGTTGCAATAACTACACAGCAGACGACTACAGGGGCAGCTGATCGCTCAGAACGTTCGAAATATGTACTGGAAATGTCGCCTAAGACCATGAATAGGAACGGTCACATAATAATTTATACGAAAGTATAACACAGAACGTGTTATTTCAATAGACAAATCACCAACAGAGAAACACCGTTTGTTAATATGCGAAACCCTGAAATAAATAAAACAGTCTAACTTAAGGACAGTGTCTACGAGTTGTTATTCTGAATCGTTAACGTAATAGATGCAAATGAAATGTCGTACAATAATATAAAGCTATTCATAACAAAGAACATGCAACCAACAATTGCAATACGAAGTAAAGAAACAGTTGCATTCTGTGATGCAGAGTGAAAGAATTAATTTTGCATAAATTTACACTCACCGGTTTCTGAAGTCAATGGCGCAATTCCGTCAAGTTCTCCATCATCACTGGCATCCGAATCAACACCAAAACCGTCGTCATCACCACCATCGAGGGAAATCATCAATTGTTCATGTTCATTTATTATTCCATCTATAGTCTGCGCTTCTTTAATAAGTTTAGCAACATGCTCTACCTTCTTTCCCCACAAGGTGGTGTCAGCAGTAGCAAGTCCTTCAAGTAAGTCTTTCCACTTTTGTTATAGTGAAAGACTTGTTTTTCTTCCTAACATACGTCTTGACGTCACCCCAAACCAATTCAATCGGGTTGAAATGGCAGTGATAAGGTACTGATATTTGGAGTATTGTCTGTCGAGCATTTATCAACAACTTGTCCAGCATTGACCCAGGTTTCATCTAACTATACAATGGAATGTACATCATTGCCTTTAATTTTATGCAAGAATATACTTCTAGCTGCAACAACATGTGGCTTTTAAAGTAACAGTCTCGTCCATTTAACTTTTTGAAGCGGAAACCCATACTTCTTAACACCGTTTTCAGAGACGTTTTTCCACCCAAGAAAATATCGCATGCTTTTAACGAAATTAGCAACTTAGCTACAGTTGGATATTCTTTCCGGCTATAATAGCCATAAATATGACGACGGATTGCATCAGTTTGAAACAAATTGAGATTGGTAACAGGGCGAGGCTGCTTCTTTTCCTTGCCTGGGGTAGCTATTTTTCTTCACCTGGGTTATCTTCTACACGGTTTGCTTCACTGTCTTGTAGTTCTTCAAGCAGCAGACCTTTCCTTATAATCGTTCTTTGACTCAGTCCTAGAGTTTTCGAGGTACGCTCTAAGACTATCAGCTGGAATTGATGGTTCCCCGTGAACAGAAACAAACTCTCTCTCTGGTCGTAGAACTCCCGCGTTCTTCTAATTAATTCCATTGCCTGGCTATTTAACGGCACTCCGCGACGCAACGGATTGTCGTTCGGTTGAAGATGCCGTTTCGATGACATTTTTTTAATGAATAAAAAAAATGTACGCAAAGCAGTAAAATCACACACGATACAAAAGCAGATGATAGCACACGAACACACAAAGCTTTCATAGAACGCGGCAACGTGGTAGTGACGACGACAGAACCGGCATTCGTAGCTGTGCTGTGATTGGTTCAGAAGACGCAGCGTCTCGCGTTCGTCATTTGTTTTTCAATCATACTGGCAACTTCAAAACACTCGTGGAGTGACCTTGAAGTGACATGTTTAAGCGGCCCGATTATACAAAACTATGCTTATACAGAACACAACAGTGTTTTTTGGAATAAATGGGAACATAATGTCAGAGATAAATATTTCGCTTCTTAAACTACTGCTGGCTTCTCTCTCTCTCTCTCTCTCTCTCTCTCTCTCTCTCTCTCTCTCTCTCTCTCTCTCTCTCTCTTCTCTCTCTCATCATCAATGGAGAAAGTTGCTGAAGATCAACAAAATACTAAAACTTAAATATTGTAAAATTGGCTATTTCATGATGTCTAATAATACATAAATAAATCATACCTTTAATAGTCTAGTCTCTCCTCATTTTTCTGATCTAAATATGGAAAGTGTATTTTACTATTTCTAAGAAAATTACCAACTATCATAGCACAAAGTGAAACAAACTCTGAACATAATTTGTCATCAAGCTGTATCTGTCTGTTAAAACAACTTTACTTTTTTTCTAATTACCCAAGTATTTGCTGATTTGACTTCGCATAATTGTCAACTGTGCAACATCATCTTCCATATTATTTCTAATACAGTATCTGATATCAGTGGAGAATTAAACTTGTTGGTTTATGACTTGCCCTCATATCAAGAGGAAAATTTAGCATTGTCTATAGACACATATTCAAGTGCAGTACAATATTCTAACTTACAGAACTGTTTGGAGGGGTTAAAAAGGAAGGGCAGGTCATGTGAACCTCATGATGGGAGTACTAAAAATGATTTTCTGAATGTGAGTGCTGGTTAGTAATACTGACTCATAATTTTATAGGAAGAATACTCAACTTCAGTAGAACTATGATTACTTCATAAGATTAGAGATTGGAGTGATGGTTTGTCAAGTGGGTACGTAGAAGGAGAAAACAGGCAATAATGATGGTTTAGGAGAAAGAATGCAGGCAGCGATGCTGGAGGAAGAGGCAGTAGGCGTGCAGGTTAGGAATGCGGCACAAGAACAGAGCTAATCAATCCGTGCAGTGTACAGTATGATGACAAGAAAGGAGTGGATTGGGATGGGTTTGCAGAACAGAGCAAGAGACATAAGTAGAGGGTGGTGGGTACAGCAGATTAGCTGCACTGAGATTGTGTACCGAACAGACTGCCTGTTGACAAATCATTGCTTCTGCTGTCCAGTGGATTCTGTCTTTTACTTGTAAATAATTTACATTTTGTCAGAACATCCCTCACCATAAAAATACATATACAAATAATTTTGATTTTTTTCCTTCTGGTCAGCTGTGTTATTACCTTGGCATAATCTCCATTATCCTTTGTCCCTCACTCGTCCCACCACCATCACCACCAAATGATCCAAATTATACTCATCTTACACTCCCAGCCTCCTGTAGGCCCCTGTTTTTTCCTCTTACCATCTCCTGCTTTTGTACCCCAAGTCCCTTTAATCACATTAGTGTCAGTACATAATGCATTGGCATCTTCAACATTTGAAATTGAGATGGTTTCCATTGTTTGATATCTTACGTTCTATATTTCCAGAGTTCTGCTTGGCCTTAAAGAGGCTCCTGGATTGCTTTGTTGCCGTAGCAGGACGGTTGCATGAAGTTCATAACATGGTGGAGAATCAGAAAGAGCAGTATTTAAATTTACTAAAATATTTTCTGAAAGACACAACAAATGTATTTGAAGAAGACAATAAGAAATCATCAGATGCAACAAAAACAAAATCTCCAACAACAATATCAACAGGACCTACAGCTTTCTCTGGTGAGTTCAATGATATTGAAAACCCTTGGTTCTTAAAAAAAAAAAGTGAGTACTCGACTCTGGAACAGCTGCAATAGAGGGTATGTAAAAAAATTAAGATTGAGTCAGTGGAATATTGTCATTTTCAGAAGTTTTTGTGAGTTTTAATGTGCTCACTGTAATATCATATTAATAAGTGAACAGGAAAATAGGAGTACAGGTTTTTAATATTAATTGAGGCCAGTTAAACTTACATAATTCTAAAGGCACTTTGTCATAGACGTGCACAAAATGAAGATCATACATGAACTTAGCCACTAAAAGTGGCAAAAGGATTTAAATGCTTTATTATCTTTAACTGTGATGTTGCCTTCTCTATTGTAGATTAAAAACCTCAATTATGCAATTATCAAAAATTGAAGCGTTATGAACTGCTAGTTTGTTTACTCTGACACACAAATACCAGACAGCTGCATACCACAAATGATGTGTTTATAAGTAGTGAAAATAAAAAAAATCTTAGTAACAAAGTCTGTAAATAGCACTGCTTATTGGCTTCATTATTTTGTTTACTTTTTTTAAGAGCAACTTTCTGGTCAGTTCCCACCGTTACCTCAAAATTTCAAGAAAATTCCTAATTTTTTTATTTATTAGTTTTGAGTAGTTATGAGGAGGGAAAAAGGAAATGGACAAAGGAAGGGAGGAGGAAGACATAGTCGGAGACAGAAGGGGGATGAGATGGAAGACAAGTGGAAGTGGAGGAGGTAGTAGATAGGAGTAAACCGTCAGGCCTTTGTGTTGATGCAGGAAAAGGACAACCAAAAATTTTGTAAATCCACCAGCTTTACAATAATTTTCTGTTAAACATTTTCTCTCTCTTCTAAATATTACTTTCATTCCACAAAGATAAAGCATTGCCAAACAGAGTATTAATTAGAGTGTAGTATTTTCTCGATGCATCTGTTTACTCCAATTTTTTTATTGATTTCATTTCAAGATCGAGCGACAGTTTTATATCCGCAGGGTGCACGCTGTGTACAGTAGATTCTATAGGTGGGCTGTAGCTGGCAAGGATTGTGGACAAGGTCTGCAACTGACAGAAGCGATTACTTCAGATATACCTTTATTACAAAAGAAAGGAATACTTTCATGTCTGCTTGTTGATGCAAGGTCCTATCTAATACATAGTTCTACAATGATCTCTTCCATCAGTCTATAGTAGTGTTCCGGGTTGTGCTAAGAGACGGCTGGCTCATTGTACTTTCTCCGTAGTGTTCCATTGAGTGTTAGACTGAACTGTCCACCGTTGTACTGCCCGCCCTCGTGGCTGTCAGTGTGCTGGCATATCATGGCGAGCCCTCTTCTTCTGATTGGCCGGTGTACGGTGCAAGGCAAAGAGGTACGAAATGTAGGGTGTGAAAGACTTATACAAATACAACATTTCAGTTTTCTTTATTGCTCATGAAAATAAATTGACAAGTTGTAAGACAATAACCTTGAAACATTCTGAACTTGTGTCCTAGATTGCAGTTTACATCAGTATCCCTAATACTCGGTACACTGATGTGTGCCTGTATTCATCATGACGTACTGTTCAGTAGATATCGAGGGACTGTTGGTCCACATTGGCAATTCGTCAAATTGGTTGGTCGGTTATCACGTCCAAAATCAGCCCTTTTCAATGTATCCCAGGCATTTTCAATAGATTTCATGTCTGGAGCAAGTGCTGGCCATTCTAATTATGTCATTATAAAAGAACACATGCACAAGATGTGCATGATGAATGTGAGAATTGTTGTCCATAAAGATGAATCCTTCACCAAAATGCTGTTGGTATATTGCATTATCTGTCTGAGGTATTCATCCCTGTTCCTATAGCTATTTGATTGCTTTCTGTGATTACCAGTGGCCACAATAATTCCACCTCAAAACATCAGGGAACTACCATCTTGCTGCACTCAGTGGACGGCATGTTTGACATTCAGGCTGACAAAGCTGCCTCCAAAAACCTCTGTGACAATTGTTTAGTTGAAGGCATATGAGATTCTCATCTATAAATAGCACTCGATGCTGATTCTGATGAGTCTATTCAGCTTGCTGTTTGGACCATCTGTACTGCCCCGGTAATGTTTAGGTGTCAAAGCTGGACCTCGTCATGGATGTCAGGACTGGAGTTGCATGACATGCAGCGTATTATATACAGTTTAAGTAGAAACATGACACCCTTTGGCTTAACAAAAATCATTTTTCTGCACGGTGGCACCTCTCAGCATTCCTCCAAACTGAAATTTGTAAGCAGCGGTCATCAGCTGCTGTAGTAGACTTTGGGTGGTCAGAGCAAGGCAAGTCATGGACAGTTCTTGTATGTGTGTACCTCCTCTACATCCTAACATTTTTTTTTCCTTCTTCTTCTTCTTCTTCTTCTTCTTCTTTTTTCTCCCACTCAAAGACATCTGCAACCTTTTCTTGATGAGAGTCTCTCCTGACACAAAGTAACGGAGGGGATACCCTCAAAATTTGGAATTGACTTACTAGGTTTGTCAGAATTACAGGCAACACAAGCAGTGTACTTCCTTCTTTTTGTGGGTGTTAACACTGAACCTAATTGTCTGTCTTACCCACTCTGTCACATTGACACTGTTCATGTGTGGTTGTTTACATCTTTCTGTAGCTTGATTGGAAAATAAGAGACATTTGGAGACAAGAAAAACAGCCCTGTGAATATCAAGATCTCAGCTGGAAAACCAGTTCTCAGCAAAGAAGGGAAAGCTGAAAGGTGGAAAGAATATATAGAGGGGCACTGTAAAGGAAATGAACTTACGTGACAATATTGTAGTAAGAAGTAGAAGCTGAAATAGGAGATACTGTAGTGAGAGATGAATTTGACAGCACTGAAAGACTTCAGTCAAAACAAGGCCCCTGGAGTAGATTACATTCCCTCAGAGCTACTGAAGTCTCTGGGAGAACCAGCCATGACAAAACTATTTCACCTGGTGTGTAAGGTGTATGAGACAGGCAGAATACCATCAGACTTAAAGAAAAATGTAATAATCCCCATTCCAAAAAAAGCAGGCACAGCCAGGTGTGAAAATTACAGAACCATCAGTTTAATAAGTCATTGTTGCAAAATATTAACACAAATTATTTACAGGAGGATGGAATACCTGGTAGATTCTGATGTCGGGGAAGAACAGGTTGGATTCAACAGAAATGTAGGAACACGGGAGGCAATACTCACTTTACAGCTCATCTTAGAAGATAGGTAAAGGAAAGGCAAACCTACATTTCTAGCTATTGTAGATTTGGAGAAAGCTGTTGACAATGTTGATTGGAATACACTCTTTCAAATTTTGAAGCAGGAAGGAGTAAAATATAGGGAGCGGAAAGTTATTTACAACTTGTACAAAAACTAGACAGTGGTTTTCAGAGTTGAAGGGCATGAAAGGGATGCAGTGATTGGGAAGGGAGTAAGACAGGGTTGTAGCCTTTCTCCAGCATTATTCAATTTGTACATTGAGCAAGCTATAAAGGAAACCAAGGAGAAATTTGGAGAAGGGATTAAAGTTCAGGGTGAAGAAATAAAAACCTTGCATTTTGCTGATGACATTGTAATTGTCAGAGACAGCAAAGGACCTTGTAGAGCAGTTGAACAGAATGGACAATGTGTAGAAAGGTGCGTATAAGATGAACATCAACAGGAGCAAAACAAGGGTAATGGAATGCAGTCTTAGAAAATCAGGTGATTCTGAATGAATTAGATTAGATAACAAAACAATAAAGAAGGTAGATGAGTTTTGTTACTTCGGCATTAAAATAACACATGATGGTCACAGTATAGAGGGTATAAAATGCAGAATGGCAATGAGTAGAAAAGTGTTTTGAATAAAATAGAAATTTGTTAACATTGAATATTAATTTACATGTAAGGAAGTCGTTTCTGAAGACATTTGTGAGGAGTGTTGCCTTGTATGTGAGTGAAACATAGGCGATAAACAGTGCAGACAGAAGAGGATAGAGGCTTTTGAAATGTGGTGCCACAGAAGAATGCTGAAGATTAGGTGGGTTGATCGCGTAACTAATGAGGTGGTACTGAACAGAATTAGGAGAAAAGGAATTTATGGCACACCTTGATTTAAAGAAGGTATTGTTAGGACACATTCTTAGACATCAATGAATTGTGAATTTAGCATTGGAGGGAAGTGTTTGGGGTAAAAACTGCAGACCCCTCAGGGGCTCAGCATTGGTTTGCTGAGTACGGGCTTGGCGAACCCGGGGTCCTGAGCTGTGGGCTGTCGCGCGCCAACAGTCCGCTACACCGTAAGCTCTGTGCGTGCTTCAACGACCATCGTTCGGCGCGACGGTGGAACGTTGTACGTTTCAGAGCCCGGGGATCTTGGCTTAATCGCCCGGGTCGCGAGGACGGTACAAACCTCTCTAAAAAAAACCTCAATCTCAAGGTGTGCTACGTGCTGAGGAGATGCATGGCTGTTGAGGTTGAACAGCCGCTAGCGAGCAACCTCTGAGGAACCTGCCGCACCTCAGTTGTATCAGGCTTACCCAGGCAAGCGGGGCTCTGCCTGGGTGGACCTTTAGTTCCCTAGCTGCTCGTGGGACGAGAATGAAGCGAGCAAAAAATTTCGTTGCCGGATGCAAAACCGGCGTCTCTAAGCGTGGGCGAACTGAATTTAATGCTGAGACATATGACCCCCAAGCGTTTCCTTCCATGGCCACACCATGGGAAGAACGCAGGGCTCGTCAGCGAGGTGAGGCTTATGCCCCCCGTTATTTGGTATGTACTAGGACGGACGGCGAATCGTTTACGACTACGAAGCCTCTGTTTTTTGTGGAAAACCTTGAGGATAAATTTGGGGAAGTAGATGGCATGTCGAAAATGAGATCTGGGGCTGTACTTATAACGACATCGTCCCCAGCCCAGTCACGGGCACTGCTTGCTTGTGACAGGCTGGGTGACGTCCCCGTTAGCATTACTCCCCACAAGAGCTTGAACATGGTACAGGGACTTATATTTCACAAGGACCTTCTATTGCAGTCTGACGACGAGTTACGGCAGAACTTAGAGAGGCGAGGAGTCCATTTCATCCGGCGTGTTTATAGGGGTCCGAAGGACAATAGGGTAGCCACCGGTGCGTTTATCTTGGCTTTCGAAGGCAATTCGTTGCCAGAGACTGTCAAGGTAATGATATACCGGTGTGACGTAAAACCCTACGTTCCTCCCCCTATGCGTTGCTTCAAATGCTGGAGGTTTGGGCACATGTCCTCCCGATGTGATGGTAACCCTACATGTCGGGAGTGCGGACGTGCCTCACATCCGGACGCCCCTTGTGTCCCTCCTCCAGTATGTGTCAACTGCAAGCAGCATCACTCTCCATGTTCGCCAGACTGCACGGTTCTTCATAAAGAACGTAAAATTATGGAATATAAGACCCTGGACCGGTTATCATACTCAGAGGCCAAGAAGAAGTATGCCAAGCTCCATCCTGTGAGCATGAAGACATCATATGCCACAGTTGCATCACAACTGCCTCTGCCATCTCTGGTACCACTCTCCACTGCCTCGTCTTCCACAGTGGGCCCTTCGCCCACACCGCCCACATCTACCCCCATGGTGTTTGGGGGTACCTCATCCTCTGATGCCCCCAAGGTCCCTTCCTTGGGAGCAACACCATCTCCGCCTGTGGGGCCCTCAGTCCCCACCCCTGAGCCAGAGACACAACAGCCATCTCTGGCTCCTCTCGCGAGGAAGGGCTCCCTTGGATCCCTTCCTTCAAAGGCTTCTCCTTTAGATATCACTAGATGGCTGAAGGAGCCACCTACTGCTGGTTTCAGGGCCGCGCAGGCATCCACAGTTCCTGAGGATGGCTCCGCGAAGCCCTCCCGGCATGAGAAGCCTAAGGAACCTCGTGAGAAGAAAAAACCCAAAAGTAAGAGTAAATCCAAGGATTCTCTGGTGGCTACCGTGCCACCGAAACATTCCTCTTCATCTGAGGATGAAATAGAGATCCTCGCGTCCCAAAAATACTTGGCTATTACCGAGTCTTTGGAAGTTATGGACGTTGAGGTCCTGCCTCAAAAATCGGCAACAGAAGGAGAAACTATAGACCCTCCTGCGCCAGAGAAATCAGTATGTCCCAGCGACCAGAAGGCTCTATGATCCTCCAATGGAACTGTGGCGGCTTTTTCCGCCATCTGCCAGAATTGCAGCAATTGTTGTGCCGCTTTCCAGCATTTTGTATAGCCCTGCAGGAAACCTGGTTTCCTGCTCAAAGGACCCCAGCCCTTCGTGGCTATCGGGGCTATTACAAAAACCGTACCATGTATGACAGGGTGTCTGGAGGTGTATGCATCTATGTCCTTGCCACTGTCCCCAGTGCCGCCGTGCCTCTCCACACGACTCTTGAGGCGGTGGCTGTTAGCATTCGTGCTACGCAAGAACTGACGATCTGTTCTCTTTACCTTCCTCCAGACGAGGTGGTATCGTTTACTGACCTTGCTGCCCTGGTGGAACAACTTCCCCCTCCATTTCTGCTTCTGGGGGACTTCAATGCCCACCATCATTTGTGGGGTGGAGCGCAGACAACAGGTCGTGGTAGGCACATAGAGACGCTTTTATCACAGCACGACATCTGCCTGCTAAACACTGGTGCACCCACGCATTTTTGCGTGGCGCGAGGCACGTATTCCACAATTGATCTCTCTGTTTGTACCCCGAGCCTGCTCCCGCACTTCCAGTGGAGGGTCCATGATGACCTTTGCAACAGCGACCATTTTCCTGTTCTCTTGACGCTCCTTGATTTTCAACCAGCGGGCTGCCCATCTCGATGGTCTCTCCATCGAGCTGATTGGAACCACTTCACCTCAGCTGCTACGGTTCCCGTCCCATTGCCAGCCGACTTGGACATTGCGGTTAACCAGGTCACCGGTTCGATAGTTTCAGCTGCTGAGGCAGCCATTCCTACCACGTCTGGCTCCCCGCGGCGTAAGTCTGTGCCCTGGTGGACGCCGGAAATCGCTGAGGCAATCCGGGATCGTCGTCGGGCGCTCCAGCGCCATCGTCGACACCCCAGTATAGAAAACCTAATAGCTTTTAAACGGCTCCGGGCCCGGGCTCGACAGCTCATCTGGCAGGGTAAACGGGACTGTTGGGAGACGTATGTTGCCAGCATCGGCCGTCGCGCCTCAGCATCTCGGGTGTGGTCGCAGGTTCGGCGCCTATTTGGGTACCGTCCACCTGCGGCGATTCCCAGCCTACGCATCCACGGTACCCTATGCACCGACCCGACTTCCATAGCAGAACACATGGCCGAGCATTATGCTCGCACCTCTGCAACATGCGAATACAGTGCGGACTTCCGTGCTCTGAAGGAGCGTGTTGAGCAGAGACGGCTGTCCTTTCACACGCGTCGAGCCGAAGTGTACAACTCCGCTTTCAGTGCATGGGAATTCGAAACTGCTCTTGCCGCATGCCCCGATACCTCTCCAGGACCGGACAGAATCCACAGCCAGTTCATCTGGCACCTTTCCGTGGAGTTTAAACACCAGCTTCTCGCCCTGTTTAACCGTTTATGGGCGGAGGGGGCTTTCCCGTCACAATGGCGAGAAAGCATCGTTATTCCGGTGGTCAAACCTGGTGCTGATCCACAGGTGGCTGATAGTTACCGCCCAATCAGCCTCACCAACGTTATGTGCAAGCTATTTGAACGTATGGTGAGCCGGCGGCTTATGTGGATCCTTGAACATCGGGGTCTGTTGTCCCCACGTCAAGGGGGTTTCCGGCAAGGCCGCTCCACCGTTGACAACTTAGTGGCCCTGGAGTCTGCCATTCGTACGGCATTTAGCAGGCGTGAGCACCTTGTTGCCGTCTTTTTCGACCTCAGAAAGGCGTACGACACCACTTGGCGCCACCATATTCTGGATACACTGCACGCTTGGGGCTTGAGAGGTCCGCTGCCGGTTTTTATTCAGAACTTCCTTTCCCTCCGATCCTTTCGAGTACGGGTTGGTACTTCCCTCAGCTCCTCTCGTGTCCAGGAGAACGGTGTCCCACAGGGCTCTGTCCTTAGTGTACCCCTATTTTTAATTGCCATCAATGGACTTGCTGAGGCAGTGGGGTCATCGGTTTCTTCCTCCTTGTTCGCCGATGACTTCTGCTTATACTACAGCTCGGCTAGCATTGGGGTAGCTGAAAGGCGTCTACAGGGAGCCATTCGAAAGGCGCAGTCGTGGGCCTCAACCCATGGGTTCCAGTTTTCTCCATCGAAAACCCGGGTTATGCACTTCTGCCGTCGTCGAGCTGTCCATTTGGACCCAGAGCTATATTTATATGATGAACTTCTTCGTGTCGAAGAGACTCACCGATTTCTTGGCATGCTCTTCGACAAACGGCTCACTTGGGTGCCTCATCTTTGCCAGCTCAAGCAGAAGTGCGTGAGGTACCTCAATATCCTACGCTGCCTCAGCCACACTAGTTGGGGAGCCGCCCGTACGAGTCTTTTGCAGCTCTACAGGGCGCTGATTCAGTCGCGATTGGATTATGGGAGCTTCGTGTATGGTTCAGCAGCCCCATCTGCATTGCAGGCCTTGGACCCAGTACTACACAGTGGCGTCCGTTTAGCGACAGGGGCCTTTCGGACAAGTCCAGTGGAAAGCCTACTAGCCGAAGCTGGAGTCCTTCCCCTGCGATTTCGGCGGCGGCAGCTGTTGGCCTCCTATGCTGCCCATGTTCATGAGATACCACATCATCCGAATCGCAGGCTTCTTTTTCCAACTGCTGCACTTCCATCTCCACAACGACGACCGAGGTCGGGTCTTCCGATCGCGGTGCGTGTTCGTTCCATCCTGTCGTCTCTTGATTCCCTTCCTATCCCTCCGGCTTTTCACAGGCCTTACCGCATCGCTCCCTGGTCACTTTCACGTCCACAGCTTCGGCTGGACTTGGCGCATGTATCAAAAGCCTCTGTAGCGCCACTGAGTCTCCGTCGCCAGTTTCAGGCGGTTTTAGAGTCGTTCTGTGGCGCGGACGTCGTGTACACGGATGGTTCTGTGGTCGACGGCCGTACTGGCTATGCATACGTCCATGGTGAGCATACTGAACAGCATTCGCTGCCCAGTGGAAGTAGCGTGTTCACAGCGGAACTAGTTGCCATCTATCGGGCACTTGAACATCTCAGAGGTTGCCATGGGGAGTCTCTGGTCATCTGTTCTGACTCCCTTAGTGGTTTGCAAGCCCTCGGCAAATGTTTCCCGAAACATCCTTTGGTGCAATCCGTACAGGAGTCTCTTTCCAGGCTTGTTCGGTCTGGTCGCTCGGTGGTCTTTGTTTGGACCCCAGGCCACATCGGCATTCCTGGAAACGAACGTGTGGATCAGCTGGCTAAGCAGGCTACTTCCTCCAGTCCATTGGCTATTGGTCTTCCAGAGAGCGATCTCCGACTGGAGTTCCATCGGAAGATCCGTAGCCTGTGGGACTACGAGTGGGCTAACTCTGCTCACCCCAACAAGCTTCGTGCAGTGAAGCTCTCTACGGCCGCATGGAAGTCCTCACTGCGGTCGTGTCGTAGGGAATCTGTTGTTCTCTGCCGCCTACGAATCGGCCACACATGGCTGACGCATGGCCACCTTCTTCGGCGGGAGGACGCACCACAGTGTGACTGTGGCGCCCCCTTGACAGTGGTCCACATCCTGGTGGACTGTCCACTTTTGTTTTGCGACAATCTTTTAATCTCCCAGATGCGCTTCCTTTTATGTTAGGAGACGATGCTGCTATGGTCGATCGTGTTTTAGGTTTTATTCGCGCAACTGGCTTTTATGGGTCTATTTAGTGGTGGGGCCTATAAGCCCGCCCTGTCGGGCTTCACCCCCTCCAGAACAATAGGCCACTGTCATTTTACGGTTTATGACTTGTTTTTTAACTACGGATTTTAAAGTGTACAGAGTGGCTGGCTCATCCTGTATTATTTTGTGATCAGCCAGCCACACGCTTCTGCAGCCTTGTTTTAGTGTTCTGTCTATTTTGTCCACTCCTGTCTTGTCCATTGTTCTGTCATCATTTTACGATTGACTATCGCTCTGTACGTGGAGCATCCTGGACTTAGAGTAGTATGCGACGTAAAGGAAACTTTTAACAGTTCACTCCTAGCTGGGAACAGGGGACTGATAACCCAGCAGTTGAGTCCCCTTTAAACACCAACAACAACAACAACAAAAACTGCAGAGGGAGACCAAGAGATGAATACAGTAAGCAGATTCAAACGGATGTAGGTTGCCATTCTCATGAGGAGATGAAGAGGCTTGTTCAGGATAGAGTAGGGTGCAGAGCTGCATCAATCCAGTCTCCAGACTGAAAACGACGACAATAACAGTACACCTGGAAGCACACCATTAAATATTTTCACTTGGACACACAAAACAGGACACTTACACAGAAATTTCATTCATCATTATGCAATTCCTATTTCATGTAACTTAGAAGAAGAACTAATGAAGAAAGATTCTTTCAACATTTATCTGTAGGTTTCTTGCTAAATAAATTTCTGTTACTCGTTTAAATAACCGAAAACTTCATAAGAAGATGAAAAATGATGTGCACGCACCCATGCGGCCTTTAGTATGACAAAGTAGAATAACATTTTTGTACAGATATTGCCAGATATTATCGTCTTTTAATATTTCGTCTCTCTCTCTCTCTCTCTCTCTCTCTCTCTCTCTCTCTCTCTCTCTCTCTCTCTCTCTCTCTTTTTATGAATGTAAATTAATTTTTATTTTTTTGTTTATCATTTGTTTCAGCCTTGGGAAATCAGGGGTTTGGATTGATATCTTCAATGCTTGCAAAATCTCAGCTTCCTTCAAGCAATCCATTAGGTAAATAATGTGGTTATGTTATTGTTTGAGTTATCACATTTGAATTGCTTGTTTGTGGGTATAGTTGTCTCTCAAAATATTACTCCTTCCACCCCCTCTTTGCACTATTCATTAACTGCTTAAATCTTTCCTAAGGTCTGACCTGGAATTATTGAAATGTTTCATTTAAGAGGTCTGTAAAATGTTAAAGTATGTTACTTCAGTTTTAAATTGATTTGCTAAATTGCAAATGGCATTTATTTTGCCTTATAATGGCAGGGCTTCCTTTCTTAATATAAATTATTGTATTTTGTTTCTGTTGAGGAGAGTTTTGTCAGTAGTAATTTAACTGTGTTGACTACTGCAGCGAAATTTTAAACACTTGTTAATTAACAGTTTTTTGTTTTGTGTAGTTTGTGTTTATTATTTGTTGTACTTTCATTAAAGTTGTAAATGCTCTTGAAATGAAAGAATATATGAATTAAATGAAGCATTTTATGTAATTTTTTTACCTTTATACTGTTCTCTAAGTATTAAAAAAAATTTTTTTGTTGTTGTTTAAGAGATGCACGTGCTCACACACACACACACACACACACACACACACACACACACACACACACACACCTACATATTTCACTTTTGCTTCAATATATGTTATTATTTCTTCTCCGAGTAGAGGAGAAACTGTTATTTCCTAAGCACAATTATCTCTACATACACAGTTCTCTATAGATTGGAACATGTAAGTCATACCTCACACAAACTAGTGCAAAAGCCCTGAATGTAATTGCTTTTTTTCTGCATATAGTTATTTCTGCTATAATTTCTTTCCTGCTGTTCCTTATATTATTTCCTTAATATTTTTATTACTGTAGTTGTAGTTAAATGATCACCCACATAGAATAGAAAGCCTTTTTATAAATATTTATATTTGAAATATAGTTATAGCTTTAAATCTTTTCTATAGTGTCTATTTCAGTAAGTGAATTGAGTAATCCATGTTTATGTAAGTGAATATTATTCTTACAATGAAAAGTTCAGTTTGTAATGTAAATAATGAGGATAGGTAGCAACTTACACTCCTAACAAAGGCCCTACACAAACGACAACCAATGCATGTGCCAGAGTTAATTCACACCGTGACATCAGCAACTATGCCTGGGGGGCACATCATAATTGTCACTAGACATTGGCGCTGTGGCAGAGTGTTGTATGGTCTGAGGAACCCCTTTGTTATAATCTCAGAGCTGCAGACAGGCACCTAGATAAGACAATTGAATTGACACAAATTTTTTGGCTATAGCCAACAGTTTGCTGAAATGTTGAAGGCTGATGAACAAACAACTAATCTTATCTCTCCAAAACCTTAAGCTGGCAGAATCCAGTTGTCTTTTCTATGTGCCTGTTTGCAGTTCATCAATCACCTTTATGATGAGTAGCTACATATCCTCATAATTTATAAATATTATTCATCTACTTTCACAATCAGGTAAGTAATTTTAAGTAAAATTAATTATGTTTTCTAAAAAAAAATATTATGCATGGTTTGTTAGCATCCACAGATATAAAACTTCCTGGAGATTTAAATTGTGTGCCAGAACACTGTATTACCATATACCTGCATCTAATGTCACATGTTGCTACATTAAAAGCTCCAAGGAAGTTAAAATATGGAGAAATGGCACTATGGAAAGCTTAGCTATTGATTAAAGCCAGTCTGCCATCTTGTGGAGCTAAGGAAATATGTCTTAGCACTTTCTGTTTCTTGCCCTATTAACTTTCATACATTTAAATGACTGTCATTTCAGAGTAAATATTTGATATACTTCTGTGAACAAATGCAGACCTTCCAGATAACTGAATTGTGATTTATTAATGCAAAATCTCATTCAATAAGTATGACTTACATATCAGGTTAATAACTAAATGCTTTACAAGAACTAAAATTATTAGCTGTAGTAGTTCACAGCAAATGCAGAACACAA
This sequence comes from Locusta migratoria, assembly GCA_026315105.1. NCBI lineage: Eukaryota > Metazoa > Arthropoda > Insecta > Orthoptera > Acrididae > Locusta > Locusta migratoria. Next base: position 242,525,915 of record CM048749.1, on the reverse strand, counting down.
TTTTTCCAATAAATGACAGAACCAAGCTTTATCCTTCTTTTTTTTACCATTCAGTTCTGAGGAGATGATTTTTATGTTGAATGCATATGAAAATTCTTTCTGCAGGTTCCACATTATTAAATATTCATACAAAAATTCTCTATCACCAGGTCTTTGAAATTTCAAGGGAACCTATATCTCATAAAAATGAAAATTAGAAATCAGTGAGGGGGAAAAACACTGAAACAATATTAGGTATTCATTTAGCAATAAAATGTTTCTGTGTAAAATAGCAAGATTTCTTTCTTGTTCTGTTTGCACAGCCATAGGTAAATCAGGCAACTTTGTTTTCCCCTTTTTAGATAAACTACCACTTTCAACTGGAATGCAATGAATGCACACCCGACACTACAAATGTTATTGTCTCTGCAATATGGTGACAATGGCTTAATTTGTGTGAGTTAAAGGGCCATATCCCGCCTTTCGAACCTTCTTGATAATCTTAATGTCTTTTAGTGTAACGTATCATACATGTTGCATTGGATATCACATTTGCCACAGTGCATACTGCATGAAAACATTTGGTCCACTATGCCTTAAAACCCTCCCATACAGAGTAAGATTTGAGGTAAGGCATGCCTTGAGGCTGGGCGACCAAGTCACAGGTCATCTCTCCTGCTTCTGGCTGACTGTTTGCGGTTTGTTGGGATCGCTCATGCTGTATTATTCTGGTAAGCTCCCTGGAATGCTACCTGTGCTGGCCAATTAAGAGCCGCATTTGGCATGTGACCTTGCAGCCTGCAAGGCGGGAACTCGAAGAGAACATTCCAGAAGGAACTCAGTCCAACGTGCCCGCCAACAAACTACAGTGTTTCTCAAACAATTATAAAGAAATCATTTGGTAAATAAATATTAATCTTGCACAACATATAGACACATTCTTCTGATTCATGATGACTGAATATTACTTTGGTCATACTTCTATATTCACAGATTGAGTACAGTACTACAAAAAATCGCAAATTTTGCATTGAAAAGTAGAGGTCTCTATGAATTTGTGTTTAATGCATGTTAGGTCATATGTTGCTGTGGATGAAATGTAGCTAAAATATTGAAGTTGGAAGGATGTCGCTATCTGTAAGCAATCCCGAGATAATAGGTTGTGTGTAAAGCACTTGCTCCCAATCCAACTCGTCAGCGAAGAAAACAAAACGAAATTTTCATAAAATCCCTTATATCTCATAAATGATTGGAGGTATCCAAGCAAGATTTTTGTCAAACAATAGCACACAAATAGGAGATTATTTTGTCATACAGTTAATTTGCGAAACTTGCATATGAAGCGTGTATTCAAGCAACTACAGATTTTATTCAATGAAGCAATGGACTTAAGAGTTGCAGATAGCCGGTTAAATTAAATTGCTGTTTTATTGTTTAATTTTACACTGAGTATTGTAAGTTGATATACTGCTAACTTGTCTTGCTCTCAGAATTACTAAATAAAGTTTCAATATTCTGTCACAACTTCAAATCTATTAAAACATTAGTAAAGGATTTTAGTATTGAAACAAGGGTGTCTCCCTAACTTCTCACTGAAATGTTGCACTGGAAAAAAGAAGAGAGAAAAGGTACTGCTATGAAAGTAAATAGTTTCTTGATTAAAATATTGGTTGAACTAGGTACCCCAGTATGTTTTTAAATTAATGATATTGAACAAACTGATGGGATGATTTTATTTGTATACTTTCAAATGTCTGAGTAAAAAAGAAAACCATTTGCAGTACACATGATACACTATTTAGTTCCTGTCCCAACACAGAGTGAGGTGTGTGTGTGTGTGTGTGTGTGTGTGTGTGTGTGTGTTGTTGTGGTCTTTTGTTTTATGCAAAATAGTTCCTTTATAATTCTTTGATAAATAATGCAGCTCAGCCGTGTTCTGTGCCTTGGCATTCACCCAAGCGAAGTCAGCTTGAACGCTTTTGTGCTGAATCTTACAGCGTATGAGACGGACAAAGTGTTTTTCAGTCAGATTTCTATTGTTCGGCCAACTGTCTTGCGCGCCATCCAGGAAACTTTTGGTGAACCTTACTCCATGTGAAAGGGCCTTTAATGTGACATGTGAAACATGATCAGTCCTGTAACAAACCATGTGACATATGCCATATCATGTCACGACACTTTGTTGGGATACAACACATCTTGTACTGATGCAGCATGTGATGACATGTCACATTGTACCCCGAGATATATCTTTGTATCACATCATGCTAATGAATTTAGAAGGCTTTTCATTTCATGCAGTTCATCATGTTGACATATATTACATTTATTCATGTAATATGAATTACACAAAGTAAAGTAACATAATACACAGTGTTATGTGCTACACAAATTGAACCCTGCCTGGAACAGTTCCGTCCTCCATCACAGCGAGACCCACCTGCTCTCCCTCAAAATCACCCCTTCAAACCTTCCAGGAATTCCTTACTTCCAACCTTGCCCTCTCAGTCCTTCCTGAAAAACCTTAATCCTACTCCCAACATTACCGCAGCTGAATCCCGAGCTATCCGTGATCTGAAGGCTGACCATTCCATCGTCATTCTCCCTGCCGACAAGGGATCCACGACCGTGGTACTTGATCGGCGGGGAGTATGTGGCTGAGGGGACTGCGCCAGCTTTCAGACAATACTACCTACAAGTCTGTCAAGAAGACCCCATTCCTGATGTCCAGGCAGAGATTCAGGGAATTCTCAGATCCTTAGGCCCCTACAAAACCTTTCACCCGAGTCCATCAAACTCATGACCCCACTGACACCTCGCACCCCTACCTTCTACCTACTTCCCAAGATTCACAAACCCAATCATCCTGGCCACCCCATTGTGGCCGGTTACCAAACCCCTACAGAACGAATCTCTGCCTACATAGACCCAACTAATCCTTTTTCTATACCCATAATGTGCAGTCTCCCATCCTTCATCAAAGACACCAACCACTTCCTCGATCGCCTGAAATCTTACCCAGCCTGTTTACCTCCTGAAACCATCCTTGTAACCATTGATGCCACCTCCTTATACACAAATATCCCACATGCCCAGGGCCTCGCTGCGATGGAGTATTTCCTTTCACGCCGACCACCCACTTCCCTACCTAAAACCTCTTTCCTTAATACCCTAACCAGCTTCATCCTAACCCACAACTTCTTCACCTTTGAGGGCCGGACATACCAACAACTAAAGGGAACAGCATGGGAACCAGGATGGCCCCCTCGTATGCAAACTTATTTATGGGACGCTTAGAGGAAGCCTTCCTGGAAACCCAAGCCTGTCAACCCCAAAGTTTGGTACAGATTCATTGACGACATCTTCATGATCTGGACCAACAGTGAAGAAGAACTCCAGAATTTTCTCTCCAACCTCAACTCCTTTGGTCCCATCAAATTCACCTGGTCCTACTCCACAATCCCATGCCACTTTCCTTGATGTCGACCTCCATCTGTCCAACGGCCAACTTCACACATCCGTCCACATCAAACCTACCAATAAACAACAGTACCTCCATTATATCCATTCCATATCAAACGTTCCCTTCCCTACAGCTTAGGTCTTCGTGGCAAAAGTGTCTGCTCCAGTCCCGAATCCCTGAACCAGTACACCAATAACCTAATAACAGCTTTCACATCCCGCAGCTATCCTCCTGATCTGGTTCAGAAGCAAATTACCAGAGCAACCTCCTCATTCCTCCAAATCCAGAACCTTCCACCGAAGAATCCCAGAAGTGCCCCTTTTGTCACAGGATACTTTCCGGGACTGGAGCGGACTCTGAATGTGGCTCTCCAGCAGGGATACGACTTCCTTAAATCCTGCCCCGAAATTAGATCCATCCTTCATGACATCCTCCCCACTCCTCCGAGAGTGTCTTTCCGCCGCCCACCTAAACTCCGCAACCTCCTAGTCCATCCCTATGAAACCCCCAAACCACCTTCCCTACCCTCTGGCTCCTACCCATGCAACCGCCCCCGTTGTAAAACCTGCCCTATGCACCCTTCCACCACCACTTACTCCAGTCCAGAAACCCGGAAGGTGTACACGATCAAGGGCAGAGCCACTTGCGATAGCACCCACGTGATTTACCAACTAACATGCCTGCACTGTGAAGCGTTCTATGTGGGAATGACCAGCAACAAACTGTCCATTCGCATGAACGTCACAGGCAGACAGTGTTTGTTGGTAATGAGGATCACCCTGTGGCTAAACATGCCTTGGTGCACGGCCAGCACATCTTGGCGCAGTGTTACACCGTCCGGGTTATCTGGATACTTCCCACCGACACCAACCTTTCAGAACTCCGGAGATGGGAACTTGCCCTTCAGCTTATTCTCTCCTCCCGTTGCCCACCTGGTCTCAATCTCCGCTAACTCAAATTCCCGCACACTATCTTTAGCATCTTTGTCTTGGTTCTGTGGACAGAGCCTCTGCCTCAATTGGTATCTCTGTCCAACTTCTTTGGTTTTTACAAATGTCTGTCTAGGTGTGTTTGCGTTTCGATATGTCTGAGTGTGTGTATATTTGTTTACCTTCCTTTTTTTCCCCTAAGGTAAGTCCTTCCGCTCCTGGGATTGGAATGACTCCTTTTCCACCTCCTTAAAACCCATATCCTTCCCTTTTCCTCCCCTTTTTTCCTCTTTTTCCTGAAGAAGCTGCCAGTGGTGGCGAAAGCTTGTATGTGTGTTTGTGTGTGACTTTATTTGTTTCTCTCGACGAGCCGATCCTTTTGGTAAGTCATCTCTTTTCTATTTTTATTTATGTATATATTATATATGTTATAGAGGAAAAATTCATAACAGGAAAAATATACGTAAAAAATAGATGAAGTACACTTACCAGGCTAAGGGGCACAGGCAGTAATAGCAACAAACACACACACACACACACACACACACACACACACACACACACAATGCTAGCTTTCGCAGCCCAGCTGCCCCGTCAGGCAGAAGGGAAGGAGAGGGAAAAGGAAATGATGAGGGTTTTAAGGAAGGGGGTAAGGAGCCATTCCAATCCCTCCATTTTTTCCCCCAAGGTAAGTCTTTCCTGTCCCGGGATTGGAATGGCTCCTTACCCCCTTCCTTAAAACCCTCATCATTTCCTTTTCCCTCTCCTTCCCTTCTGTCTGATGAAGCAGCTAGGCTGCGAAAGCTAGCATTTGTGTGTGTGTGTGTGTGTGTGTGTGTGTGTGTGTGTGTGTGTGTGTGTTTATTTGTTGCTATTACTGCCTATATATTAAGACGAAAAATTCCTAGCAGGAAAAATAAAATATAAAAAATAGACGAAGATTACTCACCAGGCGAAGGAGCACAGGTGTGAAAGCATCACAAATAAATAAATGAATACACACACACACAATCGCAAGCTTTAGCAACCCAGTTGCTTCTTCAGGCAGTAGGGAAGGAGAGGGAAAAGGAAATGATGAGGGTTTTAAGGAAGGGGGTAAGGAGCCATTCCAATCCCGGGAGAGGAAAGACTTACCTTGGGGGAAAAAATTGAGGGTATGTCTGTGTGAATGTGTGGGCATGTGTGTATTTGTTTACCCTCCATTTTTTCCCCCAAGGTAAGTCTTTCCTCTCCCGGGATTGGAATGGCTCCTTACCCCCTTCCTTAAAACCCTCATCATTTCCTTTTCTCTCTCCTTCCCTACTGCCTGAAGACGCAACTGGGTTGCGGAAGCTTGCGATTGTGTGTGTGTGTGTGTGTGTGTGTGTGTGTGTGTGTGTGTGTGTGTGTGTATTCATTTATTTATTTGTGATGCCGTCACACCTGTGCTCCTTCGCCTGGTGAGTAATCTTCATCTATTTTATATGATGAAACGAAAATTATAGAGGGAAACCTTCCCGGTGGGATAAACAAAAATAAAAATAGAAAACAGATGACTTACCAAAAGGACCAGCTCGTCGATAGAAACAAATAAAATAAATAAAATCACACACAAACACACATACAAGCTTTCGCAGCCCAGCTGCCCCGTCAGGCAGAAGGGAAGGAGAGGGAAAAGGAAATGATGAGGGTTTCAAGGGAGTGGATAAGAAGTCATTCCAATCCCGGGACAGGAAAGACTTACCTTGGGGGGAAAAAAAGAGGGTAAACAAAAACACACACACCCACACATTCACACAGACGCAAGTACACTTAGGCAGACACACTGTAGAACTGTAGCACTGTAGCACTTCTTTGCTTTCTACAGTTCTACAGTATGTCTGCCTAAGTGTACTTGTGTCTGTGTAAATGTGTGGGTGTGTGTGCATTTATTTACCCTCCATTTTTTCCCTCAAGGTAAGTCTTTCCTGTCCCGGGATTGGAATGGCTCCTTACCCCCTTCCTTAAAACCCTCATCATTTCCTTTTCCCTCTCCTTCCCTTCTGCCTGACGGGGCAGCTGGGCTGCGAAAGCTTGTATGTGTGTTTGTGTGTGATTTTATTTATTTTATTTGTTTCTATCGACGAGCCGGTCCTTTTGGTAAGTCATCTGTTTTCTATTTTTATTTATATATATATATATATAAGGTAAAGCAGTCAACAATCCGAAGATTGGTTTGAACACCACAGTGCTTTACTAGTCATGGTCCTGTTTGGAGGTGGTATGCCGTTGCCTTCCTCAGACCTTCGAACTGATTTACCCAGCCAGTTATAGGGGGACCTACAGTTTAACGTGGGTTCCGAACCACGGTGCTACTCGGTATTTTTCACATGAGCAATACTGCCAGAGGTGAAGGAAGTGGAAAGTGACAGATAAAAATCCTAGGACCTGGCGGGGATCGAACCCGCGACATTTGGATTAGTAGTCTGGCACTCTACCACTGTGCAACCGAGGCGCGCACATATATATATATATATATTCCTTCTAGGAAATACAATTTTTATACATATTTTTCCTACCAGGAAAGTTTCATATACAAAATATATATATATATATATATATAAATAAAAATAGAAAAGAGATGACTTACCAAAAGGACCGGCTCGTCGAGAGAAACAAATAAAATAACACACAAACACACATACAAGCTTTCGCCACCACTGGCAGCTTCTTCAGGAAAAAGAGGAAAAAAGGGGAGGAAAAGGGAAGGATATGGGTTTTAAGGAAGTGGAAAAGGAGTCATTCCAATCCCAGGAGTGGAAGGACTTACCTTAGGGGGAAAAAAGGAAGGTAAACAAATACACACACACTCAGACATATCGAAACGCAAGCACACCTAGACAGACATTTGTGAAAAGCAAAGAAGTTGGACAGAGATACCAATTGAGGCAGAGGCTCTGTCCACAGAACCCAGGCAAAGATGCTAAAGATAGTGGGCGGGAATTTGAGTTAGCGGAGATTGAGACCAGGTGGGCAACGGGAGGAAAGAATAAGCTGAAGGGCAAGTTCCCATCTCCGGAGTTCTGAAAGGTTGGTGTCGGTGGGAAGTATCCAGATAACCCGGACGGTGTAACACTGCGCCAAGATGTGCTGGCCGTGCACCAAGGCATGTTTAGCCACAGGGTGATCCTCATTACCAACAAACACTGTCTGCCTGTGACCGTTCATGTGAATGGACAGTTTGTTGCTGGTCACTCCCACATAGAACGCTTCACAGTGCAGGCATGTTAGTTGGTAAATCACGTAGGTGCTATCGCAAGTGGCTCTGCCCTTGATCGTGTACACCTTCTGGGTTACTGGACTGGAGTAAGTGGTGGTGGAAGGGTGCATAGGGCAGGTTTTACAACGGGAGCGGTTGCATGGGTAGGAGCCAGAGGGTAGGGAAGGTGGTTTGGGGGTTTCATAGGGATGGACTAGGAGGTTACGAAGATTAGGTGGGCGGCGGAAAGACACACTCGGAGGAGTGGGGAGGATGTCATTAAGGATGGATCTCATTTCAGGGCAGGATTTAAGGAAGTCGTATCCCTGCTGGAGAGCCACATTCAGAGTCCGCTCCAGTCCCGGAAAGTATCCGGTGACAAAAGGGGCACTTCTGGGATTCTTCGGTGGAAGGTTCTGGATTTGGAGGAATGAGGAGGTGGCTCTGGTAATTTGCTTCTGAACCAGATCAGGAGGATAGCTGCGGGATGTGAAGGCTGTTATTAGGTTATTGGTGTACTGGTTCAGGGATTCGGGACTGGAGCAGACTCTTTTGCCACGAAGACCTAAGCTGTAGGGAAGGGAACGTTTGATATGGAATGGATGGCAGCTGTCATAATGGAGGTACTGTTGTTTGTTGGTAGGTTTGATGTGGACGGATGTGTGAAGTTGTCCGTTGGACAGATGGAGGTCGACATCAAGGAAAGTGGCATGGGATTTGGAGTAGGACCAGGTGAATTTGATGGGACCAAAGGAGTTGAGGTTGGAGAGGAAATTCTGGAGTTCTTCTTCACTGTTGGTCCAGATCATGAAGATGTCGTCAATGAATCTGTACCAAACTTTGGGTTGACAGGCTTGGGTTTCCAGGAAGGCTTCCTCTAAGCGTCCCATAAATAAGTTTGCATACGAGGGGGCCATCCTGGTTCCCATGGCTGTTCCCTTTAGTTGTTGGTATGTCCGGCCCTCAAAGGTGAAGAAGTTGTGGGTTAGGATGAAGCTGGCTAGGGTATTAAGGAAAGAGGTTTTAGGTAGGGAAGTGGGTGGTCGGCGTGAAAGGAAATACTCCATCGCAGCGAGGCCCTGGGCATGTGGGATATTTGTGTATAAGGAGGTGGCATCAATGGTTACAAGGATGGTTTCAGGAGGTAACAGGCTGGGTAAGGATTTCAGGCGATCGAGGAAGTGGTTGGTGTCTTTGATGAAGGATGGGAGACTGCACATGATGGGTTGAAGGTGTTGGTCTATGTAGGCAGAGATTCGTTCTGTGGGGGCTTGGTAACCGGCCACAATTGGCCGGCCTGGATGATTAGGTTTGTGAATCTTAGGAAGTAGGTAGAAGGTAGGGGTGCGGGGTGTCAGTGGGGTCATGAGTTTGATGGACTCGGGTGAAAGGTTTTGTAGGGGGCCTAAGGATCTGAGAATTCCCTGAATCTCTGCCTGGACATCAGGAATGGGGTCTTCTTGACAGACTTTGTAGGTAGTATTGTCTGAAAGCTGGCGCAGTCCCTCTGCCACATACTCCCGCCGATCAAGTACCACGGTCGTGGATCCCTTGTCGGCAGGGAGAATGACGATGGAATGGTCAGCCTTCAGATCACGGATAGCTCGGGATTCAGCTGCGGTAATGTTGGGAGTAGGATTAAGGTTTTTCAGGAAGGACTGAGAGGCAAGGTTGGAAGTAAGGAATTCCTGGAAGGTTTGAAGGGGGTGATTTTGAGGGAGAGCGGGTGGGTCTCGCTGTGATGGAGGACGGAACTGTTCCAGGCAGGGTTCAATTTGAGTGATGTCTTGGGGAACTGGATCATCAGGAGTAGGATTATTTTTCCTCGTGGCAAAGTGATATCTCCAGCCATGCTACGAGTATAGGATAGTAGGTCTTTGACAAGGGCTGTTTGGTTGAATTTGGGAGTGGGACTAAAGGTGAGGCCTTTGGATAGGACGGAGGTTTCAGATTGGGAGAGAGGTTTAGAGGAGAGGTTGACTACTGAATTGGGATGTTGTGGTTCAGGATTGTGTGGATTAGGATTGTGAGGTTTGGGGGGGAGTGGAGCTGGAAGTGGGAGATTGAGCAGATGGGAGAGACTGGGTTTCTGTGCAATCAGAGGAGCTTGTGGTTTATTGGAGAGGTTGTTGAGGGAGAGAGTATTGCCTTTCTGGAGGTGGGTGACCAGGAGTTTGGATAGTTTTTTGAGGTGGAGGCTGGCATGCTGTTCCAATTTGCGGTTGGCCTGTAAAAGGATGTTCTGAACTCTAGGTGTGGATGTGGGAGTGGAAAGGTTGAGGATTTTGATCAGGGATAGGAGTTGACAGGTGTGTTCATTGGCGGAGTTGAGGTATAGGTTAAGGATCAGGCGGGTGAGGGCTGTGGATTGTTCTGTTTGGAATTGGTATAAGGCAGGATGAAAGGATGGGTTACAGCCAGAGATGGGAACTTTCAGTGTGAGGCCCTTGGGGGTGATGCCAAATGTTAAGCAAGCCTGAATGAATAAAATGTGTGACCTCAATCTGGCTAGGGCAAAGGCATGCTGACGGAGGGAATGTAGATAAAATTTGATGGGGTCAATGTAGGGTGACATGAATAGTATGGAGGGAAAAAAAAAAAAAAAAAAAAAAAAACTGTGGGTAGAATAAGGTTGAAGGACGAAAATAATCTACCGAATGAATAGAAGTGAAAACGTGTAGAAAAAAGATCGGAAAAGTCGGAAAAACAGACGGAAATATCGAAAAACGGGAATGGAAATAATCGGAAAGTTGCTACGAAATTCCGAAAATTGTTATGAAATGAAAACGTGTAGAAAAAAAGATCGGAAATGTCGGAAGAACGGACGGAAATATCGAAAAACGGGAATGGAAATAATCGCGAAGTTGCTATGAAATGCCGAAAATTGTTAAGAAATGTAAACGTGTAGAAAAAAGATCGGAAATGTCGGAAGAACAAACGGAAATATCGAAAAACGGAATGGAAATAATCGCGAAGTTGCTATGAAATGCCGAAAATTGATATGAAAAGCCGAAAATTGTTATGAAGTCCCAATTAAAGGTTATAGTAAATGAAGTTCTGAGATGATGTTTGCAGTAAAATGAGAAATGTAGATGAAAGGGGGATATTATCGAGATGCAGTTTTGAAGGCGGTATCCGCGAGAATATGAATAAAAATAATAATAATGACGTTGGTCGTTTTGTTTGGATAGGCTCACAAGTTAATATTACTGATTGTTGTACAGATTGTTGTATGTAGTCTAATTGCCTGGAGAAAATTGAATTGTAACTAAGAGGGGAGGTAAAAATAGAGTGAAAATACTATGTAGAATATAAACAGAAGGAGAAAGTAAGAGGACAGAAAAGATTTCGAAAGGTAACAGAGTAATAACAAACGATCGTGATTGTTAGATTCAAATTGATGAAACGAAAATTATAGAGGGAAACTTTCCCGGTGGGATAAATAAAAATAAAAATAGAAAAGAGATGACTTACCAAAAGGACCGGCTCGTCGAGAGAAACAAATAAAATAACACACAAACACACATACAAGCTTTCGCCACCACTGGCAGCTTCTTCAGGAAAAAGAGGAAAAAAGGGGAGGAAAAGGGAAGGATATGGGTTTTAAGGAAGTGGAAAAGGAGTCATTCCAATCCCAGGAGCGGAAGGACTTACCTTAGGGGGAAAAAAGGAAGGTAAACAAATACACACACACTCAGACATATCGAAACGCAAGCACACCTAGACAGACATTTGTGAAAAGCAAAGAAGTTGGACAGAGATACCAATTGAGGCAGAGGCTCTGTCCACAGAACCCAGGCAAAGATGCTAAAGATAGTGGGCGGGAATTTGAGTTAGCGGAGATTGAGACCAGGTGGGCAACGGGAGGAAAGAATAAGCTGAAGGGCAAGTTCCCATCTCCGGAGTTCTGAAAGGTTGGTGTCGGTGGGAAGTATCCAGATAACCCGGACGGTGTAACACTGCGCCAAGATGTGCTGGCCGTGCACCAAGGCATGTTTAGCCACAGGGTGATCCTCATTACCAACAAACACTGTCTGCCTGTGACCGTTCATCCGAATGGACAGTTTGTTGCTGGTAATTCCCACATAGAACGCTTCACATTGCAGGCATGTTAGTTGGTAAATCACGTGGGTGCTATCGCAAGTGGCTCTGCCCTTGATCGTGTACACCTTCTGGGTTACTGGACTGGAGTAAGTGGTGGTGGAAGGGTGCATAGGGCAGGTTTTACAACGGGAGCGGTTGCTTTCAGACAATACTACCTACAAAGTCTGTCAAGAAGACCCCATTCCTGATGTCCAGGCAGAGATTCAGGGAATTCTCAGATCCTTAGGCCCCCTACAAAACCTTTCACCCGAGTCCATCAAACTCATGACCCCACTGACACCCCGCACCCCTACCTTCTACCTACTTCCTAAGATTCACAAACCTAATCATCCAGGCCGGCCAATTGTGGCCGGTTACCAAGCCCCCACAGAACGAATCTCTGCCTACATAGAACATAGACCAACACCTTCAACCCATCATGTGCAGTCTCCCATCCTTCATCAAAGACACCAACCACTTCCTCGATCGCCTGAAATCCTTACCCAGCCTGTTACCTCCTGAAACCATCCTTGTAACCATTGATGCCACCTCCTTATACACAAATATCCCACATGCCCAGGGCCTCGCTGCGATGGAGTATTTCCTTTCACGCCGACCACCCACTTCCCTACCTAAAACCTCTTTCCTTAATACCCTAGCCAGCTTCATCCTAACCCACAACTTCTTCACCTTTGAGGGCCGGACATACCAACAACTAAAGGGAACAGCCATGGGAACCAGGATGGCCCCCTCGTATGCAAACTTATTTATGGGACGCTTAGAGGAAGCCTTCCTGGAAACCCAAGCCTGTCAACCCAAAGTTTGGTACAGATTCATTGACGACATCTTCATGATCTGGACCAACAGTGAAGAAGAACTCCAGAATTTCCTCTCCAACCTCAACTCCTTTGGTCCCATCAAATTCACCTGGTCCTACTCCAAATCCCATGCCACTTTCCTTGATGTCGACCTCCATCTGTCCAACGGACAACTTCACACATCCGTCCACATCAAACCTACCAACAAACAACAGTACCTCCATTATGACAGCTGCCATCCATTCCATATCAAACGTTCCCTTCCCTACAGCTTAGGTCTTCGTGGCAAAAGAGTCTGCTCCAGTCCCGAATCCCTGAACCAGTACACCAATAACCTAATAACAGCCTTCACATCCCGCAGCTATCCTCCTGATCTGGTTCAGAAGCAAATTACCAGAGCCACCTCCTCATTCCTCCAAATCCAGAACCTTCCACCGAAGAATCCCAGAAGTGCCCCTTTTGTCACCGGATACTTTCCGGGACTGGAGCGGACTCTGAATGTGGCTCTCCAGCAGGGATACGACTTCCTTAAATCCTGCCCTGAAATGAGATCCATCCTTAATGACATCCTCCCCACTCCTCCGAGAGTGTCTTTCCGCCGCCCACCTAATCTTCGTAACCTCCTAGTCCATCCCTATGAAACCCCCAAACCACCTTCCCTACCCTCTGGCTCCTACCCATGCAACCGCTCCCGTTGTAAAACCTGCCCTATGCACCCTTCCACCACCACTTACTCCAGTCCAGTAACCCAGAAGGTGTACACGATCAAGGGCAGAGCCACTTGCGATAGCACCCACGTGATTTACCAACTAACATGCCTGCACTGTGAAGCGTTCTATGTGGGAATGACCAGCAACAAACTGTCCATTCGCATGAACGGTCACAGGCAGACAGTGTTTGTTGGTAATGAGGATCACCCTGTGGCTAAACATGCCTTGGTGCACGGCCAGCACATCTTGGCGCAGTGTTACACCGTCCGGGTTATCTGGATACTTCCCACCGACACCAACCTTTCAGAACTCCGGAGATGGGAACTTGCCCTTCAGCTTATTCTTTCCTCCCGTTGCCCACCTGGTCTCAATCTCCGCTAACTCAAATTCCCGCCCACTATCTTTAGCATCTTTGCCTGGGTTCTGTGGACAGAGCCTCTGCCTCAATTGGTATCTCTGTCCAACTTCTTTGCTTTTCACAAATGTCTGTCTAGGTGTGCTTGCGTTTCGATATGTCTGAGTGTGTGTGTATTTGTTTACCTTCCTTTTTTCCCCCTAAGGTAAGTCCTTCCACTCCTGGGATTGGAATGACTCCTTTTCCACTTCCTTAAAACCCATATCCTTCCCTTTTCCTCCCCTTTTTTCCTCTTTTTCCTGAAGAAGCTGCCAGTGGTGGCGAAAGCTTGTATGTGTGTTTGTGTGTTATTTTATTTGTTTCTCTCGACGAGCCGGTCCTTTTGGTAAGTCATCTCTTTTCTATTTTTATTTTTATTTATCCCACCGGGAAAGTTTCCCTCTATAATTTTCGTTTCATCAATTTATATATATATATATATATATATATATATATTCCTTCTAGGAGATACAATTTTTATACATATTTTTCCTACCAGGAAAGTTTCATATACAAATGTCTGCCTTGGTGTGTTTGCGTGTGTGCTTGTTTATCTTTCCTTTTTTCCCCTAAGGTAAGTCCCTCCACTCCCGGGATTGGAATGACTCCTCTTCCACTCCCTTAAAACCCGCATTCTTCCCTTTTTCTCCCTCTTTCCTTCTTCTTTTTCCTGATGAAGTGGCCAACAGTTGTGAAAGCGTGAATGTTTGTTTATGTTTTTATTTGCGTTTTTTGGTGTCTTATCTACAAGCCTGTGCTTTTGGTAAGTTATTAAATTCCCCTCCCGGGATTGGAATGACTGCTTACCTACGCCCTTAAAACCCTCATCCTTTCCTTTTACCCTCTTCTTCCCTGCTCTTTCTGAAGAAGCAACCTAAGGTTGCGAAAGTTTGTGTGTGTGTGTGTGTGTGTGTGTGTGTGTGTGTGTGTGTGTGTGTGTGTGTCAATGAACTGGTGCCTTTTTGCCTGGTAAGTCAAACTTTCTTTACTTTATATAGAAAACTGAAAATATCTGTATTCCTTAAAATATCCAAATTCCTTAAAACATCTGTATTTTATTATGTAATTTATGCAAGAAATATTTTATATTATACTTCCTTGTTCCACCCTCATCCTCGTGCCTATCTTTACTGTTCAGTTTTAGAAAAACAGGATTTGATTGTCGTGTAAGGCACTTAATTGTCTGGCCACTTACCATTACTTGGGAAAGTTTATATAATTTTACAACATATGAAATAGATTATAATCTTGGTGATTTTTTTATCATAATGTTGTTATTTAACTAGATGATTAAAAAAATAGTGGAGCATATGTACCAGAAAGAAACCTTCAAAAGGTGTATATAGTTAAAGATTTGCTTAACAAGTTTGATGGGGCTGATGCTTATAAGCGTTTCCGCAATCAACAAACCAAACCAGTGTGGGTAACGCTTATAAGCAGCACGTTCGCTAGCTGAGTACTAGTTTAATTTATTCAACTATGCACTAATGTTAGTATAAACCACTAACGAAATATCACATAACTTTTCCTGGCTGTAGTTGTGTGTTTTGATCTTTAGTTGTCTGTGTTGTGTGTTGTTTGCAATGGTGGCGAATCAACCGACACCAGGGCCTTGTAACCCAAAAAAGAGTAGCAAGAGTGAACAGTATATTGACCGTGAGTTACTAAGTGTGTTAGAAGATAGTGATGTTGAGATCAGAGGGGACGAATCAGAAGAGGGTGGCTGCAATTTGAGGATTGCAGAAACATATCATAGAGATGACATGGTGGAAGCAGAACTATCGAATGTTTCACGAAAGTTCAGAATCGGACAGTACGGATGACGATGAGGAGGAAATCACAGAAGTAAGCAAACGAGGTACGACTTGGCATGAAGAACCATGCCCGTTTATGAAAGCAGAATGTTTGCAGATGAATGCTGCTGGCAATATGCCAATGGATTTCTTTAGGCTACTGGTTACAGATGACATACTGCAGTTCGTAGTTGATGAAATGAAACTTATTTCATGCAATATATTTGCAAGCGAAAATATGAAAGAGGGCTCTAGGATTAGTAATTGGAAACCTGTAAGTATAGGAGAAATACTAGTTTTCCTGGGTATTTCATTGCATATGGGTAATGAAATCCTTGAATACAAGACTACTGGAAGAAAGACACACTGTTCGAAATAGGGGCATAGCGATGAGTATAAGCTCACTGCATTTTGTGGAAAATCTAGTCAGGAGATGCAAAACCAGATGATCAACTACATAAGGTATGCCCTGTATTGAATTATTTTAACAGCAGAATGTGTCAGGTGTATTATACAAGTAGGGATCTATCTTTAGATGAATCAGTGATTCTTTGGAGAGGACGATTGTCATTTAGACAATATATTCAGAACAAAATGAATAAATATGACATCAAATTGTACATGCTAAATAATCTTGACGGTTTCGTAAATAAATACGCTGTGTACACGGGGGTGCGTGGTGATATGGAAGAAAAAGGCATGCTGAAAAGATAGTATTACATTTGTTGGAAGAGAAGCTGAATGTCGGCATTCACGTTTACAAGGACAATTTTTACAATAGCTTTGCTTTAGCTAAAACCATGTTGAATGCAAAAATACAGTGCACTAAGGGTAAATAGGAGAAATACCCCTAAAGACGTGGTATGCGCAAAACTAGGGAAAGGAGACGGTGTTGCACGATATTCGTTCGCCGTAATGATCACCAAATGAAGGATAAACAAGAGGTGTCCTATATTTCCACAGAATATCCTAATACAATGGGACATGTGCCGAATGCATGTCAGCGAAGTCTCGAAACCACTGCCAATTATCAAATATAATAGTTGTCTGTCTGTCGGATCAATAGGCAGTACCAGATGTTGTCGTATTATTTATTTGAACAAAAGACTGTCTGCTGCCCAAAGGAACTATTCTTCCATGTAGTTGACATGCTAATGTTCAATTCGCATTACCTATAATAATATTTTGGAAAGGTTAGGTTGCTACTCACCACAAAGACATCCAACAAGCTGCTAAGAGGTGCATATAAAAGAATAAACAAAACAGAAGCTGCCAGCTGTTAAGCCTTCATCTGCCACAGAGAATGCGCACGCACACACACACACACACACACACACACACACACACACACACACACTGCCAGTCACAGCAGCTGGAGATGGTGGTTGTGTGTGTGTGTGTGTGTGTGTGTGTGTGTGTGTGTGTGTGTGTGTGTGTCAGATAAAGGCTTAACAGCCGAAAGCTTCTGTTTTGTTTATTCTTTTATGTGTGCCTTTTTGCGGCTCATTGGATGTCTGTGGTGAGTAGCAACCTATCCTTTCCAAAATATTGTTGAATCCTTTAAGGTATTTCCTTGTTTTATTTTACCTATATAATAAATAATCAGGTCATAAAATGAGGTTGTATGATTATAGAATACAAATAATAAAGGAACTACATGCACCATGCAAAAGCGGAACGCAACTGAAGGGAAGAAGCAAGTTATGAGGAGGTGATGTATAATGTGTGCAGTATAGGGCTAGCATACGGATACACAATAAGTGTGCATAATGTGTCAAAACAAACCTGGATTCTGTTTAAACTACTGCACAATTACACAGCCATAATGGAATGTCGTATCTTCAGAGGAAGATCTGTTTGTGTATGATTTGTAAATTATTTGTATTTATTTTATTTAATAGCCAAGTAAAATGTTACATTGATTGCTTAGAACATGTTTCTGTACAGTATGTGGACTTATTTGTAGTTACAAAAGCATCACCTATACACATTTCAAACTTGTTTGTTATATGGTATTGGATTTCCATAGCACCACATTGCAGATGAAAGCTGTTTCTATTGCTCTGATAAATCTTTTGGCGTTTTCAGACTCTAATTCTTTTTCGATGGAGCAGATTTATTGCTTGTTTGAATTTCACTTCCTTTCCAGTTTTGCAATAAAATCAATAAATCAGAGGCGTCATTAGAATTATTATAATAAATGCACATGACACTTATAAGTGTCGGACAGCATGCAGCATTTATCACATGATTGGAATGCAGCTAAAGTGTACTTATATTTCTATATCTAGCACCACCTCTTGCACAGTTGTATTTGTTGTCAATATTACATACGTGCACAACATGAACTTGGAGGTTTCACAGGGGTATGATTTCAGCTCTCAGTGCACATGCACTTACAGGCGTCCACTAGAGTGTTAAAAAACAGGACAAAATGCGCATACATTATCATCCCTTTACAAATGAGTGACTGAAAGGAAGCATCATAACATGAACTTATAGGTTTATTATTATTGGTGCTGTTCTTAATTTTCAGCATAAAGAGAAACTACTATTGCTTTAATTCAACAAGCAACAAAAATTATTCTGCTACAAATAACTGCAACAGAAAGAAGACATTGCCAACTAGAAAATGAACTAGTAATAGCTGAAGAATGATAGATGTTTGTGTTTTACACAGTGGATATTTCCACAATTGAATGCTAGCAGCCAGTGTCTACACATTTTTATTGAGGTTAAATGAGTAGTAATTCTGTGTGGTGTGAATGGAAGTAGGTGTAGCCGCATCCCTTCCTCTTTTTTTCCCCTTCAGGGTCTCAAGAGATTTAGTTTTTAGAATGAATGCCTTCCAGGTATTTTGAAATGTTTCTTATGGAGAAACATGCTTAATGAAACTTCCTAGCAGATTAAAACTGTGCCAGACTGGGATTCTTCACCTTTCTGTTTTGTTCTGCTATTTAATGGAGCATTTCATGTCAGTAATGTAAATAACATTTTATGACAAGTATGATCTTTACTCACTGAATTGTTTGCCAAGACCATGTTGTTGTACTAGACCATCAGTATTCTTAAATAAATCGATGAATATCAGGAACTTGCTACTCAGTTTCCCAAACCAGAATCTCCATTGTAACAGAGATGGTTTTTGGGGTAGGAGAGGAACTCTTGGTGAGAAAGGAACTGGAACTATTATTAATAATATTTGTTGGGCATGACCAGGGCGGCCGTAAGGCACAGGGGTGTAACTTAGGGTGGAAGCATGAGTGAAACAGTGTTTACTTAAGACAACATTCATTGACAAGCACTGTACATGTTTTTAACCTGGCTTCTGCGGCCTTCAAAGACCTTGATTGTGTGAGCATTGGTGCTGATGCGGTGGTATGGAGTGTCTGTGTCAGTAGGCATCCTTTACAGCGGCATACTGCTGTTGGCAAGCTATTGTGCTTCCAGACCGCATCTGGCCAGAAGTGTGTTGCCCCCACGTTCCATGTCAGTTGTGCCATGTTCGCGCCCCGGAGACCCGTAGCACGTGTAAACTACCTCCTGTCTCCCCTCGTCGGATGGTGCCCTGGCCGGGACTCACAGGCAACCTCTGCTTCGGTGTCTTCAGCTGCTGTCTCCCGGAGGTAGGTAGCAGGCTGCTATCCCTTGCTGCTGGCACCACTTGTTGTGGGGACCTCGGGGCTGACAGGTAGGCGTTGGGCGTGGCTGCAGGCCAGCCAGCTCTTATTCCAACATTCCCGGGTGCGTGCCCGTCGCTAGCCCCTCAGTACCTGCCAACCTGGCATTGCCAGTCCCCCTTCCCTACTCGCCAATAAACTCTAACTTTACTGCTAGCCGGCAAACTCTGGCTGCCCCCTTCTGCTGCTTGTCTTTCAGGATGATAACCTCTGTAACTCCCGTTTAGTATGTTGTCACGTACAGCATACGCCAGCTGTGTATTGCTGTTTACTGTTTTGATGGCCATGCATGCTCACATTCACTGCTTTATTCTGTTCTGATGCAACGTGCAACACTCGCATTTTGTCATATACTCCTGCCTCTGTACGAAACTGCTCACCGCTTTGTCAGTCCATATGATTTTCAATCCCCATTATTACCCACGTTACACCATAGATAAGGCAAACCTCTTCTCCTGAGGTACTTGAGGCTCTGTAGACTTCTTGATGGAGAAAGTATTTATATTTACTTGAATAAAAATTCGCCCCCTCCCCTTTTTTAAAGTGACATTCTTATTCAATTTTTTTGCTATGAGTTATTACATGTTCTCTAGCAAGACTGATCGACGACTGACTACTACGTTGGTGTCTAGTATCAAAAATAATCAACAGCAATGGACAAAGATACATTTATCAGAACTTCTGCTGATGTGTGTGCTTATTCTTAGACATACAGGCTGTCCTCTGCTTAGGCAGTAAGTGTCCACGGCTGTGCACACAAGTGGTAAAACCCCCCAGGGGGCCCACAGCTCTTTTGTGGGTACGTGTGTGGCGCGCACGGGGCCCCGAGCTGAAGCGACCTTTCTTCCGTCCCAGGCCGCTTCCCTCTTTTCCCCCCCCCGGTTTGTGCCTTCGCCCGGAGACGGGCGTTTTTCATCAGTCAAAGGTTTCTTTTTCGCTTCCTGTCTTCTCTTCTTGGTCCTCTTCCTTTCTTGTTCTTCAGCCTTCTCCTATTTTTCCTTTCTCCTTGTTCTTGACTCACCCTTTAATCTCCGCCTCGGCGTTTGAGATTCTCCCTCCTTCATCCCTTTCTCTCCTTCCTCCTTTCTTTCCTCCCTGTGCGTGTCTGAAGGTCGACCCACGCTCTGCGTAGCCGGTGACGGGGTAAGGCGTAACTCCCCGCCCCGGGTAGACATGTAGGGCACGTACGTACCCCCCGGTACAGGCCGGGCCCAGGGAGGGGTGATTACCCGAGCTGATACCTTCCGAACATGCCAATTGGTCCCTCCGTCCGTTCTCGGGAGGTGTGACCTGAGGTGCGAACAGTCACCTAAGGCGGGTGCGCCCTCAGTGAGGGCCCCCACAAGGAAGGAGCGCGCCATCGGAGACGCCGGTAATCATGGGGGACACCTCCGCTATGAAACCTTCCACATCATCTATAACCCTGACCCATAAGCGGAAACATGATTCTCAGCCACAGAAAGCATTGCCAAACATTCCTAGGTTCCTGGTGGTATCACGTACCGACGAAAAGGATTTTTCTGCAGTAAATCCGTTCATTATTCAGAAGGGTGTCGATGCGATCGCTGATCCCTTGAAGACCTGCTCTAGGCAGCGCAACGGGACCTTGTTGCTCGAAATAGAAAATGCATTCCAGGCGCAGAAGTTACTTCGAGCTACCCTTGTACACACTTTCCCTGTGAAAGTGGAGGCTCACCGCACCCTCAACTCTTCGCGGGGGGTAGTGTTTTCTAGATCACTGGATGGGTTATCGGACGAGGAGATATTGAACTATATGTCCGATCAGGGAGTCACGGATGTTCATCGCGTGATGAAAAAGATTAACAATGAACTCGTGCTGACCCGTACTGTCTTCTTGACTTTTGACAAGGTTGACCTGCCATCGAAAGTGAAAGCGGGCTACGAGGTCATTTCCGTCCGCCCGTACATACCAAATCCTACACGCTGCTTCCATTGCCAAAGGTACAATCATACCAGTAACTCTTGTCCAAATGCAGCCAAGTGCGCCACCTGTGGCAGGGACGCTCATGGGGTGAATGTCTACCTCCATCCCCTCGCTGCATTAATTGCATGGGTGACCATGCTGCTTCTTCACGGGACTGCCCCGTTTATAAAGAAGAGCGGGTCATCCAAGAGATTCGCGTGAAGGAGAAGGTCTCGACCTATGCCGCTCGGAAGTTATTAGCTAGTAGGAAGCCCGCAGTACTCCCATCAGGTACTTTCAGCCAGGTCCTCGCCTCCCCTCGACCAACTAAGGAGGTGGGCATTCAGACTTGCGATTTAACGTTCAGTGACACTGTCGTCAGATCGGCTAGCCCGAAAATTGCTCGTTCCACCTCTCCGATGCCTTCTATCCGTTCTACACTGAATTCTACGACCAGTTCACACACATCCCGGGCACCCAAATCTGCTGCCCGGAGATCAAAAAGGGAACCCGTCCGCGAAGATTTTCTCAAGACTCCGACTTCTCAATCATCAACCGCTTCTTCAACCCGTCATGCTTCTAAGAAGGCTTCCAAAAAAGAACAGCCCCCACCTTCCCCGCCGCGGCGTGACTCGTCGGTCACGCCATCCAACAGTTGCCGGACTCGGCCGTCTTCTGTTTCACCGGGACGCTCCGTTTGCCGGGCACCCGGCCGTCTACCGGCGGTGGAAGCTGCCCCTCCTGATCAACTCCGGGAGGTGGCAGACGCGTCGATCGAACCAATGGAACATGACCCTTTGCCACTAGATGGCGATAGCAGTGCTCCCTCGAAATCCGGTCCTCAGCGGCCGTCGAGGTGACCCCGCTTGCTAGCTGTTTCTTATCCTTATTTCTTCTCTCATTTTTATCATGGCGCTCCTTCAATGGAACATTCGCGGCATTCGTTCCAATCGGGAGGAGTTAAAACTACTCCTTCGGTTGCACTGCCCGCTTATCGTCTGCCTTCAAGAAACTAAGTTGCGTCCACGTGATCGTGCAGACTTTCCACACTACACCTCTGTGCGGTTCGACCTGCCACCCGTGGAAGGTGTCCCAGCCCATGGAGGGGTTCTGATGCTCCTTCGAGACGATGTCTATTTCCATCCCATTTCCTTGCACACTCACCTACAGGCAGTTGCCGTCCGCATCACCTTATCCACATTTACCTTCTCCCTCTGTAACATCTATTCGCCATCGTCATCTGCCCTTACTAGGGCGGATGTGCTACACCTTGTTGACCAGCTCCCTTCACCTTTCGTATTGGTAGGCGACTTTAATGCCCACCACCCCCTATGGGGCTCTCCGGCACCTTGTCCGAGAGGCTCCCTTTTGGTGGACCTCCTCCAACACCTCGATCTTGTCTGCCTCAACACCGGTGCACCGACCTTCCTTTCCGACACAACACACACTTACTCCCATATAGACCTCGCAATATGCACTCCTCAGCTTGCCCGTCGGTTTGAGTGGTATGCACTTTCTGACACGTACTCGAGTGACCATTTCCCTTGTATCATCCACTTCCTGCATCATTCCCCATCTCCTCGTCCCACCGGTTGGAACATTTCTAAAGCCGACTGGGGGCTTTATTCTACCATGGCTGTTTTTCACGATCGGGATTTTCCCACCTGTGACAGTCAGGTCGACTACCTCACAGAGGTTATTCTCACTGCTGCTGAACGTTCCATACCTCGTACTTCCTCTTCTCCACGTCGTGTCCAGGTCCCTTGGTGGACTGCAGCCTGCCGCGACGCGCTTAGAGCCCGGCGCCGTGCTTTACGCACCTTCCGCCGCCACCCAACTTTGGAGAATTGCATCAATTACAAACGTATGAGAGCGCAGTGCCGTCGTATCATAAACGACAGCAAGAAAGCTTGCTGGACTGCTTTTACTAGTTCTTTTAACCGTTTCACTCCCTCCACGGTTGTCTGGGGTGGCCTCCGCCGTTTGTCCGGCATCAAGGTCCACTCCCCGATTCCTGGCCTGGCCATAGAGAACGCAGTCCTCGTGGACCCCGCTGATGTTTCAAACGCATTGGGTCGTTTCTTTGCGGAGGTTTCGAGCTCTGCCCATTACCACCCTGCCTTTCTCCCTCGCAAACAGGTAGAGGAGGCACGGCCGCCTTCTTTCCGCTCTTTTAACCGTGAAAATTATAACGTCGCCTTCACCATGCAGGAGCTAGACCATGCTCTCGCCCTGTCCCGGTCTTCTGCTCCCGGGCCCGATTCCATTCATATTGAGATGCTGAAGAACCTCTCTCCTGCGGGCAAGTGCTTTCTTCTTAGTACCTACAACCGCATATGGACTGAAGGTCATGTTCCCACAAGTTGGCGTGAAGCCATTGTTGTCCCCATCCCCAAACCAGGGAAGGACAAACACCTTCCTTCCAGTTATCGCCCCATTTCTCTGACGAGCTGCGTCTGTAAGGTGATGGAACGCATGGTTAACGCTCGGTTGGTCTGGCTCCTCGAATCTCGCCGTCTCCTGACTAATATCCAATGCGGTTTTTGTCGACACCGCTGTGCTGCTGATCATCTCGTTACGTTGTCGACCTTCATTATGAACAACTTTCTAAAGAAGCGTCAAACAGTAGCAGTGTTCTTCGACTTGGAGAAGGCATACGATACCTGTTGGAGAGCGGGCATTCTCCGCACATTGCACACATGGGGCCTTCGGGGCCGCCTTCCTCTTTTCATTCAAGCGTTTTTGGCGGATCGCAAGTTCCGGGTACGGGTGGGCTCTGTTTTGTCAGATACCTTTTGCCAGGAGAATGGGGTACCACAGGGCTCCGTCTTGAGTGTGGCGCTCTTTGCCATTGCAATCAATCCGATCGTAGATTGCCTTTCAGCCGACGTCTCCGGATCTCTTTTTGTTGACGATTTCGCAATTTATTGTAGCGCCCAGCGGACGTGTCTCTTGGAGCGTTCTCTCCAACGCTGTCTTGACCGTCTATATTCCTGGAGCATCGCAAACGGCTTCCGATTCTCCACTGAGAAAACTGTGTGTATCAATTTCTGGAGATACAAGGAATTTCTTCCACCTTCTCTGCGTCTCGGCCCTGTTGCTCTCCCTTTCGTGGAGACTACGAAATTCTTGGGACTCATGTTGGATCGGAAACTTTGCTGGTCCACACACGTGTCCTACCTGGTTGCCCGTTGTGCCCGATCCCTTAACGTTCTTCGCGTCCTCAGTGGCACGTCATGGGGAGCGGATCGTACCGTCCTGCTTCACCTTTACCAGGCCATTGTTCAGTCGAAGCTCGACTACGGAAGCCTTGTATACTCTTCTGCACGGCCGTCGATTCTCCGCCGTCTCAACTCTATCCACCATCGGGGTTTACGTCTTGCGACCGGTGCATTTTATACCAGCCCTGTTGAAAGTCTGTATGCCGAGGCTGCTGTATTACCCTTGACCACTCGACGTGACATACTTTTGTGTCGGTACGCATGCCGCCTACGGTCGATGCCCAACCATCCATCTTACAGATTATTTTTTGACGACTCACTCGATCGCCAATATCAGTTGTCTGCGATTGCCTTGCTTCCACCGGGAGTTCGGTTTCGCCGCCTGCTACAGCGGCTCGATTTTACCCTTCCTTCCACCCTTCGGTTGAGCGAAAGCCCATTGCCACCGTGGCATCAGGCCCAGGTTCACACACACCTTGAACTTAGTTCGCTCCCCAAGGAGAGCACTCCGGATTTGGTATTCCGCTCGAGGCTTGTCGAACTCCGTTCGCGGTTCGATAATGCCGTATTTATTTACACTGATGGTTCCAAGAGCACTGCCGGTGTCGGATCTGCCTTCGTCGTCGGGGACAACCGTTTCCAATACAAGCTCCCTGACCGGTGCTCGAACTTCACGGCTGAGCTTTTCGCCCTCCACCAGGCCGTTTTGTATACCTGCCGCCACCGCCAACCTTTCTATGCCATATGTTCGGACTCCCTTAGTGCCCTGCAGAGTCTTAAGGACCGTCTCTCGAACCATCCTCTCGTATATCAGATCCAACGCTCCCTCCGGTTGTTAGCAGATGACAGCTGTCATGTTTCCTTCCTGTGGGTCCCTGGCCATGTGGGTGTGCCCGGGAATGAGGCCGCCGACATAGCAGCCAAGGCAGCGGCTCTTTTACCTCGCATGGCTACCTTTTGCGTCCCATCGGACGATGTTCAACGGGCTCTTCGCCGGAGTATCGTGTCGCAATGGCACAGTGTGTGGCTTTCACTATACAACAATAAATTGCGAAATGTCAAACCGATCCCGACCGCTTGGAGGACCTCCTCACGCCCCTCTCGGCGGGAGGAGGTCATTCTGGCCCGGTTGCGGATCGGTCACTGCCGTTTCAGCCACCGTCATTTGCTAACCGCCGATCCTGCACCGCTGTGCTCCTGCGGTGAACTGCTGACAGTGCGACATGTTTTACTGACTTGTGTTAATTTTAATCATATCCGTGTAGCCCTTCACTTTCCGTCTACTCTGGAGGAAATTTTAGCTGATGACACAAGAGCAGCTGCTCGAGTTTTGCGTTTTATCAACTTGGCCAACCTATCCAATGATATTTAACCCTTTTAATTGTCTTTTATCTTTAGTTTTTAGCCTCTTGTTGATGTTCTGACAGTCTCCATTTTTTTGAGATCATAGCGAATCTATGTTCTTGGCTGGGCGCTAATGACCATAGAAGTTGTGCGCCCTAAAACCCAAAAAAAAAAAAAAAAAAAAAAGGTGGTAAATGTCCTGCACACAAGACAAACACACAGTACCAGTCCCTTATCGCCATTAAAAACTAAATTTAAATCTGATACTGTCACTTTACATTGATCTTAGGCCCATAGTGTAGCCTCACTACAGTACAAGTGATATTGCTGAACCAAAATTTAATTCAGTAATGGTGTAGTCTTTCAGTTGTTGTTTTTTTTATTAAAATTCACATATTGTGAAAGATTTTTCAGTCCAAATCAGACGATGAAATATCAAATAATAAATTGATATCCAGAGAATAATTGCCTCTCCTTAATTTCCATTTCTTTGATATATGAAACGTGGTTATAGTGCTTGGCTAGTAAGGTGGTGGTCCTGGTTTAGAATCCTGAATGTGACACAAATTTTAATTCATTGTCTCTCCTTCATTTCCGTATTTTTCAAACAATGAAAATAGCTAGGAGGATTATGCACAATATTTTAAAAATAGTAGATTTGCGATTCAGGATATGCACGTTACAATGAGTCTCAGACAGGCACATGTAAAAGGCTTCTCGATAATTTCAGGCCAAAGAGCGTTTTTCAGTCTTGTTCGCTTTTCTATTACTACTGCAGTTTTGTAGCAACAGCTTATTTCATTACAGAAGTGTGATGAACGTTAAGTGTTAGGGGAATTCTGTTATAAGATAGTCACCAGTTCTCTGTTCTAAAATTTGTCACAACACAGTTTTTTAAGAAGTGGTATACAACACACAATAAGGTGTGGCTTTCTGATAATAAAGTATTAGAATTAAATTATAATCGACCATACACCAAATGAAAATTAAATATCCCTATTCATAATTCCATTACCATATTGAGTTAAATATAACTAAGGCATCAATAAATCAAAACTATTTTTGTGTGTGGATATGCTATGGAATAAAAGGATTCTAAAAAGATTAGTAGGGACACTGAGGAATAGTCAGTCTAACTATTCCACACTAGTAATGTCAATAAATATGTTTAAAGGAGGATTACACTTAACTTTTATATCCATTTTTTAAATTATGGAGATGCTGTAAGCGTTCACTTGAAGTTACACATGATAGTATGACAATTAGTTTCTTAGCTTGAACTGCAATTATGAAATGGTTTTTGCACTTGGAAGCTGATGAATAAATTATTCACTCAGTGTAGTTACTTTTCAGTTAGCTACAAAAATTTGTAAAGGTCCGATTCCTATGCTGCGACGCACACGCCATACATATCGGAGTGGTTCTCACAGAGTGGCTGCAGTCAGTGTCTGACACAGGATTTGACAAAAATAAGTTTTCCAATTTTCTTGCTATAAAAAATGCTATATGTACATGAGGCAATGCTACGTCCACTCCTGCAGTTAATTTTTTTGACAGTGTTTTCCTTTTCATATAAAAATTAAAAACCATCTATTTCAGACTTTCGCGTTTTCTTTCCTTTGTGATACTTCTCTTTCGATTCTGAAAAAACTAATTTGCCCTCAAGATTGATTTTGTCATATCATATATAGTTTCGCATTACAGCTTGATTACGATGTAGTTATTTTTTCTATATCAACCATAGTTATTGTGTTACATTGAAAAGAAGTAACCTACTGCAATCAAATTTGAAGGGTATTCAATCAAAAGTGTGATTGCTGTACACATTACGTTTAGTTTACTTTAGGTGGTACATTGCTGTGTATGAAATGTAGCTGACATATCGAAATTGTTTTTCATCAAAGATGAAAGCCATATCTCACTTCAGTATGGAGAAAGAACAAGTTGAAAGTGAGTACATAATTTGAAGGTGCTGACACTGGGCGCGTGTTTCTGTGCGCCGTGCAACTGTGTTGTTTGTAGCTACAATCGAGAGCAGTTTCTGGAGGTATATGGACATTTGTCAGAATGAGCAATCGCTTACTGCTGGAATAAACTGATGAAGAAGAAGTAATTCTGCTTCAAGAGTTACATAATGAAAAAGCTAAACCACATCACATCTTTAGGACAAGGCTTCTTTGCTACACTTGACAACCGTCATTTGTTAAATGAGTTTTTCAGGTTAAATATTGCCCAGTTTCACTATGTCCTATAAGTGCTCTAAGAAGATTCCAGGAAGGGTTCATCAAATAGATGTTAGTATCCAATAACACCTGATAAAAAATTAGTCATAACTCTAACATAAGAAAATTCAAAATACTTTGAGACTATAGTAGTTCATTTACATTGTGTTTAGTGTAGAACAGTCAGAATCTTTTACAATGAACTGAATTTTTTCCTTTCAGACTGTTAATAATCAGTGATATTCAGCTGCAGGATTGTGAAATACACATTTTGTCATGAGTGCTGTCACTGTTAATTGCTTGAGATGTGGAAGATACTGATTGTATCTTTCGGTTTCCCAGATTGAAATCTATTTTTAATGTCACCAGTTTTGCTTCTTTGATTAACTCTGGTTTCAGTTATTTCATAGACATTGAAATATTTTGAAAAAGAGATCATCATCGTCATGCTTCTGAGCAAATTTCGTAATATTATTATTTCTTTCTACGCGTATAGATTCCAAAAGTTTCAAAATTTTGTCACTTTGTTTCTGCCTTTTATAATTTGATAAAAGGAAATCAACAACACTGTCTTCATTCTCTATAGAAGAAAGCTCCGTTGTAATGATTGCATTGTCGTCATCTTCCTGTGTACTGACATCAGAATGTTGAATGCTTGATGTACTTTTGTGATGTACAATGGGGTTAATTTAAATTGCTTCATTAAGAGTGAACATTAAGGTTAGAGATAGGGGTGAGCTAAAACTAACTCTCCCTTATGCCCCACTCTTCCAAGAAACTTCAACATAGCAGCCAGTGAGCATTTATTACATTGATCTGATGTAGAAGATCCAGTTGCTTTTCCCTTTTCATTCTTTTTTGATAGGTATCCATCGTCTCTTACAATCCTCAGCTGTTATGTGTGAACCTTAATTATTAACGAATCATTTTGTTGCATTTTCCACAGATAATTTACTCTGTTGAACATACATTGCCATTTGGCTGTAATGTTTAAACATATGTACTCAACAGCAAGTGCGAAGATGGGCATAATGACCTGAAATCGATATTCTGGATACAAATTTTTGCATCATGGTCACAAACTTGAATAAAGAAGCAATTTCTACATTTCCGTTTTCCATCCATGGCATGTCGCATTTTGTAATCACAAATTTTGATGTAACTTTACTAAACACTGTTAATAAATCATGTAAATAGAGTAAACACAGTAATATTCTTACCTTACCTCTGCACAAACTCTCCAATCTCTTTCCAAGCATTGTCTTCCACGGTTTGATCCTTGTTGTCAGGGCTCGCTACATCAGATATACGAGGAAACTTTGACACCATTTCCACTGTCCTTCCATCTTCTACAGCTGTAGATGACATTTTTGTACAAAATATTGTTCCATAGTGTGTGTGAAACAGCGCCATGCCGTGAGCTGTGGCTCGACTGCTCACTGACTGGTGTAGCCACATGGCTGCTGCAGTGCACCTGTCGCCACAGACACTGCTGAGGAACTGCTCTCATTGCTTTCCAATGGGGCAGTAGGCCGCGTCAGCTGCTGCAAATGCAGCCGCTGCCGCAAGATAGGAACTGTACTTTAAATGAGCTCAGTGGCTTGGTTGTTACTAGAACTACATTATCAAAATCACACTGCATTAGACTTTAACAGAACACAACCGAACAACAGTAGACACTACTATTTAGATAAAAGTGTCTCAGATATTTTTTCATGTATAAGATGTTCACCGTTAAAATTCCACTTTCAAACTGTTGCAGGAGGAGAACCACTGCACCAAATGAGGTAATATTTTTACAGTGGGAGAAATGTTTTGGAACAAATAAATAATTAACATATTTGTTACTAATAAAACCTTTGACAATAAATTTCAGTGGTTGACGTCAGAACAGTTGATTAGGCAACATAAGCGAAGCATAACGCTGCACCTGCATAGCGGCTGGTGTTGACAACCTGCCCCCACCGTAGTTCCAATGAGTGTGTTTCGTGTGTGTTTTGTCGTCACACCTGTTGGATGAAGTACTTGTTTAGTGTGTTGATTCAGAATTAAGAACAGGACAATGAACAAGTAGAGGATCAGTTTAAAGTTTGGTTTAAGCTTGGCAAGAAACCCAAAGAAATGCATGTATGCTGGTAAATGTTTTTTTGGGATCAAGTACTGTCCATGAAGTGCATGTGCGAGTGGTTTACCCATTTTCGAGGAAGCAAGGGAAAGTGTATCATGGCTGTATTGGATGACCGGTGACTGTCATCAGTGACAAAAACATTGAGAAAGTGGGGACATTAATAAAAATAATCGATGATTAATTTTGTGCATGATAGTGGGTGAACTGCAGATTAACAGTGAATCTGTGCAGCAAATCCGTACCCAGAAGTAATGGTAGAGGAAAATGTGTTATCTTGCACCACATCACTTGACTGATGATTAGATTAGATTAATACTTGTTCCATAGATCACAAATATGACTTCTCCCAATGATGTGGTATGTTTCAGTTTAATAAATGGTGTCTATAAATGACACTCAATATTTTATGGTTATTTTATTTCTTTTTAGGTACTAGTTGGCTATCTGTTTGACTTTTGATCCTACTTCGTAAGTGAAACTTTCGTGGAAGCATAATTCAGCCCTTTCTGTGCCAAAGTTAGATTTAACTTTGAATAGTGAAGATCTTCCTTTATCCTAGTGTTGTAGCTATGCTCACTGCTATTTTGAATTTGGTCAGGTTGTTAATAACAAATTTCATAAGTGAATATATACGTTGTGAAGCTACTGGAAGAGCCTTAGACCACTAAATAAATTTCTGCAGGATGATCTTGAGTGGGCTCTAGCAATTATTCTGATTACATGCTCTTGAGCAATGAATACTTTTTACTCAATGTTGAATTGCCCCAGAATATGAATAACGCTGTCAGAAATGAGATTGGGTAATAGATGTTGACATCAGACGTAGCCCCATTTTTTATCCCTTGATTTAAAGATAGCATATTTAAGTCTGTCAGGAAAAATACTCTGCTTCAGAGAGATGTTACATATGTGGCTAAGAATCCTACTTATCTTGTGGGAACAAGCTTGTAATACTCTGCTGGAAATGCCATCAATTTCGTGCGAGGTTTTACTGTTAAGAGAGTTTATTATTTTACTAATTTCTGAGGGAGAGGTGGGTGGAATTTCAATTGTTTCAAATTGTGCTGGTATGGTCTCTTTCATTAAGTGCCTTGCTACTTCTAATGAACATTTAGATCCTATTTTCCCCACAACCTTTAAGAAACAATCAAGTCAAGTTTTGACTTTTTGTTAGTAAACTTTTCATTTGCTTTGATGGCAATATTGTCTTTAATAATATTCCAAATTGTTTTAATTTTAATATCAGAGGAACTAATCGCAGACACATGTTTCTGAATTTTTAATAACTTTTCTTAATGCAGCACAATAGTTTTTATAATATCTGATTGTTTCTGGATCATTACCCTTTCTTCCGGACAGGTACAGTTCTCTTTTCTGGTTACAAGATATTTTTAGCCCTTTAGTAAGCCATGCTTTTCAGCATGGTTCCTTACAATTACTTTTTACTCATTTTTTGGGGAAACAGTTTCAAATACCCTTACAAATGTATAATGAAATAAGTTAAAACCCATGCCCGGCAGAGTAGCCACCCTAAGCAGCTTATCTGTCTCCTTATTGACTCTCCTGACAGAGCATTTCAACTGGGGTCAATCCATGCTATTTTAACCAGGTCACACTCAGTACTGTAGCCCCTCTCCCTATCAGTGCTGTTTCCCACTCAAGCCAGTGCCACAACATGATCCTGTTTTGAGAAACCCAGATCAGAAGCAGTCATGATAGAGGCTTCATAGGTTTCTGTCAAAATTGCAGATCTGACACTCAATTTCTTGCCCATATTTTCACTGAGGATGAAACCTGGTGTTGACCTGAAATGAAACAGCAAAGCATGGTATGGCATTCTCCTTCACTTTGTTGGATAAAAGGTCAGAGCCAAAAAATATCACATAAAAAGATGCTCATCACGTTCTTCAATAGTTTGGGCTTTCTACTTGAAGGAACGACTTTGAACGCTGTGACGTATATGTTGAAATTTTGACCCATTTTAAGCAAGGTTTATGCAGGGTGTGACTCCAGTGAGCACAAGGTTCATGGTTTTTGGTTCATGACAACACTTGCCCACTCATAGCCAATATCATCAAACGGTTCCTGGCGAAAAAGGGGATAGTGCAACTTGAACATCTACCATACTCTTCGAATATCAATCCTCCAGACTTAAACCTCTTCCCTTGACTCAACCTCTCTTTGAAAGGAAAGATTTGATGATATTCCTAACATCCAAAGAAACACGGTGAGGCTTTTGAACACCATACCAAGGGTAGACTGTGCAAAGTTTCCAGGACATATCACAGAGCTCAGCGGTACGTAGTTACGGGAGGCAACTATTGTAAAGGATAGTAAGGTAACTGCAGTTCATAGTTCATCTAAATTAATGTTACAGGACTATTCACCAAACTTTGTTGTCAGAGGTTGTAGATAATGAAGTCTTAAAATAAATGGGATCAACTACAAATGATGAGTGGATCACAATAAGGCATCTATGGTTTCAGTTACACAATCTGTATTGTCAATGTGCATGACCTTACAAGTTCAGCAGCCAACAGTCGTGGCACTGTGAGTTACATAATCCCATTCATCACAACGAAGTTATACAATATCAGGTTGAAAAATTGATTTTGAATTGTCCCTAGGTCAAAAACTGCAAAACAAGCAAATGGACATCAGTTATCTATCGTGAGAATGATATAAGACACGCTGCATATGCTGAGCACCGTCCTCTACCATTAGTTGAAATTGCGAAACAATATTGTAGTGGGTCTCATTCAGTATGTGTTGCACTATGCTTGGCTTCACTTCAGCTATGTTCATAATGGACACACTGCAAACATCATCTTTCAGATAAATGCGCAGCCAGAAAGTCACACAGATTAAGATCAGGTGATTTGCTGAGGAGCACTGCCATGCGGAATAATTGTGTGGCATAATGTGTGATGCTGCAGGGTGGGCAGTCATTTCTGCTGGAGTTTAAAGTCCTCCCATGTGTGTGTGTGTGTGTGTGTGTGTGTGTGTGTGTGTGTGTGTGTGTGTGTGTTTGTCCTTAGTGTAAGTTAGTTTAAGTAGGGACCGATGACTATAATAGTTTGGACCAATAGGTGTACAAATATTTGAGGAGCACCATCTTCCATAAAAATGATCCTAAGTACATAGTGATGTTGATTGATTGGAATGACATTGATGTGCAAAAGACACTTGTAGCATGAACTAAGGATGATAGTACAGGTAACGGTCCTGCAGGACTCATCTCTAGAATGAAATTGTACTGGTTGATGTATGTATGGATTTTCCGGATTTTACATTGACCAGATTCTGCATCTCTGTGTATTGATGTGTTCTTGGAGATGGAAATGGGTTTTTTGGTCTAAAACATGTTTAGGGTCATTCATTCTCCATTCCATGCAAGAAATTAACTCTAAAGCAAATGTTTCTGTTGCTGTCAGGTCAGTAGGAAGCAACTCCTGATTATGGGTAATTTTGTATGGATAGTAATAGTTTGTAAGATTTCACGCTGTTTGCCAACAGTTATATCCAACATTTAAGCAATTCCTCATTCGCTGAACATTTCCACACCACAACTCATTCACCTCCTGCAAAGCTATGCAGGAATGATGTCTGATCAACTTCTTTCACCCTTCTGCCACATTGCTCTTCAAAAGAACCTGCCTTTTCTCTGCACCCTTAGCAGACATCAGACCAATGCTTCCCTCCCCCTAGAGATTCTGGAAGTTCTACAGGGCTAATGGGGCACACGCACCACTCTTGCAAGTGACACTTTACATCTACATCCACACACAAGAAGCCACCATATGGTGTATGGCGGCCAATACCTCACTCTGCTACTAGTCATTACCTTTCCTTTTCAATTCCCAAATAGAGCAAATGACTGCCTATATTCCTTCTTAAAATATCTAATTTCCCTTCTCTGTTTGATCCTCACATGAAATGTAATAAAATGTACAGTCATCTTCAAATGTCTCCCCTCTACATTTCTTCAATAGGGTTCCTCAGATAGAATGTCTCATTCCCTTCTGGGATTTTCATTTGAGTTCCCAAAGCATCTTTGTAACATTCGCATGCTGATCGAAACTACCAGTAATAAATGTAGCAGCTCACCTCTGAATTGCTTCTATGTCTCCCTCTAAACAAATCTGGTGTGGATACCAAACACTTGACCAAGCATGAAGACACAGTGGGAACACACTGGACTTGAATCTGGGAGGAAGGCAGTTCTAATCCAGCCACTCTGATTTTGGTTTTCCATGATTTCCCTAAATCACGCTCCGTCTTTGATGACAACGATGTCGACAGGATGTTAAACCTTAATCTTTCTTTTGACCAAACACTTCAGCAGTACTCAAGAGTAGCTTGCACTAATGTTTTATATGTAATATCTTTTGAAAGTGAACCATGTTTTCCCTACATTCTCCCATTAAACTAATGTCTACCATATGTTTTCCCCACTATCTTATATGCTTCTTCCATTTTGTACTGCTTTGCAATGTTAGGTCTAAGTTTTTCATCAGTATAACTTGTGTCGAGCAGCAAACTACTAATTCTATATTCAAACACAATGGAACTGTTTATCCTACTCAACCACATTACATTAATTTGTTTCTTGATTTAGAGCTTGCTTCCTGTCATCACACCATCTATAAATTTTGTGTTAAGTTATCTTGTCTCCTCCTACAGTCACTCAACACCCTCTTTCCATACACCACAGCATCATGAGAAACTGATGCTGATTGCTACTCACCCTGCCTGTCAGATTATTTATGTAGACATAAAATAATAATGCGCCTGTCTCTGTTCCAAGGGACACTCCTGCCAATACCCTTGTCTCTGATGAATGCTCGCCATTCTGTTACTTAAGAAGTTTTGGATCTTTCATGGAGATATTCATGTTATGGGTTATAGATCCATCAAGAAGGAGGATGTTCGAAACTGAGCATAATTTCAGATAAGAAAATAGAGAGGTTTAACTCTATCTGTAAAACAAGATTCATCATTGCAAACCCCATAACAGTAAATCTCAGTGGTGGACTGGACATTTGAATGCCATTTCTATACAAGTGTTAAATGTAATGATTTGTGTGCCATCTTACTCTGTTTGTGACAAACAAGTAGGGGGCATTTGTAGGCTTTCAAGATTTCAAGCATCTGTACTATAAAGAGAGAATTAATTGGCCCAGTGGCTCTTGAGATCTTCGGAGGTGCAGCTTTTATAATGAGATAGTGGATCTTGTGCAAGAAGTCTTGCCCCCTACTTTATCGAGTTGCATGCTGAGAGAGTCCATTCCCTTGTTTTGGAGTGACGACCAACTCAATTGTGTGTTGCCTACTGGTCAAGGAGAGCAGTTAACAGCCAACTGACAGGCAAAGAGTACGGATTGGCAGCCAACGTGCAACTGACAAGGAGAGGACACCTACTTCTCACTGCCAAATTTGTCCAAATTTATGGTACATATAGGCTATGGTGAGATATGAAAGTGCACCAAGTGGGAACTCCAGATGGATAAGCATTTAGGAAATAAGAATTTTGATACGGATCCATCACCATATGCACCTTATCAATTGCCCCTAAGAGAGTCTGTTTAGAAAGCGGTGTTTGGGTCAGCGGTAAGAGATAGGATTTTTATTGATAGGTTCGTAGGTTCGATTCCGTCCAGTGGCAAATATTTTTTTGCTCTTTGAAAATGCATACACTACTGACTTCACAATTAACCGCAGCATCATGTATGTTGTTTCGTATTTATATGTTCACAAATATATCACAAAGTGTTCAGAGATAAAGACAGATTGCCAACATGCAAAAAAAAATTCCCCCCAAATATAAGCCACTAGTGCAAAGGGTGTGATGTATATTTTAATCGCCAGGTAAAAAATTTCAAAACTGCACTTACCTAATCAAGAAAGAAAAGAAATCACTTCCCGAGAAGCTTGCATCAAACTACATTCTATTATACATCACCAGCTGTCCTCGCAAGTAAACAGTGACATGTGTTACACATGGTTTGCTGCCGGACTGTGCGACGAAACAAGCTGTTTTGAGAATGTCAATCAAGTTTGTTTTTCTATAGAGACATTTAACAAACTATGTAACTGCAAATGGGCAGCATTCATAATGTGTTCAAGATGTGATCAAATTTATTGGTTCCCCTGTTTCCTCAATGAATATCGCCCCGGTACATGTAACTGATCAATTGCAAAATAATGGAAGTATCGATCTACATACACAACATCCCTTAGTAGATGTTAAATACAGCCCCTTTTTAAATGTTTGTTGTCTTGAATTTCATCCAATGCCCTTCCATTCCATTCACATATTGCACATGGGAAGAATGATTGTTTAAATGCCTCCGTGTGTGTGCTGTAATTAATCTAATCTAATCTTGTCCTCATAATCCCTAAGGGAACAATATGTAGGTGTATGCATTACCAAGGAGCAGAAAAAAATTTGCTGCTGGGTGGAGTTGAACCTGCGACCTTCGCAATATAAATCCAACCTTTTACTGCAGAGCCAAACACTGCTTCCTAAACACACCCTCACAGGGACAGTTAAGATGCATATGGTGATAATCTGTATCAAACTTCCTTTTATTTCCTAAACGCTTAGCCATCTGGAGTTCCCACTTCGGGCACTTTCTTACCTCACCATGCCCTAAGTGTACCATAAATTTGGACGAATTTGGCAATGATGAGTAGGCGTCCTCTTCTTGTGAGCCTGCCGCCCTTCCGAACCAAAAGAAAGCACTCGCCCTGCATACAATTCGAGAATGCATTTCTGTGCACGGGCCACAACTTCTTGCACAAGTTATATCGGGTATTGGTTTACAATATCCAATGAGAATTGTCAAGTCTCTTGTTACTTTCAGTGAAAGATTTTAAGTAATTACATTTGTTCGCAATATGGAGAGGGAAGAAAAGTTAAAATCAGCATTGAGTGTTGCACTATTACTGGCTGTAACTGCCGATACACATCTTGACATTAACCAAAGATATTCTAGATGTGTTGTTGGGAATATGCTGCTTCCACATATTGCCCAAGCTTTATCTGGCGTAGCATCATGTGGTGTGTCCTGGACCAGTTGTTTCACAATCATCTACCAGATGTTTTCAGTATGCGAGAGATTGGGAGAACAGGGAGGCCAAAGCAGCAATGGAATATGATGTGCAACAAAGTGTCTTGAACATTGTACACCACATACAGTTGTGCCTTATCTTGTTGTAGTGTAACTGTACTATATATTTTGAAATAGTGTGTTTTTAAGTAATCTACGTCTTAACCAAATGGAGAACAAATGAGGATATATATATAGTCAAACAATAAAGAAAATAGGCTTTAACTCAAAGTGAATAAGACTATTTCTTAATTTCTTTGGTTAGCACTACATAATGCCTTCAAATGAAACATGCAGCTTTTCCAACATAAAATAATTAGGTCATTAATAAGGTCATTGCTAGAAGTTGGTGTACTCCAGGAGTCTGATTCCTTTGATATTTCAGGTTCATTTCACAAGACTTTTATTGTTTATATCTCGAATGAATGTCAAATATCTTCTTCTTTGGAAGTCTGTGTAGTAAAGTCTTAATAGTTTACCGGAGTTTGGTGAAAATATTTTGAAATAAAGATGTGAATAACAGGTTTTTTTTTTTTTTTTTTTGAGGAATTGAACCTTGTTAAACATATATGTGAACAAAAAAGTTATTATTTGAGATATGCAAAGCGGGTTGGTAAAAACAGTTATCTCATTTTCAACTCGTTTCCATCTGATGAAAATACTTGTCACTTATTACGTGTTTTGTGCCAGCTGTACCTGGCACAAATGCTGCTACAGAAAGTGTGTTCTCCATCACAAATACTTTATGAACTGCAAAAACAAAATATTTAGTTTGCAAAGGAAATAATTATTACAAGAACTAATTTTCACAATATTTCACAAGTTGGTTATTATGAAAATTCATGATAAAATACCAAATTCCTTAATTGACACATATACTTGTGCAAAATGTAATTGAGACAAAAATAAGTAAATTTCATAAGTAATAATAATTGACTTTTGAATTTTTTTCCATTTAACAACTATCAAAGAATAAATTATTTCTTTAATAAGTAATGCAATTTATTTAGTTTTTTTGTTGTGCAAGTATGTTTGGGTAATTTTTGTCTTAGCCTTTGGTATGTCAAAGTTATTGAGATTGCCGTTTCAGTAGTTCGCCCCATCCCAAAAACCCCCAATTCCTATGGTAGTCACATAGCTTTAATGTTCTTACATGAGTTACATACTTTACTTTTCTTGTCAAGGTATATTTTATACTCAAATGTCGCACTTTCTGCACTCAAAATACAGCACTAAAAAGTTAATTTGAGAGAAGCAAATGTAAATATAAGAAGCACCAAATACGATGGGAAAGAGGGAAAGAGAAACAATGGCTTTGTTTCTCACTACACTGTGCTTCCATTAATTCACATCTTTATCTCTGCATTAGTGATACCAAGGCCATCATAATATACATAATAATTAAGGGATAACATTGATGTTGACGCTGCTGCAGGAAAAGGCAACTTTTTGTTTCACAATTTTTCAGGGGGGGGGGGGGGGTCATTTGTTCCTAAACTTATAAACTACTTAAGCTAACTGACATATACACCCATGTCAGAGGGAGGTCTCGAAACATCAATGCGAGCAGCCGCGTGATCCGTAACGTGCCACAATTTTCAGTACCCAAAATTGTCTCGTATTGATTTTGGAAATCTGGTCACCCTATTTGTGTACAATGAAAGTATAAAGAGAAGCCTTAGGTCTAGAATTTTAGTAGTAAATGAATTAAAAGGAAACAGTTTTTCGGATTTGTTGTGAAACCACTTCTTTGTGGAACAGAAATGGTACTAAGTACATGGATTGTTTGGGGAAGGACATCAGCCATGCCCTTTCAAAGAAACCATCCTGGCATTTGCCTGGAGTGATTTAGGGAAGTTACGGGCAACCTAAATCTGGACAGCTGCTGGTGGAGCTGAACCACCATCCTCCCGAATGCGAGTCAATGTGTGTTACCCCTACGTCACCTCTCTCAGTATCACTCTAGAAAGAAGGGACATTAATGTTTGTTTTCCTGTCCCTCGTTACATGCTGAAAATAAATTATCATAATCTTTCAGAAAGAATTATCTTGACAATCCATGTTACAGCATGAGTGATTACTCTGTATGATTACCTACAGATGACAACTAGTTACACAGTGGGTACTCCATGCAAGCCATTTTAAATTATTGTAACATGTTAACAATGAACTTTTAAAATCAATTTAAAAAACTAAATTGTGCACTGTCAATGACACACAGCAATGAAGTGAACTGCACATGACAATGGACTTTTATTTAGGAGAAATAAATTAAAAATACGCCTGGAGTATACTAATTTACATTTTTGTGCATGGATTCACACCACTGCTCATTTATCTTGTACCATGAGGTAATTAACAATTTCTTCAAACCTATCTGCTCAACTTTTGATACTGAGTGAGTGATCACTCTTTAAGCAGCAGATTCCCAACAATACATCTATAATATCTTTGGTTAATGCCGAGATGTGTATCAGCAGTTACAGTCAGCAATAGTGCAACACTCAATGGATTGTTTGTAAATGTGAAAGAAGATGTAACAATGCTCTAGATAAAGAACAGGGGTTTTTTCCAATGTACCATCATAATAATGAAATATATGAAGAGGTATTGTCTTTAAAAGCAAGGAAAGTGAATTACACAAGAGCTGATGACATATAGTTTATTAAAGACTGATCACTCTCTCAGTATCAAAAGTTGAGGGGATGGGGTTGAGGAAATCATTAATTGCCTTATGGTACAAGATAAATGAGCAGCTGTATGAAACCATGCACAGAAATGTAAACTGGTATACTCCAAGGGGAATTTAAATTTACTTTTCCAAAATAAAAGTCCATTGTTTGTGCAGTTCACTTCATTGCTATGTTTCATTGATAGTGCATAATTTATTTTTTACTTAATTGTACATATTCAGTGTTAACATGTAACTATAATTTAAAATGGGTTGCATGGTGTACCCACAGTGTAACTAGTTGTAATCTGTAGGTAATCGTGCAGAGAATCACTCCTGCTCTATTGTGCCTTGCTATTCCTCTCTCTCTCTCTCTCTCTCTCTCTCTCTCTCTCTCTCTCTCTCTCTCTCTCTCTCTCTCTCTCTCTCTCTCTCTCTCTTCCCCCCCCCCCCCCCTCTTTCAATTTGGCGGTAGCATTTCACGGAGAAAAGTCTTCTGATGTAACGAGTTTTTATAAAACCACTCACATATTCTTCCAGCTGGATGAACATTTGTCATCTTGAAAAATGTGTAAATCATTAACATATTCATCTTGCAGATGTTGTTTCATGTTAGTGCTCACCTCAGTATGTGGTCCCAGTTTCTGATAAGTAAATAGCTACCAAAACAACAAAATGTTCAGATGTTTGTAGAGGTTATGGGACTTAACTACGGGGTCATCAGTCCCTAAACTTACAAACTACTTATGAATTAACTAATACTAAGGACGGCACAAATATCCATGCCGAGGGGGGATTCGAACCCCCGACCGTAGTGGCCGTGCAACCGTGACTGGCATGCCGCAGACCGCTTGGTCACCGCAGCCGGCCCAAAACAACAAAGGCCCACTTTGGCAAGCTGTTGACATGGTACTTAATAAGCATGAAATGTTTTGCTCGGTCTCCAGTACACTTGAACTAGTACATTATTTGCATAAAGGCAAAAATGTGATTTGTCTGTCAACATTAGTCTTACTAGTCAATCCTGTTTACGTTCGCCAACTGAAGTCACACTGTTCTATGTGCCTGTGTGAGTAGTAGCCTCCTGTGGGTGTTGCTCTCTCTCTCTCTCTCTCTCTCTCTCTCTCTCTCTCTCTCTCTCTCTCTCTGTGTGTGTGTGTGTGTGTGTGTGTGTGTGTGTGTGTGTGTGTGTAATAGAGAACGGACGACTTACCCAAAGGATAGGCTCGTCAACAGAGACAAGTAAAATCACACACACACACACACACATACAAGCTTTCGCAATCATTGGTCACTTCTTCAGGAAAAGAGGAAGGAAGGAGAGGAGAAAGGGAAGGATATGGATTTTAAGGAAGTGGAGAAGGAGTCATTCCAATCCCAGGAGTGGAAGGACTTACCTTAGGGGGCAAAAAAGGAAGGTAAACAAATGCACACACACTCACAAATATCCAAACACAAATGTCTGTTAGGTGTTTGCGTTTGGATATGTGTGAGTGTGTGTGTATTTGTTTACCTTTCTTTTTTTCCCCTAAAGTAAGTCCTTCCACTCCTGGGATTGGAGTAACTCCTTCTCCACTTCCTGAAGAAGCGACCAGTGGTCGCGAAAGCTTGTATATGTGTTTGTGTGTGTGATTTTATTTATGTCTGTCGACGAGCCTGTCCTTTGGGTAAGTCGGTTAATTTTGCAATTCGAATAAATTTTTCTTTGTGGGTCATTGACAACTATTATTTATTGTGTTCATAGTTAGTATTTTCACTGTAGTTACAAAATATTTTATTAACGGAAGTCTTACATGAAGTCGCTAAGCATTAACATGGTTTGAGGGTCTTAGTCCCATCACCAACGGTACTTCATATATAAGTAAACAGTGAGAGCATTAAGTCAAAGGCTGAGACATAACTCCTCTTGACCTTTACGGCTATTGGAACAGCACATCTTGTCATAGCCACAAGCGTCACACAAGACTCAAGTTTTATTACATAGATTCTCCTCCTAGTATTTTGTCCTAGTGCTAGTCCATCTAGATGATTAGACAGTCAGCATCAACATAATTAAATCAGGGACATGCTTCTAGGATTGCCAAAGATGGATAGCAGATAAGTGCTGATCTCTCATAGAAAACAGAAAGATGTGCTGTGTCCTGGTAGTTAACAAATGTTACCAAATTCAAATTATCAGAGTACAGACTAAATTTAGAACATTGAAGAGGTTAACACACTGTTGACGGCTCTCAAGCCAGACTAATTCAGTGGTGGTTAGTCAGGCAGGCAGTACCCGAGTCTGACTCGTGCATCACTAAAAAATTTGTAGCTGCCACTGCACAAACTGCCCTCTGTTGCTAACCACACAAAATGAAGAAGGAAGGTTCTCTGCATTGTGCTGCTGCAAAGTGAGTTCAGTTCTATTTGTATGCAACAAAAGGGCTTTATTTTTCCTGCTCCCTGTTGAGCCCAACACTGCTTTCGTCTGCTATCTCTTTTGCTGTCTGCAATGTGCTCGTGCTCAGCATATACTCGACATGTTGTATTTTGATGAGATCTATGTTTTCAATCCTCTGTAAGAGAAAATTGTAGATTCTGATTCAGTAGGAGACTCTGACTATGTGTGAGAATCATATGTACAACTTTGTTTTTGGGGATTAAAACAAGATTTACTAAAATATGTTGTGTATCTGTTAATTTTAATATTTAATGATATTTTTGGAACAGATGCGAGAGATTTCATTGTTTCAAATAAGACAGCAAACTCAATTATTGCAGTCATAGTTAGAAAGCTGTAATTTTCAAAAACTTTGTTAAAAACAGCAGTCTGGCCCACCCATCCAGGGTGAGTTACCCCAGTCTTGAATGTGTTAAGCAGTGATTCAGTTGTGTGCAAATGTACTAATGCTCTCTCTCTCTCTCTCTCTCTCTCTCTCTCTCTCTCTCTCTCTCTCTCTCTCTCTCTCTCCCCCCCCCCCCCCCCCTCCCAGTGGTGGATAACACGCTCGTCCCCACACACTCTCACTCAATCTGCACATAACATGTAAATATCATGGACTGTCTTGTCTTGTTAGTATGTGTAATTAGGAATTGTTGTTTATTTGTTATGTGATATAGATGTAATTTATGTTTGTGAAATGTTTCATTGTAGTATTATACTGCAGTGAGCATTTACTTTTGTTGGGTATGTTAATGGAAAGTTGAAATGATTCCTCCCATTGCAGGTTGGGGATCAAATCAACAGCAGAGTTCATCATTGCAACTGCAGTACCCACAGCAGCAATTCTTTTCAGCTGGCTCAACCCTCCTGTCTGGTTGTATTACAAGTAATGTTAATGCACTTTCCGCGCCACAACCTGTTGAAAATCAGAGTTTTCAGCTTCAGAAACCACCTGTGGGTAACAAAAGAGGAAAACGCATTTGAAAAAAATTTACATTCAATTAGACTGGCATTTCATATGTTTTATTGTGAAAGACTTTTTACCATACAACTTCTATTGGAAGTGGTACAAAATTAGTGTGTGATTGAAACATGATGGTAATTTCTGTGCATCTATAAGAGTAGACCTTTATTATAAAAGCTGTGGTCATAGATCAGTACAGTATGCAGAATAATGTTAGTTGTTTTCCAAGCAATGAAAAAAAATTCTTTTTTTATTACTTATGTTATACATAATATGATTAAATTGAAGTTTTATTTCCTTACAAATTTTGAATCAGTTTTTGTTTATACTGAATGCTTAAAGTCATGATGTGAAAGTAAAATACTTTTTATTTTCTCTCATATTGAAAGAACTATGAACTATGTAACTGTAACTAGAGTAGCAATTTTTTTTATCAACAGCTTCTAAAGGTCTGAAAAGAAATAATCTACTTGCTTGTATAATTCTGTTAATTTTATGTATGTTCAGTATTGTTTGAAATCATATGCAGATTATTGGTTGCAGTGTGAACAAATGAATTTTATTTGCAATTAATCTCTGGAAAGTATGCTGTTTGTTGTATTTAGGCCCTTTAGCCTCATTTATGTTTCTTCCCTCCTTTCTTTTTTCCTCTTTTTTCTGATAACCACTGGCTTATAGCAAAACAAAATATTAAATATTCAGTACAACTGCAAAATATACAACTTATGTGATTAGTGTGCATACTAAAATATTATTTCACATCCCTTCATAATTTCTTTAGGTTTCTAAACTTTACACTATTATCTTCAATCCTTTAGCATAAAAGCCCTCCACATCAATTGAACTTGTTGAAAATACTGATCTTGATATGTTGTCATCTTCAAATCACTCTCTACAGTGTCATTGTTTTAAGTGCAAGAAGTAGTAATAATGACTTTGTTCAAATCTGGAGTGATTGATGGATACCGTGATACAGTTGTGTGAGCATTTTGCAGTACACATCAGTGGAATTGTTGTCCCCTATTCCATGAAGTAAATTAAAAGGAAACCTCTTTTACAACTTTTTCCCCCTCACGTTATGAGGCATGTTCTCACTATAGTTGTTTTGATTGTGGGTTGGTCTAGGATATCATCATATTACTCTCAGTAGTGATCCAAAGTTGCTTCTTCACTTGATTCTTTGTTTTGTGTGTTGATTGCTAAGACATTTTGGATGCTGATTGATATGATTTGTCATACAACACCTGTCGCTGTTTGATTAGATTGCAGCATGTGCCCACCTTTTCGCGTGGTTTCATTGGTCTGGGTACTGCTATTGCCACTCTTTCCTTCATTGTATAAAGTTTGGGTGGCAACTTGTCTAATCTTTCCTTCATTCATTACTTTAAGCTGTAAAACTGTGCCAACTCCTAACAAAGGGGCGCCAGCTGTAGACATTTATGCACATACATTGAATTACAGCATGCACTTCACAACTAAGAAGAGAAACAGTATTTAGAAGCACTGATGTTTGCATTCATCCATAGTCAAACAATTACTGAATTAAAATAGTTTTCTTTTTATGGCTTTGGAAGCAATCAGCAGATGGAACTCCATTTCTGCAAATTTCTTGAGAATTACTAACATTTAAATATAAGTGTCTACTTTCTCTTCGAAGAGGTATCAGTCTTAAATG
This sequence comes from Locusta migratoria, assembly GCA_026315105.1. NCBI lineage: Eukaryota > Metazoa > Arthropoda > Insecta > Orthoptera > Acrididae > Locusta > Locusta migratoria. The sequence continues at coordinate 242,481,166 of CM048749.1, read as the reverse complement.
TTTCAGCTGCCATTTATTTGTATGTCTCCATTGTGCTTGATCTTCACTTAGTATCCTATGGAATATTGTCATTTTTGACAGAACTGAATAACTGTATATGTGCTGAGGAAACTAATGTGTTCAGAATTTGGTTGGAAGTTGACATAAGTTGTTGCAAAAGGACTGCTTGCAAACAAATAAAAAAAAGAATGATTAAAAATGCATTGTGCAATTAACCTAAGAAGACAGTAATGAATTCCAAATATGAAAGTTCTTGTCAGCGAATTTTTATGTATGTTGTGGGCTATCTTTTAAAGACTTGTTCTTCTACATATAATATTGAGCCAAAACTATATAAATAGCAATGTAACATATATAACTTATTTTTTTGTTTCTTGAATATGTATTTGTCAACTAACAATAAAAATTTTACTGAATATAGAGTCATTGTTATCTAAGAAAAGGGAAAGTTAAACAGGAAGATATGAAAGTAAGAAGAGTGAATCTGAAAAGCCTCTGACAAATGCTTTTTGAGGATGTTATATTGAGGTCAATTTCAGTGCTCCATTTGACTAACAGTCCTCAATACTTACGGGTCATTCCACCTAAACATATGTGAAACCATGGAAAAATAGATACCTCTATCTGTGATATTATAAAAATAAGTACTAGTACTTTGTTTCTGGTTTCCTAGCCCATTAATACATTATTATGTGTTTGTAGAACATTACAATGTGTGATACTTTCTCTATAAAAAAGGGGGGGAAGGGCAGAGAGCAAGAGATAGATATAACAGTCATCACAATGGAACAGATGTTTATGTGCTTAAAAACAAAACAAAAACTTAATATTTTACGTTTTATGTAGGAAACATACAAAAAATATCCATAAAAATGAAAAAGTTTCAATCTTAAAAACTCTTGACAGTTGTATTGAAGAGGATAAAAATTACCATCATTCATGCTGACACAGTGATGTCATTTGTCTCAAAACAATGCACAATAGCAAGAGGAGGCAACATTATGTGATGAACATCTCCCATATTTCCTCACAGAAATGCCACTGGCCCAACTTTTTCAATTTTACTGCAATCTGGTTCCCTTGCCAAAGCCTTGGCAACTTTATGCATAGTATGAAATACAATGACTGTAGACTATTGTATCAGCATCCACATCAATACTAAACAATTCCCCTTTCATATAACAAGGCAGAAAGTTTTGTAAAATTTAAAAATTAGAACAAACAAAAGTGACAAATTATTTGTTTCTACCAGAATTATTGAAAATATACATTTTCATAGAAATATTCAAAAATATGTAATTTTACTTGAAATAGAATTTTGTATATATTCAGAGTCTGCTATTTCATGAATTTTTGTCTTAGTTACAGTTTCAGAAAGAGAGAGAGAGAGAGAGAGAGAGAGAGAGAGAAGAAAAAAAGTGTTTACATAAAAATCCATTCCCTATTTGTTTCATCATCTTCATGGTGGCAAAGAGGAAAAAAATGAAATTTATTTTTGTTCATAATACTAGAACTCTTCTGATTATGACCATTGTTCATGTTGTTAGAGAAAGTTGCAGACACAACGAAGCAGAAATAGTACCACATCTCCTTTACAATACATCTAGTATAACACTAACACTATATGTCAGTGCCAGTGTTTAAAATAGTTCCTGCCAACAGCTAAAGAGAGTGTCTTCAAAGTTTAATAACTTTAAAGATATGCTGCTATTTATATGAAGAGATAGCTATCTAAATAAATTGTTGAAAGTTGTTCCATTGTACCATTTGTGGTCTGCTGCACATTTTTATCTCCGCAGAAATGTAGATAGAAGACATATGGGTCAAACTGCATCTACCCAAAATAAGCTATAAAAGAAAAATGAAAGCAGCTTTGTTTTAAAATCCAATTACTTTGCCAGATTTATGTCAGAGCATATGAAGATTTGCATATCAGTGCAACAACCATTATAAGGTTCTGTGAGCTGGATAATACATCAAGATGCAGGCAGATAGTAAAAAGACAGTAAAGTAACTGCACAATATTTTAAGTATCACAGGCTGTACTGATCTATTAGCTTGTGATGAGGCTTTTGTTTCACTTTACAATGTGCTTTTGTCAACTATTTTATTATTGAACCTGTATTTCGTAATGTTGACAAAAACATTGCACTCGTAGCTCTCATTCCAATCAAATGTCATCTTTTTCATATTCCTGTCATTATGTTGAGAAAAATAGAATGTACTAAGTTAGATTAACTAAGAAAGTTATGAAAGCAATATGGACCTATCTCACTTCTTTCAGATTACATAATTTTTAAACTCTTCATTTTTTCCAAATGAATATTTCTTAGTATTTAATGTAGATACAGATTTCTTTAGAATGTGTAATGCTACTCTGAATATTAAGATAGATGCAATATGTTGAATGAATGTGTTATTGTGTGTGTTACCATAATAAATGCCAGTCTATTTGAAATGTAAGGAATATTCAAAGTGATGGTCGCTGTTGTTGCTGTTGCATTGTTTCAGTCGATATTTCTGATCTCTTTGACATGATAGAGAAGATAGTATTACCTAGAGTTAGTACACTAAATTACTTTACTAAGATAATAGTCATAGGTTAATGAGTGAGTCAACTGCTGATTTTTAAATGCATGTCTCCATGAACTGTTTGTTGTCTGAATCGAAGTGAAAAGTTTTGTAACTTAATTGAGTTTTTGTAAGTAGTTTTGTGTGAATACAAACTTTAGGTAGTAGTTGGTTTTTAAACCATACTTATGCACTGATTTTAATTTTAACTGTTTGTATCTTGACAATGTGTAGTAGATGTCATTTATGAAAAAATTAAAATATTTGTGTGAGCAGGTTGCATCAACTTGCATAAGTCCTCAGGATTTTATTTTTGTATTGAAAAAATAATAATAAATTATCCCTCTTTACCATTGTGTAATTTCTCGTCAGTTTATTCCATTGCTTCCTTGTTACCAGCCAATACTAATTCTTTAGATGTGTAACAATTTCTGAACAGCAAAAAAATTCTCTTGCGATCGAAACTGTGTTTTAAAAAATAGAAAATAATTATGTTTATTATAGAGGAGAAATTCCTAGCAGGAAAAATATATATAAAACATAGATGAAGATTACTTACCAGGCGAAGGAGCACAGGAAGTGATAGTAGCACAAATAAATCAATAAATTCACACACACACACACACACAAACAGCTTTCGCAGCCTAACTGCTTCGTCAGGCAGAAGGGAAGGGGAGGGAAAAGGAAATGATGAGGGTTTTAAGGGAGTGGGTAAGGAGTCATTCCAATCCCGGGACAGGAAAGACTTACCTTGGGGGGGGGGGGGGGGGGGAAGGAGGGTAAACAAATATATACACACACACACACACACACACACACACACACACAAACGCAAGCACACCTAGGCAGACATACTGTAGAAAGCAAAGCAACTTCTTTGGCCCAAGCCTCGGAAGGAACGGAATCACGGACCAGCTGGAAACATTTAATAAGCTTGCATTTAGTGGACGACATGCACATAATGAATTGGTTATAGTCACGCACCACGACGCACAGCTCTGTTGTGAGTGGCGGGGGAACGAGGACAGAGAATTGATAGCAGTGAAGGGGGCGGACAGAGAGGAGGAGGAGGAGGAGGAGGAGAAGGAGTCAATGACCGAAGGTGGTGCATGACCTGAAGGAGAGGGAAGTGGAGGAGGAAGGCAGGAGAGACAGGGAGGGGCAGCTTCGAAGGAAGAGGAGGTAGTCTTGACTTTGGGAGGGAAAGCAGGATCGAGGTGCGCGGGTTTCAGGCAATTAATGGAGATGGCGGAAGGTTTGCCATTGAGTAGGATGGTGTAGGTGTTTGCTCCACGAAGGAGGAGAGGATAAGGACCGGAGTAAATGGGCTGTAAGGGCGGGTGGATGGTTTCATCACGCAAGTATACCATCTCGCAAGTCTGCAGGTCCGAAGGTACCCATACAGGCGAGGGGAGTGGCTGGCAGGAGGGGAAGAGGAGGCCGCAGCACAGATGAGGTGGACTCGGTCTACAAGGGAAGGGAGATCCACAAGCGAGGGAGGCATGGTCGACAAGCTCGCCCTATAAGGTGACCTGTTGACAGTATACAAATTCTGTAACGGTGCCATGGAGGTCCTCCTTGTAGGACGAACGCAGGCTAAGGAGAACCAGAGAGACCTGTGGCACCGAAGGGCCGTTTTTAGGGTCCGGTGCCACCGATTCACCAGCTCGTTGCTCTATGGATGATAGCCGGTGGTGTGGGTCCGGAAAATACTGCTAAAGTGGCAGATATTGGTGAGAAGGGCACTCTCAAATAGTTGTGATGACTGAGGGGCAGCCAAAGCGAGCAATCCAGGTAGATATAAAAGTATGAGTCTCGGACTCGGCAGTGATGTTGAGCAGAGATGTGGCCTTCATCCACCTTGTGGTGTGGTCAGTCATGAAAAGGATGTACCGGTAATCGTCGACCAGCAAGATCCAAGTGGATGTGCTATAATCTGCTGGACGGAGGAGGGAATGAACCAAGCGGAGGGGACATGCGACACAAGAGTGGGCCCAGGCCTTGCAATCCCACCTCATGTCACGCCAAACGAAATGCTCGCACACCAGGCATGTCGAGGCTTTGACACCCAGTTGCACGAACTCGTGCAGCTTTTGGAAAATAGTATGTTGAAAAGAGCAGAGAATGAAGGGATGGAGTTTGCCCATCGAGTCAACACACCATTCCTCACCATTGATGCCCAGAAAGGTGGTGCGGATGGGATGTAGGAAAGAGGTAGGGTCGGAGACAAGAGCATGGAGATCATCGTTGGCAGATTGCAGGGCGGAAAGGTAAAAGAAATCGATGACGGTAGAGACAGCATTGATCTGAGAGAGGAAATCCGCCACCACTTTATCCGTGCCCTTGTTGTAACACACATCGATTGCGATATGTAGTCAAGGTAGCGGAAGCACCGAGATGGAAGGTCAGCCAGGGGATTTTTGATGGCAGCAGCCAGTGGTTTGTGATCAGTAAGAATGTGAAAGGCGCGGCCTTCAAGTTCTGCACAGAAATGCTTAATGGCCTCGTAAATGGCATGAAGTTCCCTGTCAAAGGCCGAGTACTTGCATTATTTGATTTTTTGGAAAAGAACTGCAGGGGAGAGATTACACTGTCATGAGATTGGCTGAGAACTGCACCAATAACGGTGTCGCTCGCATCAGTAGTGAGATAAACTGCCGCATCTGGTTGGATGAGCAACTGTGATCGCTCAAGCAAGTAATTCCTTGAGTGCATTGAATGATTCAGTCATTTTGTCTGTCAAGGGCACTGTGCGGTCTCCTGATGTGTGCTTGCCAGCCAACGCGTCTGTAAGGAGGGGCGTGAACCTCAGCCGCATTGGGCAGGTGCCTCCTGTAGTAGTTAATGGTGCCAAGGAACCTATGAGGCTCTTTGTAAGTATGGAGGTGCGTGATGTTTTGCACCGTGTTAACCTTGTCAATTGCCGGGGGGGACACCCTCCGACGAGACTAAATACCTGAGGAACTTTACTGAGGGGAGAAGCAGTTGGCATTTGTCATCATTCAACTCGATTTCTACCTTGGCCACCCTGTCAAGAATTATTTGAAAATGTCTTTTGTTTTCCTCGAACGAGGAGCTGAAAATTAGAATGTCATCTAAGTACACAAAGGAAAATTTTAAGTCCTGTAAAACCTCATTGATAAACCATCGCCAGATCTGTGTGGCGTTCTTAAGTCTGAAAGGAAGAGGCCAAGCGGAGTGGTGATGGCCGTTTTTTCGATGGCCTCTGGGGCCATGGGAATTTGATGGTAAGCACGCTTGCAATCGACAACTGTAGACTGACTATAAAATCCGTGCTAAGTGCTAAATTGAATGTTTGGAGTAAAACACAAAAAAACGTCCTAAAATGAACAGTCTGTCTTTATGTGCATTTTTTTTCCTTAATTTGTGTATACCATTAATCTTTAAAGACTTATTACAGTTGAATTGACCATTCATTTTTTATCTTCATGCAAAAAAATATTTTCCTGATAAAATATAAGAATAGGGCTATGTGCCATACCCTCTACTGTAAAAACCAAGCTATGTGTAATACCTTGTACTGTAAAAACTGGGTTATGTCCAAAATTTGAGTAAATGGAAAGCTGTATTGGACTTTGTGGTCTGGATTAAGGTCAACAAAGGTGTCATACATTCTCTGATAATTCAAATCTTGGCTTAAACACATAAGTGATCTTGGGGGAAAATTAAATGTGTGTTCAACTAGACGCTATGCATCATCACCTGTGTACTTCCTCTCTTTGGTTTTATTTCCCCTACATTCAACGTACGTAATGTCACCATGCTTTTTCGATTTAACCAATGTTTCAATCCTATGCTTTGTGATGCCATGGATTTCCATAAATGTTTGCTTGCACACTTGTTTATGATCACCTTTGCCATCAGGAATCATATAAAATACACTGTCCTGCCTTCTACTTTCTGTCGAATCTGTGTATGACACATGTCGCCTATGTTTAATACTTACGTTTCCCATTAGATACGAATTTTGCTTGATGTTATCTCCTAGTTCATAAAACTGATTTATGATGTTTAGTTTTTGTTCCAATGCAATGCTTCTGCATAGATATGGGCATCAGCATGAAACCTATATAAAATAAGGCCATTAGAAGTGTACACACTGCGTCTAATAACCTGTTTTTCACTACTTTGCACTCAGAACAAAAATGCATGTACAAACAACTGCGACATTAAAAGCCAAAGGAATACAACTTTGAGTTATTAATAAACGACAACCTAGGTCTATTATGTTATAGAGGTATTTAAACCTACCGCAACAGGTGGAGGTTGTTTCTCAGGCACTGTCACATTCTGGCTGTTCTTGTAGGACTTCCCTTCTGCTCTGAGCTTATTTACCATTTCCATTGCAGAAAAAGCAAAAAATGAATAGTTCCTGCTTGCTAAATGAAGGAACCTCAACTCAAATTGAATAATAAAGCTCACGTGCACCTCTGGCGACTGGCACATAGCCCAGATTTTACTTCACAACAGGTGGCACATAGATCATCGGGCATTCTTGTGAGAAACATTAGAACTACTTCCACATTGAATAACAGACAGTTCGCTTTTTACTGAGTGGTGTTAGGCATGTAGCCCACATTTTCACAATAAAACAAAATTTTTCATTTTTGGCACTTACCACAGATTTTATTTTCAGTCTACAACTGAGAAAACTTTAAATCCGGCAAGTAATTTGGAAAAATCTGTGACATTCAGAATCAGGAATCATGCATAATGGTCTTGTCATCGAGCTTGTGATAGTCGCTGCAAATGCGCCAGGTGCCGTCATGTTTTTGTAGTAAGTGAATGGGTGAGACCCAACTGCTACAAGATCGCTCGATCACACCAGTTGACAGTAGTTCAGATAAATGTGTTGACTGCAGCTAATTTTCCAGGACACAGAGGGTGTGGTTTAGAAAACACAGGGACATTGTCAGTGAGGCGCAGTCTGTGAACCATACCATTCATAACAACAGCTACTTGCGACGCAGGTGAGGACGTGGCACTAGGTGCAGAGGATGTGGTGGGCGCGACAGCAGGTCGCGCAGAGTGACAGCTGTCAGAGGTGGGCGTGGAAGCAGCATGCTGCGCAGGTGTGACAAAAACTGGTGACGCGAGGAGATGGCACGCGTGTAGCCGGCTAACTCGAAGTAGTTGCTGCATAGGCCGTGAGATAGTACGGTGGCATTGGCGAAGCGGCAGCAGATGATACAGGAGCAGTAGGTGGGGGGCGCACGAGTTGGCACGCGTGGTGTCGACACAGCAGCGGTGGCAGCAGTCGGAGTTGAAGAGGCTGCCACAGAACAATAGAGACGCAACTGCGGGTGCTTGGTGCATGCATTGGCCACAGGCAGCATGCAGGCAGGTGTACCTGGCACAAAGGATATGGAAGTGGTGAGCGTCGGATTCGGAGAAACAGGTGCTGGGGTGGGGAGGCAATGCGCGTGCAGCTGAGCGTGGCTGGTGAGGCAACATGAGTTGGAGGGGAGACAGCATTACCAACATCACAGCAAGGGCCAACGAGCCAGTTGGTGAAATTAAGCTCTGTAGGGCGGTGTACGCATGAATGTTTGACAGAGAATTTGCAAGAAGCGAAAGCAGGAGTACTAAAGGGCACACACTGAGACATTTCACTAGAATTTGTTGAGAGAAGGACAGTGAACACATTGGGCTTGTTCAGGAAAGTCACTCGCAGATCACTTGAATGAATCCACAACCATCTGTTTTGTGCAGAGTTCAAGGGCACAACAGTTTGTGGAACACGCGACCAAGACGACAGCTTGCTATTTTCTTTGCAGACCTCCATACAAGTTGGGAGGAGCAGAGGTAATACTCGGAGAAGGCAAAAGTTCTGAAGTAGGAGCGGATTCAGTGGGAACACTAGGCAAAGTAGCACTGTGACTAACCTGTGATTTGTGCAATGTGGGACCAGATAGCTGCTCTTGCAGAGTCGAGTGCGGATTGATTTTCAGCCAACCGCCAAGACAGGTCGAGCTGTTCGCATCGTAACTGTTCCACTTGCGCATGTTTCGAATGAAACCTATTAATGACACTTGGTAGTTTGGCCGCAGTGTCAGCACACTCACGATTTACACTGAGGCATTCACAGCATAATTGCACAACTTGCACCTGTTACACACACAAATTGTCAATGGTACTAACATTAGCACAGCTCAACAGATCACACTCGATAAAAGTATGTGAGGGGAATGAAACACTGCACATTGAATGACATCAGGAGATAGTCCATCAACACATTTGCAGAGTTGGCATAGTGAATGAAACTGTGGGTGTCGTAGGTAGGATCATTGTGCGGAATGTTCACAGGATGCACTGAGTGAGGCAACTGAACTAGTACAGGGGGAGGAGGGGGGGGGGGGGGGGGGCAAATAGCCAGAGCACAAACACGGGTACAGTAACTAGGCTGGCAAAGTTCAAAAGGTACACTATGATGCACAGCATTCGAGGAGGCAGAAGTTCGTAGCCCACCTGGCCATTGGGAGGCTGGGCACATGACTGGCGGAGTGATACTCTGGCAGCAGGCGCTTGCTTGTTTGGATTTTGCACATAGTCTACGTTGTAGCTGGCATTGTCTGAAGCATAGAAGAGCTGAGAGCACTTGAATGGTGGAGTGACATAAAAAGGAGCACTCAAAGTGCCTGTGGAGTGACAAAATCTGAATCACATCGCTGAGGCATAGTATTGTTGAACTGTGGCAATGTGAAGATGTCCTATGGCGAATGTCCGGACAAGTGCGGCAGCCTGGAATCATACGAACTGCTGATACTCATGAGAATACTTGAAACTACAGGTTTGCTGAAGAAGTGCGAGTCCGGGTGGCAGTAGCATGGGTATCGACACAGCCACCTTGGGCACGGGATTGTTGGTGTACCAGGCACGAGCAAATTACAGTCAAAGAAACATGCCGAAAACCACGGGACAACACTGTACTGGATGTGTAGAACTGTTTTGGTACAGGGTCACCACTGTGGAGATTACTAGGGCAGTGGAGCCCAATGACCAAACACTTTACAGTACAAAATCTTTATTAGATGTTACTAACACAGTGAACAGTAACAGACTGAACTGACATGGCGGATGATACATGAGAAGCAAAAACCCAAAGATTGTCATGTAGATATAACACTTGGTTTCTGGTCAGGGTCAATAACCAGAGATACAAACACTCGCAATGGTGGCTAGCGCCGCCACAGTCTAATGTCTGCCTCTGTAGTTCAGTGGACGGTGTAGTAGGTTGCCACGCAGGGGGCCCTTTGTTCAATTTCCCGTCCAGTTGGAGATTTTCTCCACTTGGGGACTGCATATTGTGTTGTCCTTGTCTCCAATAACCTTGATAGAGTGACCCTGCCAAAGTGCAGCTGGGTTCACCACCCTTGGAGTAGACCCATACATAGTTGGAAGCAAAACTCCATTGAAGTCTGAAAGATGGTTAATGAAGGGCAAAGTTACATGTGCACAGGATTAGAATCCTTGCCTGGAACACAACTGGGTCACCCACAATGAACATAGAAACAACTTTATGTAATACTGGATTGACAGCAACAGTACTGGCAACCTGAGAACCATGATGGGGAACCTTTCAACAGCACGCTGTGCCTCAACATTTAAATGAAAGCACAGCAACTCATCCTGATCAAAAGGGGGAGGTTTGTCTCCACCAGAAGCTGGCATAGTCCATCAGCATTGGTATACTGAACTGTAAGCCAAAAATGTATTTCAAATTTATAGTGAGAGAAAAACAAGGCCCAACACTAAAGGTAATGCATTGCATTGCCAAGTAATGAAGCAGGAGGATTGAAACGTTTGTTGTCAATAATGAGATGGAACTTTGGACCCTTAGAAGATATGATTTTTTTTTTTTTAGGGACTACAGCAAGTGCTGCCTTCTCAGTTCGTGAGTAGAGTGGCTGAGCAGGGAGTGAGGCTTTTGGAGACGTATGCAATTGGATACTTAGAACCATCAACTAACCAATGTTCAAGAACTGCACCTACCCCATGTTGTGATGCATCTGTGGCCAACACAAGTGGGGAAGTAGGTACACTTTGAGCAGATTATAATTTGTATTTCAACATGGTGAATGAATGCTCACAGGCTGTCATCCAGTGGAAAGGAACATTTTTGCAGAGCAAAGCATAATCAGATCAGCCAATATGGTTGCATCTGGAAGAAATTTGTGGTAATGACAATGTTGCCCAAAAATGCCTGCATTTCCTTAACATTTATGGTCTGAACCATGGCAGTGACTGCAGCAATATGGTGAGGCAGAGGAGCTACACCATTCTTAGAAACCTTGAGCCCTAGATACACAATGGATGGCTGGAAAAAACTAGATTTTTTGAAGGTTCACAAGTTACTAATTTGCTCTTCTGTTGATTCACCAATGTCCTCTAAATAATTGATGCAATCTGCAGTAGACAATGTTAGTTGTTCCAGAGATGTTGAAAAATTGTGGAGACACTAGCCACCCTGAAATGGAAGACTGCGATACTGATATGAGCCGAAAGTTGTGTTAAGCTCAAAAAGCTTCTCAGAAGCCTCACCCAGCAGAACCTGTACATACACATCCAAGAAATTGATCTTGGAAAAGAACTGACCTCCATCAAGTTTAGCAAACATTTTGTCTAAATGTGACAAAGGATAAGTATCAAATGATGGACTGAGTGTTGAAAGTAACTACAAAATCACCACAGAGGTGCAACTTACCCTTCAATTACTTGACAATCACAAGAGGTGACGACTACTTGCTCAATGAATGGCACCCAAAGAAGTCAGTCTATCTAATTTGCCTTTGACCTGATCACAAAAAGAAACAGGAATGGGATGATGTGACATGTGGCTCAAAATTTTTAGCACAAACTAATCATTCCGGAAAAAAAAGAGATGAAAATTCATAAATCAGGGACTCAATTTGCGTGTAAGGAACTTGGGTCTAATACCAGATGTTCAGCATCACAGATAGAAAACCAGAAGGCATGAAAAGACTCCATAACAATCAAATTCTCAGTATTATCATCATTATCTATGACCAAAAATATTAATGTATGAACCACTGACTTGTACTCAACAGGAGCTGAAAATTGACCCAAAATGGAAATGTGTTGCTTGTTGTATCTCACCAAATGTCTGGTAATGGGAGGAGAACTGGAGATCCCAAATCCACATAGGAATGTGAATTAGACTACATTGCCACCCCTGTGTTCACTTGTAGGTAAAGAACTGTGTTATGTTGCACAAAACAGGCGGGAGCATTGAACGCAGCTGGTAAAGCTGCTGCAATTGCATGGCTTGACACTGTCCTATGTGATGCTGGGGCCATGTTTGACCACTGCCACGTTAACGCCCTCCTGTAAATTAACAGGCTCTACCACCACAGTGTCACACTGTGCCTCTGATTGCCACCTGAGCAAGACACCTCCAAAGATTGAGCAACATTCAGTACCTCAGCCAACAATGTTTTATACTGTAAAGCATGTTGTAACTTCCCCTCTTTTACATTAGTGTCCACAAATAATTTATACAATATGCTTTATATATTTTACACACATTAATGTTTGGAAGGTTGAGTCAGATACAATTTCTACTTATATTGAATTCTTGAAGTTGATGGCCTCATTGTTGTAGGTGATACAACAAAATTGTTCCTTTTCTTTAAAAAAAAAAAAAAAAAATGTGAAGGTCAATTTAAAATGATCGTTTAACTCAGATTACCATGAACACATGTATTGATTGTAATCAAAAGTATATTTGTCCATCTTGCCTTCCATTTTAACACATCTCTAAAGAATTTCAGTCTCACAGATATAACAACGCAGATCTACATATGATAGACACACATGAACTATGTGTTACCTAAACCACCTAAAACTTATGAATGCTGGCCTTTAGCTTCTTACATTTGCTGTTATAGAACACACAAAATTACTGGCACAACTGTGGGGAAAATTTAATCTTAGAAATTATTGAATGATAGGAGTAATTATTTAGGTGTGACAGGAAGAGTCAATAGTTTATCCCACTGGGAGAGAAATGAAATTTGTGGGATTGGATGTCCCTTACTCACGTGGTACACTCATTTGAGACTGGAGGGAAGATACAGAAATGAGATTTACGGTACTGTAGAGAGTACGAGTGCACCAGTTTGTGAAGATCACTGAGGTTACTTTGAAATAAGTTGATTGGTGAGTATGAAGTAAAAGTCAGATATGGATATGAAGGTAGTAGAGAGAAAAAGTAGAGATTTTAATGGAAAGGCTGGAGGTGGCAGAAAGTTGTCAATATTGAATGTGAAGGATAGGAATATTTTCTGGCAGGACAACCAGACCTTAGGAAGAGACTAGATTATTCAATGTCAGGGCCCCATGGAGAGGACCTCATGTGCTGTGGTGGTTAGACAAGATGGAGGTTGCTAACACAAAAAAATTTTTTTTGAAAGTCTAATTAGTGAATTGCAGGACTGTGTACCTGCCATGTACTCTAGGACCATTTGTCAAAATTCACAGCCGCCGAGTAAGTTTTGAGAAATAATACAGGAGACTTACTTCACAGAACCAGAACTTTAGTACATGCCTCCGATTCTCGATGATACATCTGTGTGAGCAACAGTTAAATAGATACAAATATGAAAATTTTTAGGTGATTATATTGTGAGAAACTCCTATTTTGAGATGGGTCTCTCATAACCATTCTTGAGAGTGAGTAAAATCTTCATTTATTGACATATTTACACCATGTAATTATCAGGGGAAGTTGTGGGGAACTTTTTAATGTCTTGTAACTGAGAAGGGGGATATGTAATGTAACAAGTTACACTACTAGCTCTGGGACCATCACAAGATATCAAATTTTTAAATACATTGTAGATCAGATAGTGTATGCAAAATCCAGATCAAGTTTTTTCCTTGGTTGATTGTAAGCAAGATGACAACTGAAGTGGTGCAGTTACTTGTCATAGGTAGTTGGCCTATGGAATAGCTCCAGATCTCCTCAGAAGATGTACATAGCTGGTAATTACGTAATCTCTCTGAGCTTCATATTATTAAATGTCACATACTTTGGTTCTGATGTGAAATATCAGCACTATAAATCCAGACAACAGTCTTTTAGTAGAGAACTAAGGGGAGAAGTAACATATAATTTGTGAAAGTTTATCTACCATGTCAAATTACAACTTCAGTAGACCAGAAATAGAAACATTCAGCTACTATATGAAGATGTCGGAGAAGAGTCAAGACAGTAAAATGTAAATGATTAACTCCAGCTTTGAAATTTTAGGCTCATTTAGATTCACTGGGAACCAATTAGTGTGGCCCAGACTTCAGATGATAACCAATTCCTGGAGTAGACAATATAGAGACTTTTGTTGTTGTTGTTGTTGTTGTTGTTGTTGTGGCCTTCAGTCCAGAGACTGGTTTGATGCAGCTCTTCACAATATCGTATCCTGAGCAAGCCTCTTCAACTCAACATAAGAATGGCAACCTACATCTCTCTGAATCTGCTTACTGTATCCATCTCTTGGTCTTCCTCTATGGTTTTTACCCTACACGCTTCCCTCCAACACTAAATTCACAATTCCTTAATGTCTAAGAATGTGTCTTCCAATCGATCCCTTCTTTTAGTCAAGGTACGCCAGAAATTCCTTTTCTCCCCAGTTCTGTTCAGTACCTCCTCATTAGTTCTGCAATCCACCCACCTAATCTTCAGCATTCTTCTGTAGCACCACATTTCAAAAGCCTCTATCCTCTTCCTGCCCGCACTGTTCATCATCCATGTTTCACTCCCATACAAGGCAACACTCCACAGAAATGCCTTTTGAAAGGATTTCCTTAGGCTTAAATCAGTATTCGATGTTAACAAATTTCTCTTTTTCAAGAATGCTTTTCTACCCATTGCCATTGTGCATTTTATATCCTCTGTACTGCAACCATCATTGTTATTTTACTGCCCAACTAACAAAACTCATCTATCTCCTTTATTGTTTCATTACCTAATCTAATTCCTTCAGCATCACCTGATTTTCTTAGACTGCACTCCATTACCCTAGTTTTTCTCTTGTTAATGTTCATCTTATATGCACTTTACAGCACACTGTCCATTCCGTTCAACTGCTCTTCCAGGTCCTTTGCTGTCGCTGACAGAATTACTATGTCATTGGCAAAACTCAATGTTTTTAATTCTTCACCTTGAACTTTAATTTGTTCTCCAAATGTCCCCTTGTCTTCCTTTGTAGCTTGCTCAATGTACAAATTGAATAACATTGGAGAAAGGCTACAACCCTGTCTTACTCCCTTCCCAACCACTGCATCCCTTTCATGCCCTTCAACTCTGACAACCACTGTCTGGTTTTTGTACAAGTTGTAAATAACCTTAGGCTCCCCATATTTTACTACTGCTTGCTCCAGAACTTGAAAGAGTTTATTCCAATCAACATTGTCAAAAGCCTTCTCCAAATCTACAAAAGCTAGATATGCAGGTTTGCCTTTTCTTAATCTATCTTCTAGGATGAGCCGTAAAGTAAGTATTGCCTCCCATGTTCCCACATTTCTCCTGAACCCAAATTGATCTCCCCCGCAGTCGGCTTCTACCAGCTTTTCCATCCTTCTGTAAATAATTCGTGTTAAAATTTTGCAACTATGACTTATTAAACTGATGGTTCTGTAATTTTCACACCTTTCTGCACCTGCTTTCCTTGGAATAGAAATTATAACATTTTTCTTAAAGTCTGAGGGTACTTCACCTGTCTCATACATTGTACGCACCAGGTGAAATAGTTTTGTCATGGCTGGCTCTCCCAGAGACTTCAGTAGTTCTGAGGGAATGTCGTCCACTACAGGGGCCTTGTTTTGACTTAGGTCTTTTAGTGCTCTGTCAAATTCTTCTCTCAGTATAGTATCTCCTATTTCATCTTCATCTACATCCTCTTCCCTTCCTGCAATATAGCCTCGAAGTTCATTTCCTTTGTAGAGCCTCTCTATATACTCTTTCCACCTTTCAGCTTTCCCTTCTTTGCTGAGAACTGGTTTTCCATCTGTGTTTTTGATATTTATAGAGCTGTTTTCCTTATCTACAAATATCTCTTTTATTTTCCTGTAGGCTGTATCTATTTTTTACCTATTTATACATTTTCTACTCACTTGCATTTGCCTTCTAGCCCAGCCATTTTGCACTTCCTGTCAATCTCATTTCTTAGTCCTCTGTACTCCATTTTGCCCGTTTCATTTACTGCATTTTTATATTTTCGCCTTTCATCGATTAAATGTAGTATGTCCTGTGATATCCAAGATTTTTTGTAGGTCTTGCCTTCCTCCCTATTTTTTCCTCTGCTGCCTTCACTATTTCATCTCTCAACGCTACCCATTCCTCCCCTACTGTTTTATTTTCCCTCGTTTCTGTCAATTGTTGTCTAAAATCTCCCTCTGAAATTCTCAAGAACTTCAGGTTCCTTCAGTATATCCAGATCCCATCTCTTTATTTTCCTACCTTTTTGTAGTTTTTTCATTTTCAGCCTACAATTCATGACCAATAAGTTATGGTCAGAGTTTATATCTGCCCCTGGGTATGTCTTATAGTTTAAAACCAGGTTCCGAAATCTATGTCTTACCATTATAAAATTTATCTGGTATCTTCCAAATACAACCTTCTTTCGTGGTTCTTAAACCAGGTGTTTGTTGTAACTAAATTATGTTCCATGCTAAATTCTACCAGGTGGCTTCCTCTTTCATTCCTTTTGCCTAGACCATATTCACCTACTATCTTCCGTTCCCTTCCTTGTCCTACTACTGAATTCCAGTCTCCCATAACCATTAATTGTCTGAATAATTTCCTTTAGCTCCTCATATATTTCTTCGATCTCCTCATCATCAGCAGAGTTAGTTGGCATATAAACCTGTACTTCTGTGGTCAGTGTTGACTTCATATCTATCTTGACTATGATAATGCGATCACTGTGTTGTTCATAGTAGTTTACCCGCATTTACCCGTTTACCCGCAGACCTACTCCTGTAATACCCCCAACTGATTCTGTATTTATAATCGTGTACTCACCTGACCAGAAATCCTGTTCCTCTTTCCACCGAACTTCACTAATTCCCAATATATCTAACTTCAACTTATCCATTTCTCGTTTTAAATTTTCTAGCTTCCCTACCCAATTAAGTGATCTAACATTCCACTCTCCAATCTGTAGAATGCCAGTGTTGTCTTTCCTGATGATCACATCCTCCTGAGTAGTCCCCACCCGGAGATCCAAATGGGGGACTATTTTACCTCCGGAACATTTTACCCAAGAGGATGCCATCATCATATGTACATACAGTAGAGCTGCATGTCCTTGGGAAAATTAACGGCTGTAGTTTCCCCTTGCTTTTAGCTGTTCGCAGTAACTGTGTGGCAAAGTCACATTAGCTGATGTTACAAGTCCAGCTCAGTCAATTATCCAGACTGTTGCCCCTGTAACTACTGAAAAGGCTGCTGCCCCTCTTCAGGAACCACACGTTTGTCTAGCCTCTCCACCCATACCCCTCCACTGTGGTTGCACCTACGGTGTGGCTATCTGTATCATTGAGGCACACAAGCCATCCCACCTCAGCAATGTCTGTGTTTCATGTGAGTGGATAGAGACTTTTATATTCTGATTATTTTATGTGGTGATAAATCCAAAACACAGCTGCATTACACAATCACAGAGTCCATGTTTTATGAGTACACTGACATGTTGCCCATCCACATGTGTGTATGACAAATGCCTTCTGGGTCACACTATCCATCACTTGCCATTTTTGCAAGTTGAAGCAATGGCTGCATGGTTAATAGTCCCATTGTGATCTTTGCCAAATGGGCCAAGCTGTTGAGGTAAGCAATGAAGTCCCACAGCTGTCTATCAAAACCCATCTACGAGTATATGCAACATAGTAGGTGCTGTGGATGTATCCCAGAGAAGCATCAAGAGACTTGACCATAAACAACAGCTTCATCCATGTGCACCTTCAGAGGCTACAGTAATTTAGTTTAGATGATTCTGTTCCATGTGCTGATTTATATGTTCCAATACTTCCTTGTAACAGTCTTTTTTCACATGAAGTGCATTTTGCAAACCATCATAATGCCAGATTTGGAATTAGCAAACACACTGCCACAAATTATGATGGACTTCCACATTATTTTGGTATTCATGTATGGGTTGGTAATATTTGTGGTCATGTGATTGGCCCAAGTATTTTATCACAACATTTGTTGGATCATAGCTACTTGGTCTGCCTGAAAGACTTATATAGCATTTGGATGGTGAGTCACTGGACAATCTGTTTCTAGCATGATGGTGCACAAGCCCAATTTTCACATGACTTCTGCCACACACCTGCCAAATATTCAGAGACAGCTGGGTAGGTTGCAGTGGACTGATTTAACACTGTGGAGTTGTGCCTGTAGGGCTACAGAAGAGGGCTGTTATGAGCCCCCCCCCCCCTCCCCCTGGAGTAACAGGACAATCGCATTGCATGCATAATAGCTACCGCAGAGATCATTATTGATACTTCCAGGACTTCTAGTTCATGTGTGTGTGTGTGTGTGTGTGTGTGTGTGTGTGTGTGTGTGTGTGTGTGTGCTAAACATAAATTTCAGGACATGAATTAATTACAAAATATTTTTGGCCTTAGTTCAGTCTGCAACAACTGTAAGTGTGTTATAGATTTTCTGGATGAGCTTGTTTTCCGAGTATCTGAAAAGTGAATAGTATTTACATCATTCATATTATTTTATGTACTTCTGTGTCATTTTTACATGTTTTAGTAAAACAAAAATGTATTTTGGTTTTCAGGGTCAACTTTGAATAACTCCTCACTGCCTTCACTCTTTACAAACTGAACAAAGACCAATTCATTGCTCCAACTGAAGAAAAATAATAAATGAATTTTTCAGATTTATAATAAAGTGTGTTATTGAAAGTTAACCCATTTCTCCAATTGATAGATACAAGAATTGGTGGATTTTTCAAACTGGAAACACAGAGTGGAACAGCACAAACAAGTTCTTTTCCTTTTAATTCACTGAAGCATGAAATCACCTTCCCTGTTCTATTGTTGTCATTATTTCTTTTGAAACTAGTAACATATAATCAAACAGTGTTATTGAAAATAGTCAGCACATTATATGAATGTGCAGGATCAACAAATGAAGTGAGATGTGGGAATAGGGGTATGATGGACTTGTGTATGTCACAGCCATAGAAATGTTGACCAGAATGGTGGTGATATACATTAATCATTCACACCTCATTCTTATGAGGGTTCAATGAATTCTTTCCACTCAACCATTCCACTCTGGATGAGCTGATGTCCTTAACTTGTCAATCTTCAGTATCATGCATACTTGCTGAAGTAATGTTGGGATCTTGAAGATTAACTGTAGAAGGTGAACCAATTTTCAAAGTCCAGCCAAACAAATGCACCACATCCTCGTCACTCAGGTCTGGAGTTGGTATCATTAATAGTTACTGTAAGAAGTTATCCAGAATAGTCAATGTACCATAAAACAGGATAATACCGATCATTTTTGCTGTGTTTTTAGAGCTATTTACCAGAGCATTAAAAATTTATTTACATAATTTTATATTTAAAATATGTGATTCTTTCTTGTCTATTTGATAATAATAGAAAATTGAAATGAGCAAATACATTGTGAGTATAAAAAAGAAATCGCTGATCAGTGTTACCCCTTGGTGTGGGGAAATTTCAATCAGGGGTTAAGTTTGCCTTATTACCACTGTGACATTTTTTCCAGAGGCTATAATGATAAAAAAAATTTTAAGGACAAACTTTATTTCAGTTACAAAAAATAAAAATAGGCTTACACATCCATTAAGAGTGACTGGATGAGTTATCCCCGATAATAACCTTGGGTCATTGCAATTTCTTGGCATAGGGCAATAAATTTTCATGAACCATGTTTCAAACATGTAAGATCCAACCACCTACTCATATTCCTGTTGTAACCAGCACCATGACACTTCCCTCATTCCAACTTAATTTAGTTGTATGTGGTGATTTCAACATTAATTGTGTAAGTGATAGTCCAAGAAAAAGGCTGCTGTTAGATCTCCATAATTCCTGTCGTCTGATGCAAACAGTAATTTTTTTTTTTTTTTTTTTTTTTTTTTTTTTTTTTTTTTTTTTTTTTTTTTTTTTTTTTTTAGAGTGCAAGTTAGTAACTGGTCTACCATTGAAATATTTTTGTTGATTATCAGAGGGGCACTCTATTAGCAGAATAGTAATTGGTCTTTCAGACTATGACGCATGAATTTTCACTTTAAAAGGTCTTTGTGCTCAAACAGATGTCAAATATAAGTACAAAACTACTTAGAAAAGCTAATCCAGTTGCAATTGGGACCTTTTTAAACCTAATTAAGGAACAAGAATGGCAGGATGTTTATAGAGCTGATAATATAGATGATAAATATAATGTGTTCCTCAATACATGCTGATGTTGTTTGAAAGTTGCTTTCTGCTAGAATGCTCTAAACAGGGTACTTCCAGTAACAGGCAGCCTGGGTGGCTGAGAAAGGGGATAAGAATATCATGTAGATCAAAATTGGAATTGTATCAAAATGTTAGAAGCAGTCAGAATGAAGAATTACAAATGGTGTTATAAGGTTCTGAAAAATGTCATTAAGAAGACAAAAGTTATGTGGTATGCGAATATAATAGCAAACTCTCAGGATAAAATTAAAACTATTTGGTCAGGCATGAAGGAAGTGTAAGGTCAGCAGCACCAGGTTGAGGATATACAGTCAATGCATAGTAGAAATGTTCTTTTACTGATAAGTCAGATATATGTACAGTATTTAATAATCATTTTCTGGGTATAGTAGGTGAACTAAAAAGAACCCTAGTTTCTACAGGTAATTAATCATATAACATTGATAGAAAATAGCTTTCTAAGGCTCCTGAAACAGTCCTCCATGGTACTTGCAAAGGGCAAATTGAGTCAATAATATAATCACAAAAGACTAAGAATTAGTACTGTTCTCCATATGCCAGTCCAGTACTTAGGCATATTTGTAATTTTTCCTTTCAGAATGGTCAGTTTCTTGACAGATTAAAGAACTCAGTAGTGAAACCACTTTTTTTTAAAAAAAGGAGAAGACCTATTTCTATGCCATTAGTATTTTCCAAAGTTAATGAAAAAGCTGTTTATTCAAGGTTAATTGATCATTTCAGTTCACATATACGGTCGTCAATTGTACAGTGTGGTTTCAGAAGTGGTTTAATGACTGAAAATGCTATATTCTCATGTCTCTATGTAGCACTTGATAGATTAAATAAAAGTTTGATAGTGTTGATCACAAAATATTGTTGCAGAATTTGGAAAATAATGGAATAAGAGGAATAGCTCGCAAATGGTTCACCTATTGCTTTAATAACAGACAGCAGAAGGTAATTCTCTGTGGTGTTGAAAATAGCAATGACATATAGTCACAATGAGGCACACAGTAATTGTGGGTTGCCCTAGGGGTCTGTTCTGGGACCGCTGCTGTTTGTTATTTATACAAACAATATGCCTTCAAGTATAACAGGTGATTATAAAATATTTTTGTTTGCTGATGATACCAGCTTGGTAGTGAATGATGTTGTTTCTAATATTGACACATTATCAAATAATGCAGTTCAAGAGATACAATCATGGCTTGTAGAATATAAATTGATGCTGAATCACATGCAAATTTGGTTTATACAATTTCTAACATACGATTCAACAAAAGCTGATATTTTGATTACATTTAATGGACATAATGTGATAAGTGAGACTGAACAGTTCAAATTTCTAGGTGTTCAGATAGATAGATGGAAATTCCATGTTCACAATCTTGTTCAAAACCTATTTTTTGATCACACCTCCTTGACTCTTGTGCATAAAGGCATGCAGTATTCTGCAGCATCCATTTTCAATAAACTGCCACAAGAACTCATGAATCTTAGTACTAAACCACTAAACTGAATTAATTTCTTTGTTTTGTTTTTTATTCTTTTTACTTTGACTTAGGATTTTTATGTGCATAGGACCAATTTAAGTTTTTCTATTACCACTCTTGTGTTAAAATTTCATGTACTACTGACTTGTTCCATGACCATGGAGTCTTGCTCCTCAGTTAGGTCCACTAGAACAGAAAACCATATTATTAATACATTGTGCACCACTCTTGTGTTAAAATTTCATGTACTACTGACTTGTTCCATGGCCATAGAGTCTTACTTCTTAGTTAGGTCCTGTGTAACAGAAAACCATACTGTTATTATTAATAGTAATAATAATAATTCATTGTGCTCCATTGTTGTTGCAGTTCTGCAGGACAGTTAAAATTTCTTCATGCAGGCCAAATAATCGCTATTGCCCCACTATATCAGTATTACCCAATTGTACGGTATAAAGCCTACAATATCAAGACCTATTCATTTGTAACGCATGCTTATTGTGTGCATCAGAAAGTGAAACATAAGTGTATGCAATGGGTTTCTGGTTCGGCTACCAACTGATTTGTGCTATTGCTAGATAAGTTGCTCTTTTGTCACTGTGTCTTGACAATGGATAATGACATCATTTTAACACTTGTTGTCCTAGGATTTCAGGTGTGACAATACATTTTCTTTTGACAGTGCTCTTGTACCATATCTCATCAACAACTTTCAACTTAGGATCTTATTTTCAGAATTGAAACTGCATGTGTCAGTCTCTTACATGTTTATTAATTCTCTTACCTGTCTATTACAAAATATATTCTGAATTTTTTACTTAATCTGACTGCATTGTTGGGTAGTTTCAAAGGTGGGTGAACTATTTTGAATGTATATTCACTTACATGGAAGGCCCATTTAATTAATATACTCCTGATGTACTTCATGTTGAAGAGCCACTTCATTGTGCTATGATTTCCTACTACAATGAATTCTCATACTAAGAACATCAGTTGTAGTTTATGTCATAGATTATCACAATTCCTTTTCAGTGGTTATATCTAGACTTGTTCAGAAGATGGGAAGTAAATGAAATTGGATTCTATTCTTCATTGATTTCCTGCGATAAAAATTGTTACCATCAGTAGCAAGAATAAAGGTTCCTGAGAAGTCTGGATAAGCCAGTATCAAAGCTATTTTCAGTGTTTCCATCTGGCAGTAATATTTCGCATTGTCAAAAAGGCTTGCTATTCCTTCATATTCATCAGTTCTGGATAGCTCTTCACAGCTTCTACCACTTTTAAATCAGGTTGGACTCTGTCTGTAGTTATCCTGTGCCCTAAATATTCTACTTCAGGTACAGAAAAATTACGTTTTGACATGGATGTAGAAAGATTTGCTCTATGAAGTCTTTCAAATACAGCTCATTTTTGTTCAGCATAATCTGATTGTCAAGATAAACTATACATTGTGTGGTTGTTAATCCTTTTCTTAAGAACAGTATTCATCAGTTATTATGATGTTGCTGCTGAAATCGGAGGACGAAAGAAATACAGCTATACTTTTGCACCTGTAGACATAATAAATGACATCCCCCTTGTAATGTAACAACATGAGCCTCCATCTAATGTAGTATACGATCTCTCTTAACTGAAACCCAGGATACCCTTCTTTCCTTATTGTGTAGTTTAGCATACCATTCCCTATATACGGAACCTCCGATACCTTTCTATCCTGTAGTAAAGTTTGTGATACCACCTGTATTCATTTCTACATTATAACAACTACATAGTTTATGTCACAAGTATTTACCTCATTTTATTCCCATTAATAAAATCCATCAATTTCATTGTAATTACAGCTTTTATGCCCATTACTAAATTTCTATAAATTCATAATTACCATTACCATATTTTCCCATTATCAAACCTCATTAATTTTGTAATGCTCTATTACCATTGTTCCTATTATTAAACCCCAGTTATTTTGTAGTATTTATTTTGCAGCATTTATTTCCTTTCATTTCCTTTATTAAGATTAGATTAATTTTCATAATATTTTTGGCTTGACCAAATTCCAGTACAAATTGTAATTTAAAGTTGTTGTTACATCTAATTATCATTATGGCTAATTGTCAGACATTGTAGTTCATTGTAAAGGAGATTATTTAACTTCAACCAAACAATAGGATTCACTTCATTTATAAAATATTAAAACTATTTAATCAGTTATTTGTTATACTAATACGTTGACATTGCACAAAAAATACAAATTTGTTGTTTATAAAAGAACCGATTCATAAATTATCATTGTAATAATTATGCATCACTTATCATTGTTAATAATGTAATAAATACATGTAATGCGCGGGAATTAGAGTCAGTCAGTTGTTGTACTTCAGAATTAGAGTTCAGTTGTATCTTGTCTTTAGCAATAAATCGAAGTGGATTTCGAAATTTTTTATTTTTTATTTTTTTTATTTATTTTTTTTAACTCCCCTTCACAATTAATATTTATCATCAAGTTCAAATTTTATTAATTATTAAATGTGGCAATCACCTTATTTGAACAGGGATTGTCATACCCTGTAGGTATAGGGATTAGAATACGCCCGAGGTATTCTGCCTTTTGTAAGAGGTAACTAAAAGGATTTCAAAAACTTTTCAGGCATATAGATTTGGTCCCCTATTTCTAGATTTTGCAGAAGTGTGGGCCATTTAGGGGAAGACACATAACATGGTGTGTCATGTAGTCACTGTGCATTAAGATCTTAGGCACTCATTATGGAATGGACTTGTAACTGCACCTGATATCCAGCTCTTGGGCAAGGACACCTCTTGTGTGGTTCTGTAGTTACATCCCTTGTGCATTGTCACCGGCTGCACACTATCGTAATGGTCTGATAGGGGCCCGATATCCAGCACAGAAGCCAGTCCATATTTGGGGGATCATCATGTACCCCTTTTTGTCATAGCCCCCTGACAACACAAGGATCACATTGCTGACGCCTGAGCTGTGAACTCCTCAAGTATGCCAAAGAGTAGCTGCCTGTGTACCTGTGGCATCATGACTCCCAGCATTGGTCATCCCGCCAGCAGACCTTTGCTGTGGCTGGGTGGTGCCTGGTGAGGAGAGCCCCTGGTCAGAGTGGGTGGCAATGATACGGATGAGTTGCAGTGGAGTGTCAAAGTCTGTTAATGCTGGTGGTTGAATGGTCACCAGCTTCTCTAAGCATGGCAGAACTGAGTTTAGTCTGGCTGATTTTCCTGTGAGTATCACACCCCACAAGACACTGAACATGTACAGGCTATAATTTTCCATCACAATCACCTTTTACAGTTCGGCAAAGAGTGAGGCGCCAGCTTACAGCAACAAAGTGTCCACTTCATCCAGTATGTTTATAGGGGACCAAAATACCTTAGGGTTGCCACCAGTGCATTCCTCTTGATCTATGAGGGCAATTAATTGACAAAAAGGTCAAGGTTATGATTTACCGGTTGATGTGCAGCTTTATGTTCTTGCCCCTGTGCCGTGTTCTTGTGGGAACAACCTGCCCCCAAACATCGGTAACACTAGTCCCCATTCCTCTGCCAGAGAAGCCTTCTCCAGTTTCTGTCACTAGGAAGGGGTCCCTCAGAAAGCTCCTTTCTGAGGCTTTTGCCAGTGTAAAAGAGGATTCCAGCCAATGGCTGGAGCATCGACAGGCTGCTGGTCAAAGGGCTTCCCGATATTCATTGGCCTCTGAAAACACTGCAGAGAAGTACTCCCAGTAGTCTCAGCCTAAGGAAGTACAAGAGGAAAGGAAAAAGAATAAGAAAAAGAGAAATTGTTTTGGTGGTATCTCAGCCACTGGGCTCTGCAACTTCTGATTCTGAGGATGGGGTGGAGATCCTAGCATCCCCTGAAAACCGAGCAATCACTGAAACCTCAGAATCAATGGATATTGATGTCACTAGCACTGAATCAGTGGAAGAAAGTGGACCTGAGGCATAAACTACATATTTAGCCCATTCATGGCATCAAAGAATGCCAATAATATTATCCTGCAGTGGAATTGCGGTGGTTATTTCCACCACCTAGCTGAGTTGCAACATTTATTGTGCCACTTCCGTGCATTTTGTATAGCTCTACAGGTACCTGGCTTCTTATCCTACAGACCCCTCCCCTTTGTGGCTATCAAGGCTTCTAAAAAAACCATTCAGCCTATGACACGGTATCCAGTGGTGTCTGCCTCTATGTCCTCACCACTGTCCCCACTGGGGTGCTCCCATGCCTCACTACACTGCTCTAGAGTTAGAAGCATTCAGAATCAGGACAATGCAGGATATCACCATCTGTTTTGTTTACCCTTCCTCGGATGAGGTTGTGTCTCCCATTGACCTTGCTACCTTGTTCATCCAACTTCCTCTGCTGTTTCCGTTTTTGGAGGACTTCAATGTCCACCCAGACCTGGGGCTGCAGTAGGATCATAGAGACTCTCTTGATGCATTTCCTTCTCAATACCAGTGCTCCCATTCATTTTAGTATTCTGCATAGCACATACTCTGCTATTGACCTCTCTGTTTTTAGCCTGAGCCTTCTCCTGCATCTCAGTTGGAGGATCCATATTTCCTATTTCCAGGGTTGGGGAGTAATCCATTACTTGTAACGCCGTTACTAGTAACAGTTACTTTTCAAAGGTAACAGATGGTAATGGCATTATTATTTGCCTAAAATAACTTTAACTGTAACTGAGTTACTTTTATTAGTTAACAATTTAACAGAAGTATCATTACTCTTTTGTTGCAAGTAGCATAACATATTTTTTGGAAGAATCTCAAGACTACATAATACCATGCTTTGATTTTAGTGAAAAGAAAAAAGAAACAATATTTATTTCTAAATTACGTATTTTCTACAACATATGTTGGAATTGTATGAAATATATCTTTCAGTACCGTTATAAGATTTCATAGTACCCATTCATTCATAACGTTTCTCTTTTATAATTAAGTTCATAACAATGAGTATATATCAATCACCTGATGTGTCACATTTAAACAGTCTCTGATTATTTGCCACACCTTTCGACATGGAGAAGGAAGAAGACACTTTCATGCCTTGGCCAGCTCATGATGAAGTGTTTGAAGTTTTGATGCTGGATGGAAAAAATGATTCCTTTTGCTGCAAATTGTGTTGTGGTGGGAAAACAATTCAAAGCAGTCAAAACTCCAAGGAGAACTTAAGAATGCATGTACAATTATTTTTTTGCTTGCTCGTTGGTGTTAAGGCACATTTACAATGAGTTTGAAACATGTTATGCAATGTTGTTCCCTGCTAGTTTTGGACTACGGTACCAATTTTCACAACATGCTGGAGAAACAAAACCTGCATTCTGTAGCAGTGTTGGTAAAGAAATAATGTCCGTTGCTTGCTAGCACTAAATGCTTCTTTGCAGTGGTAGTGATTTTTTTCTCTCCCCTCTCTCCTTGTGTTCATTCATTGACAAGAAGCAACATTTACAAATTTGTCACCTAATAAGAGGCAGAGGAGGCCTGTAAAATGTTTGATGTCATAGAAATAATTAAAAAGAAGCATGACTCTCTACAGAAAATTGCTACACTATTTGGCACCAGCTGTATGTGAAGTAGATAAAACAATTAAGTCTCTCATTTCTCAACACCACAGTAATAATAACAGCATTTTTTAACTTATTTTGGACAATGAGTCATTATCGAGTTACCATACATTACTTTCCAGCCATTGAAAGAGCGATGGCAACATTATGTTTTTACAGTGCTTTTTATGAAACAGAAATAAATGTTCAAGTATGTAGGAGGCAGCATGGTTTACTAAGCATGGATGTGAAAAGGGGATCTTCAGCTGCAGATAGCTTATAGCATTCATTTGTAGTGTGAGTGACAAAGGCTAAAGAAGCTTCATTGAAAATGACGATTTGTAATAAAATGAAAACATTAATAAATATATGACCAATTAAATATGTTTAGTGCTATTAATAAAACTGAATTACATTTACATAAGCCTTCATCCAAAGATTTACAAACTGCAGGGACAGTAATGACATGGCTGACTTTGAAATGTGTGATAAATATGCAAGGGTTTCATAGGCACTTCTGGTTGCCAGGAAACAGAGTGACAGCTAGTTTTCTCTAGACAGGAGTTTTTCTGAACTTTGTGCCTTTCTTTGAAACAACTGGCCCTGTAATATTCATTATAATTTGAAAATTTGATGGTGATATCTTGGTGAAGTTACAAAAAGGAGAAAAGTCTTCCAAATTCAGCACGCACAGCCTTTCAGTCAAATTCAAACGTTTAGAAACCTATGGGACCAAATTGATATGGTCATTGGTCCCTAGACTTACAAACTACTTTAACTTACACTAAGGACACACACTCAAATGTCCGAAGGGAGGACTTTACCCCCAGAGGGAGTGACTGCCCAGTCCGTAGCATCGTGCCTTAGACTACGCGGCCACTCCCGCAAGGCAGTGTGTCATTCCCATCACATCTTTTATAGTATGTATTTGCACTTCTTGGACAACTACGTCTTTTTCCTCTGCTTATTTCATCGAGTGGCCTACTATTAATGCAGCACCTCATGTCACTAATTCTTCCTCTTCACCTGCCATAGCATAGCTCTCAATGCGAATACACAGTTCGAAATGTTTGCTCATTGCTTTCATTTCAGCACAAAAGATGCTGTAACTATATAGTAGACAACAAATTCAGCAGTTTTCACAAAGATGCGAACAACGAACTAGATGAAATGTAACTTTCATGGGATCGAACGTTTGAAAAACTACATTTGGTGAAAATTAACAAACATTGAAATTGGATTGCAATGAGATAGAAGGTGCTGTGGACAATTTATTTAATAAGGCATTAATTGTGTATTATTATTATTATTATTATTATCATTATTAATTGTATGTGTAACAATGTATTTAATTATTGATTGACATTAAAGCTGTTTCCTTTCTACACAAGTAACATTTATTATGGATTTACAAATGAGTTAGAATGACAATTTTAAAAGTAACTGTAAAAATAACTGTAAAGTTACTTGTAACTGATACAGTTACTTTTGATTTATAGTAATTGTGACTAAGTAACCTTTCAGGGAAGTAACTTTAACTGTAACTTAGTTACTTTAAAAAAGAACTTTCCCAACTCTGTCTATCTCATAGCGACCAATTTTCCCACCTTTCTGTCTCTCCTTCAGTTTCAAGCTACACTCTGCCTGCCCTGATAGCCTCTCTGCAGAGCAGATTGGCTGTCCTACATCTCAGCTGCTGTGGTTGCTGCTCCGCTTCCCACTAAAGTTGATATTGCAGTTCACCAGGTCACTATGGCCATTGTTCCACTGCCAAGTCAACTATCCCATGTTCTCCTGGCTTGCTCAGGTGTAAGTCGGTGCCTTGGGGACACCAGAGATCACTGAGGCTATCCAGGAACATCAGCTGGCACTTCAGTGCCACTGGCACCACCCTTCCCCAGAGCAGCTGATTGCTTTCAAATGGCTCCAGGCTTGAATTGGAGATGGACTGAAGAGAGTAAACAGGACTGTTGGGAAAGATATTTTGTGACCATCAGTTCTCGTGCCTTCCCTTCTTGGGTGTAGTCACAAGTTTGATTCCTTTTCAGGTACCGCCCACTGAAAGGAATTCCCTGTCTCCACATTCAGGACACCTTCTGCATTGACCCAATCACTAGTACCAAGCACATGGCAGAGCATTATATGCATAGCTCTGTGACTGCAGCCTACATTGTGGATTTCCATGCCCTTAAAGAGTGAATGGCATGAAAGCAGTTGTCGTTTCACACATGTCACCAGGAAACATACAATGCTGCATTTAATGAATGGGAGCTCCAAAGTGACCTTGCTGTATGCCCCATTCCCTCTCCAGGACCAGATCGCATTCCTGGTCAGTTTATCGGTCACCTCTCAGTGGACTTTCAAAGTCAGCTGCACACCCTGTTCAATTGTCTCTGGGCAGATGGTGCTTATCCATCTCAATAGCATCATCATCCCAGTGATGAAACCTGGTGCATATCCACTGGTGGTTGATAGTTACTGCCTATCAGCCTCACCAATGTTCTGTCTAAGCTCCTCAAACATATGGCGAGTCAGCAGCTCATGTCGAACCTTGATGATCGAGGACTTTTGGCCATACAACAGGGGAGCTTCCATCAGGGCCACTCCACTAATCACAATCTTGTGTAACTGGAGTCAGCTAGCTACCTGTACCACTTTCACCAGGTGTGAGCATCTTGTTGCTGTCTTTTTTAATCTCAGGAAGGCATATTAAACCTCCTAGCAGCATCACACCATAGCTATACTGTATGAATGGGGTTTATGAGGTCCACTTCTGAGGTTTGTCCATAACTTCCTCTCACTTCACTCCTTTCAGCTCACTCCATGTCCCACAGGGCTCTGTCCTTGGTGTTCTCCTCTTTCTAGTTGCAATTAATGATCTTGCTGTGGCTGTTGGGGTCATCAGTTTCTTCCTCCTTATTTGCTGATGACTTCTGCATGTATTTCCATTCCACTAACATCATTGTTACTGAAAGGCAGCTGCGGGGAGCCTTTGAAAGATATACTCTTGGGGATTTGCCCATGGTTTTCAATTCTTTGCATCTAAAACTCAATTAATGCACGTCTGTTGTGTTCGGGTAGATCACCCAGACCCAGAGCCTTACCTGTGTGACGAACTCCTTCATGCTGAGGACACACATTGTTTCTTAGGAATTTGATGACTAGCTGACATGGGTTCCCCACCTTCTTCAGTTCAAATTAAAGTGCTTGTGATATATAAACATCCTTTGCTTGCTCAGCCATTCTCTTTGGGGAGCCGCCCGTTCAACACTTACAGCTCTATAATAACCTCATCCAATCACACCTTGACTACAGAAGTTTCATGTACAATTTGGCAGCACCTTTAGCATTGCACGTCGTGGATCCAATTCTCTATTGTGGTGTCCATTTAGTGACAGGAGCTTTCTGCATGAGTCCGGTGACAAACCTCCTTGTTGAAGCTGGAGTGCCTCCACTGCAGTTCCAACAGCAACAGCTGCTAGCTTTATGCATTGTCTGTTTTCATGGCTTGTAGGCTTCTTTTTTCTGCTGCAGTACTCCCTACCCTCCACGGTGGTCCAGTTTGGGTCTCCTGATAGTGGTCTGAGTTCATTCCCTTCTTTCATCTCTTGAGTCCCTCTCCATCCCTCTCATTTTCCACTACCCTTCCCATACCCCTCCTTGGTCCTTTCCTTGCTTGTGGCTTTGCGTGGATTTGTCCCATGACTCAAAAGTCTCAGTTTCACCAACAAATGTTTGTCATCATTTCCTGGCACTTCTCATTTTTTCCGTGGCACAGAAATTGTTTATACTGATGGTCCTTTGATATATGACCATGTTGGATATTTCTGTGTCTATGAGGACCATGTCGAACTGTGTTCATTGTCTAATGAGTGTAGTGTTTACCACAGAGCTGGTCACTATTTCTCGTGCTCTTCAACATCTCAGAGCCTACCCTGAGAGGTGATTTGTTTTCTGTGGTGACTCCCTGAGCGACTTGCAAGCCCTCAACTAGTGTTTCCCCCATAGTCTATTCATGACTCTGTCTTTACCCTTGGCAAGTTTGACTGTTATGTGATGTTCGTTTGTATCCCAGGCTACATTGGCACCCTGGGGAATGAACGCATCGATCGGCTGGCCAAGCAGACCACCACCTAACAGCTCCTGGATATTGGTCTCCCAGATATGGATATCCAATTGGCATTGAGTTGTAAGGTCTTTGGTAAATGGAGTTCAGAATCGTCTTAACTTGAATGCACCAAACAAGCTCCATAGGGTTAAGCTCTCTATGACAGAATGAAAATCCTCCCTGAGGGCCTCTTGTAGGGTCTCAGGTGTTCTCTGTTGCCTACAAATTGGTCATACGTGGTTAACACATGGCCACCTTCTTTGACAAGAGGACCCACCCAAGTGCAGCTGTGGCACACTGTTGACAGTGGTCCACACCCTGATGGACTACCCCCTTTTACTTCCTTTCAATCTTCTTGCTGTGCTTCGTTTAATTCTCTGTGACGATGCCTCTATGGCTGACTGAGTTTTCCATTTTATCCATGCTGCATGCAGGTGTTTTTTATCACTTCATTTATTGGTGGCTACTGTAGCCTGATCTCTCAGGTTCTCATCCCTCAGCAACTTTAATACGTTACTCCACCTTTGTGTTGTCTGTCTTGCTTCATGCTGGAGGATTTTAGTGTGTGCAGAGTGGCTGGCTCACCCTTTATTGTCCTTGGGATTGGCCAACCACAGTTTCCTGCTGTAGTATTTTAGTTCAGTTAACCTCTTGGTCTACTCCTTCTGTGTTGTCCCTCTTATGTGCTGTCAATGTAGCATTCACTGAAGCTCTGTACACCTTGTGGGTTTCCCCTCTGTGTGCTGAGCGTTAATTTTTACTTTGTTCAGCCTTTTGCTGTAATATCTTAGCTTGCAGCACAGAACTGGTAACCCTGCTGTTTACTCCCCTATAACTACTAAACAACCACAACAAAAATAAGTTATGTTTAGCCCTGCCATCTAGATTTGTATTCATCTGATGGTGGCCACTGTCAGGTCACAAACAGAGAATATTTTTAACAAACCAAGATAGTTCAGGAAGTGTACAAGATTTGGCAATGGGTGAATATCTGGTAAAGTTAAGAGTATTCAGCTTTCTGTACTTCAGTTCACCTGTAGGCGATGTTTCCCTTAAATTACTGTGATTAGTATGCATGGTGGATATGACAGTTCTCAACATTTAATGAAGCCAAATTCCAACTCTCCCTTGTTATCTCTTCAATTGAGACTTGTTGACTATATGAAGTACTGTACTGTCTTCGAACAATGGGTACTGCTCCTCCCGAATGTATCCTGTGTTGAACTAAAGTGGTTGCTAGATAATTATTCTGTTCTGAGATAATATTATAATAACTTCATAAGTGGCATTGATAAAATTATTTACGGCCATCTGGAAATATATTATTCAATTTAATAGGGACCTTTTGTTTGATTGGTTCAATTGTTTTGTAAGTTGATTCATTCACTCTACCTCTAGTTAGAAAACAGTTTACTAACTGCATGCCTTGATCCAGGCTATGTTCTTCTAACATGTTATGAGTTATCAAGTGGCCTGCTAGCCCCAATGAGATCACATCTATAAAATCATACACCCACTTTATTGTTTACTGAACAGCAGATCATACAGGACTGGATACAATATGACCAGTGGAGCACATGTAAGCTGTCTCCCAAAGAGGTCAGCCAAAAAGATATTCATACATTGTCCTCATTGTCAATGTGTAGTTTAAGAGGTCACCACACAGCTCACCCCCCCCCCCCCCCCCCCATAGTTCGGAGTACATCTTGACATCTTGAGAGGACGGGGACACTAAGGCGTTGGGTGGCACCTGCCTCGGAACGCGTGTTACTATCATCTCAACAGTGTCAGGAAGTAGCAGCATGGGTTAGCATTGGCTATCAGTGGCACATCCATGAAAAAGGCATCAAGGCTTCATGGGTACCGACGGCCCAGGCTGGATGCGATGACTCTTGAACAGATCCCAGTGAGGCAAAGATGAGCACCTCAATAGGAGGCAGGAGGAAGGCACGAACGGCTGATGGGATGACCATGGCAGGAGGGAAATGTGTTTGAGAAGCTGCCACTGGATGCCAGAAGGAGGAGAGGGGGCAGTTGAAGTCATATGGTATGATGGAAAGATCAGTGGCGAGAGGAGGAGGGACACTAACTACAAATTGAGGGCAGGGATGGGGGGAAGGGGGGAGAGTAAGAATATGTAGAAGGGGGACAGAGGAGAGGAGTTAAAAGTGTAGAGGATGGCAGAGGAGAGGTAGAAGGTGAGAAGGGAGCTTGAGGGAGGGGAGTGAGAGGTGAGGGAGGGAGAGGGAGAACTAATGGAGTCTAGCTGAGGCTGAGGAGTGACAGGGTTGGGGTCAATGTAAGCAGGTTTCACATGGTGTACAGAAAGAGAGATGGGTGAGCTGTTTATGGCTGTTATGAATGTATTGTCACCCTGCATCAGGGCCCGGTTGAGGGCTGGAATAAGGGGGCTGAAGGGGGGATGGATGGAGCCATCCTGGCGGAACACATGTGAGCATGTCTCTAGGACACTAGGTACATGTGAAAAAGGAGGGGAATGACTGGACGGGGAAGGGGAGGGAGAATTGTGTAGCAGTAGAATCTGGTTCTGTCAGCGAAGAACAGAAGGTGAGAGGGAGGTAGAGGATGAGACGGGTGGACAAGCTCACCAGGAAGAGAGAGTTTTTGGCCA
Source organism: Locusta migratoria (assembly GCA_026315105.1). Lineage (NCBI taxonomy): Eukaryota > Metazoa > Arthropoda > Insecta > Orthoptera > Acrididae > Locusta > Locusta migratoria. Next base: position 242,447,296 of record CM048749.1, on the reverse strand, counting down.
CAGACAAACTCAGCCAAGGTGCCTTTCAGGTCAGATTTGTATGTTGAGTGGAGACCTAGAAAGACCAGGGGGAGAGCCTCCAGTCGTGGTGAGTCATGGCACATGAGAGCCACTTTGAGTGTGCCGTGCCACCGTGCATCGTTTCACTAAGCCATTGCCTTGAGGATGGTAAGTACTAGTATGAATGTGTTTAATTCCAAAAAGGTGGCATAAATTCTGGAAGAGAACTGATTCAAACTGCCAGCCCTGGTTAGTGGTGCTGACAGCCAGACATCCTAAACTGGAAATCCATGTGTGCACAAATGCATGAGTGACAGTCTCTTCAGTGATGTTCGGAAGGGGCATGGCTTCTGCCCAGTGGGTGGGGTGATCAATCAAAATGAGGAGGTAGTGGAATCAGTTGACTGGGAGGAGGGGGCCAACAAGGTAAATATGAACAAGCTGGAAATGGCCAGCGGGGACAGGAAAAGAGCCTAAGGGAGGGGTGGTGTGAGTCTGGAACTTACTTCTTTGACATGGGACACAGGCACGAGCCCAGGTTTAACAATCTCCCCTCATGTCCCACCAGACGAAAAGATCGGTGGCTGCTTTGGTGGAGGCTTTAATGCCAGGGTGATCAAGATTATTGAATTTATTGAAGATATCGCACCTGAGGCAATGAGGAATATACAGTGGGACATGTCCGTTGATTCATCACACAAAGGCTCACTTCTTTTGGGCATTGTTAAGTTTCATTGAAAATAACTGCACAGGAGACATGCCGCCATTGAGGGATTGGCTCAGAACTACGCTGATTGTGGTATCCTTCACATCTGTGGTAATAAAAAGTTTGGAATCTGGATGAAGATGAGCAATAGTGACAGCTCAAGCAAGGAGATCTTTGAGGGCAGAGAATGCAGAAGTCATAGTGTCCATCCAAGGAACTGATCGATCGCCAGAGGTGTGCTTGCCAGCTAAGGCGACAGTGAGCAGGGCTTGAACCTTGGCCGCACCGGGTAAAAGACGTTGGTAATAGTTAATGATTCTAAGGAATTGGCGCAGTTCTTTGAAGGTTACAGGAAGCAGTAGGTTTTTGATTGGGGGGGGGGGTGCATTATCCCATTGGCAGAAACTGTGAAATCAAGGAAAACCACCAAGCATTGGTGTAATTGTTATTTTCTGTTGTTAAGTTTGATGCCTGCTGCAGCCAAAGTCTCAAGAAGGGTCCATAAATGTTTCTTGTTCTCCTCAATGGAATCACTAAACACTAATATGTTGTTGAAGTATGCAAAGCAAAATTTTAGGGGGAAACATATTTTGTTAATAAAACATTGCCAAGCTTGAGTAGTGTTTTTAAGAAATAAACCTATGGAAGTGGTTATGGCAGTCTTTTCAATGTCTTCAACAGCCGTGAGAATCTGGTGGTAAGCAGATTTGCAGTCCACAACAGAGTATACTTTTGCACCTGTGAGAGTCTGCAATGTTCGGGATAGGATATTTGTCCATGAGGGTACGTGCATTGAGCCTGCACCAAGAGCCATTTTGCTTGGGCACTTATTTTACATTTTATTTTCTATATGCATTTATTATGTACCATTTTGTTTATTTTTATTGTATGTATTTCATTTACATTCTAAAGTTTTATTCTTGCTTATTTATTCACTTTTTCTTTGTATTATATATAAGTTTTGTTTAACTAAATGTTCTTTTATTTCTAATTAAATTTAAGTATTGAGTTATTTTGGAATTATTAATTGATTAAGTATTGGCATATTTTGTGCCATAAGTGAATGTGCAATGACCAGCTGCTGGACGAGGGCTCAATGACACCTGATTTCAAAAGTTCTGTGATTTGTTCGTCGATGGTAGCCAGTTTCTCTGAGCAAAGGCGGCACAGTTTGCTGAAGATGGGAGGCCCATCAATGAGACAGAGTTTTTGTACCATGCCACCATGGGAGGCAGCGGGGAGCCTTTCTTTACATGCACATTTGCCATTTTTTGTAACGGGCAAGGAGGTGCCAAGAGGGAAGGCGTGGCACAGCGCGAGTCATGTGGAGGATGAGAGGAGGCGGCAGGCTCAGCAATGCTCGAGGCAGCCAAAGTGTGCCAAGACGCCAGGGTAGTTACATTCCAGCCACGGGTTCACACAGGAGAGCCACAGTCAAGCTTGAGCAAGATGGCATTGCGTGAAAGTTTTTCAAGACATTACTAGGGTGGCCATGCAAGTATGATGATGTGCATGTCACAGTAGCAAACAGCTTGACCAGTGGAGCAGGAACAAATGAACAGGAGGTGATTGCGGTGTGCAAGAGGATGAGGTAACATTAGAAGCGGCTGCCAGAGAGGGACACTGCGAGGGCAGAGTGTACAGATAAGGCTTGGGCATGGCAACCAAGTTTTGTTTACAAACATCTCTGTATGAGTGGTGTGGGGGAGCAGAATTGTCACAAGTACTAATAATATTGTGTGCGGGCGCAAGGGCACTGGGAACACTCGTACCAACCTCAGATTGGTAGTCCTTCCAAAGTGACTGTAGAGATGCCAGTTAGTGCATAGTGGATGCCAGCTGGGACTCAGTATCTGCGAGACGGTGAGTGATTTTTGAACTCGCCACAAGGCAGGAGCATCACGTGATGTGAGTAGCACATAGACACATCAGCACCTTGAGGAAAATTGGAATTCATATCAGCACTGACAGGGCGAGCAGACCTGATCACTGAATATGCTCGGTGGTGTAGATTGCACAAGGCTAGCCAACACAATACTTACGTTGTCCAGGTCGGCTGCGTGGATGGAAAAAGATGCACCTGACGCATGAGAAAATTGGCCATAGTTAACTGAGTGGTTGATTAAAGAGTTGTGAGGGTGCTTTCAGAAGAGAGACTAAGTCCACAAGTGCCAGAAAAGTTTGAATGATTAGAGGAAACCACACCTCATTGGCAGAGCATGTGGTCGATGGAAGGATACACACTTGTCAGAGTGGTTGCTGGCCTAAAATTCAAATCTTGGAAGTTGGATAGGTTCATGTTCTAAAAAACCTGAGCATTGTGATCACATGAGAAGTGGTGATGTACATGAGTAACACTGTTCGCGGAAGAAACACTAGAAAACAGGAGCAGTGAACGCAGGCCAAAGTTAGTTTAGTTTCACATTGTTGCCATAATAATTATGTCCAAACAAAGTTTATCTTTCACTGCACTAATCTGAATGTAGTTGGCTGCCAGGAAATCCATTCCAAATACATCTTTATATCATATGTCTCTGCTCCTTATCACTTGCATTTTAGCCACATATTCATCTTGGCTTAGCCAAAATTAATCACAGTTTCTACATAATTAGTTTCCATTTAACCCTTTAATTGTTCAGATCCCTCCCATCAATCTTCATCCTTAATCCTCGAGTAGGGGCGCTTGTGTATAAAGTGCACCAACCATAGATAACAGTGTTATACAATTCAATTAACAGGTTATAGTAAATGAAGTTGTGAGATGATGTTAATGCAGTAAAATGAGAAATGTAGATGAAAGGGGGATATTATCGAGATACAGTTTTGAAGGCGGTATCTGCGAGAATATGAATAAAAAATAATAATAATGACGTAGGTCGTTTTGTTTGGATAGGCTCGCAAGTTAATATTACTGATTGTTGTACAGATTGTTGTATGTAGTCTAATTGCCTGGAGAAAATTGAATTATAAACTAAGAAGGGAGGTAAAAATAGAGTGAGAGTACTATGTAGAACATAAACAGAAGGAGAAAGTAAGAGGACAGAAAAGATTTCGAAAGGTAACAGAGCAATAACAAACGATCGTGATTGTTAGATTCAAATTGATGAAACGAAAATTATAGAGGGAAACTTTCCCGGTGTTTATCCCACCGGGAAAGTTTCCCTCTATAATTTTAGTGTTATACAATTCTTTTGTTGTCTTACAAAGATGGGCCTGAACCAATTCCTTGATTACTGTTTCATTTAACACAGTGGTAAGATGTGTTGTCATTAGTCCACGTGAGGAGCAGTAATATAAAATAAACAGCAAGTGTGTCATCTTGATATACAAAGCACACCACTCACCCACTCAAGTAAGTAATATTTCCTTTGGTTTTATTTCATTTCCTTTTATGATAGTAATATATAACATGTACTAACAAACCAGTCTTGTCAAGCTCTGCAGGTTGAGATCAAAACTGACTAACACTGAGCTTGAATGGCTACTCAATGACAATTCAAGGTTCAACACCGTAATACAAAATGAAAATGATAACTACTCTGAGGGAGAAGATGAATTTATTGCATAAATTGACCACATTTCAGTTTCGGAACAAGAACACGATTCAGTAGATCAATGTGAATAGCAAGTCATCACTGGAGGTTTTTTATAAATTAAATAAAAGATGGCCTAATGAGATGAAAAAAGAAAAAAAGGAAAATATTGTAAAACTGTTTCCTTGGGCTATACATGTTACCCAAGTGGTCAAGTGAAATAGATGTCTATGAACAATACTTAGCATGGAAATGATGACAGAATAGTAAGGTACACAAACTTATAAATGCATTATAAGAATGATATTATACAATCCAGAGAAAGGGATGCTAAAGAAACTGCAAGATGTGAAAAAAATTGTTGTGATTGCAGTGCCTCTTTGGGATTTCAATGTTATTTAATTAAAATAAACAGTAATTTAGCTCATAAATGTTTACCATTGTAGCATGATGACAGCTATTCGTTACAAGTGAACAAAGTGCACTGCACACCCATTCGTGTTACGAAAAATGGCGCATCCGATTGAGGATTAACTATAAGGCATCACATCATAAAAATTTCAGCTCCTCTGGGTACTAGGTTATGGACATTTTATTTGTAGTAAATTATGTTAATGGGCAGAAATTTGAAACTTAAACAGTTGGGCTCATAGTAACTAATGCTTCTTTGGGGGAGGGGGGGGGTGGAAGTAGTGGAGGCACTTCTTTCCCCTCTGTTGTTTAATGTACACTTCTCAAAATTCTCCAGCTTTGATCCTTCTTAAAGTTTTGCACTATGTGACCTTTCACTCTTGTGAAATGTTGTACACAATTACAGATGGTTCCCGAGTAATGATGCTACAGAAGAATGGTGGAGATTAGGTGGGTGGATCACATAACTAATGAGGAGGTACTGAACAGAATTGTGGTGAAAAGGAATTTCTGGCTTACATTGATTAAAAGATGAGATTGGTAGGACACATTCTTAGACATCAAATAATCATGAATTTAGCATTGGAGGGAAGTGTGTGGGGTAAAAATCACAGAGGGAGACCAAGATATGAATACAGTAAGCAGATTCAAATAGATGTAGGGTATTCTTATGAGGAGATGAAGAGGCTTGCTCAGGATGGAGTAGGATAGAGAGCTGCATCAAACCAGTCTCTGGACTGAAGACAACAACAACAACAACAACATAGAAATTCTATATTGATAAAGTTTAAGTCCCAGATACAAAGTGATATTTCTAAGTATTAGCATGTAAGCAAGTGGCATCAACTCTGAGATCATTGTGAGAAGTAAGTCTTGAGGCACTATGAACATGGTGCATAGACGCCACATGTATATATATAATATGCCGGTGACGGGCAATGATCCTATCGTTAGTGGGGAGGGGTGGGCAAGTTTGAAGCCCTTACTCTTACGGGAATTAGTTAAACTACGAGTTTGAGTACTATGGGCAGGGCGAAGCTGGGAATTTGTATCTGACGGGAGGCGTGCATGGGTAGTCCTTGCAGGTGCGGTGATCACTGTGTCCCCAGGGGTCAGCGCATCTGCCTAGAAAGCAGGAGACCCGGGTTCGAATCCCGGCTGGGTACACATTTTCAGCTTTGCCCAATCGCAGTTGATGTCATATATTCTATGAATATGAAATAATAACAGCTGCAGGATCAGAAGTGGCGTCTGTTCTTTCGGAACAGACGCCACATGTATATATAATTAGCAATAGTTTACAACTTACCGCAAACATGTGGTGATGAGCTTCAGCAGATTCATGCAAAAGACACACACACACACATACAACACTTTCAGCTATTGGCCATGGCTTTCTTCAGAAAATAGAACATTCATGCAATCACATAGACACACAACACAGTCCTACAACCATCACCTCCGGCTGCCGCACTTCGAATCATGATTCAAAGAGCACGATTCAAAGTGCAGCAGCAAGAGATGACGATTGTTTGACTGTGTTGTGTGCCTGTGTGACTGCGTGAAAGTTCTATTTTCTGAAAAAGGCCATGGCCGATAGCTGAAAGTGTTTTATATGTATGTCTTTTGATATGCCTGTCACAGCTCGTCATCATGTCTTTGTGGTGAGTTGTAAACTGTTCTCATTACTAATTGTTAATTCCAACCTGGACTTTCCATCTGAATTAATTACATTTTTTATCTATGCCCCCTTACCCCCACCAAGCAAGCTGATGGATTTGCATCTATGAGAATGAAGAATCATCATCAGCACTACAATCTACAGACCATGAGCTATTAAAATTCAGTTCCAAAATAAATGCAAGCGAAAAGGATTACTGTTCACATTAAGTGACTAGAGATGCACATGCAATTGGAGCCATGATTAATGTTAAATGAACTCTGCTGGTTTCAGTATATATAACTCCAGGACCTCATTTGTTATCAGACACTTTATTTAATTATCTTAATGGCTTACAGTGAAAAGCTCTGTGTATTTGTAGTGGTTAAGGAGAATCAATATCATTTGATAATCATCATTCGCAGAAGAGACATAAATATTGATTTGCAGAGTAGTGATGGAGCACAATTTATTGACTTCATATGTGAAACATTCAACTTCAAACTGAACAATGAACCCTCAATCTCAATGACAAGAAACAAAACATGCATTGATGCAGTTTTTTCACATCAAGTCCATCATTTGGAAACAAAGAACTACATATCATATTTTTCAAATTGTTGTTGAGTATCAGTGGGCAATAAATACTATGTACAGTAAGTAAATCGAGGCACTGAGAGCAATAGTAGACTAACCCCAACCATCCTCCTACAGAGATAATCAAGGTAGAAAGATACTGGAATTAGCAAACAAATTCTGTTCTTTACCCAGTCATAGTACGTTACAACTTTTAGCTTACAGCAGTATTGCAGGTCTCATAAGTGGATTATACAATCAAATTACACCTTGACCTTAAAAATTCCCGATTATTATGAGGGATAGGTACTTTTTTCATTACACATAATGCTTTCAGAAGATAGTCACTGTTGCATTAGGTGAACTGCCTCTTTCACAAAATGATTTCTATTTACTTTTGGATTCAAAGATATTTCAGATTGTTTACTTTGCAATCCGAGTACGAAACCACTGACATTCTAAAAGAAAATAAAGTAATATATTACTTTATAAAATTAATGAGTAAGCAAATACAATGAAGAATGAAATAAAACATACTCAGTGAAATAGCTACAAAATAGTGAGAATACAAATAGTTATTGTTCTTTTGTTTACATCATTGAACAGCTTTAAGAAACAATTACAACAACCACAAAGATTTCCACATAGTGTTATTGCATATCATAATCTTCACTACCAAGATACAATACAGGAAACATATTGGTAGGCTTTGCAACAGCTGTCCTCAGGTTCTTATAAAAATAATGGTGAACTGGTGGAATGAAGTCCAGCAGACTCCATAAATCTTTCTTTTTCAGTTTACTTATTGCATTACCTTCCAGATGCAGCCATTCTAACTTCTTTATAAGAGTTGATGTCCTCTAGGACACACCAACTTTATTAAATACATCACCTGTTTATCAAACGGCAGCTTTTCCACAAATCATAGCCACCTGAACCACTATACTTTGGTTTGATCTACCAATATTTTTTGGTTTGTAATATTCCTTTCAAGCATTTTTGTTGAGAGAAAAAAAAAGTAATTTTTAACCATGTGAACTAATTTGAAAGGCTTTTTCTTCCTAGCAGCCTCAATAATCTCATTCCAGTGTTCTGGAATGTAAACATTTTTAAAATACTTCTTTTGTTTTTCAATGAAGCCAAAAATCTTGATTAGGTAAGTACGAATGACCTCTAAAAATTTGTGATCAATTTCATTTACTAAGTAAATAGGATTAGAAACTATGTACTGGCACATAAGTGAGAGTTTAATATTCCTATTTTGACCTCAGCACTGATATGAGTGCACAATTAACTGGGAAGATTACACAAAATGGCTCACATAGTAGAACAAAATTTAGTGTCGCAGGGAAGTGTGTGGGGTAAAAATCGCAGAGAGAGATCAAGAGATGAATGTAGTAAGCTAATTCAAATGTATGTATGTTGCCATTCTTATGAGGAGATGAAGAGACTTGCTCAGGATAGAGTGGAGAGCTGCATCAAACCAGTCTCTGGACTGAAGATTACAACAACACCACCCCTGTTGACAACATAGATGCAGGCAAAGTTTTCATCAGATCAAATGTTATAACTGTAACATTATGATTTGATTTAGCAAGCAAAGTAATGTTCTGCAAATCTTATGTGCACATCCAGCTTTCCTCAAATATTTGTCTTTCTGTGAGATAAAGAACTATCATTTAGTAAGGTCATTATTTTGATCTGGAAAGAATCGCATTTCTTACATGAATCCAAAATAGGTAGACGGAAAGATAAATTTAACTGTTCATTGACGGTTTTGAGAAATGTATGATGAGATACTGGGTTCACTGTTTCATTGCAATATAATGAATACATAATACTGATACTTAAACCAGGTGCCGAATAATTTCTACTCAATTTGTTTATGGCATAGTGACTTTTATATGCTGGAAATCTGTCAACAAAACACTTCACTTCAGCTATTTTATCTGACGGTGTTTTGTTTGCAGATTCACATAGTTCTCGTCGGTAAGTGGGGCAGTTGTGCTAACACCTTTCTGCTTCAATATTCTGTCCATTTGTCCTGCAAATACTTCCAATGTGTTCTGAAAAAAATGATTTCCATACTTGCACGTCACTACCATGAATATCAAGCAAAAAGTATTGTCTGGTATTTTCTCATTGAGAAACGAACATGGTATATGTTTGTGGTGTTTTACAAACACGGATACTGTTAAATAGAAAGGCCAATTGCAAATCAAAGTTCACCAATCCACATAATCATCATCACTTTTAGGTGGCATTGCTTCATACAAGAATATGGCCCCATTTGGCATATTTTTGAGGTGTAATCTAGCCCTTATCATTTACATATTTGTCCCCTTTGGTTCCTCTCTGTTTCCAATCTTTCTCATTCCTCAAACACTTTTTGCCTTTCATACTGTTCACATCATCAGGGGAGGAGTGTACTAATGAATCATAGTCCACTATTGCTCCATAAAAACATGACAAAGGCTCATCGCAAACAGTAGTAATTGGCCCCTCGTCTGCATTTACCATGTGTTTTTGTAGGATTTTTATACTTCACCTAGGCATAATTTCTTGCAGGTAATTTAACACAGCAACAAATGTGGGTTGGTCCACTCTTTCTCTTGTCAGTGCCTCAATTATTTTTTTATCCCTTCTCTTTACATGAAGACATTAGTTGTCTAGGTAACTAGGTAATTCCTTCAAGACATCTCCATGGCCCGTACTATTTCCCACTAGTGAAGTCATTTTAAGTGTCCAGTGGCTACCTGTGATAAGAGTCAGAGTCTACAAGTTTTCACTTGATTGCTTGGTAAAGACAGTGTCTGTTTCTATTAAGAACAGGTGCTGCTAATCTCTATGTATAAAAGGCAATGTCCCAACTGACTGATTGACTGGCTCATCATCGCCCAGTCCAAACCACTGAAGATAGAAACTTGAAATTTGTAGAGGATGTTGATCTTACTTGTAGGTGTCATTTAAGAAGCAATTTTTTGATATTCCTTCTGTAAGGAGATGAAATAGGTGCTGTAACCTTTTTTGAAAATACGTTGCTATTTAGGAAATTTTGAAGCTAGAACTAAAAAATTTCAGATTTTGACTCAGGGTTCGAATTGAAAAGACACCTGTTTCAGCATTTTCTGAAATTCAACCAATAAGGGGGTAAAATAGGGGATGCAAAAATTTGAATTTCAAAAATATGTTGCTGTTAACTCAAGTTTTAAGCTACAACTACGAAACTTCGGATATGGAATCTTGGTGAGGATTAAAAAAACACGAGTTTCAGTATTTTTGGAAATTCAGCAAGTAAGAGGATAAAATAGAGAATCAAAACTTCTTTTTGAAGACACGTTGCTATGGAGACCATTTTGAAGCTAGAGCTGCAAAAATTAGTATTTGTATTGTTGGTTAGAATTTTAAAAATATGTGTTTTGGTATTTCTGGAAATTCAACCATAAAGGGGGTTAAATTGAAGAGGAGATGTTTTTCAAAAATCTGTTGCTATTTAGGCAATTTCGAAGTAAGAACTACAAATTTTCAGATTTGGATTCAGGGTTTGAATTTAAAAGACACAAGTTTAGGTACTTTTGGAAACTCGACAACTAAGGAGGTAAAAAAAAAAAAAAAAAAAAAAAAAAAAAAAAAAAAAAAAAAAAAAAAAAGAAACTAATCAAAAATCTTTTTCGAAAACAATTTGTTGTCAGGACAATTTTGGAGCTAGAGCTGCCAAAATTGGTATTTGTATTTTTGTTTAGAATTTTAAAAATACATGCTTTGGAACTTTTGGAAAGTCAACCATCAAGGGGATTAAATTGGAGAGGGGATGTTTTTTTAAAAACCTTTTGCTATTAAGGCAATTTTGAAGCTACAACCAAATAAACTGATATATGTTTTCTTGATCACAATTAAAAGATAGATGTTTCGGTATTTTCAGAAAATTAATCATTTAGGGGGTGAAATAGGGGATGAAACATTTTTTTTAAATACCTTGCTACTAAGGCAATTTTGAACCCAGAATTACAAAAAAAGATATTTGCTTACTTGGTTGGAATTTAAAAGATACATATTGGGGTATTTTTTGAAATGCAACTATTAAGGGGGCCCATAGGGGGTTACAAGTAGTAAAATCAAATGTTAAAATGTTTGCAAATCTTAAGAGACTTAACTACGGGGTCATCAGTCCCTAAGGCTTACAAACTAATTAAACTGATTTAGACTAACTTATGCTAAGGACAACACAAATACCCATACCCAACAGGCAAATCAAACGCCCGATGGCAAACAGCAGCGCACACCGCAGCATGGCGCCTCAATACTCACGGCCATTCTGCCGCGGCTACAAGTAGTATCACATTTCATTATGATAGTACTTATGCTTTATCTATGAAAATTTATATTAAGAGGGAGAAACAACTGGTACAGACCAACCAGCCTACATATGCAAAGCAAGCTGGCATTAAGCTAGGTAACAACATGGAGCAGTAATTTTAAATTGAGTCAAGTTGTGAGAGCATAACTTTTTTTTTTCAGCTCCTGAAGAACCAACAGAGTTCTTTTCCTTGTATTTGAGGCTCACGAAGCTTAATGCATTTTAACTAGTCCATGGTTGCTTTAACATTCTGTGCCCATCCAAGATTTTCATTACATTGAAATTGTTCTTTTCTTACAAAAATTGGATAAGACGTTGGTTCACCTTTATGATTTTGCAATCAGCATCTGCTAGATCCTTGTTCAAGGGGAGCTTCACAGTTTTACAAGTTGCCAATCCATCAGGGTGATGCTCACCTTTATTATTATTTTTTCCCTTTTTTTAAATATCTGTAAAATGTTACTATTGTTGCAAATTGGCATTGCTGTTGCCAACAACTCAGTACTAGATGGAGGAGGGCTTAACAAGACTAGTGGCCTCATTGTGTTTTGCTGCCCCAGGCCTTTGACAGGACATAGTTATGCAGCAATATACATACTAGAACACCTTAAATTACTTTGAGTGAAATGAGCAGCAGAGACATTTTTTGAGGATAGTTTGGAAATTTCTGTTTGGTCATAAAAAAGAAATCAAATGCAGATAAAGAAAGCAATTTATTCCACAAAAAATCTGTAACACACTTCTTCATATCTATAAATTTCAGAGAATTTCAAAAAGCATAGAATGTTGTTACTGTTTTCAACCATGTGGTACATGTTGTTTTTGCGTCTTCATTGTTGTCAAAGTGCTTACTACAAAGAAACAACTTCAGATGCCAAAAGAAACAAAAATCTTTAAAAGCAAGATTGGAACTGCATAGAATATGGCCAAAAACATCCCAGTTGAAGCACTGAAGGAGTTGTTTCGTCACACTCACAGTGAACATCCACTTCGTTCTTCATCATGCACTTAATCACGCTCTCCCTTAAGTTCTTGAACCCAAAGCACTTGTTGCATTTTCTCTATAAACTGTACAGATTTGTCAATGAATGTCACTCAGTTTAATGTTCTTATCATCATGAAAACAAAGCACCAATCTCAATTCACAGGTGGTAGGATTTTTGATCAACTACGCCATTACAAACAAACACTATGAACTACACACAACTAAGAGCGAGTTTGGAATGGTGTTATTTTGTTCTGCTTGATCTAGAGATACTACTGTGAATGCTCAGCACTGCAGTTGTAGCAGTGCTGTGGAGAAGAATCAAAACAGTAGTTGCTTTCCAAATTACACTCGTATATTTGGCTTTGGTGTCATAAATTCTTAGCTGTTTTAGAAGAGGAGGGAAGAGCATGGACAAGATGAAGTGTGGGTGCTGGCTTTAGAATCTTGTGTCCACCACTGACTCACCTGTGTGATAGTTCGATTAATGATGAAAATTCTCCTCAGAGATGATAAATATTGTTCAAACGAGATAGATTGGCTGGCCAGTACTTACCTTTGTGCTGTACGGCCAACAAAAGGCACAAGCTTTCGGAACACAGTTCCTTCATCAGGTGGGAGAGAAGGGAAGAAGAAAGGATGGGAACGGAAGGTAACGGTAATTCATAACCTAGGTCATGAAGGTGGTGTTTCGGCTTGGCTCAGTACAAACATGCAGTATCTCTGACGTCCACACTCCCGAAACACCACCTTCATGACCTAGGTCGTGAATTACCTTTCCCTTCCGTTCCCATCCTTTCTTCTTCCCTTCTCTCCCACCTGATGAAGGAACTGTGTTCCGAAAGCTTGTGCCTTTTGTTGGCGGTACAGCACAAAGGTAAGTACTGGCCAGCCAATCTATCTCGTTTGAACAATATTTATCATCTCTGAGGAGAATTTTCATCATTAATCGAACTATCACACAGGTGAGTCAGTGGTGGACACAAGATTCTAAAGCCAGCACCCACACTTCATCTTGTCCATGCTCTTCCCTCCTCTTCTAAAACAGCTAAGAATTTATGACACCAAAGCCAAATATACGAGTGTAATTTGGAAAGCAACTACTGTTTTGATTCTTCTCCACAGCACTGCTACAACTGCAGTCTTGAGCATTCACAGTAGTATCTCCAGATCAATCAGAACAAAATAACACCATTCCAAACTCGCTCTTAGTTGTGTGTAGTTCATAGTGTTTGTTTGTAATGGCGTAGTTGATCAAAAATCCTACCACCTGTGAATTGAGATTGGTGCTTTGTTTTCATGATGATAAGAACATTAAACTGAGTGACATTCATTGACAAATCTGTACAGTTTATAGAGAAAATGCAACAAGTGCTTTGGGTTCAAGAACTTAAGGGAGAGCGTGATTAAGTGCATGATGAAGAACGAAGTGGATGTTCACTGTGAGTGTGACGAAACAACTCCTTCAGTGCTTCAACTGGGATGTTTTTGGCCATATTCTATGCAGTTCCAATCTTGCTTTTAAAGATTTTTGTTTCTTTTGGCATTTTCCTCCTGAAAATCTTAATTGGGAGTGAATCCAGGTACTTCAATTGCAGGCACATGTCCATTTGATCCACAGTATGTATCATTTTTATGGTCTTCTGCATCCTGATACCACTGACCATAGTCGATTTTTCCTTCCACCTACTTGGGGCAATTTTCCACCTAATGGCAAGACAGTGCCTTATACCTCTGTCTATTCCTTCACCCTCTTTGAAGGGTGAACCACAAACATTTTCAAGGTGGGGTGGCTTGTGGAATGGAAAAAAAGGGGCCACTAAGCAAAACCTGCCGAATCTACCCACTAGCACTTCCTGTTCCAGTCCTGTCACAGACTTATGCTACCCCAACAGAGATCAGGCCACCTGTGAAAGCAACCATCTGATTTAGCAACTCTGCTGCAGTCATTGTACAGCGTTTTATATTGGTATGACGATGAACAAGCTTTCCATCGTGATGAATGGCCACCGCCAAACTGTGGCGAAAAGAAAGATGGACCACCTTGTGGCACAGCATGTGACTGAGCACAGCCCTCCAGATTTCAATGACTGCTTCACTACCTGAGCCATCTGATCCTCCCTTCCACCAACAGCTCTTCTGAACTGTGCATTAGGAGTTGTCCCTTCAACACATTGTATGGTCCCACAACCATCCTGGTCTCAACCGAAGATAACCTCCCATTCCTACACCCCCATCCTTCCCCAGTCATTACCCTGTATCTCCAATTCATGTCTTCCTTGTAACTGTGTGTTGCCCCTTACAATGTACCCTTAGTTTTATGTTTTTATTTTGTTTATTTATTTTATTTTCGTTATTATTTTGTTCAATTCAAATCCCTCCACTCCTCTACACCTCCCTTTTATCCTGCCCCGCCTCTTCCCTTCCTTGCATTCAATGTCACAATTTAAATTCCCGTCTGTCAGAGCCTTTACAATCTGTCATGCAACACGGAACTTTCCATCTCCACTCTTACCCGGCCTCCTTTACCCTCCACTCCACACCTCACTCAGTCTAGTTGCTTGTGGTGCTGTAGTGGCCAGACATAGTGATTGGTAAATGTATGTATTTCTTTTTCTAATGAAGGCCAAGGCCGAAAATTTAAGTTGTGTGAAAGTGATTGTCTATTTTTTGTGCCCGTCAGCAGCTCAGTGAGCCTCTTTACGGTGAGTTGTTATCTATCCTCCATTATTGACATTCCTATCAGATTTTCCATTGTTAAAAGTCTGATATGAAGTTGTATTCAATTTTGGAGATTTTTATGCATTCACTGGAATGCCACCTGGAATATGTGTAACATAGATGAATAAATGGCGAATATTCTAAAAGACAGACTGCTTTGAAAGTTTGACACAGTGTTGCATCCTAATAGAGAAGAGTTTTTATATAATTATTTTAATGTGATTTATATAACCTTCACACATGTAACTTTTTGGGTCTATAAAATGTATATAAATGCATATGTCACATATTAAAAAATTAATAATATAATAAGGACAGTTTACAACTCACCGCAAAGATGTAACGATGAGCTGTGACAGGCACATAAAAGACATACACACATACAGCACTTAAGCTATCAGCCATGGCCTTCATCAGAATAAAGAAGATTCTCACAATCACAGGCACATTTCACAGTCACATAACCGTCATCTGCGCCTCCTGCACTCCAGAGTAATTTGAAGTGCGAGAGCCGGAGATGAGGTTTGTGCGACTGTGAAATGTGCCTGTGATTGTGTGAATCTACATTATTCTGAAGAAGGCCATGGCTGCTAACGTAAGTGTTGTATGTATGTGTTTTTTTCATCTACTTGTCACAGCTCGTCATTAAGTCTTTGCCGTGAGTTGTAAACTGTCATTATATTGTTGGATTCTAACCTAGAGTTTCCATTATTATATATTAAAAAACTAAGTATTTATAAGTATGTATATTTTACTGCAATGTTCTGTCAGACTGACAAAGCACTTTGTAAGAACTTCTGTAGATATAAGATTTTGAGCATAAAACTAAACAAGGCTTTAGATTAGACAGTTGTAAGAGAAGTTGGAGGAGATGAACTGGGAGAGCGTGATGAGGAGATTGACAGTCATGGAGGAGGTGGAGATGCACAGAAAGAGGGTGAAGGAGGATCAGATGGACAAAGAGCGAGAGGATATGGGACAGGGGAGGAGGAGACGCACAGAGAAACTAGGGAGGAGGATATCGACAATGAAACTAGGGAGGAAGTAAAGACAAAGAGAGGGGGCGAGGAGAAGGGTAGAGAGATAAGGAGAGCAGCGAGTGTACAATCTGTATCCAAGATTAGTTATG